>CM053028.1:142973076-143573076 GCA_028564925.1 Lithobates sylvaticus | reverse complement strand
TGTTTGCAAAATTTTTAACAAACTATGAAACATGATTTTTTTGTTTGTTTAGCAAAAAATAAAAACCTCAGTGGTGATTAAATACCACCAAAAGAAAGCTCCATTTGTGTGAAAAAAAAATGAAAACAATTTCATTTGGGTACAGTGTTGCATGATCGCGCAATTGTCATTCAAAAGCCCCGTACACACGGTCGGACTTTTTGACAACCAACATGCAAATTAGGTGGTTTGGACCAACATCCGACCGTGTGTACGCTCCATCGGACCAACTTTTTCCAGGTTGCATCGGACTTTTGTTGGCTGTGCGAACGGACCAACTTTCTGCCAACAAAAGTCCGAAGGACGAAAGTCCGAACGTGTGTATGCAGTACCAACTTACTTTTGTCCACAGTACATACACGCATGCTCAGAACCAATGCAAAAGATCAGACAACAATATAGAAGTTGACCAAAGGTGGCGCTGGAGTATTCGAACGTCCTCTTTTGAAGTGTCGTCAGTACGTTGAAACGTCACTACGTTCGTGTTGGTTGTCTCAAAAGTCCGACCGTGTGTATGCAGTACCAACTTGAGGGCCAACGCCCTTTGGACAAAAGTCCAAGGGAAAGTTGGTCCACGGTCCGACCGTGTGTATGGGGCTAAAGAGTGACAGCGCTGAAAGTTGAAAATTGGTCTGGGCAGGGAGGGGAGTTTAAGTGTCCAGTAAGCAAGTAGTTAAAGCTACAGGTGCTAGGATTGCACTTACGAGCAGATGGGGTTGATTTACTAAATGAAATAGGCTGTTCCCTTTGCAAAGGGAAGTTGCACTTTGCAAAGGGAAGTTACACTTTGCAAGGGAATTTTCTTCAGAGCTTAATGAATGTGGTTAAACGTTACTATCCAAAGAATACCCAAGCATGTGCAAGAAAAAAAAATGCATTTTGCTTGCACATGATTAGATGATGGAAGTCAGCAGAGCTTCACCTCATTCACTAAGTACTGAAGCAAATTTCCTTATAAAGTGAACAATTTATTTTCCTGTAGCAAATCAATCTCACTGGCTCATTCTATGTAACAGCGTTGGGCCAGTCAGTGCTGTCACAAGTTTATAGTCCTATGTAAGCTATGACTCTGGTGGTTTATAGATTTTTACATGGCTTTCCTTTGCTGGACGTGTTGAGAAATTTAATGGAAGATAAATATAGGCTACTGGAAGGGCTAATTTGTTCCTTTTTCACATGTGGATGATGTCAAGTTTTACATTAAATCCATCCAAAGCAAAGGGTAGCTGTAAAACAAATCCTTTCATCTTTTACAACACACCTTTATTACTTTCATACAGAGCAATCCATACCATTTCCATGTAATGCAATTAACCCATCAGTTCTGGGTTTTTCAAGTAACATGCAGCATTTCAGTAAGACAATAACCAAATAATTTACTAGAGCCCTAGATTTCTCATTTTCTGATGAGAAGCTCTTCTGGCTTTTCTCCAGTCACATTTGCTGTATTCACCATATCTCTTATAAGAAAAATAAATCTTTCTACAATCTCAGCAGCAAAGTCATTTTAAAACGTCTCCATCGCACGGTCAGAATATATAAGAAGTCAGCATTTTCAGTTCATTAATAGCACAGCTTTCAAGAATAATGGGGATTGTGCTGTGTTCATTATGCGTAATTTATGTCAACAAAGCAAATACATAATAAGTGAATGATGGGCTTGATTAAATCAATTCACTGAGATGTATTTACAAACAAAGTGCAAATGTGTATGTGAGGTGAAGAAATTGGACTTGCAGATGTGAGTTGAAAACAGACAGAAGTTCACATTTTAAAATAAATTGACTTTGGAAAAGTTAAAAGAAAAAAAAAAAGTAGTCATGTATAGTCAATGAGGTACTAGTCTCCAAAACACTATTTGATCGTGCACAGTTTTATGATCCTTCTTGGTACACTGCTACTTATCAGGTTAAAGTCATTCTACAGTATGTTCTCTGAAGAAACACAAAGTCAGCTTTTTCCCGCTCTTTTCTTGGCTTCTTTCTCTGGCCTCACTTTTTTCCTTTGGATTTATAATTCTCTCTCTTTCTCCTATCTGATAGCTGCAGTTTTTCCTCTCAGTTGCACTTTCTTGCTATACTCATTCCCTCTGTTTGTATACTCAGTTCTTTTTCCAGCTGTTTTCTAACTATGTACAAACCAACATCCGGAGTGTTTAGATTTTCCCTAGCACTTTGTAACTTTCTACCCCTTAAGGGTAACACATTTCATTAAACTTTTTTAATTTTTGGTTTACAGAATCAAAACAAAGGGTTATTATTATTATACAGGATTTATATAGCGCCAACAGTTTGTGCAGCACTTACAACATGAGGGCAGACAATACAGTTACAATACAATTCAATAATGAAGGAATCAGAGGGCCCTGTTTGATAGATCTTACAATCTAGGGTTAGAATGTTGATAAGCTCAGCTATCACAGCAAAAATATGCAGATGACACCAAGCTTACAGGATGTCTCAACTTTACAAGCTGACCTCAATGCACTGTCTATTTGGTCAACTAAGTGGCAAATGAGGTTTAATGTTGATAAATGTAAAGCTATGCACTTGGGGGCTAAGAATATGCATGCATCATACATACTAAAGGGAGTATAAATGGGGGAATCCATAGTGGAGAAGGATCTGGGGGTTTTGGTAGATCACAAGCTCAATAACAACATGCAATCACAAGCTGCGGTTTCCAAAGCGAGCAAAGTCTTTTCTTGTATTAAGAGAGGTATGGACTCCAGAGAGAGAGATATCATTTGGCACTGTACAAAGCATTAGTAAGACCTCATCTGGAATATGCAGTTCAGTTGTGGGCACCAGTTCTCATAAAGGATATCGGGAAACTGGAGAAAGTGCAGAGAAGGGCAACCAAACTGATAGGAGGCATGGAGGGGCTCAGGTATGAGGAAAGATTAAAGGGAACTGAATTTATTCTCTCTTGAGAAGAGTAGATTAAGGGGGGATATGATCAACATGTATAAATACATAAGTGGTCCATATAGTGAACTTGATGTTGCGTTATTCACTTTAAGGTCATCACAGGAGGACAAGGGGGCACTCTTTACGACTAGATGAAAAAAGATTTCATCTCCAAATATGGAAAGGTTTCTTCACACTAAGAGCTGTAAAAGTTTGGAATAGACTCCCACCAGAGGTGGTTCTGGCCAGCTCAGTAGAATGCTTTAAAGGGCCTGGATTCTTTCCTAAATGGACATAATATAACTGGGTACTAACATTTATAGTTAAAGTTGATCCAGGGAAAATCTGATCGGGGATCAGGAAGAATTTTTTTCCCCTGCTGTAGCAAATTGGAGCATGCTTTCCTGGGTGGGGTATTTCACCGTCCTCTGGATCAATTGCGGGTGAATGATTGTGTATATGGGATTGTATTATTTTTTTTTTTGGATTAACTAGACTTATGTCTTTTTTCAACCTGACTATGTAAAAAGAGATACATAACAAGTAATGCTTTAAAACTACGAATATGCTCCAAATATGATTCAAATTGCCATTGATGAAGAGCAGATGATTACAGTAATTTAAATAATGGTCTACTATCATTTATTAATAATGATACAAAATGTAAAAAAATTGTGCACTTGAGCTCTGAATAGGAAAATAAAACTGCCTAACCAGTTGTCACCACCATACCCTGATACAAGGTATAAACCAAATAACATATATACATAACATAAAACAATACTAACAGACAAATAGCAAATACCAATATAAATATTGTAATTTGATAAATAAGAAAGCATAAACTACATAAAGTGTTATTGTGCAAAAATATCTTCCCGTAGTTGTGCAGATTGTTGATAAATAACAGCTAGTAAAGTGAACTAAAGCATGCATTGCATTAAAGTAAAAAAAAAAAAGAACAATCTCCCCATGTGAAAAAGTGAACTTAAAAGTGCCAAAAAAACATTCCTGAAATAACTAAATAATAAAAAGTCCATAAATCATAAATAATCATGGTGCTCCAAGAAAATGTGAATGTCCTGAAGAACTCATGTGTGAAAACCTTCACACCACACCGCTCTGAACATCAAGCCCCAGAAGACAATGACCTTCTTTATCAGAGTGGTCATCATAGGCATATCATCCAGTACTACTCTGAAATAATGTAAACACTACCAGAGGGTGTCCAACTAAAAGGATTTTTAGAGGCTCAACTCCTTAAACCTTATGTAAACACACAGGCAGGCTAAATACTTCCTCCAGGTATGTGTCCATTCAAAATGGCAGTCGACAGCGATATATGTACTAGTACCCCAATCAAAGATGGTGACTTGTCAATGCACATGTGTATTTTAACTCTGCCCTGCCCTAATGATACTAATACCACTATTAAAAAAAATAGGTAGTTGATGGGAACTAGTGATGAAAGACACAACTTGAGAAGTGAGAATCTGATGCACTGGGGTTAATTGTCCTTACCTAAGATGCTCGCACCTGCACCCAAAGCCGATTGAAGAGTAGGATTGGGTGAGTACTTCGCTAAATCCCTGGACAGGTATGTGTCCTTATATTAAAAGTCAGGAGCTGTAGTATATGTAGCTGCTGACTTAAACATTTTTTTGATTAGGTGTTCTTTGCAAAGTGAAACTACACCAGATGTAATACGTTCTGGGTAAATTCTCCAGAAACGTGCTTGCAAGGTGGTGGTGCAGACTTTTAGGGGTTAAAGCAGGTGGTTAGAAGGTGACATATCATCATCTTATGGCCTGTCAAGTGCTCTCCGAAAAGTGATCCACCCCAGATTGCCATTTAGAGGGTATATAAGCCTCTAAACTGTGTAGGCTTGTAATATCTGGAATCAATGGGCCTCAGAAACATGTGTTATACATCCTGGATAGTGATCAAATATAACAAATATTTGGATGGTCTAGGTAGGTTAAGAGAAGACACCAGCACTCTGTGCTGCCCTTGCTAGATCCAAAGGAAAGATCTCATACAATCCTAATTGAATATATGGTATATGGGGGATTAATATTAAATCACCAGCATGTGATATGTCTATATAAAATGTATATACTCTCGGAGGTATTAATACTAAATAATGAGTCTATTGCTAACACAGCTGGCTGGGGAAAGGCTGCCTCCTGAGTGGGCTGAGAACCCAAACTCTGCAAGAGAAAAAAGGGATGGAGAGAGAGGTGCCAATCCACCAATAGTCTAGCAAGTTTTATTGGTGGATAAATACAAAGCTTATGCACTCACACTGGTGTTAAGCATTGAAACAAGCTCCATGTAAAAGTCATCAGTTCCAAATCTAGTCCACGCCAGAGCCACTAACAGGAGTGATGTGAAGCCGGGGCAGGATTCCAAGCAAGCCACTGGGGAGCCGTCGCTGGGAACTTGATCGGTCAAGGAGCTGTCAACCATCCAGGGTGCTGTGACCAATCAGAACACATTTCGGAGGCCAAACCTTGCCACCTTTGTCATCCCCTAGGTAGGATAGTCTGCATAGTTTTGCTAAATCCAGAAATTATGCAAATGTAACTATCAATAGTTTTTTTATTAAGTTTTTCAGATATAAAATACAGAGATACTATAAAAGGGTATAAAACGTGATACAACATGGGAAAACAACTAAGCAAGAAGATTGCATACCTTTATACAACTTCAGATTTAACTGTTAAGTTGGTGAAACACATATGCTAGGAGTCATATTAATCTTTGTATAGTGATATAACCGCATGTGATCCGAACAAAGTGTCCTTGAAGCCTACCGTAGAGAAGGTGAGCCTCCCCTCAGGCACCCCGTATGGGATCTAGCTGTACCATAGGAGGGGAGCCCCAACAATCACCCACCGCAAACATCAGGTATGGATTCAAATATATGATCCTTTACTAGGTATGTATAAGAAGACAAACAAGAAAAATAAAAGAAAAATAAATAGAAGGGTTAAGAAGATAAACAAACTTGTGCCTAGCTTCCCATTACATAAGAGATAAATCTAGCTATACTGAGATCCATTTTTAGAGATCCAGTCATTCCACGGTTTCCAAAGGTCTTGTGAGAGCTGGAATTTACCCAAGGAAGAGGCAAACATGGTTTCATATTTAGCGTGGGTGTTTGTAGTCATTATTATTTCTTTTAGTAGGGGTGGGTCTGGGGACCTCCAATGTCTGGCTAACACTAACCTTGTACTAAGTAGAACGTGGGATACTATGGTTCTGCTTGCCTTGGGTATTGCATCAATACCCAAAGACAACACAGCTAGTCCTGGGGTTTTGGGGACAGGGCAGTGTGATATAAGTTCGAGCAGTTTAAATATCTCGTCCCATAGGTGGAAGATTTTGGGGCAATCCCAAAAAGCGTGGAGAAGGGTGCCTACACAGTTACAATTCCTCCAGCACATCGGAGAGGCTTGACTGTCGAATTTAGAGGTTTTGTGTGGAGTTAGGTACCAACGAAGTAGTAGTTTTTGGTGTAATTCCCATAAATTTATGGATTTGGTAGCAGAAAAGGTTGCTTTTAGTGCTGCCTGCCATTGTTCGGTTGTATAGGTTGTGTGCAGATCTCTCTCCCAAGCTATTATGTTAGGAATTTTAACAAATATTAGTTTGTTGTTGAGGGTGTTATAGAATAATGAAATCCCTTTAATGTTAGATATAGGTCTGGTGAAGAATAATATCACCTTCCATGGTAAGTGGATGGAAGTTATGGTGTTGGATCGGAGAAAATGGCTAATCTGGATATATTTGTATTGTTGTGAGTCGTTCAGACCATACTCTAGTTGTAAGGACCTAAATATCTTCACTGCTGGGCCAACCATGAGGTCTAAGATGTTATGAATTCCCTGGTCTGTCCAGTGTGTTACATGTAGATCAGGTATAATCCCTGCTAGACATGTAATAGGAATCGGTAGTGAGGAGATAGGAGGTGTTGTGAACGGCTGCTTCAGCAGAGTTTTCCATGCTTGTTCCACGCTCTAATTGAGGGTGCTAGTGGGGCAGTGGTTTTGTAACCGAGAGAGAATGCCATTAGAAGATTGAAGAGGTTGGTATTGGTGATTTGACCTTCTTCTAGTTCTTTCCATCTAGGGTTGGAGGCATTGGGGAACCATGTGCGAAGTTGAGATAGTATTGATGCGGTGTAGTAATCCTTAACTAGTATATTGCCCACCCCGCCCGCCGTTCTGGCTGCTATTGAGTTTTGGAAGGCCCATCTCGCCCTCTTCCCCATCCAGAGAAACTTATTGATCTGGGATTGCAGTTTGGAGAAGAAAGTGTTAGGTACCGGGATGGGAAGGGTTCTAAAAAGATAGATTAATTGGGGTAAGATTACCATCTTAAAAGCTGCTAAGCGCCCCGACCACAAGAGCTCTGTTTTGGCAATGGTTTGTAATTTTGATGGAAGGGCATTTAGAAAAGACATGTAATTAGCCTGGTACAGGTTATCTGTGGATGCGGTTAAGGTGATACCCAGGTATTTAATACTGTCTTTGCTCCAGACAAATGGAAACCGTGAGCTGAGAGATTTTTGTAGGTGAGCGTGTATATTTATACCAAGTATATAGGATTTGCTTTCATTGACTTTATAATATGAGACCTTATTGAACATTTGTAATACGTCGTATACCAAAGTCAGAGATTTTTCAGGGTTAGTAAGCATCATAATGATGTCATCAGCGAACAAGCTGATGACATGTTCAGAGCCGTGGGATGAGATTCCTATGATGTTCTGATGTGTTCTAATGAGGGTTGCTAGTGGTTCCAAAATTAGGTTAAAGATCAGGGGAGATAATGGGCATCCTTGCCGGGTGCCGTTAGTAATTTTAAAGGGGGTTGACAGTACACCGGCTGTATAGACTTGGGCTGAAGATTCTGAATACAGGGCAATAATGGCCGCTAGGATGGGTCCAGAGAAACCAAACTTCTCCAGCACCCTAAGGAGGTAGCCCCAGTGGACCCTGTCGAAGGCCTTCTCCGCATCCAAAGCTAGTAGCAAAGAAGGCCTCCGACAGGATTCAGTTAGATGAATGATATTGGTCAACCTCCTGGTGGCGTCGGAGGTCTGACGACCCTTAGTAAAACCGGTTTGGTCTGGATGAATCAATAGAGGCATCAAATCTATCAATCGTTTAGCTAGTAATTTTGCGTAAATTTTTAGGTCTGCGTTTAGCAGCGAAATGGGACGGAAATTAGCAGGCCTATCAAGAGCTTTCCCTGGCTTGGGTATAGTGACGATGATAGCTTTCAACATTTCTTGGGGGAAGGAGGAGGAGGCGGCAGCTGCATTGAAGATATCTGATAAGTGAGGAGTTAGAATATTTTTAAATGTTTGGTAGTATTCCCCTATAAAGCTGTCAGGGCCTGGGGATTTATTGATTGGGATAGATTCTATAACCTCATGGATTTCCTCTGCTGTGAACGGGGTGTTCAAGCATTCTAATTGTTGAGCAGAAAGTTTTGGTAGAGAAACCTGTTGCAGGAAATCCTCTATTAGTTTGGTAGTTGGTGGAGGTGTTTCTCCATCATCTTTGAGGTTATAGAGGGTGCCGTAGTAGTTACTGAAGGCATCCGCTATATCCTGTGGATGATGCATTTTCGTGTGTTTTGTGGAGTGTAGGATATAGGGGATTTTGGTCTTCCCTCTGTGTCCTTTAATTTGGTGGGCTAGGAGCTTGCCAGCTCTGTTCCCTTGGGAATAATAAGACATTTTGAGTTTCTTAGAGGATTTCTCAAAATCCTCCATTAGTAGGAGTCTGAGGTCATGTCGCAGTTGGTTTAGTTGTTTGGAAAGAGTAATGGAGGTTAGTGTTTTATTATCAGTTTCAAGTTTTCGTATGTTTTCAGTGATCTCTTTTCATTTATTTTGCCTCCGCCTCTTCGCCCTGGCCCCCTGTTGGATGAAGATCCCCCTGATGAATGCCTTATGAGCATTCCATAGGGTAAATTTGTTCTGCATAGAGGGACCGTTAAGTGTAAAAAACTCAGAGAGGTGATCTTCAATGATTTTTTTAGTTTCCGGATGCTGTAAGAGAAAGGAGTTAATTCTCCATAGTGGAGCTGAGTCCACCGTGGAAGAGTCCTTAACATGGAGAGTTATGGACGCGTGGTCCGACCAGGTGATGGAGTTGATGGTTGAGGAGATTGACTTGGATAGCGTGCGTTGGTCAGTAAGGAACAAGTCTATTCGTGTGTGTACGTGTGATGAGGGGCGGAGAAGAAAGAAAAGTCCTTTTCTCCTGCGTGATGGCACCTCCACACGTCATAGAGGTCCTCCTTGTGGATGGCACTCTGAAGGGACTGAACTTGGCGCTTTGCTTTGGAAGTTGAGTCCATACAGGTGTCGGGAACAATATTGAAGTCTCCACAGATAATAAGGAGCCCTTTCTTGACAGTATTGACTTTTTTCATAGTTTTGTTAAAAAAACGCAATTGATGCTTGTTTGGGGCGTAGAGATTAACTATGGTGTATGTGGCTTGGTTAATATCACAGATCAGAATGGTATGTCGGCCTAGAGGGTCTGTAATTTCGGTATGAAGCGTAAATGCCACCGTATCTCTGATAGCTATCATTTTCCATTTACCTTTTTGTCCGCGTTTGCAAAAAAAATATGGGGGAAGTTCTTGTGAGTACATTTAGGAGCAGACTCCTTGCAAAAATGTGTCTCTTGTGCGCAAACAATGTCAGATTTGTTACTTAAAGCGGAAGTAAACCCATCGATTTAACAGTCTAAAAAAAAAAGGCATGCCGTGAATGCTAACTGCACATTGGCTGTGCTCTCAACCAAACAGTCAAACCATCCAATGGCTGGTGTCATAACGGATCACATGTGCAGCACTGTGGCAGTTGAAGATTAAACAGAGGCAAAGATGGCAGCTTCCTTGGCTGAAAACGATAGGGGGGTTTACTTCCACTTTAACGCTTCGTTCCATAGAGACTTCCTTTTCATGGGGTGATTTAACCACTTAGCATTAATGGAGAGAAAGCGCATGGCCATGGTGGTGGCATCCAGTAGCAGCTAAGCGGAAAGGGTTGGTGGGTATACATAGATCAGAGGTTTCTTCTCCTAGTTGATATAAGCTGTGTGGTGTATAGATTAAAATAACTGTACTCACATCAGGTTCTGGGTCACCGTTGTCTGGTGTGTCGGTGTTCACTTGTTGGTCACTTGGAGTTCTGGTTATCCTGTAAGGAGTGGATCTCGAGAGCTGGTCCTTGTTGTTTGGTGGAGGGCTGTGCACTTCAAAAAAAGGAAAAAAAAAGAAAAGAAAAGAAAACGACAAAAACAAGAGAGGAACAGTCAAGTAACCCTATACGAGCATATCAGATAGCTCAACTTTTCCTTTTGCCAACATTACAGCTGACAATAAATGAAGATCCCTATCAGGGATCAAAGGTGTGTACTTTGCGTGGAGCTAACAATTGCTCCAGTAACTCGGGGTAAAAGTTTCGGCCTAGGGAGTGAGTGATCCGGATCTTTGTGTCAGGGAATTGGGGACCCCTTGTTAGGAGGGTCAATCAGACATGCGACTTGGCGTTCTTGTGCGTGACAGGTGTCCATTCAGGGCTGAGTGGGCGACGGTTGGTTTTGTGCTCACTGATCTTGTCATTTTCTGGGAGTATCTTCCATTCTTTCAGGAGGGAGATGCCTCTTTCTAGGTTATCAACTGTGAAGGATTTGTCTTGTTTGGTAATGGTGATCTTTGTGGGGTAACCCCATCGATAGGGGATGTTGTGATTCCTGAGCACCTTTGTGATGGTATTCAGGTTTCTCCTTTTCTGCAGGGTATGCTGGGACAAGTCGGCATAAAATTGCAGGTTTTGAAACTGTGAAGGTATGTTGTCTTGTTTACGCATAACTTGCATTAGTTGCTCCTTCACATGGAAAAAATGCAGGCGGAGGATAACATCCCTGGGGACTGCATCTGGTAAGTGTGAAGGCTTTGGTAGCCTGTGAATTCTGTCTATAGTGAGTTCCACCAGGGACAAGTCAGGCAGGAAAAAAGGTCTTTGGCATATGACCTCAGGTCTGGGGGTAATATAGCTTCGGGGACCCCCCTAATTTTGAGGTTGTTCCTTCTGGAACGGTCCTCAATATCTGCGATTTTGTTCTTGATCCATGCATTTTCGTCATCTTTTTCATCATTTGCATCTATCAAATCATTGATGGTAGAGGCATACTCCCCCATCTTGCTCTCAATATGCTCCACTCTCGTTTCTACTGCAGAGAGCTCCCCACTAAACCTGTGCATACAATTCACCATGTCATTTTGGAGCGTACTTCTTAGGGAGACTAGCATGTCCTTGAGGACAGTGTCCAGGACAGGTTGATTAGCTGTGGGGAAGGACGTAATTGAGTCCGGGAGCTCCCTGGTGTCATCTCCTGAGTCTGATGCAGGGCCTGGAGCAGAGTTGCATCCGTTCCTATCCAGTCTCAATTTAGCTTTGGCCGGGCTCCCTGTTGGGGAATGAGGCAAGGGGGATAGCTGGTCGACGATCGGATCGCCATTTAAGGGTGATGGGGTGGATGAGCTGGGCTTGGGCCTGTGTTTGTGGGCCTCCGCGTGTGCGGGGCCGGCGCCATATTGCCTACCTCCAGGCCGCGGCTGGTGGAAATAGTCCGTCAGGCATTGTGGCTTGTTCGCCCCTTTTCTTTTAGTCGCCATGTCCTCCTGATGTCAGCGGGTTGTTACGCCGGTAGATGAGCCGGTTAGCGGGGTCCAATGGTGCCGTTTAGGGTCGCTTTATCCCTGGAGGATCCGGAGCTCAGAGATCACGCTGCCATTCCGCTCCGCTGCAGAATTATGCAAATTTAGTACAGTCCGATTGTATATTGTTAAATCTCTAGCTTTCATTAAAATAATACCTGGTGATTCTACCGTTAAAGTCTTTGTTCGGGCGCTTTCTCTTATAGGGTGACAATGATCTGTCCCTGTATCCCAATTGTGTGCCTGCATTATCACAATGTCAGGTGGGCCTCTATAAGAAACAACAAGCAGCCGCATGTTCTGTATGTAGACTGGAAGTGGCTGCAAGCAAGCTGCAGGGGATCAATGGCACTGAAACGCAACAAATGATGAAACATTTATGAAAATAGTATTTTATTCAAGAGGAAAATTGTAATTTGTTTTATAAAACACAGTGCATATGCAAAGGAAATGCCTTTCAGTTAGTATTTACATCTACTGTAAATAGTAGTGTGTCTCATGCTAAACTTTTGAAAAGTAAAGTGAAACTTCATCCTAAGGCTGGGCAGTAGGGATGAGCCGAACACCCCCCCGTTCGGCTCGCACCAGAACCCGCGAATGGACCTAAAGTCCGTGCGAGCTTTAGAACCCTATTAGTTATAATGGATGCGAACGTTCGAAATTAAAAGTGCTCATTTTAAAGGCTAATATACATGTTAATGTCATAATGTCATAAAAAGTGTTTGGGGACCTGGGTCCTGCCCCAGGGGACATGTATCAATGCAAATTTTTTTTTTAAAAACGGCCGTTTTTTCAGGAGCAGTGATTTTAATAATGCTTCAATTGAAACAATAAAAGTGTAATATTCCTTTAAATTTCGTACCTGGGGGGTGTCTATAGTATGCCTGTGAAGGGGCGCATGTTTCCCGTGTTTAGAACTGTCTCTGCGCAAAGTGTCATTTTTGAAAGTAAAAAAGCTATTTAAAATCACTCGCGGCTAATGTTAATTCACGGCTCCCGTAACACAGAGAACAGTGATTCATTGAAACTCATTCATAAAAAAAGTCATTGATAAAAAATAAAAAAAATGAAAAAAAAAAAAGCGTAGGGGTCCCCCCAAATTCAATAACCAGGCCTTTCAGGTCTGGGATGGATATTAAGGGAAACCCCAGCCAAAAAAAAAAAAAAAAAAATGGCGTAGGGTCCCCCTCAAAATCCATACCAGACCCTTGAGGTCTGATATGGATTTTAAGGGGAACCCTAGCCAAAAAAAATGGCGTGGGGTCCCCCTCAAAATCCATACCAGACCCT
The DNA here is from genome assembly GCA_028564925.1 of Lithobates sylvaticus. NCBI lineage: Eukaryota > Metazoa > Chordata > Amphibia > Anura > Ranidae > Lithobates > Lithobates sylvaticus. The sequence goes on along the minus strand of CM053028.1, from coordinate 143,560,087 downwards.
TATCCGAGCACGCAAACCTGGCAGGCCGCAGGAAAAGAGGGGGGACGAGAGCAGCCCCCCCTCTCGCCTGAACCGTACCAGGCCACATGCCCTCAACATTGGGAGGATGCTTTGGGGGTCTAAGACCCCCAAAGCACCTTGTCCCCATGTTGATGAGGACAAGGGCCTCTTCCCCACAACCGTGCCCGGTGGTTGTGGGGGTCTGCGGGCGGGGGGCTTATCGGAATCTGGAAGCCCCCTTTAACAAGGGGACCCCCAGATCCCGCCCCCCCCCTGTGTGAAATGGTAAGGGGGTACAAAAGTACCCCTACCATTTCACCAAAAAAGTGGCAAAAATGGTAAAAATGACAGGAGACGGTCTTTGACAATTCCTTTATTAAAATCTTCTTTCTTCATCGTTCGGTTTCTTCATCTTCTCCTTCCTTCATCTTCTTCCATCTTCTTCTTCCATTTTCTTCTTCCTCCGATCCGCTTCTTCTTGCGCTGGTCTTCTCGTCCTTCTCGTCCGGCATCTTCTTCCGTCGGCGCCTGCGCCGGTGTCGGTGTCTTCTTGGGCCGCTCCGCGCAATGGGAGGCTCCCGCTGTGTGAGGCTCCGCTCCATCTGACAGGTCTTTTAAAACGGAGGGCACCTGGTGACCCCGCCCCCCTCTGACGTCATGGGGAAAGCCATCATGGAATTCCCCATGACGTCCCTGTGCGTCAGAGGGGGCGGGGTCACCAGGTGCCCTCCATTATAAAAGACCTGTCAGACGGAGCGGAGCCTCACACAGCGGGAGCCTCCCATTGCGCGGAGCGGCCCAAGAAGAGACAGAGACACCGACACCGACGCCGATGGAAGAAGATGCCGGACGAGAAGGACGAGAAGACCAGCGCAAGAAGAAGCGGATCGGAGGAAGAAGAAAATGGAAGAAGAATATGGAAGAAGATGAAGGAAGGAGAAGATGAAGAAACCGAAGGATGAAGAAAGAAGAAAGAAGATTTTAATAAAGGAATTGTCAAAGACCGTCTCCTGTCATTTTTACCATTTTTGCCACTTTTTTGGTGAAATGGTAGGGGTACTTTTGTACCCCCTTACCATTTCACACAGGGGGGGGGCGGGATCTGGGGGTCCCCTTGTTAAAGGGGGCTTCCAGATTCCGATAAGCCCCCCGCCCGCAGACCCCCACAACCACCGGGCACGGTTGTGGGGAAGAGGCCCTTGTCCTCATCAACATGGGGACAAGGTGCTTTGGGGGTCTTAGACCCCCAAAGCATCCTCCCAATGTTGAGGGCATGTGGCCTGGTATGGTTCAGGCGGGAGGGGGGGGCCGCTCTCGTCCCCCCCTCTTTTCCTGCGGCCTGCCAGGTTGCGTGCTCGGATAAGGGTCTGGTATGGATTTTGAGGGGGACCCCACGCCATTTTTTTTGGCTAGGGTTCCCCTTAAAATCCATACCAGACCTCAAGGGTCTGGTATGGATTTTGAGGGGGACCCTACGCCATTTTATTTTTTTTTTTTTTTGGCTGGGGTTCCCCTTAATATCCATCCCAGACCTGAAGGGCCTGGTTATTGAATTTGGGGGGACCCCTACGCTTTTTTTTTTGTTTTTTGTTTTTTATTAATGAATGACAGTTCTCTGTGTTACAGGAGCCATCAATTCATTAGCCGCGAGTGATTTTAAATAGCTTTTTTCCTGCAAAAATGACACTTTTTTGCAGGGAAAGTTCTAAGCACAGGAAACCTGCCCCCCTTCACAGGCCACCTATAGACACCCCCCAGATGTGATACTGCAATGCTGTTCTAACAGCACGCCCACACATATCCCCAGAAATAAAGCACATATTGTCAGCAGCACACTGACACGCTGACACTGACTGAAACATAATATGCGAGGCCGCCGGCGCGGCGGCCTCTTATACCGTGGGGCGTGTACTAAAGCCCCTGAGCTATAATTGGCTACAGGCATCCTGCCTGTAGCCAATTATGGCTCTCCTCGCTGCCGGCGCTGTGATTGGCCAAGCATGCGGGGTCACAGTGCATGCTTGGCCAATCATCAGCCAGCATTGCACTGCGCGGGCCGCAATGCATTGCGGGGCCGCTCGCATCACACGAATTTGATGCGAGCGGCCCCAATAGTTCTGGGCTCGCCGAGCGAGCGAACACCCGGTGCTCGATTCGAACATGGGTTCGAATCGAACACCGGGCTCATCCTTACTGGGCAGCATTCACAAAATGAAGTGCGGCTCATGCATGCACAGTGGGAAGCTGGCTTGAAGCTGCACAGAGTCACAGCTGGTTTCCCATAGTAAACATGGCAGTGCCAGGGACCCGGAGACCGGAGACAAACCAGCCCATGTAAGGACAGCACTGGATCCCTGGACAGGTAAGTGTCCATTTTTATTAAAAGTCAGCAACTCCAGTAATTATAGGTGATTACTTTTAATGTTTTTCTTTCTAGGGTGAAGATCCTCTTTAACATTGTTTTTTTTTCTATCAATGAAAGCTGTATAATTCAATGTCATGATGCAAAGTACAGTACTGTGCAATATTCTACAAAAACTTTTTTTTTATCCATACTTGCTAAAAGCTGACTGTTACTGACTGACTACTGCTCATAACAGCTGGCAATTTAAACTTGAATGTAAGTCAAAGGCTTCATACACACGATCGGACCGTGGACCAACTTTCCCGTGGATTTTTGTCCAAAGGGCGTTGGCCCCAAGTTGGTATTGCATACACACGGCAGGACTTTTTCAGCCAACTTTCATCAAATCACTTGGTTTTTCTGCTCTTTACTGCCACCTTTGGTCAACTTCTGTATTGTTGTCTGATCTTTTGCATTGGTTCTGCATTGGTTTGTACAAAAGACCGTTGGTTTTGTGTACACACGGTCGGACTTTGGTCCATCGGACTTTTGTTGGCAGAAAGTTGGTCCGTTCGCACAGCCAACAAAAGTCCGATGAAACCTGGAAAAAGTTGGTCCGATGGAGCGTACACACGGTCGGATGTTGGTCCAAAACAGCTAATTTGCATGTTGGTTGTCAAAAAGTCTGATCGTGTGTACGGGCCTAAAGAATCGCTCACTTCTAATTAAACCTCTGGCTTGTGCAGTAAGGAGAAGTCTCTTCAATTGGGGACATAGCCAGCAATAAAAATAAAAAATAATAATAAAATTATGTTTTTTTTTTTCATCGATAATGTGATAGGTAAGGATTGGAAATCTCTCAGAAAAGCATGCAGACATAAACAAAAACCTAACAGCTAGCCATTCCCTATTTTAGCTAAAATTAAAACTAGGTTTTAGCTGGAACACCACTTTAAGTAATGAGCGAATTTCACACTTTTCATGTAACCACTATCATTGATCATTCCTTTGTCAACTAGCGAAAGCAATGCTGATGAGGAGGGTGTGAATAAAGTATAACTGTGACAAAGAAATAGACCTGCATGATTAGATACTGGTGGAAGCAGCTGCATCAGAACTCACAGATGTGACAAATTAGTTTTGCAACATTGGAGCTAAAGCTATTCACTGAGTTATGTCCCTGGAAGATGTGTTTTGAGGCAAAAGAGACTCCCTTTAAAGGAGACAGATTATATCATGATAACCTGAGCTATTTAGGCATCATCAGAAGAAAGAAAATTTGCCAAGTCTATGATTTTAGACTATACAGCTCTATGCACACTGTCAAATCTTGTCTTGTTATCGTGATAATTCAATAAACATTTTTCAAAAAAAAGAAGAAAGATAGAAAAGCAGCCTAGTATGGAGTTGTAAAACATATATGTAAACTGGTTTGCTTGCCAAATAATTTGTAATTATATTCAGCCAGTCTTGCAATTTGCATACATCTATTGCAGTGCGTAACACGGCACCTGGCCCATTTTTTCTTTGTTCAGCTTTAAAGCATTATAGGTGTAATTTATAAAAGGTGTCATAGGCACCCTTTAGAATTCCATCAGGCTGCTGAAAACTGAATTTGCAAGTGATTGCAGCTGATTAATGTACCTGTCACAGACAGGTGCATACGTTTGTTAGTGCCTGGCGCTGAGGTTGGGGTGTCCATACTGGACGCTGCAGGATTTGTGGACCTGTCACCTTAGATGGACTGTTCCCCTCACTTCCTATTTAGGCTATTGGACAGGAAGTTAAGGTAAATCTCCCCAATTGGATACCGATGGCAAAAAAATCTGACAGGGCACAAATCCATGGCAGCATTCTAGTGATAGGCTCGGCCTTTCTTCCACTCCCTCAGGACCAATGAATAGCATAAGTAAAAGCTTAGTTAGGCCCCACCCAATTATTCGTAATTAGTTAGATACCAAAACGCACAACGGTGGGGCTGTTTATTGCCATGGAGTGGCGTCAGGAAAGGAAAATTACAGTAAGTATTTGATACAATTTTCCGTTTTCGTGACGCCACCAGGGCAGCATACTAGTGATACATAACCTAGCTGACAGGGCGGGTTCTACTTGACAAACCAATTTTTTTTTATTAAAATGGGACAGAAGACTGAACAATCATTCCTCCGGAGCCCACTGATGACAAGGCACCCAGACCATGACACTTTCCTGTAGATTGATTCCATAGATGCTTTCCACTGGGCTGCCTATGAGGCCGCAACCACTCTGGAAGAGTATGCATCTTGCCACTGAAGGAGGCTCACGACCCTTCTCCCATCTGCACAACCAAGCCTGCTAGAGTCCAGGAGGTAACCTCTCTTGCCTGATGAATTCCAGCTGGAACAATGAAAGACTTATCCTATGAACTGAAAAGAGCAATTGTGGATAGAAATTTCTTTCAAGTTCTGGGAAAGACTAATTTGTGTGATTTTCTTGCTTGAACATCTGGAAAGGTAGGCAATGGACAGATGATTGTTCGATGGAGGGCTGTCGCTACCTCTGATATAAGGTGATCTACAGGATGCAACTCTACTCCTTCTGTAACAAAAGCAATATGCTTCCCTGAAACTCTAAGAGCTTGAAACTCAAACAGCCTTCTGTTTGAAGTTTTGCGCTAGATACTGCTTAGTAAGCGATGTCTTAAACCGAACACTGCTCTGTTGGAGTAAACAGTTGAACTGAAATAAACACCATTAACATCGATAGATTTTATTGTGAAAGATTTTCTTTCGTGGTTGACGAATTCTCATAGCTGTCGGTTGCAGCCGACACCTGCAACCTCAAAAGAGTATAGGGTAAGGCTCATGTCTAATCTGGCCTACAAGAAGTCCAGAACAGCTGCCATCGGTGGCGCAGTAGGATCAATATCTCGCCATGCCAAAAATAAAAAAGGAAAATTTGTTCCAGATCTTGGCATAGAAATTGTTAGTAGAGCAGAGTGCCTTTAGTTAGTAGAGTGCCTTTAAGCACTCCACAAAGTAGAGCTCACTCTCGAGCAACTCTGGAGCAAGATAGGTTCTCCGGCTTCCCCTTCCAGGCACCATGCTTGCATCTGCGGTCTGCGCATGTGCAAAGGGGAATTGACTTCTGTATTCTGAAGTGAATGGCCAGGAAGCACCAAGACTCGCATGGATAGAATGGAGGAGGGGTTGTGATTACCATGTTCATTCTTGACAGTTTTCAGAGGAATTTCATTACGAGAGAAGTTAGGGAAAATGTATACAATGTAGGCTTGATTGCAGTTTCATGGAGAAAATCAGCCTCTTTCCTCTCTGCCTTGAGGTGCGGAAACCGATTCAGACATCTTCTTAAATTGGTAATTGCTGTGAGAAGCAAAGAAGTCTGTCAGTGGTAGGCCACCTGTGGACCAGCTTCCCACTCGTGCTCTGGCAAGTTTTCATGATGGACAGTCTGTCCGTGTATTTAAGTCCCCTAGGAGGTAAACTGCTTCCAGAATTTGCTGGTGATCTTCCGACCCAGGCGTTATGGGTTTTACATCTTTCAATAGCATATTGCCTTGAGTTCCTCCCTGGATCCGAATATACGCAATTGCTATCCTGTTGCTCAACAGCAAGATGACTGGTCTCCCTTGATTCTGTGTAGCAAAGGCCAAAGTGATAAAAAAAAAGGCTGCTCGAACTTCCAGTGCGTTTGAGACTACCTTCCTTGGCTGGGAATCTCTGCTTGCCTTGACTGACAGTCCCTCGCAGTGCGCCTTCCAGGCTGTTTTGCAGATATGATTCGTAACAATAATCCAGTCCAATGGTTCTAACAGTTCGTGACATCCTCAAGGTCTTTCCATCACCGTAGACTGCTATACATACTGCGTGACACTGTTAATAAGTGTACAAGGTCCTGTTTCCTCCCTTGTAGTTGAAACTGGCACAGGTGCCCATACACCCAAGGAATCATCGGTATGAATGACAACATTGTGCCCAGAAGGCTGAGACACTGAGTAGTGGTCCAAGAAGTAGAGGCATCTGTCCTAAGAATTCTCTTCCTGACTGTCACCGCCCTTCTCTGATGGAAGCAAAAGAGAGGAACCAGTAGAGCCCCCCACAGGCACTTTAACTGTTGGATTGCAAAAAGTTGGCTTTTCTTCCCCTTTCTCTTTTTCTTTCTCTTTTTTTTTTGAAAGCTCATATCTCTGGGGGGTATATGTGAGGACCTGTTGGTGTGGCAGAAATTGTTCCAGTCCCCTGGGTAAAAAAGGAGTGATGCCCAGGTAGGGGCAAACCTGGAGACCCTGTTCTCTAAGTGGAACTGACACAGCACTGAGACCTTTGCGAACATTCTTATAGATATTTATAGGCTAAAAGGTAGGCTGATAAAGTGGAGATGCATCTACCAATCGCCAAACTTACTTATTTTAGAAAGAAAAGGAAAAGAAAAAAGTTTGGGATGTAAGGATAGGAATCCTGACGATTTATCAAAAGCATCCAGCCGTCTGCTGCAAGTGGATGCTAACCCCCGACCCCTGCAATCTACAAACAGAGCTGGGTAGGAAACCTGCAATCTTTCCTGTGAATGGGACCAGGACAACTCCCCTCTGAGTCTGAAGTGTCTGTAAGTATTGTAAAAGCTCACCCGTTGTTGCGGTGGATTTGACAGCTCCGTGGGGGAGAAAATGGTCCAGAGGAGGAATAGTGAGGAATCCCCCAAAGTGACCATGAGTGCCTATCCACCAAGGATCTGTACAATACGCTGTCCAGCAACCCGTGAAGCGTGCCCACTGAGTCTTACCTTAAAAGTCTGGGCATGCGCTCGGCAAAAGGGTTTTGTGGGTACCTGCGGTATACCTAAGGATTTTAATTTATGGACCTTATGAAAGGTTGCCCCTAGAGGAGTGGAACTTAGCGGGAGCAACACATTTCTTTTTTTTTTTTTACTCTTCCGCTTTCTGTGTTATGGGAGAAGATCGAACCTTACCTCCTGTCACTTCCGATATGGCTGTCTCTGGTTTATTACCAAACAGAGATCTTGTGCTATAAAGTGACTATCCAAATTTTGTTTCCAGGAAGCAATACATAGCCCCGTGTCTCAACCATAGGGCCCCCCTAGCCAGGCACCTGGTTGACACTATTGCTGCTTCTGCAGTCAAATTTGCTGATACATCTTGGCCAGGGCCCGAAAGATATCAGCCTTAAGTATTTCCTCCCCAACTGCTGTCTCTACATCCTGGGACCAGAAACCCAAAGTACCCGTCACCAAGGTAAGGGCCACTGTCAAGTGGCAGGCCCTTCCCAGCCGCCTCCTTATTGGACTACAGCCGGTCTCACTGTAGGCATGGATTTCAGCGATGCTATATCCGCCTTGATTTAAACCTGTTTCCTAATGGAAAAGGAATTGCTAATTTCAAAGGGTAAATATGACTTTTTACCTATGTAATGGTCTGTGTGACTGCCTGGATACACCGTTCCACAAAGGAAAACTGAAACCAAGCAGCTCCAGATCGTCCTCTAGTGAAGAGGAGCTAAAATAATTTGCAGGCTGCCCCCCTCATCAGGAGAACTGATTATACTTTCACACACACACAGACATATCTGTGCTATACCTATAGCAGGCAACAGGGGCGTCAGTGGGAAGTGTCTGTGTGGAGGGACCTGGAAAAAAAAGAAATGCATGCTGGAGCTATGGATAGAAGTCCAGCCACCACTTGCTCACCTATACCTATTGAGGCCACTAAACTATCTCTGGAGAGAGAGAGAGTCTCTTTCCTGGACTTTCCATCTGGTTACAAAGGATGGCGAAATGGCAAAGGTATTGAATTTATTCTTCTCCTCAGTCTTCTCAAGGGAATCGGGGGGCTTCAGTAACCAAAACTGCAGTGTTTAACCTCATGACATATCACAGAAAGCACCTCCATGGTTAACAGAGGACAGAATTAAAATTAGACTTGGGAAACTTAACATTAATAAATCACCAGGACCAGAAGGCTTTCACCCGAGGGTACTTAGGGAACTCAGTCAAGTAATTGCCAGACCATTGTTCCTAATTTTTACTGACTGGAATGGTACCAGCTGATTGGAGAAAAGCCAATGTAGCACCAATATTTAAAAAGGGCCCAAAATACATCCCTGGGAATTACAGACCAGTTAGCCTAACATCAATAGTATGTAAACTCTTGGAGGGGATGATAAGGGACTATATACACAATTTTAGTAATGAGAACGGTATCATTAGCAGTAATTAGCATGGATTCATAAAGAATTGTTCTTGCCAAACCAATATACTAACCTTCTATGAAGAGGTGAGTTGCCATCTAGATAAAGGAAGGCCCGTAGATGTGGTGTATCTGTATTTTGCAAAAGCATTTGACACAGTTCCCCATAAACGTTTACTGTATAAAATAAGATCCATTGGCATGGACCATAGAGTGAGTACATGGATTGAAAACTGGCTGCAAAGGCAAGTTCAGAGGGTGGTGATAAATGGGGAGTACTCGGAATGGTCAGGGGTGGGTAGTAGGGTCCCCCAGGGTTCTGTGCTGGGACCCATCCTATTTAATTTGTTCATAAACGACCTGGAGGATGGGGTAAACAATTCAATCTCTGTATTTGCAGACAATACTAAGCTAAGCAGGGCAATAACTTCTCTGCAGGATGTGGAAACCTTAAAAAAAGATCTGAACAAATTAATGGGGTGAGCATATACATGGCAAATGAGGTTCAATGTAGAAAAATGTAAAATAATGCATTTGGGTGGAAAAAATATGAATGCAATCTATACACTGGAGGAGAACCTCTGGGGCAGGGGTCTCAAACTAGCGGCCCTCCAGATGTTGCGGAACTACAAGTCCCATCATGCCTCTGCCATGCCTGTAACTGTTAGCCTTGCAATGCCTCATGGGAATTGTAGTTCCGCAACAGCTGGAGGGCCACCAGTTTGAGACCCCTGCTCTGGGGGAATCTAGGATGGAAAAGGACCCGGGGGTCCTAGTAGATGATAGGTTCAGCAATGGCATGCAATGCCAAGCTGCTGCTAACAAAGCAAACAGAATATTGGCATGCATTAAAAAGGGGATCAACTCCAGAGATAAAATGATAATTCGCTCTAGAGTATGCTGTCCAGTTCTGGGCACCAGTCCTCAGGAAGGATGTACTGGAAATGGAGCGAGTACAAAGAAGGGCAACAAAGCTAATAAAGGGTTTGGAGGATATTAGTTATGAGGAAAGGTTGCGAGCACTGAACTTATTTTCTCTGGAGAAGAGACGCTTGAGAGGGGTTATGATTTCAATATACAAATACCATACTGGTGACCCCATAATAGGGATAAAACTTTTTCGCAAAAAGGAGTTTAACAAGACTCGTGGCCACTCATTAAAATTAGAAGAAAAAAAGGGTTTAACCTTAAACTATGTAGAGGGTTCTTTACTGTAAGAGCGGCAAGTATGTGGAATTCCCTTCCACAGGTGGTGGTCTCAGCGGGGGGCGTTGATAGTTTCAAGAAACTATTAGATAAGCACTTGAACGACCGCAACATACAGGGATATACAATGTAATACTGACATATAATCACACAAATAGTGTCAGGAAGGGCTAGCCAGTATCCAAGATGGCGGCTGAAGAATGCAACCTGTGACCTCAGCCCCTGTCAGAACACCTCCAGTGCATCTGCGCGTGCCTGTGCGCCCATATGTGCGCACACGTGTGCATTGTCAGGAAGGGCATGCCAGTATTCAGGATGAGAATCCAAGACAACCTGTCAGACTGCCACTCGTGCACATGCGCGCATTAGCGTGCATCTTTGCTCGCATCAGCGCACATCTTTGCGTGCATCAGCGCACACACGTACGCATGCGCGCGCACCTTGTAACAGCCTTTGGAACCCAACAGGCTATTTAAATTCTGCCAGAGCACAGACTCGGTACTGTCTGCTGTACAGCATTCCCGTGTGTTCCTGTTACCTGCATCTTGATACCTGTTCCTGTTACCCGACCCGGCTTGCCTATGAAGATTCCTGCTATCCGCCTGTACCTGACCCGGCTTGTCTGACCACCGCACCTGCCTGCTCCTTCTACTACCTCCGCCTCTGCCATCCGCTGCATATCAGGCTCCACCGTCAGGTACATGACACATAGGTTGGACTTGATGGACTTGTGTCTTTTTTCAACCTCACCTACTATGTAACTATGTAAGACCCACAGAACAGGCTCCTAAGCTACTCTGGCGCATTTAGCAGCCTGACGCTGGGACTTCGCACTGGGAGGGGCTTAACCCAGACAGATGCTGCCCGGAGGCAGAGGTGGGGACACAGAACTGCTTACTCTTCATTGGTGCGTGGAGGTATGAGGAAAAAAGAAGAATGGGACTGGACCTAACTAAGCTTTTATTTATGCTATTCGTTGGTCCTGAGGGAGTGGGAGAAAGGCGAAGCCTATCACTTGTATGCTGCCATGGTGGCGTCAGGAAAATTCTACTTTAACTACTGCCACTACTGCCAATTTCTTAATCTGGGAACAGGTGGTAATTCTTTAAGAATCTGTCGCTGCCATAGTGACAGTTTCTTAAAGTTGTGGTAGTTAGAACTGCTTGAATTTGTTGCTAGTGCAGTGGTCCTCACCAGTTTCTACCTAAACCTGTATTTGTATGTTTCCCTGATACATGCTTGGAGCAGATGAGGATTGTTCGATGCTCCATTATACGATCTCCTTTTTTTTAAATCTTACTTGTTTTCTAAAATAACAATAAACACTATTGAAACAGAATTTGTTGCTAGTGTCAGTAACGTTACCAAAATTGGTACAAATGCTTGCCTGAAATAGGCACAGGTAGTTCTAAAGGGAATTACCACCATAAAATTGTCATTGGAGCTTTATTAAATTCCCCTGCTCGTGTCACCAGCTCACTCACTGTGCAGTAAATCAATAGTATCACTGAAGATTCATTGCACAGCATGCAGCATAGTACGAGATTCATTAAACAGCATTACATCCCTTGACAGCTAAAACTATTTGTATGTATTGCAAGTATCTCTAAAGTAAATTTAGATGTTTGCCTTGGGCTCCAATTTTAGTCTTTTAATCTACTAAACACACAAAAGAAAATTAGTTGTAGCAATACATTTTCCTAAAACTGAATTTTACAAAAAAAAATACTCTTGCAGTGGGGCTACCCAGGCACTACAATGATTAAATGCTTGTTTCATTTTGGAGGGCATGGAGAAAGTATCCATGGCAGTTGGCCTTTTGAGTAGGCTCTTGGTGTCCTTGTTTACTGCTGGTCCTGCATTGTACGCAATGATGTCAGAGTGCCAGTGATCAATGGAGCAGCGAACAGAATCCGATATTTTATGTCCACCCTAGACAAAACAAGCATTTAACCCTTGCATTTCAGGGGGGGGGGGGGGGGGGTTCTGCATAAAGTATGTATGTTCTTCATATTCTTCCTTTGTGTACAAGAACTTTCTTCTGGTGCTCCAGTTGCCTCCCAGATTGCACAGAAAGACTAATAGGTTAACTGGCTTCCATCCAAATTTTGACCCTACAGTGGGGGTTATTTATGAAAGGCAAATCCACTTTGCACTACAAATGCAAACTACAAGTGCAAAGTGCACTTGAAATTGCACTGAAAGTGCACTTGGAAGTGCAATCGCTGTAGATCCGAGGGGGACATGCAAGGAAAATAAAAAAACAGCATTTTAGCTTGCACATGATTGGATAATAAAATCAGCAGGCTTCCCCTCATTTCAGATCTACCCCTCAGATTTACAGCGACTGCACTTCCAAGTGCACTTTCAGTGCAATTTCAAGTGCACTTTGCACTTGTAGCTTGCACTTGTAGTGCAAAGTGGATTTGCGTTTCGTAAATAACCCCCTATGTGTCTTCATGTGTATGGCTGTGGAAGGAGAACTGAATTGTTTGCTCTTTACTGGAGCACAGATTGATGCAAATGGGTAATTTTCTCTGCACTTTATAAATGGGTATAATAAAAAGAATAGGTTTTTCAGCTTTTAACATTCTCATTATCATAAGTCATTATAAGTATTAAACAACCAAAAAAGTTTCCAGTAAAACAGAAGAAGCCGAGGCAACAGTCAATCTCTCTCTCTTGCTGGCTGGATTAAAGAAACCATCTCTTTTTACATTATATGCTGACTTGCTGTAGCAGGGAAAATACAGTTTCTAGATCAAATTCTTCTGTACAAGTTGGCAGGCTATAGTGAAGCACTTTAAAATCCAATTGCATTTGGTGACATGAATTGGATTGTAATTAGATTGCAATCATTATAAATCAAAAACATGGCCCATCTCTTCTTTCAAATCCTCAATCTTGACTGTGGCAGTGCAGAATAGTGTTGCTTTGTTCTCTTTTTTGTTATTAGAAATGAATCCCGCACTGTTATGTAAGGCAGCTCTCGATTATCAATTGTGATGGTTTCAGTGTGGTGGTATATTGCTCAAAGTCTTGACAATGAAATATTACAATGGTACAAATTTAACTGCTTAGTGGCAAGCGCAGCAAATGGTTCACAGAGCAACATAGTAATATGGGCGGTCTTGTAAAAAAAAATGTTTTAACCAAGTTGTTTGAGATTAAACAATGAAGGTTTGCATTTACAAGCATTTTGCCATTGTTTACAATTTCACGAGCCCATTCAGTGAGATTTAATAGCATTTTGATACAAGGTAAGAAATGGCGGTAGGCTTCCCATCCAAAGTAGGTTGAAATTTATGTAGTATGTCCGGCGTTCTATACCATCTGGACAGTAGTTTGTATCTACTCTCCTGGGTGGAGACATTCAGTGAGTTTGGACACATAGTGATTCAAAAGAAGAGTAGTCCCTACACCAGTGTGTAGTCCCTACACCATTGTGTAGTCTGGGCAGAGTTTTGGAAAAAATGCCTGAGTTGCAGAAATTTGAAGAACGGTAAGTGGTAGTCTGGGAAAGCAGATACCATCGCTTGGTAGGATAGGAGTTCTTTGTTTCGAAAAAAGCTAAGGGCCCTTGGGCAGGGACTGTGTGTTTCTTCTCGGGTAGTGCGTAGTGTCAGGTTTGGAGGGAATGAAGGGTTATCGGTCAGTGGTGTCATGGGGCCATTTGTCGGATTCAGTTTCATGTGTACGCAAGCCGTGCGAAAGCAGCGTATGGAAGTGTCTATTAGTGGATGGGAAGCTAGAGGTTTAGGGATATGTGCATGAGGTATCCATGGTAAATGCGATAGGGGGACTTGGGAGAATACCTGTTCAATCTGGATCCAGTCTTTATGCAGTTTGTGTGTATGCCAGTCAACCAGTCTTGTCAAGTGACAAGCTAGGTGATATTTTTGAATGTCAGGTAGGCCTAACCCACCTAGTAGCTTAGGTAGTGTCATATGTGACCATTTGAGTCTAGATGGTTTGGAGGACCAAATGAAAGTCCTGCATAGTCTATTGTAAGCTGAAAAAAAGGATGGAGGCAATTTGATGGGCACAGTTTGTAGCAGGTATAGGATCCTAGGTAGCGCGTTCATTTTCAAAATTGCTATTCTCCCAAACCAAGAAAAGGAACCTGATTGCCATTTCTGGATGTCCCTTTGTATGGTTTGAATCGTAGATTGATAGTTTAAGATGTATAGATCTGATAATTTAGTAGGCAGTTTGATACCAAGGTAAGAAATGGCGGTAGGCTCCCATCCAAAGGGGAAATTAGTTTTACAATGTGACACTAATTTAGTGGGGAGTGAAACATTCAGGGCTTTAGATTTGGAGAAGTTAATTTGTAGGTTAGAGAGGGACTTGAAGAAAGCGAAGTCTTTGAGGAGGTTGGGAATGGTGACAATGGGGTCGGTAAGAAATAGTAAGACGTCGTCGGCATAAGCGGCTACTTTATACGTTTTGTCCTTGATTGAGATGCCCTTAATGTCAGGGTTTTCTCTTAGCCTGCGAAGAAGCGGCTCCATGGTGAGTAGGAAGATACTGGGAGATAGAGGGCACCCCTGGCGTGTGCCATTGGAGATGGAGAAGGCGTCCGACAGGTGGCCATTGATCCTAAGCTTGGCAGATGGAGATGAGTATAACATCATGATCATTTGGAGTAAGAGCGGGGGTATGCCCACCGCCCGAAGTACAGCTTCCATATAGTCCCATGCCACTCTGTCGAACGCCTTCTCCGCATCCAGGGATAAAAAGAAGCCTGGGGTGGAGGTGCTGGTGATCCAGTGGTGTATATTTAGAGCTTTGATGGTGTTGTCCCTGGCTTCCCTGCCAGGGACAAAACCAACCTGGTCAAGACCAATCAAATCTGGGAGAAAGGGTAGGATACGATTGGACAGTACCTTAGCGTAAAGTTTCAAATCAACGTTAAGGAGGGAAATGGGGCGATAGTTAGTGACTAATGTGGTGTCTTTGTCCGCTTTTGGAATGAGTGTGATGTGGGCCTCCAAAAGGTCCCTACGGGCCGAGTCAGAAGGTGAGAGGCTATTAAAAGCCTTGACTAGGTGTGGGAGTAAAGTGTCAGGGAAGGATTTATAATAACTGCCCGTTAGGCCGTCTGGGCCCGGACTTTTCCCCGGTTTCAGCTGTTTCAGTGCTTGAAGGAATTCATCTAAATTGAGAGGGGAATTCAGAGTGTTGGAGTCATCAGCAGTGATGGGTGTAGGTGAGTATTTATGAAGGAATTCCTGTATGGCGGCAGCACGGTCAGGGAGCGAAGATGGTGCAGGAGGAGTAGGGAGGTTATATATTTTAGAGAAGTATTTAACAAATTGATCCGTAATGTCCTCTGTCCTAGAGTGGGATGTGCCCTTTGGGTCTTTGATCGTACGGATAGCCTGGGTCGCTTTTTGTTTCTGGAGAGCTCTGGCCAGCAGTCTACCAGACTTGTTGCCATGCTCGTAAAAAACCTTCCTGGACATGGTATAATTGCGTTTCAGTCTATATTGTAATTCTCTGAGGAGTTCTTCTCTAGTTTGCGTCAGTTCAGGTAAAATCTCAACAGAGAGGGAGGCTTTATGCTTACTTTCAAGATCACGGATCTTGTTGGTTAAGACATCAATGCGTTCTCTCCTTAGTTTATTGCGTTTAGTAGCTAACGAAATGAGGGTTCCCCTAATGACGCACTTGTGGGCGGCCCAAATTGATGCTGGGGAGGAGTCATCTGTGATATTTTCCCTAAAATATTGAGAGAGGCGTTCTGACACAATGCGAACATTCTCTGGGTCGGTTAGAAGGGAGTTGTCCAGCCGCCAGATGGAGGATTTGGGTCGTTTGTCAGGTAAGGATAAGGTCAGGGAGATAGGGTTGTGATCTGACAGAATCATTGGATCAATCGTGGTCTTGGAGAGAAGGGAAAGGTCATTCTGTGATACAAAGAGGTAGTCAAGTCTCGAGTACCTATTGTGGGGTGCAGAAAAAAAGGTAAAGTCTTTTTCAGTGGGGTGCATTGTACGCCAAGAGTCGTGCAATAACAGGTTATGGAATTGCGAGTTAATCGCCTTCAGTGCCTTGTAGGGCAGTGTGGAGTGTCCGTTAGACGTGTCCATCAGTGGGTTTATGGCTACGTTAAAGTCCCCTCCAACTATAAGGGTGCCAGAGTAAAATGACGTAAGTAGTTCAAGGGAGGTGCGGAAGAAGGTAACCTGGTGTGTGTTGGGAGCGTAAATATTCGCAATGGTTATGGGTCTGTCCTGTAGTCTCCCTTTTAAAAAGATGAATCGACCACCCTCGTCTTTCTGTACATCAGTTATATGTAGTGGGCAGTGGCGGGAGATAAGGATGGAGACACCTTTGGACTTGGCAGTATTATTAGGGGCATGGTGGGCAGTGGGAAAGTGCTTGTTGTGGAGTTTTGGTACAGTATCAGTTCTGAAATGGGTTTCTTGGAGTAGGGCGATGTGAACGTTAGATTTTAGCAAAGAGGAAAGTAGTAATGAGCGTTTTTCGGGTGTATTGAGACCTTGGACATTGAGAGAACAAATTTTGACATGAGGGAAAGGAGGCGGTTCAATTTGTGATATCGGGGAGTCATCCATTTGTATTATATACAGGAAGATTCACTGGATCTCAAAAAAAAAAAAAAAAAAAAAAAAAGGGGGGGGGGGGGAGGAGGGGGTCAAAGGAGAGAAGAGTCTAGAGGTGCAAGATTGGGCTGAAAGCCGAGGTTACGAGATCCTTCGAGGGTGTGTGGTGGGTAGTCACCCTAAATTAACCGAAGAGTTGGCGGGAAAACGTTCCCAACCTTCTCTAAAATATAGGATTCGGTAGTAATTCAGCGTGAGAGCGACGTTCACACTTCAGAAGAAGTGGTGGCACGCGCTATCACCACTGTGTGGGGGTTGGTACTAGTTCCGCAGTGAAGAGGTGAAAAGGAGTGTGTAACAGGACAATGCCCCGCCACATCACGACTAAAAGAGAACCATGTATGAGGGAGGCGAGTTGACATAACGTGGGGTCTGGGTAAGTAGTGGACGAGAAAAGCACTGGGATATATAAGTCAGGGAAGGGGTGGAGTAGATAGTTACATGCGTGTATGTAATATTAGTATGTGGTGCATGTTGAATGTCCCGGGGGGGATCATTATCCCTGCCTTTGGGTCGTAACGCCCTATGAATCCTTTCCATCTCGATCGCAGTGGGGAGAGGTCTCTGCAGAAGATCGTTAAAGATGCTGGTGACTGCCGGTGTTAGCCTGTCTCCCTCGACGGACTCTGGAAGACCTCTGACCCGCAAATTGTGGCGTCTCCCCCTGTTGTCGAGGTCTTCCAGGTGTCGAGCCATGTCACGTAGTTGTAGGGTGTGGGTATCCACATGGTGAGTGGTTTTCTTCAGTTGGGAGCCTTGTTGTTGTACCACATCCTCAACCGCCATTACCCTGTCGCTGATAGCCCGAAGGTCAAGGCGTAGCTCCGCTATGGCAGCTGAGAGGGTTTCCTTGATGTCTGTGGCAATGGTCCGCAAGTCCTGGATATTCAGTTGGGGCTGAGGTAATGGTTGAGGGTGATCCGAGGTGCCGTCCGACGGTAAGGCGGTAGAGGTGGGGAGGAGCGGTATCCCATTTTGAGAGGAGTTTGCCGCCTGAGAGCTCCTGAGGCGGGAGTCCGCCATGTTTCTCCTGTCAGCCCCGAACATATCTGGGATGTTGCCCTGCCGGGACCCGGAGTGTCGCCGTGGGGAGCGGGAACGGGAGGCTGAGGATGTCCTCGATGTTGAAATAAAATAATTTGAAATAAAAAAAAAAAAAAAAAAAAAAAAAAGATTATTCAACATTGCCTAAAGTTTGATCTCCAAATGGCTATATAAAACAGTTGAAATACATATATAAATCTGTTTAATCTTAAAGTGTTTGTTTTCTCCTGACTAGAGATGAGACTTGAGTTTTTACATTTTTAAAGTTCACTTAACCACTTGCCCACTGCCTAACTTACATGTACTGCGGCAGGTCGGCTCTATTGGGTGAAATCATGTACCTGTACGTCATTTCATGCAATAGCTACTAGGGGGCATGCACGCGTGCTGATTAGACAGTCAGCAATCAGCGGGTCTGGCGGACCCAATGTCTGCCGGCACCCTGTGATCGTTCCCGAGAGAGGCAGAACAGCAGTCTGCCTATGTAAACAAGGTTAATCGCCACTCTGACAGGGGAGAAGATAGAGATCTTGTGTTCCTGCTAAGCAGAAACACAGATCTCTGTTTTCCCCCAGATATAGCAACCCTCACACAGTATATCAAGCACCCCCTAGGGACACATTTAACCCTTTGATTGCACCCGATGTTAACCCCTTCACTGCCAGTGTCAATTAGTACAGTAACAGTGCATATTTTTTGCCCTGATTACTGTAATAATGTCACTGGTTCCCAAAAATGTCTCATTAAGTGTCCAATTTGTCCCCCTCAATCCTGCTAAAAATCCCTGATCGCCGCAATTACTAGTAAAAATAAATAAAACTGCCATAAAAATATCTTATAGTTTTTAGTAGCGATAACTTTTGTGCAAACCAATCAATATACTCTTATTGGGATTTTTTGTACCAAAAACATGTAGCAGAACACATATTGGCATAAATTGATGAAGAAATTAGATTTTTTTAATTATTATTATTGGATGTGTTTTATAGCAGAAAGTAAAAAATATTGTTATTTTTTTCAAAATTATCGCTTTTTTTTTGTTTATAGCGCAAAAAATAAAAACTGAAAGGGTGATCAAATACCATCAAAAGAAAGCTCTATTTGTGTTCAAAATAAGGACATCAATTTTATTTGGGTACATCGTTGCACGACCGCGCAATTGTCAGTTAAAATAACGCAGTGCCGTATCGAAAAAAATGGCCTGGTCATTAAGGGGGTAAAACCTTCTGGGGCTGAAGTGGTTAATAGATAAATTTAATGACTGATTTGCCCCAGCCCATTGAACCTCCTGCTGCTTAATCAGAAGTCCCTCATTTAGTGGCAGTATCACTACCACTACTAAATACATTTCCATGGTAAAGTCACCTGGGATCTCACACACTTTTGTTTACATCCAGCTACAGCCTGTCAAAATGTCATATGTGGTGAGAGTCTGTCAGGAGCAGATCGTCTTGGTGAGCAAGTGTGTTTCGTTTCAGCTGACCAACAAGCATAAACATTGTGATTGGCGTGGATCTATATGTCTGGATGGCATGATTGACAATAGATTTACACCATACAGTATTTATGTTTTTTTTTTTGTTTTGTGCAGGTGGTCTGCTTTCAGATAAAAGTGGTCTCAGTGGCGGATTCACCGCAAGATCACTTTTATAGGTGGCGGAAGAGGGAACCCCGCCCTCTGCCGCTTACCAGAGCCGCCAGCAACGCTGGAGGCGATTGGAGCCTGTCCCCTCTGTGGTATGGAGCGGGGAAGATGACCCCCACCCGCCTTCATACCATTCCAGAGCAGAAGCGACGTCAAAACATAACTTCTGCCCATAGCTCTTAAAGGGAGATTTTTTTATTTTATTTTTTCAAACGACTTATTTTTTTTTATTGCATCTTAGTGCAAATATGAGATCTGATGTTTTTTGACCCCAGATCTCATATTTAAGAGGTCCTGTCATGCTTTTTTCTATTACAAGGGATGTTTAACACACCCCATCCCGCTGAGCTCACGTGCAGAAGCGAACGCATTACGTGAGTAGCGTCCGCATATGAAAACGGTGTTCAAACCACACACGTGAGGTATCATCGCAATCGTTAGAGTGAGAGCAATAATTCTCACCCTAGACTTCCTCTCTAACTCGAAACATGCAACCTGTAGAATTTTTTAAACATTGCCTATGGAGATGTTTAAGGATAAAGGTTTGTCGCCATTCCACGAGGTGTCGCAATTCTGAAGCCTGACATGTTAGGTATCAATTTACTTGGCGTAACATCATCTTTCACAATATAAAAAAAATTGGGCTAACTTTACTGTTGTCTTATTTTGTTATTCAAAAAAGTGTATTTTCTCCATAAGAAGTGCGCTTGTAGGACTAAAAAATATATATAATGTTTGGGGGTTCTAAGTAATTTTCTAATGATTTTAACTTGTAAGCAACACGTTTGAAAAATAGGCCGGTCCTTAAGTGGTTAATAAAAGACTTTGTCACAGTGGTGTTGTTTTTTTTTTTTTCTTGGGGGGGTGAGTAACCGGGGGTACCATTTAACACTTATTCATCTGGAGACCCCTTATTTTAAGGGGGCTTTCAGATTCTGATAAGATCTCAACACACAGATACCCACATCCACCAGGCAAGGTATATGGGGAAAAAGACCTTTTTCCCCAACAACAAGGTAGCCTTCCCATGTTAGGGCATGTGGCCTGGTATGGTTCATTTGTGGAGTGTGCAAGCTCTTTTTCCCTTCATTTCTGGCCAGCAAGGCTTCTCATATAAGCATCTGATACGGTTTTGGGGGGATCTGTATTGTTTGTGTGGGATACTCCTTTAAAATTCATACCAGACCCAAAGGCTTTTTTTTTTTTTTTTTTTTTTTAGCAACAGCTTTATTTTTAAATAGTGAGAATAGTAAATGTTACCTGGGCAATGTGCATCAGCACAGAAGCTTATAGATTTCTTTGGGAGAACATGTAAACAGGATGATTTACAGCCAGGAGATTGTGAGAGATAGGGCAAAGCATTGTCACCCCACAACACAAGGTGTCCAAACAAGAACCTTTATATCAGTATAACCAGTTGTCAGAAAAACTTGCCATTAAAATAAAAAAAAGCTTTCCCAGGACACTATCATGTTAAAGTTTATATTAGAATTTAGTGGTTTGGTTCAGCATTTGCTTTAGCAGACTGTGCTTAAGTTCCTTGTATTGCAATGCTAGTATAAGTATCTTAAGTGCCCTGCCTGTATGCACTGATCTGTACACCCAGAAAGCCTTCTAAGGACCAATTTCTATCTGCAACTGATTGAATTGTCAACACCTTAGCTATTTTTTCTGTAGCACCCTGGGGTTTAGTCTGGGAGCTCCTCACAAATTCACTTACCAAGAGTAGTTATCTTGGTTGATTGATAGGGATCTATTGATTTCTCCCTAAGTTTATTGCACTTTCTCTTCTACCAGTAAGTGGCCGGGTACTTGGTGGTACTATATATGAGAAGGGCAACCCAAGGTCAGGTTATGAGTATATGGGGTATCTCAGCCAATGGGCAGGGGTTTTCTTAAATCCATTGGCCTGCTGGGAGAACCTATATATTCGGGTGAGGTCAGGTGATCTATGTTCTGTGCCACCTGGATGGCTTTCTGGGTGGATATGTGTCATACGCTCCGGGGCTGCTAGGCCAGATATTGGGCCTATCCCTGGGGCATCTGGCTGCCGGTCTGTGTGAGGGCCTATCCAGAAGTAAGAGGGCAGTGCAGGGTTGGGACTGTCGGCCAGAGAACGGTCAGTGGTCGGAGGTAGAAGGGGAGCTGTCGCCACAAAGGGATGGCAGTGGGTAACTGAAGCAAGTACCGGAACCATATTCTCACCAAAAGGGCATGGTGGAGAAGCAGGAAACTTCAGGCGGTGATCAAGTCAGGGACCCAACTCGTGGAAGAGACGCTTGCAGAGCAGCCTTGTGAGTCAAGCCAGGGACCTCACCGGTTATCAGGGGTGAAGCTTGAGAAGTATCTGGAGTGCCAAGCTAGGGACCCAGCAGGGAAGCAAGGGTGACTCTTGAGGGGATACAACCGACAACCTTGGAGGAGCTCAAGAGATCCAGAGTCGGTGAATCAGAAGGTCTAGCGAGAGACCGGGAGCTCAGTGTTAAAGAACTACAAGAAGCAGTTGTAGTGGAGCTGAAAGAACTGTTATGTTTGAGCAGTGATGTAAGTAACTGAGTTAAAATAAACTGAGTTACCTAACGCAGTTACTAGAGGGTAACTAGTAATCTAACTGATTACTTTTCCCCTCATGGTAACTCAGTTCCCATTACTTTGGCTTAGTTACCCCAATTACATCTACCGCCACTAGATGGGAGTAGTGTAATTCCGGTGTCCTGACGAAAAAGTTCCCCCGCCGGATAAGGACCCCCTGTACTGCGCAGGTGCAGGGCTTGCGCAGTATGAAGGACTACGGAGCTTCCGAAAATTGCCGAACCTAACCAGCTCTGAGTGAACTCTACACGCGCAGGTGCAGTTAACATGTAATTGTACGAGGCGATGCCGCACGCTCCCGATGCTCGGACTCTGCAAGGGGCGTCTAGTAAGTAAGGGGCGGGTCTAGTATTGCTGTAACCAAGGGGCGCATTTATTATTATTGTTATATATCGAGCTCTGCCCATTAATTTAACATTCGCCCTCTTCTGTAGCCATCCGCCCCTTACGATATAATAATAATAGACCCGCCCCTTGCTTACAGCTATAACAGATCTGCCCCTTGGTTAGAGTAATAGAGCAGCTCCTTGGTTACACGATATATAACAATAATAATAAACAAGAGAGCAGAATATATTTGTTGTGTAACTAATTACTTTTCCAATGTAGTAACTGAGTTACTAACGCAATTACTTTTTGGGAGAAGTAATTTGTAACTTAACTAATTACTTTTTTAAAGTAAGATGACCAACACTGTGTTTGAGTTAGGAACTGTTAAAATCTGTCACCATAGGAGACAGCATTCCTGCAAGTGCAATAAAGGACTTGTCCCAGGCGTGTATTGTCTTTTTTTTACCATTTTCACATATTTTTTGTGAAATGGTAGGGGTACATTTGTATCCCCTTACCATTTCACACATGGGGGGTGGCAGGATCTGGGGGTCCCCTTGTAAAAGGGGGCTTCCAGATTACAATAAGCCCCCCGCCCTCAGACCACCAGGCAAGGGTTGTGGGGATAAGGCCCTTCTCTCCATCAACATGGAGACAAGGTGCTTTGGGGGGCTACCCCAAATCACCCTCCCAATGTTGAGGGCATGTGGCCTGGTACGGTTAAGGAGGGGGGGGTGCTCTCTTGCCCCCCCCTCTTTTCCTATGGCCTGCCAGGTTGCTTGCTTGGATAATAGTCTGGTTTAAATGTTTGGGGGACCCCACGCCATTTTTTTTTTATTTGGTCCGAGGTTCCCCTTAAAATCCATACCAGACCTGAATTTGGGGGGACCCCCACACAATTATTCTTTAATTTTGGTTCGGGGTTCCCCTGTGGGGGAACCCTGTGCCATTTTTATTGATGAACTTTTATGTGTATTACCAGGACCGACAATTCATTATAGCCGCAAGTACTTTTAAAATACTTTTTTTCCTTTAGAAATTTCATTTTGCTCTCGGACTGTTCTAAACACTGGAAACATTTGCCACTTTACAGGCATACTATAGACACCCCCAGGTACGAAATGTAAAGGAATATTACACACTTTTATTGTTTCACTTTAAGCATTATTAAAATCACTGCTCCCGAAAAAACGGTTGTTTTTAAAACTTTTTTTCCATTGATATGTCTCCTGGGGCAGGACCCGGGTCCCCAAACACTTTTTAAGACAATGACTTGCATATAAGCCTTTAAAATTATCACTTTTTATTTTTCATGTTCGTGTCCCATAGACTTTAACAGTGTTCGCGTGTTCGAACAGGGGGGTGTTCAGCCCATCCCTACTGTGGAGCGATGAGCTGATGAAGAAAATTAAAGTACAGTTGTTAGGTGTAGGCAGGATAGGCTTCTCTTACGAGAAAAGTTTTCAGGGATCGCCTAAAAGTGGTAAGAGATAGT
Organism: Lithobates sylvaticus; assembly: GCA_028564925.1. NCBI lineage: Eukaryota > Metazoa > Chordata > Amphibia > Anura > Ranidae > Lithobates > Lithobates sylvaticus. The sequence goes on along the minus strand of CM053028.1, from coordinate 143,536,597 downwards.
CAGACAGATTGGGGTAGGAAATTCCAAAGAATGAGAGAGGCTCAGAAAAAGTCCTGGAGGTGAGTATGGGAAGAGGTGACGAGGGAGCTAGAGAGCAAGAGGTCTTGGGAGGAACTTTGAGACTAGGTTAAAGATGTAGCTGGGGGCAAAGTTGTGGATGGCTTTGTAAGTTATTGTTAGTATTTTGAATTTAATTCATTGGGCGAGTGGCAGCCAATAGAGGGATTGGCAGAGTGGGGTAGCAGACGCTGTGTGGTTTATAAGGTAGATGAGTCTGGCAGCAGCATTCATGATGGTCTGAAAGGGGGATAACTTGCTTAAAGGTAAGCCAATGAGGAGGGAGTTGCAGTAGTCAAGGTGAGAGATAACCAGGGAGTGAATCTGGAGCTTTATGGTTTCATTGGTTAGGAAGGGACGTATTTTGGAGATGTTGCAGGGGTTGAGGTGCCAAGCTTTGGAAAGTGATTGGATGGGGGGCTGAAAAGAGAGTTCAGAGTCAAGGATAACACCTAGCACTCTGGCATGCAGGGATGGGTTGATGGTTGTGCCATTGCTCTTGACAGAGAAGTTAGGGGAAGGAAATATTATAAGCTCGGTTTTGGACAGGTTGCGTTTGAGGAAGTGGTGTGACATCCAGACTGATATATCAATTAGTAAATTAGTGATGCGTGAGGAGATGGATGGAGTGAGCTGAGGGGTGGAGAGGTAGATTTGGTTGACGTCCCAAATTATATTAAATGCCATGGGAGGCTTTCAGCTGACCCAGGGAGGATGTGTAGATTTAAAATAGGTTCAAGAAGAGAACCTTGGGGGCCCCCGATGGAGAAGGGAAGAGGAGAGGAGGAAGTAGAATTGTAAGTGACACTGAAGGTGCGATGGGATAGGTAGGATGAGAGCCAGCGAAGAGCCCAGTCACAGTCAACTGTATTTAAGGCAGCTGAAAAAGGTCCAGGAGTAGGAGTACAGAATAGTGTCCATTGGTTTTTGCTGTTAGGCCTCTTGCACACTGCAGCTTGAAAAATCTCAGTACAGCTTTTTATTTTTACTGAGCTAAAATACAGCCCATTAATTGCAATGTGCCTAGGCACACAGGCGCATAAACAAGAGCCGTGCATTCTTTAGTCAAATAAAAATTGAAAAATCAGCATTTTTGGTCAGTAATTTACGCATCATGCGTGCAAATGCGTGTTTTGTGCGCAAAATGCGTGCAGAACAAAAGCACGAGAATACATTTTTGCACGCGTGCGCAAAGTTGCATGAAAATTGCGCATTTGCATATATACACAAAAATGCGCACAAATACATACAAAAAAAAAAAGTAGATGCTCAAACAGGAGTATCGTGTGCAAGAGGCCTAAAGTACAATCCGCTTCTAAGTTCACTGGGATACACCTATTATCTAGGCTCATTGGGGCCGAAGCAGAATCCGGGTTTATTTAAACACCACCAGTATATTAAATGCCACCAGTTCATTAAATACCAGAAATAAAGTACCAAAACACAAATCATTTAATCAGTTCACACGACTCCAACTTGGATCACACGAACAGCAGAAAGAGTAAATACCTAGAGATTCATAACATGTACAGTACTTTAATCTGAAAGCCACAATGAAAACTTCTAAAAGTGTAATTTAAGAAAAAACTGAGATGTTGTTGATAAATCAGCTTATCTGTAATACATTCATTTCAATCTATTGCAGGCAAGAAATGTGTTATTATGAAGGTTCTCTTGTGCTTCCAAGAGATTAAAATGAATCTGCATATCTTAGATGTAAAGGTAGGAATCTGATATATATTTTATTTTGCTTTTGCAAATCTCGCCTTGTATTTTAACTATTACTTGCACTCTTCATGTAAACTAGAATGTAGCAGATATACCATTAGTGCAATAGACTGACTGGGGCCTGGACTTCAGTACACTTATGTTATTCCTAAATATTTTTAACCATTACTTAACCACTTGCTTACTGGGTACTTAAACCCCCCTCCTGTCCAGACCAATTTTCAGCTTTCAGGGCTGTCGCAATTTGAATGATATTTGCGCGGTCATGCTGCACTGTACTCAAATGAAATTTTTCTCATTATTTTCCCCACAAATAGAGCTTTCTTTTGGTGGTATTTGATCACCACTGGGGTTTTTGTTAAAAAAAAATGAAAAAGACCAAATGAAAAAATTTTTTTTTATATTTTGTCATAAGATTTTGTAAACAGGTAATTTTTCTCCTTCATTGATGTATGCTGATGAGGCGGCAGTGATGGGCACCGATAGGTGGCAGCAATGGGCACTGATGGGTGGCAGTGATGGGCACTGATGGGTGGCAGTGATGGGCACTGATTGCTTACACTGATAGGCAACACTGCTAGGTGGCACTGATTGGCACCACTGGTGGGCATTGATAGGTGGCACTTGTGGGCATTGATAGGTGGCACTCATGGACATTGATAGGTGGCACTGTGGGCACTATGGGTACAATGACAGGTGGCACTGGTAGGGGGTAGACATGGGAACTGTCAAAAAATTAGTTTTGTTTCGTTCCGTTTCGTATATAAAAAAAATCGTAATTCGTAATTCGTGTACGAAATTCCATTCGAATTAGTACGAAATACGAATTTCGTACGAATCGTTAACATTTTTTTGAATCGTTACGAATCGTTAATAAAGTTACAAATCGTTACGAATCGTTACAAATCGTTACGAATCGTTACAAATCGGTACGAATTGTTAACGCGGCTAATGAATTGCCGGTTCCCGTAACACAGAGAACAATTCGAATCCAACTACAAATATCGAATTTCAACTAATACGAAAGAAATTATTATAGCGGATATAACGAATGATTCGAAAGAATTTGAGATTCAGTATATGTAATATCGAGAACTGTTCCTGCACAAAGTGTCATTTTTGCAGGAGAAAAAGCTATTTAAAGCGGAAGTAAACCCATCGATTTAACAGTTTAAAAAAAAAGGCATTCCGGGAATGCTAACTGCACATTGGCTGTGCTCTCAACCAAACAGTCAAACCATCCAATGGCTGGTGTCATAACGGATCACATGTGCAGCACCGTGGCAGTTGAAGATTAAACAGAGGCAAAGTTGGCGGCTTCCTTGGCTGAAAACGATAGGGGGGGTTTACTTCCACTTTAAAATCACTTGCGGCTAATGATTTGTCGGCTCTGTAACACAGAGAACAGTCATTCATTGATAAAAAAAAATTCAATTCAATAACCAGGCCCTTCAGGTCTGCTATGGATATTAAGGGGAACCCCACTTCAAAAAAAAAAAAAAATTATGTGGGGTCCCCCCTAAATATCCATACCAGACCCTTTAGGTCTGGGATGGATTTTAAGGGGAACCCCGGCCCCAAAAAAAAAATGGCGTGGGGTCCCCCTCAAAATCCATTCCAGACCCTTTATCCGAGCACGCAACCTGGCAGGCCGCAGAAAAATAGGAACCGTATCAGGCCACATGCCCTCAACATTGGGAGGGTGCTTTGGGGTCCCCCCCAAAGCACCTTGTCCCCATGTTGATGAGGACAAGGGCCTCATCCCCACAACCCTGGCCACTGGTTGTGGGGGTCTGCGGGCGGGGGGGCTTATCGGAATCTGGAAGCCCCCTTTACCAAGGGGACCCCTAGATCCCGGCTCACCCCTGTGTGAAATGGTAAGGGGGTACCTACCATTTCACCAAAAAAGTGACAAAAATTTTAAAAATGACAGGTGACGGTCTTTAACAATTCCTTTATTAAAATCTTCTTTCTTCTGGTCTTCTTCCTTTCTTCATCCTTCGGTTTCTTCATCTTCTCCTTCCGGCATCTTCTTCCATCTTCTTCTTCCTCTGATCCGCTTCTTCTTGCTCTGGTCTTCTCGTCCTTCTCGTCCGGCATCTTCTTCCATCTTCTTCCATCTTCTTCTTCCTCCGATCCGCTTCTTCTTGCTCTGGTCTTCTCGTCCTTCTCGTCCGGCATCTTCTTTCATGGCGTCGGCGTCGGTGTCTCTTCTTGGGCCGCTCCTCGCAATGGGAGGCTCCCGCTGTGTGAGGCTTTGCTGCGTCTGACAGGTCTTTTATAACGGAGGGCACCTGGTGACCCCGCCCCCTCTGACGCACGGGGACGTCATGGGGACTTCCCTATGGCTTTCCCCATGACGTCAGAGGGGAGCGGGGTCACCAGGTGCCCTCTGTTATAAAAGACCTGTATTTAAGGCAGCCGAAAAAGGTCCTCCCATATAAATCCATTATAGCCGCGAGTGATTTTAAATAGCTTTTTTTCTTGCAAAAATTACACCTTGTACAGGGATGCCTGTGAAGGGGCGCATGTTTCCCGTGCTTAGAACTGTCCCTGTACAAGGTGTAATTTTTGCAGGAAAAAAAGCTATTTAAAATCACTCGCGGCTATAATGAATTTGCCGGTTCCCGTAACACAGAGAACAATTCAAATCCAACTACTACCAAATATCTAATTTCAACTAATATGAAAGAAATTATTATAGCGGATATAACGGATGATTCAAATTAATTCGAGATTCAGTATATCTAATATCGAGAACTGTTCCTGCACAATGTCATTTTTGCAGGAAAAAAAGCTATTTAAAATCACTCACGGCTAATGAATTGTCGGCTCCGTAACACAGAGAACAGTCATTCATTGAAAGTCATTGATAAAAAAAAGCGTGGGGGTCCCCCAAATTCAATAACCAGGCCCTTCAGGTCTGGGGTGGATTTTAAGGGGAACCCCGGCCAAAAAAAATGGCGTGGGGTCCCCCTCAAAATCCATACCAGACCCTTTATCCGAGCAAGCAACCTGGCAGGCCGCAGGTAAAGAGGGGGGACGAGAGCGCCCCCCCCCTCCTGAACCGTACCAGGCCACATGCCCTCAACATTGGGAGGGTGCTTTGGGGGTCTGAGACCCCCCAAAGCACCTTGTCCCCATGTTGATGAGGACAAGGGCCTCATCCCCACAACCCTGACCATTGATTGTGGGAGTCTGCGGGCCGGGGGCTTATCGGAATCTGGAAGCCCCCTTTAACAAGGGGACCCCCAGATCCCACCCCCCCCCTGTGTGAAATGGTAAGGGGGTACTTACCCCTACCATTTCACCAAAAAAGTGACAAAAATTGTAAAAATGACAGGAGACGGTCTTTGACAATTCCTTCATTAAAATCTTCTTTCTTCTGGTCTTCTTCCTTCTTCCTTTCTTCATCCTTCAGTTTTTTCATCTTCTCCTTCCGGCATCTTCTTCTTCCGATCCGCTTCTTCTTGCTCTGGTATTCTCGTCCTTCTCGTCCGGCATCTTCTTCCATGGCGTCGGCGTCTGTTCTTCTGTCGGGCCGCTCCTCGCAATGGGAGGACCTTTTTTGGCTGCCTTAAATACAGGTCTTTTATAACGGAGGGCACCTGGTGACCCAGCTCCCCTCTGACGTCATGGGGAAAGCCATAGGGAAGTCCCCATGACGTCCCGACGTCCCCGTGCGTCAGAGGGGGTGGGGTCACCAGGTGCCCTCCGTTATAAAAGACCTGTCAGACGCAGCAAAGCCTCACACAGCGGGAGCCACCCATTGCGAGGAGTGGCCCAAGAAGAGACAGCGACGTCAACGCCATGGAAGAAGATGCAGGACGAGAAGGACGAGAAGACCAGAGCAAGAAGAAGTGGATCAGAAGAAGAAGAAGATGGAAGAAGATGGAAGAAGATGCCGGAAGGAGAAGATGAAGAAACCGAAGGATGAAGAAAGGAAAACCAGAAGAAAGAAGATTTTAATAAAGGAATTGTCAAAGACCGTCTCCTGTCATTTTTACCATTTTTGTCACTTTTTTGGTGAAATGGTAGGGGTACTTTTGTACCCCCTTACCATTTCACACAGGGGGGTGCTGGGATCTGGGGGTCCCCTTGTTAAAGGGGGCGTTTCCAGATTCCGATAAGCCCCCCCGCCCGCAGACCCCCACAACCAGTGGCCAGGGTTGTGGGGATGAGGCCCTTGTCCTCATCAACATGGGACAAGGTGCTTTGGGGGGACCCCAAAGCACCCTTCCAATGTTGAGGGCATGTGGCCTGGTACGGTTCAGGATGGGGGGCGCTCTCGTCCCCCCCTCTTTTCCTGCGGCCTGCCAGGTTGCGTGCTCGGATAAAGGGTCTGGTATGGATTTTGAGGGGGACCCCATGCCATTTTTTTTTTTTTGGCCGGGGTTCCCCTTAAAATCCATCCCAGACTTGAAGGGTCTGGTATGGATATTTAGGGGGGACCCCACGTCATTTTTTTTTTAAATTTGAAGTGGGGTTCCCCTTAATATCCATAGCAGACCTGAAGGGCCTGGTTATTGAATTTGGGGGGACCCCACGCTTTTTTTTATCAATGAATGACTGTTCTCTGTGTTACAGAGCCGACAATTCATTAGCCGGCAATAGCCGCGAGTGATTTTAAATAGCTTTTTTACCTGCAAAAATGACACTTTGTTTTACGAATCATTCGAATCATTCGATATATTGGTAGTTTGATTCAAATAATTTGGAGCTGAAATTCGTAAACAGAGTTTTTCCTGAAAAAATGACACTTTGTTTTACGAATCATTCGAATCATTCGTTATATCCGCTATAATAATTTCTTCCATATTAGTTGAAATTTGATATTTGGTAGTCGGATTCGAATAATTTGGCGACGAAATTCGTAAACGGAATTTCGTATTCTGTACGGAATTCGTATTTGAAAAAATTCGTACTACGGATTCGTAAATTCGTACGAATTTCGAAAAATTTGTACGAATTATGAATTCGTACGAAACTAATCGCACATGTCTAGCAGGGGGTACTAAATTGCACAGAGGAGTAGACATGGGAACTGTCAAAAAATTTGTTTCGTTTCGTCCCGTTTCGTATATAAAAAAATTCGTAATTCGTAATTCGTGTACGAAATTCCGTTCGAATTCGTACGAAATACGAAATTCGGACGAATCATAATTTTTTTTTTTTTTACGAATCGTTACGAATCGTTACGAATCGTTAACGCGGCTAATGAATTGTTGGTTCTCATAACACAGAGAACAATTCGAATCCAACTACAAATATCGATTTCAATTTCAAGTTACGAATCGTTACGAATCGTTATGAATAGTTACAAATCGTTACGAATCGTTATGAATAGTTACGAATCGTTAGGAATTTCAACTAATTTGAACGAAATTATTATAGCAGATGTAACGAATGAATTCGAATGAATTCGAATGAAAGTGTCATTTTTGCAGAAAAAAAAAAAAAGTGTAGGGGTCCCCCCAAATTCAATAACCGGCCCTTCAGGTCTGGTATGGATATTAAGGGGGACCCCAGCCAAAAAAAAAAAAATGGCGTGGGGTCCCCCCCAAATATCCATACCAGACCCTTCATGTCTGGGATGGATTTTAAGGGGAACCCCGGCCAAAAAAAAATAAAAAAATGGCGTGGGGTCCCCCTCAAAATCCATACCAGACCCTTTATCCGAGCACGCAACCTGGCAGGCCGCAGGAAAGGAGGGGGGGACGAGAGCGGCCCCCCCTCCCGCCTGAACCGTACCAGGCCACATGCCCTCAACATTGGGAGGGTGCTTTGGGGTCCCCCCCAAAGCACCTTGTCCCCATGTTGATGAGGACAAGGGCCTCATCCCCACAACCCTGGCCGGTGGTTGTGGGGGTCTGCGGGCGGGGGGCTTATCGGAATCTGGAAGCCCCCTTTAACAAGGGGACCCCCAGATCCCGCCCCCCCCCCTGTGTGAATTGGTAAGGGGGTACAAAAGTACCCCTACCATTTCACAAAAAAGGTGACAAAATGGTAAAAATGACAGGAGACGGTCTTTGACAATTCCTTTATTAAAATCTTCTTTCTTCTGGTCTTCCTTTCTTCATCTTCTCCTTCCGTCATCTTCTTCCATCTTCTTCTTCCTTCAATTCGCTTCTTCTTCCTCCGGTCTTCTCGTCCTTCTCGTCCAGCGTCGTCCTTCTCATCCAGCATCGTCGTCTCTTCTCGCAGGCCGCTCCTCGCAATGGGAGGCTCCCGCTCTGTGAGGCTTCGCTCCGGGTGACAGGTCTTTTATAACGAAGGCACCTGGTGACCCCGCCCCCTCTGACGCACGGGGACGTCATGTGGAATTCCCTATGGCTTTCCCCATGACGTCAGAGGGGGGGGCGGGGTCACCAGGTGCCTTCGTTATAAAAGACCTGTCAGCGGAGCGGAGCCTCACAGAGCGGGAGCCTCCCATTGCAAGGAGCGGCCTGCGAGAAGAGACGACGATGCCGGACGAGAAGGACGACGCCGGACGAGAAGGACGAGAAGACCGGAGGAAGAAGAAGCGAATCGAAGGAAGAAGAAGATGGAAGAAGATGGAAGAAGATGACGGAAGGAGAAGATGAAGAAAGAAGAAAGAAGATTTTAATAAAGGAATTGTCAAAGACCGTCTCCTGTCATTTTTATAATTTTTGCCACTTTTTTGGTGAAATGGTAGGGGTAGTACCCCCTTACCAATTCACACAGGGGGGGGCCGGGATCTGGGGGTCCCCTTGTTAAAGGGGGCTTCCAGATTCCGATAAGCCCCCCGCCCGCAGACCCCCACAACCACCGGGCACGGTTGTGGGGAAGAGGCCCTTGTCCTCATCAACATGGGGACAAGGTGCTTTGGGGGGGACCCCAAAGCACCCTCCCAATGTTGAGGGCATGTGGCCTGGTACGGTTCAGGCGGGAGGGGGGGCCGCTCTTGTCCCCCCCTCCTTTCCTGCGGCCTGCCAGGTTGCGTGCTCGGATAAGGGTCTGGTATGGATTTTATGGGGGACCCCACGCCATTTTTTTTGGCTAGGGTTCCCCTTAAAATCCATCCCAGACCTCTAGGGTCTGATATGGATTTTGAGGGGGACCCTACGCCATTTATTTTTTATTTTTTTGGCTGGGGTCCCCCTTAATATCCATCACAGACCTGAAGGGCCTGGTTATTGAATTTGGGGGGACCCCTACGCATTTTTTTTATCAATGACTTCAATGAATGACTGTTCTCTGTATTACGGATCCAACAATTCATTTGCCGGCAATAGCTGCGAGTGATTTTAAATAGTTTTTTTTTCCTGCAAAAATGACACTGCGCGGGAACATTTCTCTATATTAGATATACTGAATATCGAAGCATTCGAAGCATTCGTTATATCCGCTATTATAATTTCTTTCATGTTAGTTGAAATTACATATTTGTTAGTTGTTGTATTCGAATTGTTCTCTGTATTACGGGAATCGGCAATTAGCCGCGAGTGATTTTAAATATTTTTTTTTTCCTGCAAAAAATGACACATTGTACAGAGAGTTCTAAACACGGGAAACATGACCCCTTCATAGATACTATATACTCTATAGTATGTCTATGAATGGGGTCATGTTTCCCATGTTTAGAACTCTCTCTGTACAATGTGTCATTTTTTGCAGGAAAAAAAAAATATTTAAAATCACTCGCGGCTAATTGCCGATTCCCGTAATACAGAGAACAATTCGAATACAACAACTAACAAATATGTAATTTCAACTAACATGAAAGAAATTATAATAGCGGATATAACGAATGCTTCGAATGCTTCGAATGCTTCGAGATTCAGTATATCTAATATAGAGAAATGTTCCCGCACAGTGTCATTTTTGCAGGAAAAAAAAACTATTTAAAATCACTCGCGGCTATTTGCCGGCAAATGAATTGTTGGATCCGTAATACAGAGAACTGTCATTCATTGAAGTCATTGATAAAAAAAAGCGTAGGGGTCCCCCCAAATTCAATAACCAGGCCCTTCAGGTCTGGGATGGATATTAAGGGGGACCCCAGCCAAAAAAAAAAAAAAAAATGGCGTAGGGTCCCCCTCAAAATCCATATCAGACCCTTGAGGTCTGGGATGGATTTTAAGGGGAACCCTAGCCAAAAAAAATGGCGTGGGGTCCCCCATAAAATCCATACCAGACCCTTATCCGAGCACGCAACCTGGCAGGCCGCAGGAAAGGAGGGGGGGACGAGAGCGTCCCCCCCTCCCGCCTGAACCGTACCAGGCCACATGCCCTCAACATTGGGAGGATGCTTTGGGGGTCTAAGACCCCCAAAGCACCTTGTCCCCATGTTGATGAGGACAAGGGCCTCTTCCCCACAACCGTGCCCGGTGGTTGTGGGGGTCTGCGGGCGGGGGGCTTATCGGAATCTGGAAGCCCCCTTTAACAAGGGGACCCCCAGATCCCGGCCCCCCCCTGTGTGAATTGGTAAGGGGGTACAAAAGTACCCCTACCATTTCACCAAAAAAGTGGCAAAAATTGTAAAAATGACAGGAGACGGGAGCCTCCCATTGCGAGGAGCGGCCTGCGAGAAGAGACGACGATGCCAGACAAGAAGGACGACGCCGGACGAGAAGGACGAGAAGACCGGAGGAAGAAGAAGCGAATCGAAGGAAGAAGAAGATGGAAGAAGGAGAAGATGAAGAAAGGAAGACCAGAAGAAAGAAGAAAGAAGATTTTAATAAAGGAATTGTCAAAGACCGTCTCCTGTCATTTTTACCATTTTTGCCACTTTTTTGGTGAAATGGTAGAGGTACTTTTGTACCCCCTTACCATTTCACACAGGGGGGGGCGGGATCTGGGGGTCCCCTTGTTAAAGGGGGCTTCCAGATTCCGATAAGCCCCCCGCCCGCAGACCCCCACAACCACCGGCCAGGGTTGTGGGGATGAGGCCCTTGTCCTCATCAACATGGGGACAAGGTGCTTTGGGGGGGGACCCCAAAGCACCCTCCCAATGTTGAGGGCATGTGGCCTGGTACGGTTCAGGCGGGAGGGGGGGCCGCTCTCGTCCCCCCTCCTTTCCTGCGGCCTGCCAGGTTGCGTGCTCGGATAAAGGGTCTGGTATGGATTTTGAGGGGGACCCCACGCCATTTTTTTTTTTTTTTTGGCCGGGGTTCCCCTTAAAATCCACCCCAGACCTGAAGGGTCTGGTATGGATATTTGGGGGGGACCCCACGCCATTTTTTTTTTTTTTTTTTGGCTGGGGTCCCCCTTAATATCCATACCAGACCTGAAGGGCCTGGTTATTGAATTTGGGGGGACCCCTATGCTTTTTTTTTTTATATCAATGAATGACTGTTTTTTAAATAGCTTTTTTTTTTTCTGCAAAAATGACACTTTGTCATTCGAATTCATTCGTTATATCTGCTATAATAATTTCGTTTGAATTAGTTGAAATTTGATGTTGGTAGTTGGATTCGAATAATTTGGAGCTGAAATTCGTAAACTAAATTTTTCCTGCAAAAATGACACTTTGTCATTCGAATTCATTCGAATCCATTCGAATTCATTCGAATTCATTCGAATCATTCGGCGACGAAATTCGTAAACGGAATTTCGTATTCCGTATGGAATTCATAAAAAAAAAAATTCGTACTACAGATTCGTAAATTCGTACGAATTTCGAAAAATTCGTACGAATTACGAATTCGTACGAAACGAATCGCACATGTCTACAGAGGAGGCAGATGTGCCTCCTTCCTCTTCGGGACCGATGTCCCTTTAACATAAGCCGGCGATCAAATTTTTTTTCTCCTCACTCCTCAGAAAAAAAAATGATCACAGAGCTTTTGTTTACATCATGTGATCAGCTGTCATTGGCTGACAGCTGATCACATGGTAAGGGGCGGGGACCTGCCCCTTACTAGGATCGGTGATCAGCCGAGTCTCTGTGACTCAGTGATCATAGCGCGCTCCCCGCGCGCCCTGCAGGGAGCGTGCACAGGGGAGGACGCCCTATGACGGCCTCCCGGAAATTGAGGTCTGCGCTGTAGCCGTCATTCGGCTATGGCCTGGACCTCAAGTGTAGACTAGGATATCTCTGAATTACCATAAGTGCAGTAGACTAACTAAGGCCTGGGCTTCAGCACACTTGGGGCTTCCTATTTTATTCATCAACAGGGAAGACTTCTGAAGATGTTAATGTCATCAGAAGTCTCCTCATGCACAAGAACATGTACAGAGTATTTTGACTTAGATAAGGAGTGTTTATTGAATAACTGGTTAGCTATACCTGGCCTATTACCTATTGACCTTATAATGAATAAACTTCTATAACTCGCTCAATCTTTTTGCTATATATGCAAACTTTTGTTCAATCTTCGTATAGTTCTGGTTATTTTACAATGAAGTACAATTGTATCTTGTCTTTATACAAGACCTTGATGTTTCTTCATGCTTTGATATGCTTGTAATGTCATGCTTTACGTTCAATGGCTGTTACCTTGCTCTGGATGAGATATTTTCAAAACAACTTGCCTGATTTAAAAAAAAAAAGATAAGGAAAGGTCATGATGTGGGCTACAATGCGATGACATAATTCCTGCAATGATATCTGTTGCATCAAGAAGAAAAATTGTATGTTTGTGTGTGTGTAGATATGATAACATATAAATTTGCCTTCAGGAACATTTTACATAATTCCATCTTTTTTTAGGATGGAACATGTAACATGATCACGCTCCTGCATCTTTCCCCCGATAACCCCACCCCCTCCTCCGTGACAGCTGGCCAGGAATCTGCTCACCGCACCCACTATCACAATTTAAAAAGAACACGACCGCACAGGGCTCCACCCACATGCCGCATCATTCATGCACAGAGTTCTGTGGATGAATAGACTACAAGTACCGACAGCCTTTGTGGCTGACAGCTCGTAGTTCTTAATGAACTACAAGGACACTTGTGAGCATCCTTGCAGTACCTTGATAATTCCTGGACTGAAGTAACTGCCTGCCCTCATTGGAGGTATGGGAAAACAGATACACTGACAGTCTGCAGGAGCCAGACATTGCACTCACGATCTGCTGATCCCGGATGCAATGCTTTACAGGCTCCTAAGAAAAAAATTGTAAATGCACATTTTATTTACCTGCAAAAAATGTGCATTTATAATTTTTTTTAAAAAGTGAACTTATCCTTAAAATGTAAAAGAATACTGTATTTATCGCAGCGCAGTGCACAGCACTACATAGCACTGTGCTAAGACATGAATGAAGTGTACTTTTTTACACTTCAAATGAGGGTTGAACATAAACCAAAAAAAGAAAGGGAGCTGTGCGATGTGCTGAATCAGGAACCACACTGTCCCCTACCACAGTCAGCAATAGACACCTGCCAGATAAGTAAAGTGCTCTGGCAGCTGTCTGCTCTAGTGTGAATTCAGCTTTAAGGGCCTACACACGGGCCAAACATCCGGCAATATTGGGTGGTTCAATAGAAACTATCCGACATTTGGCCCGTGTGTACGGCAGCAGGTCAACAGAAGCTGGCACCTGATTGGCACCTGATCAGCAGTCTCATTCAATGGCTGAGAGCACTGACTGGTGTGTTTTGGCGGAGGGGGGGGCTGTCCTCCTATCAGAACACAATAGCTCAGTGGGGGAGATCGCTGTACTAACAAAGTTACTATGGGTAGACATCAGCATTTTTTTAGGGAGGGTGCTATTAGATGGACTAGTAGTTTAACCACTTCCCGATTGGTGCACGATGATGTACGTCGGCAGAATGGCTCGGACAGGCAAAAGGGTGTACAGGTACGTCTCTTTAAAATTGCCGCTGTGTCATCGCGTGAGCGCCGCCGGTCGGGACCCCCGGGAGTCTGGTCGCGGGTCCCGCGGACTCGATCGCCGCGGCGATTCACGCGATCGTTTCACAGGAAGGCTGAACGGGGAGACGCGGAGGTAAACAGCATCTCCCCGTTCTGCCTAGCAACTAGTGACACTGATCTCTGCTCCCTGTAATTGGAGCAGAGATCAGTGTTCACTAAAACACAGCCACGCCCCCCACAGTTAGTAACACGCCCCTAAGAACACTTAACACCTACACTGCCACCCCCTGGTTAACCCCTTCACTGCCAGTGTCATTTACACATGAATCAGTGCATTTAAATAGCACTGATTGCTTCATAAATGACAATGGTCCCAAAAATGTGTCAAAAATGTCCAATGTGTCTGCCATAATGTCGCAGTCACAATAAAAATCTCTGATCGCCGCCATTACTAGTAAAAAAAAAAAAATATTAATAAAAATGCTATAAAACTATCCCCTATTTTGTAAACGCTATAACTTTTGCGCAAACCAATCAATAATCGCTTATTGTGATTTTTTTTACCAAGAATATGTAGAAGAATACATATCTGCCTAAACTGAGGAAAAAAATTTTTTTTTTATATATTTTTGGGGATATTTATTATAGCAAAAAAAAAAATTCATGCGTTTTTTTCAAAATTGCCGCTCTTTTTTTGTTTATAGCGCAAAAAATAAAAACCGCAGGGGTGATCAAATACCACTAAAAGGAAAGCTCTATTTGTGGGAAAAAAAGGACGTCAATTTTGTTTGGGAGCCACGTTGCACGACCATGCAATTGTCAGTTAAATCGACGCAGTGCCGAATCGCAAAAAGTGGTCTGGTCTTAAGCCAGCAAAATGGTCCGGTCTGAAAGGGGTTAAGATGGACTTTACATAAATGACTAATAACAAATTAAAGCTGAACTGCAGCTAACATTATTATTATCATGCTGTTTTTTTTTTTTGTTTTTTTGCATTTACAGCTTTTTAATATATAAAAATGCATGGAGAAATGTATTATTTTCTGTATAGTAATTTAGACTACTGGGGAAAAAGCATTGATATTTTCTGACAAATACTTCAGCATTTTCTGCTGCCTGGGGGGGTCAATTTAAGCAATGGTCTTTTAATTAGAACAGGATCCATATTGGAAAAAGGCAATGAATTTTATTCCTTGACAGACCTGCAAACAGCAGAAACACGTCCTTCACCTGCATCCCTTGTTTATAGACGCACTGTATATCTATAAATTATGCAGTTTAAGAGGTCATAGGCTCTACTACAATGCTTATGACTCATGTTATCCTCAATGTGTATTTATTATTTCATCTTCTAACATGGTTGTATAAAAATACAAAGAAAAAAAAAAAAAGAAAGGCTCTGAGGGTTTTTTTTATGACCTCTGTCTTATTTTTCAATTTACATCTTTTGTGCTGTCATCTACTGGCTCTTAGCCAGTCTCTTTTCACTGTTATTTAACTGTCAAGCTGTAAAAGACATATGTACTTGGATCATATTATTTGTGACTCTTCAACTACAGGTGAAAGCAGTTTAAATAATCTGCATACTATTAACGTCTCACTTGACATAAAATGGAAATAAAAACCCAGTCAAACAAATATTTGCCTTTACCTTACCACACGGACCCCTTGGAGTTGATTCACTAATTCCAATAGGCTGTTCACTTTGCTAGGGAAATTTACTTTGTAGGGAAACTTTTGCTTACATTAGTGAATGTGGTGAGCATAAAAAAAAAAAAAAACAATTGCATGCAAAGCATGTGATTGGATAATAGAAGTCAGCAGAACATAATGTCATTTACTAGCCTAAAGGAAATTTCACTTTCAAAGTGATAATTCCCTTGCAAAATGAAAAGACTATTTGCCTTTAGTAAATCAGCAGCCTTCTATTTGTGTTGTTGGTGTTTTGACAATTTTCAATATATTTTCTGGATTTTCCATCCTGGTTTATGACATTTGTGTGTCTAAATAATCACTGTGATTATCAACTTATCCACAATATCTCCCCTGACTAAATCCCCTGACTAAATCAACCCTGGCAATATGAGACTCCCTACATACTCGGTATGGTTGGGAATATAATTCTCCACTAATGCCCTTGCTGAAACATGAATATTTAATGCCGGGAGTACTTGATAAGGGCTTTGAATCATGGTTCCCAGAGGTAACACCGCTATTACACCAAGCATTAAAAGACTCAAAAATTAAACCATTTAAGTCCTTATGTGGAGTAGATCAGCCAACGTTTATGGACCAATGGAGATGCATAAAGTTGTTTAAATTTATTCAGAATCTCCCACAGCCTATTCGTTCGTTAAAATAACTGAATCCTATTGAAGCAATTATGCAATATAGAAATCAACCACAACATTGCATTTCTCTTTTTCTCAAAACTTTGATGAATCTGCAATACCCTGGATACCTAGATTATATAGGTTGGTGGGGAAAAGATTTGAAAATGACACTTACAGATAAACAAAAAGATAAGATTATACAATTTTCCTTTTATGCCCACCACCTCCGGTAGAATGACGGAGGTAAACTTAAAACTTTTATCTCAAGGGCATTATACACCAGTAAAATTACATGCAATGTCCGATTCGACCTCGCCACTGTGTTGGAGGGAATGTGGAGATCAAGCTACACATGGGCACATGTGGTGGTTCTGCCCTAAAATCTGCCCATTTAGGGAAGAAGTGGCGAAGGTGATCTCTCTGATACTGGGTCAAGTAATTAAACCTTTGAACCATTAACATTTTTACTTACTTGTATAAACGAAACAACAGAGCAATACAAGATGTCTATGTTTGCCCATATTTGTAAAACGCTTGTAAATCTTTGATTCCACTATACTGGGGAAAAAATTGAATACCTACTATCTCACAGTGGCTACAAAGGGTTGATGAGCTCCGTCTAATGGAAGAAATAACCTGTAGAAATAAAGGGCTGACCAGGAAATATATTAAGACATGGGCAAAATGGTTTGAACTTAAAGAGGGACTGTACCTGATTTTTTTTTCAAAAGCCAGCAGCTACAAATACTGCAGCTGCTGACTTTTAATAAATGGACACTTACCTGTCACAGGTTCCAGCGATGTCGGCAGCAGAGGCCGATCAATCGCTCGGCTCTCTGCTGCTGCCAGCGCCATTCTTGGTGAGGGAACCAGGAAGTGAAGCGAGTCGCGCAGCGCAATGAGAATCGTCCGTGCTGTCTGCTGGGACCCGTGTGTGTCCCGGCAGACAGCACACCGGGACAGGAAGTGGCGTAAACTCCCATGAGAGGAAGTGGGTGTAAATACCTGTTTTAGTTTTAAGGAAACTAAACTATATTATGAAATGATATCAGACCCTGATGGTAAATCAGAGTATGACTTATTAATTAATAGTGATTAACCATAGTTTCTGTACCTCCCCGATAGTTCTATATTTACATTTGTCGTAGGTCTTCCAACCTCCCCCTTCTTTTTCTTCCTTTGGAATTATTTTTTTTTTTTCCTCTCTCCCTCTTTTTTTCTTCGTTCTTTTTTTCTCTTTCTTTTTCCTTTTGTGTGGTTCCTGCCCCCCTCCCTGTATTTCACGATTGGAGGAGAGAAGACTTGAACTGATAAGATAAATTGCATTGTATATGTTTCAAGATAATGTTTGGAATTTTCTGAAATGTTAAAAATAATAATAATAGAAAAAAAAAAATCAACTTCTGAATTAAATTCCAGACTCTCAGTTTAACTAAAGGCATTTTTTGCAATCATATTATAGTGAATTTATAGCAAATGAATAGTTAGACAATAATAGTTTGTCTCTAGAACTTATGTTGAAAAAAAAATCAATGAACTGCCATTAAAAAAGGGTGAAGGATATGTTATAAATATGGTCAATTTTAGTAGATGACCCAAGAAATAGCATACCATGATATCCGAGAATGAAAGTAAAACCAGGCTGGTGAATGCATTTTATAATTGGTGGAAGCCATATGTTTTAGACGGTTAAAAAAGCATTTGACACCTACCAGATCATTTTTTTTTCTCTTTTGGATTCAGTAATGTCACAGATTTCATTTCCTGCTACAGGCCCAGAAATGAGTGCAGTATTATTCATTTCCCTGGTGTAACCAAAGACAAACATCAGACACATCCATTTTTTTCCACATATCCCTTATTTCCCCTTTCGATACATTTTGGGTAAAGGGGTTATTATTAGGACACTTCCTGTCCTCTGGTGACAATGCTTACTGATCTAACTGTATCTATGAGGCGCAGGATTGCCACCCTAGGCTGTTCTCCTAATCGGTGCCACAAACAACTGTTCCTCTTTTCATCTGTAATACATGGGGGAATGGAGGAGAATGTTATCATTTACAGAAGGTAGCTTGAAAGGCAAATATTTTTAGTTGAATGCACATAAAATCACCCCAACATTGCAAAGTGTGTTTTCTGTACCAGCAGAAAATGTACTCAGAAAACAAATGCAGTCACCACATCTAAATAATAGTAAGCTGCAATGCTAGATAGCTGAAACAAACATGATATATATATATATATATATATATATATATATATATATATATATATATATATATATATACAGGGCCGTTTTTAAGGCAGAGCAAAAGGGGCAGCTGCCCTGGGCCCTGTCATTGTTGTGGGGCCCAAAGCAGCTGCCTCATACTTGCCAACTGTGCTGTGTCCCAATATCTCAGTGTGAAGTGCTGCTACTAATGCTGCCCAGCTCTGCCCTTGTGTTGTGTACAGATGACTCACGTGCAGACCCTGTGTTTACATGTAAATTACCAGCATTCATATGTAAATAGCGGCGGCTGGCGGCATTGATAGGTATATCGTGCCCCCTGGGGTCATAGCCACACTAACCTCTAGCAACCAATCAACAGGCAGAAATCATGTGCTGTAACCTCTAGCAACTAATCAGTGAGCCGTAATGTGTGCTGTAACCTCTAGCAACCAGTCAGTGAGCGGTAATAATACACTGTAACTTCTGGCAACCAATCACTGAAGCTGCCTGATCTGATTCAGTAAACTGATTTTGAGTCTAGCTGCTATTTATTGTATGTCTCAGTGTTGGTCATCTTACTTTAAAAAAGTAATTAGTTAAGTTACAAATTACTTCTTCCAAAAAGTAATTGCGTTAGTAACTCAGTTACTACATTGGAAAAGTAATTAGTTATGCAGCAAAGTAACTGACTTTTTTTTAAATATTCTATACGTGTAACTAAGGGGCGGGTCTAGTATTACTGTAACCAAGGGGCGCATTTATTATTATTGTTATATATCGTGTAACCAAGGGTCTGCTCTATTATTACTCTAACCAAGGGGCAGATCTGTTATAGCGTGTAAGCAAGTGGCGGGTCTATTATTATTATATCGTGTAAGGGGCGTATGGCTACAGAAGAGGGCGAATGTTAAATTAATGGGCAGAGCTCGATATATAACAATAATAATTGGTTGGTTGGTTACAGTAATACTAGACCCGCCCCTTACTTGCAGAGTAGCACGAGCATCGGGCACGTGCGGCATCGCCTTGTACAATTACATGTTAACTGCACCTGCGCGTGTAGAATTCACTCAGAGCTGTTTAGGTTCGGCAATTTTCGGAAGCTCCGTAGTCCTTCGTACTGCGCAAGCCCTGCGCCTGCGCAGTACAGGGGGTCCTTATCCGGCGGGGGAACTTTTTTGGCAGGACACTGGAATTACACTACTGCCATCTAGTGGCGGTAGATGCAATTGGGGTAACTAAGCCAAAGTAATGGGAACTGAGTTACCATGAGGGGAAAAGTAATCAGTTAGATTACTCGTTACCCTCTAAAGTAACTGCGTTAGGTAACTCTGTTTATTTTAACCCAGTTACTTACATCACTGCTCAGAGCAGGTGGAGAGCGAAACTGCATGGAGGGGCCCCAAGAAAAGTTTTGCCCAGGGTCCAATCAATATTAAAGATGGCCGTATATATATATATATATATATATATATATATATATATATATATACACACAGTATCTCACAAAAGTGAGTACACCCTCACATTTTTGTAAATATTTTATTATATATTTTCATGTGACAACACTGAAGAAATTAACATTTTCTACAATGTAGGGTAGTTAAGGCAGTGCTGGAAAATAATGGTGGCCACACAAAATATTGACACTTTGGGCCCAACTTGGACAATTTCACTTAGGGGTGTACTCACTATACGTACTTTTTTGGCTCTTGAGTTTTAGACATCCTGTAAAAGGGTAAATCCACTTTTGAGGAAAAAGTATAGCAAACTAAAAAAATAAAAAAATAATAACATATACAATTGCTACACAAACAATGTTGTATTTTAGGCTACTTTCACACTGAGGTGATTTACAGGCGCTACAGCGTTAAAAATAGCACCTGCATAGCGCCTGTAAAGAGCCTCTCCTGTCTCTGCAGTGTGAAAGCCTGAGTGCTTTCACACTGGAGTGGTGCGTTTGCAGGACAGTATACACCGCTCCTAAAGCGCCCTGCCCATTTAAATTAATGGGGCAGTGCCGCCAAACCGCCTGCAAACCCCCTTTTTCGGCCAATAGCGGGGGTTAAAAGCATCCCGCTAGTGGCCGAATAGCGATGCTAAAACGCCGCTAAAAATAGCGTTGCTTTACCGCCGATGCCTGCCTGCCCCAGTGTGAAAGTAGCCTCCATGTTTTTAAAATTATACCTTTGCGCTTCAATCTGCAGCCACTGTAATTTTCTATTACATTTTGTGCAATATGGCAACCATTGGTCTACAGAATGTCCCCAGAAATAGAATTTTCTGCTTGTGTAATTGGCTCACTGATTTTCCCAGACATCTGCATTAGGATACAAGTCAAATTTTAGACACCCTCTTCAATAGGAATTTCAGTTTTGGTGAGATTTTCCCCAAAAGGTTAAATATTTTCAATAAAAAAAAAAAGCTGCAAGATCTGCATCTCCCTAGAACATTGAGAGTGCATCAGCTGATTATAATCAATGAATCGATGAATCAATAAAATAGTACAACAAACAACTCCGCGCTTAGGGGCAAGTAGTATAGGTGTGCAGCCTTTCCAAAAAATGGCCCCCTAGAGGGCAATTTAAATAATAGATATGGGATAAAGGAAAATTGGCTCTACCTCTGATACAAAATGCAGGGTAATCAAGGGTTAATGAACAGGGGGGGTTGAGAATGTGCGCTTGTATGCCTAGCGCCGCCACCTACTTGTCTCCCCTCCTATACAGTGTAAAAACTGTGAGAATGGGGGGGTGAGGGAAAAAAGGGGGGCCCACCCTAAAAGGTGAGGTATCCACCCCTGGCTTCCCAATCCCCAATAACAGTGAGTGGTGAATATAAATATATGAGTGAAAAAGGAATCAAATATGAAATCAAATATACATTGAAGGTCCCGATATAAAGTGGCAAATATGGTAAAAATACACAAAAATGTGACGAATCAATAACTAAATAAATAAAGAGTTGATTGAATATACCAGTCCCAGTGAAAAAATGGATTAGAAGTGGTTAATTAATAAATCATGTGAAAATCCTAGATATGACCCAAAAACAAGTCCAGTTTCAAGTGAAAAAAGAAAAAATTATAAAAGAAAAAAGCACTGTGTCAAAAAGTATTTTCTTGCAGTAGTTCAAAGGTGACTTTTGTACTCCAGCAGTGATGGTGACTTTGGTGTTGCCCCCTCTGGCTCCCTCACTCACCAGATTGATGAACCCCTGCAGGGGTGAACAGCTTTTACAGGTATCTTTGGCTCATCCCGCTCTGGAAGGTGTCCTGGCCGGTTGCTCCCTCCGATGGATTCACCCAGGGTCCCTTGGGAGATGTTAAAGGGCCTCAGCAGATGAAGGGGGATAGCATCCAGCGAACCCCAATTGATGTGGGGGGTAGGACTCCCGGAAAAAAGGAAGATCCCTTGTGTGATATCAGGTGGCAAAAATATTTTTATTTAAAGTAAAGGTAAAAACAGATATAAAGGCCAGGGTATCACGTAGGATACTCCTGGTCCGCCTCACACAGTAAAAATGTAAAGGGAATAGGGTCGGTTTGCAGCTTGCGCTCCAGCTGCGTACCAAACCTCTAGTTCCCGCACCGGAAGTGACGTCAGCACGCCTTATGCGTTTTGTTGTCAGACGTTCTCAAAGGCGCGGGAACTAGAGGTTTGGTACGCAGCTGGAGCGCAAGCTGCAAACCGACCCTATTCCGTTTACATTTTTACTGTGTGAGGCGGACCAGGAGTATCCTGCGTGATACCCTGGCCTTTATATCTGTTTTTACCTTTACTTTAAATAAAAATATTTTTGCCACCTGATATCACACAAGGGATCTTCCTATTTCCTTTTTTTCGGGAGTCCTACCCCCCACATCAATTGGGGTTCGCTGGATGCTATCCCCCTTCATCTGCTGAGGCCCTTTAACATCTCCCAAGGGACCCTGGGTGAATCCATCGGAGGGAGCAACCAGCCAGGACACCTTCCAGAGCGGGATGAGCCAAAGATACCTGTAAAAGCTGTTCACCCCTGCAGGGGTTCATCAATCTGGTGAGTGAAGGAGCCAGAGGGGGCAACACCAAAGTCACCATCACTGCTGGAGCACAAAAGTCACCTTTGAACTACTGCAAGAAAATACTTTTTGACACAGTGCTTTTTTCTTTTATAATTTTTTCTTTTTTCACTTGAAACTGGACTTGTTTTTGGGTCATATCTAGGATTTTCACATGATTTATTAATTAACCACTTCTAATCCCTTTTTTCACTGGGACTGGTATATTCAATCAACTCTTTATTTATTTAGTTATTGATTTGTCAAATTTTTGTGTATTTTTACCATATTTGCCACTTTATATCGAGACCTTCAATGTATATTTGATTTCATATTTGATTCCTTTTTCACTCATATATTTATATTCACCACTCACTGTTATTGGGGATCGGGAAGCCAGGGGTGGATACCTCACCTTTTCCCTCACCCCCCCATTCTCACAGTTTTTACACTGTATATGAGGGGAGACAAGTAGGTGGCGGCGCTAGGCATACAAGCGCACATTCTCAACCCCCCCCCCCTGTTCATTAACCCTTGATTACCCTGCATTTTGTATCAGAGGTAGCACCAATTTTCCTTTATCCCATATCTATAATGAATCAATAGCTCCTAATCAGAAGCAGTCTGCAAAGAACATGGTGAAACAAACTACTATTTCTTTAGAGCACCAAATGGTAGAAATCTACTACAAAGTTTTATAAAAAAATCTGTGAAATGTGTAGATGTACATTTATCACCCAGAAATTATTGTTTTTTTCTCAACAAAATGGAGTTACTCTTTAAGTCTTAACACGCCATTAGGTGTAGGTTTTCTTTTGGCTAACCAAATGTGTACTGTGTGCTTCCAGTAAGAGCCGACTAATCAAAAGTTGTTTATGTGCGCAGTTTGTAATTCGTATCAATGGAGAACTAGAGGGCAATCCTCCGTAGGGGAGAGCCGCACCATTTATGAATAATTTTTTCCTTTGGATTCTGATAACTGTCTCATGAAAGCCAGCGCACAGACCGTCAAGTAAGAGAAAACGCAATTTAAACTAATTTAAGATTTAGTACAGAAGGAGGTGAAAGCTGGAGATGCAGCCTGGACACTGATCAAAGCATTGACAGACTTTTGCTACCTCCAGATACAATTGTTGGAGAAGCACATCTCCTTTTTTTTTCCCTTGTTATTAGCTCAGAAATACCTTCCTCCACCTCTGTTCTTCATTTATTCTATCTCTAGCAAACCTTAACCTTTGCATAGCTCATCCATAATAAGAGACAACAATAGATTGACCGTTGCCTAGACTGCATGTACTTTTCTGCCTTATATTTGTGATTTATACATTTTGATTTATTTTAATAATACCTTTACTACCATTTGTTTTCTAGATATGTAAAAGTATATCATTTTTTGCTTTATTTATTTTAGTGGTAAAAAAAAAAAAGACGTAGCATTACTGCTTAAAGATTTTTAAATTAATTAATAATGTAGACGGTTTCTTTCTGTATACATTATGAATGTGCAAAGATAAGGGGAAGGGGGGGGTTATGTTTTTAAACTTGAAATAGTGTCAGAACTGAGTATTGTTTAATGAAGAAGTCTTACTAAAGAGATGGCAGGGTAAGTGTAAAGGGCATATGTTTTAGTCTGTATTGGCGTAAGCATATACCTAAGTCTATCAAAGTGTTTTTAAACCCTAAGTCTTTTTTGTATGGTATGTTTTGCAATTTTGCATCATGCCTCCCTAAATGCATTTTTCTTAAGTATTTTTTTTAGAAATCTGTTTCTTTTCTTAAGATCCTGCCAATAACAGCACTTCCTGTTTAAGGCTGACAGCACTTCCTGTTTAAGGCTGACAGCACTAAGCTACTACCTTGCACTCAGCAGCAGAAGAGCCAGCATGCTTTGCAAGATTTTTCAGGTGGCAGTTTGGTAGACCTGATAGGCAGTCCGATGGCCAACAGAGGGCTCTTTCAGAAGGTCAGTGCGAGCCGAGCATTTGGTTCTCAATTTCGGTGTGGCTCCATTGATCTCAATGGGTGAGTTTGACATTCAGTGCCACCTATCAAACTCTGCTTCCCAAGTTAAATTTGTTAAAACTACTTTTCTGAACAGCAACTTCACCTTGCTGGACCATGCCTCAACTAAAAGCTGAGCGTTTGGCTCTAAGTTGCGGTGTGGTCCCATTGAACTTAATGGGCGAGTTTGATAAGCAGTGCCACCTATCAAACTCTGCACCCCAAGTTAAAATTGCTAAAACTGCTTTGCAGCAGTGGTATGTGTGCAGCCCGGTCAGGTTGTATTACTAGAATTTCAGTAGGCAATTGGGGGAAGTAAATAAGTGGCTTAGCTGCCTGTTTTCTCCACCCCCTGGGAGCCAGTGTGAAAGAGCTCTAAGGGAGTGCACAGCACAACTCAGCTACTAATGGCACAGGAGTGCCTTAGCATTGTCAGCCTGCAACAGAGATTGCATTTGCTGGCAGGATCTGCAGGAAAAAACTTAGTTTCACAAACAATGATTCTCGTAATACTGTTCATGGTGCCAAACATATCAAAAAATAGATTTTGGGTTTATGTACGTTTTAAGGTTTACCTAAGCAAAGGAAAAGTATGTAGAGCTTACAGTCCATAAAATACATTGGTGTAGGTGCACATGGAGAAGGTAGAAAATAATAAAATAGGTTCTAAGGGGTGGCAGAGTTCCAGACCTTCAATCTTGCCTTGGACCCTGTTAGGTCTGTATCTGGCTGTGTTATACCACAAACCACAGCGCAAACAATACCAAATTCCTAAAGTGCAAATGCTGTGCATACACCATAAACATAAGCAGGGCCGTCTTTAACGCAGGGCAAATGGGGCATCTACCCAGGGCCCATTCATTGTTGGAGGGCCCCAAACGCTGATAAGTAGGGATGGGCCCGGTGTTCGATTCGAACCCATGTTCGAATCGAGCACCGGCGTTCGCTTGCTCGGCGAGCCCAGAACTATTGGGGCCGCTCGCATCAAATTCGTGTGATGCGAGCGGCCCCGCAATGCATTGCGGCCCGCGCAGTGCAATGCTGGCTGATGATTGGCCAAGCATGCACTGTGACCCCGCATGCTTGGCCAATCACAGCGCCGGCAGCGAGGAGAGCCATAATTGGCTACAGGCAGGATGCCTGTAGCCAATTATAGCTCAGGGGCTTTAGTACACGCCCCACGTCCCCGTGCCGGCGGCCTCGCATATTCTGTTTCAGTCAGTGTCAGCGTGTCAGTGTGCTGCTGACAATATGTGCTCTATTTCTGGGGATATGTGTGTGCGTGCTGTTAGAACAGCATTGCAGTATCACATCTGGGGGGTGTCTATAGGTGGCCTGTGAAGGGGGGCAGGTTTCCTGTGCTTAGAACTTTCCCTGCAAAAAAGTGTAATTTTTGCAGGAAAAAAGCTATTTAAAAGCACTCGCGGCTAATGAATTGATGGCTCCTGTAACACAGAGAACTGTCATTCATTGATAAAAAAACAAAAAAAAAAGCGTAGGGGTCCCCCCAAATTCAATAACCAGGCCCTTCAGGTCTGGGATGGATATTAAGGGGAACCCCAGCCAAAAAAAAAATGGCGTAGGGTCCCCCTCAAAATCCATACCAGACCCTTGAGGTCTGGTATGGATTTTAAGGGGAACCCTAGCCAAAAAAAATGGCGTGGGGTCCCCCTCAAAATCCATACCAGACCCTTATCCGAGCACGCAACCTGGCAGGCCGCAGGAAAAGAGGGGGGGACGAGAGCGCCCCCCCTCCCGCCTGAAACGTACCAGGCCACATGCCCTCAACATTGGGAGGATGCTTTGGGGGTCTAAGACCCCCAAAGCACCTTGTCCCCATGTTGATGAGGACAAGGGCCTCTTCCCCACAACCGTGCCCGGTGGTTGTGGGGGTCTGCGGGCGGGGGGCTTATCGGAATCTGGAAGCCCCCTTTAACAAGGGGACCCCCAGATCCCGGCCCCCCCTCTGTGTGAAATGGTAAGGGGGTACAAATGTACCCCTACCATTTCACCAAAAAAGTGGCAAAAATGGTAAAAATGACAGGAGACAGTCTTTGACAATTCCTTTATTAAAATCTTCTTTCTTCTTTCTTCATCCTTCGGTTTCTTCATCTTCTCCTTCCGTCATCTTCTTCCATCTCCTTCCATCTTCTTCTTCCTCCGATCCGCTTCTTCTTGCGCTGGTCTTCTCGTCCTTCTCGTCCGGCATCTTCTTCCGTCGGTGTCGGTGTCGAAGTCTCTGTCTGTTCTTGGGCCACTCCGCGCAATGGGAGGCTCCCGCTGTGTGAGGCTCCGCTCCGTCTGACAGGTCTTTTATAATGGAGGGCACCTGGTGACCCCGCCCCCTCTGACGCACTGGGACGTCATGGGGAATTCCATGATGGCTTTCCCCATGACGTCAGAGAGGGGCGGGGTCACCAGGTGCCCTCCGTTTTAAAAGACCTGTCAGACGGAGCGGAGCCTCACACAGCGGGAGCCTCCCATTGCGCAGAGCGGCGCAAGAAGACACCGACGCCGACGCCGACGGAGGAAGAAGATGCCGGACGAGAAGGACGAGAAGACCAGCGCAATAAGAAGCGGATCGGAGGAAGAAGAAAATGGAAGAAGAAGATGGAAGAAGATGATGGAAGGAGAAGATGAAGAAACCGAAGGATGAAGAAAGAAGAAAGAAGATTTTAATAAAGGAATTGTCAAAGACTGTCTCCTGTCATTTTTACCATTTTTGCCACTTTTTTGGTGAAATGGTAGGCCCTTACCATTTCACACAGGGGGGGGGCCGGGATCTGGGGGTCCCCTTGTTAAAGGGGGCTTCCAGATTCCGATAAGCCCCCCGCCAGCAGACCCCCACAACCACCGGGCACGGTTGTGGGGAAGAGGCCCTTGTCCTCATCAACATGGGGACAAGGTGCTTTGGGGGTCTTAGACCCCCAAAGCATCCTCCCAATGTTGAGGGCATGTGGCCTGGTACGGTTCAGGCGGGAGGGGGGGCTGCTCTCGTCCCCCCCTCTTTTCCTGCGGCCTGCCAGGTTGCGTGCTCGGATAAGGGTCTGGTATGGATTTTGAGGGGGACCCCACGCCATTTTTTTTGGCTAGGGTTCCCCTTAAAATCCATACCAGACCTCAAGGGTCTGGTATGGATTTTGAGGGGGACCCTACGCCATTTTTTTTTTTGGCTGGGGTTCCCCTTAATATCCATCCCAGACCTGAAGGGCCTGTTATTGAATTTGGGGGGACCCCTACGCTTTTTTTTTTCATTTTTTTTTATTTTTTATCAATGACTTTTTTTTATGAATGAGTTTCAATGAATGACTGTTCTCTGTATTACGGGAGCCGTCAATTAACATTAGCCGCAAGTGATTTTAAATAGCTTTTTTACTTTCAAAAATGACACTTTGCGCAGAGACAGTTCTAAACACGGGAAACATGCGCCCCTTTACAGGCATACTATAGACACCCCCCAGGTACGAAATTTAAAGGAATATTACACTTTTATTGTTTCAATTTAAGCATTATTAAAATCACTGCTCCTGAAAAAATGGCCGTTTTTAAAACTTCTTTTTGCATTGATACATGTCCCCTGGGGCAGGACCCAGGTCCCCAAACACTTTTTATGACATTAACATGCATATTAGCCTTTAAAATTAGCACTTTTCATTTTGAACGTTCGCATCCATTATAACTAATAGGGTTCTAAAGCTCGCACGGACTTTAGGTCTGTTCGCGGGTTTTGGTGCGAGCCGAACGGGGGGGGGGTGTTCGGCTCATCCCTACTGATAAGTCAAGTGCATTCATTTTCTCCTCCTTTCTATCCAGCTTGGCAGGGGTTTAGTGAAGTCTCACCCCCGCAGTGTCTCTTCTACTGGCCTGCTCCTTCCCCTTATCTCAGTCTGAGTCTCTTCCCAGCAACGTGCTGCATTCCGCCCCTCTGCCAGATATACATTGCTCTGCACAGTGAGTATGCTGTCTCCCTTGGAGACACTGTGTACTGTCCTGAGCTCCCCCTCCCACCACCTCTGATAACTTTTCAGGGAGTTTCAGCTACTGCAGAACTTATTGGGGGAGTGCAAGTGTGCTGTGTGTTGTAGTGCAGGGCAGTGATTGACTGCTGCTGCAGAACTTCTTGGATGTGGGAGGGCTGCTGGGTATTGCAGTGCAGGGCGGTGATTGGCTGCTGCTGCAGAAATTCTTGGAGGGGGAGGGCTGCTGGGTGTTGCAGTGCAGGACAGTGATTGGCTACTGCTGCAGAACTTCTTGGAGGGGGGGGCTGCTGGGTGTTGTAGTGCAGGGCAGTGATTAACAGCTCTGGGCTCAAAAAGAAGAGCACAAAAAACTTCTTTTTGTGCTCTCGCTTGAACCATTATTAGCAATCAGGACAATCAGGGCAAAAAAAGATATTAAAGGAATAAAAATCGGCGACGTCGAGCATAAAGTCGCAGCTTTCGCTGACGACCTGCTGTTATACGTCTCTGAACCAAATTACACAATGCCACGACTGATAGAAACATTAAAACAGTATGGAGAAATAGCGAACTTCAAAATGAACTTAAACAAATCAGAGATTCTGAATATAAATTTGGAACCAAAGGAGACACAAGAGCTACAAAAAGAATACCCATTCCCTTGGAAGAAGAAAGGTCTAAAATACTTGGGGATTAAACTAGCAAACTCAGTAGAACAACTATTCAACGAGAACTATATCCCACTACTGGACGAAATCAAAAACGAGACCAAAAAACTATCCCTAAGGCCCCTATCATGGTTTGGCCGGATCAACACAGTCAAAATGGTGCTGTTACCTAAAGTCACATATAAGTTTTCTATGTTACCAATCCCTCTGCCAGACTATTACTTCCAAACTTTAAACTCCATAATAAGCAGGTTCATCTGGCAAAATAAAAAACCCAGGATCTCCCGCAATATTTTGAGGCAGAATAAAGACCAGGGAGGCTTGGGGATCCCGGATCTCAAAAAATACTACTACGCGGTCATGGTGTCACGAGCAATAGAGTGGGCACGGGAAACAGAAGATAAACACTGGGTTTAAATGGAGAGCACTATAAGCGGAAAAAATTTAAGAAAGGCTATATGGATACCTACACGTTTAAGAAACTTGGGCACTAATACACAAAAAATAACTAAAAATGTATTAAAAATATGGGATTTATTGCACAAACAGTATAAGTGGAAGTATAATTCACCGTTAATGATTTTAAGTGACAATGAGTATTTTCCACCAGGAGAAAGACACGCAGGGGGCCAATGGTTAGGGGAAGATACGCAGTTAAAAGATATAATAGATAAAGGAAGAATAAAAACACTAGTATAATTACAGCACAATCCAACACAAATAAGAGTAAATGAGTGGCGATACTTACAGTTGGCCCATTTTGTAAGGAGCCTTCCCCAACCGTTAAGGACAAAAGAAAACTATACAGCATTGGAAAAAATTTGCGCTGATACAGGGGGAGAAAAAAAGAAAACAATATCCCGGCTTTATAGAGCCATTCTTGCAGAGGAGAAACTGGAGATACCGCCTTTCTTTTTAAAATGGGGCACGGAGCTAGGTGCACATGACTATATGCACAAAGTTAAAAAAATACTGAAATTAACCCATACATCAGCTATAGACACCATGACGGCGGAGATGAACTATAAATGCCTCTCCAGATGGTATATGACACCTGACAAACTTAATAAATTTTACCTAGATAACTCACAGAATTGCTGGAGGGGATGTAATAAGCCGGGCAATATGGCCCACATTTGGTGGGAATGCCCAAAAATAAAAAAATTTTGGAGAGAGATACTCAGCCTCATAAAAATAATTACTGACGTAACCATAAAGGAAGATCCCTGGATATGTTTATTCCATGGGACAGATGACCCAATAAAACAATATATAAATACATTGATTCCCCAGATGCTAAATGCAGCCAAGGGTCTTATCCCGAAAAAAAATGGCAACATGAAGAAGCCCCAACAAAAAGAGAATGGGTTCTAAGAGTGGAAGAAATATATCATCTCGAAAAACTAAGATATAATGGAGAAGGAGAAGAGGATGATTCGAAAAAATGGAAAAGATGGCAGAAGATAGGTAGAATATGTAACAATGCATACACTCTTTTTATGTGTACCAGCCTGCAATACTGAAAGGCAAATTTTTTTTGTGTTATTTTTAAATCCAGAGAGAAAATTAAAAAATGTATTTAGAAGCTGCTTGGGATATATTGAAGAACTGTCAGTACAATAAAGCAAGGTGCCTATACTTTAGAAAGAAACATGATTGTCCATTAAAATGAATTCTTAGAA
Organism: Lithobates sylvaticus; assembly: GCA_028564925.1. Classification (NCBI taxonomy): domain Eukaryota; kingdom Metazoa; phylum Chordata; class Amphibia; order Anura; family Ranidae; genus Lithobates; species Lithobates sylvaticus. The sequence goes on along the minus strand of CM053028.1, from coordinate 143,506,130 downwards.
AATGCAGGCCAAACAAAAGATAATTGGATAATTCACCAGTGTAGATATCAATCTGTTGAAAGAAACGAGGTTGAGATATTCCAATATCTTTTGTGCCTTTTGCTTGTAAAAGTTTTGAAACAGTATTTATTTTTAAGGATATCATAAATAAAGCAAAGTGGTGGCAGGTCCACTACAATATCAGCCGAAGATTGGTTATCAAACACAGAGCACATTTTTATGGCCCAAAATATAGCGTGCCCCTTTCATTTATGAAAATATCCAGTCATATTTCTACAAAGACTCAGCATGCTATCATAAGCATTTGGTGCCACCTACAGGATTCCAGATATGTTCGAAAAATGTATTTATAGTAATATGCATCCATTTCAGAATGTTGCTCAGTTAACTCATTCCTAATTCAATCTATTATGAGAACTGTCAATTCTATGAAGCAAAAAGTATTTTTCCTTTTTGGAAAAAGGAAATAATTTAGATTGTAGACATTTTGTGCAACATAATTTAGTACCATTAGATTTGTCATGTGGTATACAGTATATACTATTTAGAATATATATCAAAGGATAAGTGCACCTTTTGGGAAAGTGTTTACAAAATTTTGAAATGACTAAGGAGGAGCAATAGCTGTGTTGCTCCTGCCTATCATTATTGTTATATGGAGCAGTAAGATTTTTGTTGGACATCTCCTTATTGACTATGACCCGATCTATCATAGAGCTCAGCTCACCATCTCTTAACTCAAAGGAGAAAAGGGGGTCAGCAGTTTCTGATGGGATACGTGGGTGTTAATCTTTTGAGGTCCTGAGAATTTCTGGATAATTTAATTATTATTATCAGCGTAATCCAGTCCTTTGACCATAATAAAGGGATTAAGGTTAAATAAGAATAAAGTTAGGCTGCAGTTTACAGCTGAACTCGAGGAAGCATTCAAATCCATAGACTGGGCAAAGATGAAGCAGAGACAGAAGAAACTCTTGCCATAGGATTTACTTGACAGCAAGTTCAGCTGGGACTTAAGCCTCCCTTGACTCTGCATTGCACTGGTTTCTCCTGTAATGTGTAGGTCTGAGCCAGGGCCGGGACAAAGGGTGGGCATGAGGGTTCCATGAGTTCCCTGAGGTTCCCTGACGGCTGCCCTGAGCACTATGGTGTCATTTGAGGTGGGGGGGGGGACCTCAAGGAGATTAGGGGGAGGGGATTTGTGTTGAGAAGGGGAATTTGGAGAGCGGCAGGGGGGAATAATTGTTCTAGGAGGGCAAATTTAGGGAGGTGTGCTAGGAAAGGTGATTTGGGGAGATTTGTATTGGGAGGTGGGATGGGGAAGAGAATTGGTGCTAGGAGGGGGAATTTTGGGGGGGTTTGTGCTATAAAGGTAGTAAGGTAGAGGGAAAATGTATATTTTTTTGAGGGGGAGGGGTATTTGTGCTAGTAGGGCTGATTGGGGGTATTTGTGATGGGGGGGATTTGTGGGGGGGATATATGTGCTAGGAAGAGGGATTGTGGAGAGGAATTTGTGCTAGAAGGGGAGATTTGGAGTGTGGGGGGGATCCATGCTTGGAGGGGAAATTTAAGGGGTAAAGGATTTGTGCTAGGAGGGGGGGTTTGGGGGGATATATTTGTGCTGGGGCCATATGGAGGGAGAGAAGGTGTGAGCTGGGGGGGATGAGGGGGCAAGGATTTATGCTGGGAGAAGGGATTTCAGCAGGTTGTGGATTTGTAATGGGATGAGGGGGGGTTAGGTTTAGGGGGTGAACATGCAGATTAGTGCTCAATTTGTTGGAGGGAAGAAAGGATTTTTGCTGACACATGTTTTAAATCTTGGGGGGGGGGGGGGGGGGCACAATTTGGAATGTTCGCCCTGGGCTCTAGATTACACTGGGAAAGCATATCTCTCCATATGTAATCAACAGAGCCCCACTGTCATTGTGACAACACCTCACTCTGTATCAAGAACTATGCTTTATGAGTTCTGTGCACACCTGATGCACAGAGTGCAGCGAACAGCTGTCAAAGTGACAGAAGATTGTAACTCAAGATAATGGGGAAAGGCACTCTTCCGGCATAGACTGCAGGGCTGAGCTGTCAGTGTGATTGCAGAATTTTGCTTTTCACTCACTTATGCATTATCCAGTCATTATTTACAGTATCTAAAGCATAAAATGTTTTTTTTTTTTTTTAAACAAAATATCAACATCTTATTTAAATCATTACTAGTTATTTTTATTCACTATTGTACCCTCTTTTGGCTCTTTTTTTTATACCATTCCTATTTGAAATGTTTACAATGCATTCATTCCTTTAAAATGTTTTTACCAACGTGTTTAATCTGCCACTGAGACAAGTTGTTGTCACTATCTGTTATAAACTATCCACTATTATTGATGAATGAGAATTTAGATGTGTGTAACACACCTATAAATTCCTGCGCTAATAGATAGGTAATTTGTGAAAATGCCGTACGAATAAATATGTGAACACTATAAAGGTCGCTGCTCTCAAATTTCATGTGCCTTTAAATGTGTGATCAGAGTAAGAGCGCTACCTCGTGTTCTACTAATACACCAATACCACAAAATCAAAATAGCAATAATACCATTAACCATATAAATCAGTAATAATATTAATAAAATGTTAATAGTCCATTAAAGATTCAAGTTCATGAACTTCAAACTTTGGAGTGCTGCTTCAAAATTTTCCAATTTGTGCAATAAAAAGTGGCAAGTGCTGAAAAGATAATCTGTGTGCCCTCTTACTCACCTGAAATCAAGGACTCCCATAACAGAAGTCACAAATGCTTGAGAGGATGGCTGGGCTCTGTGGTCCCACATGCTGTGTCTCCAACTGCAGCGTGTGTTCAAAAATCCAGGACACAAAAACAGAAGCGCTTGGGAGGATGGCTGGGCTCTGTAGTCCCTCGAGCTGTGTCTCCAACTGTAACATGTGTTGTTCTCTCGGATCATCAGGGATATGTACAAATGGCAAAGAGATTATAAATATATATAGCGTAATTCTGTTTGTTTATTGCATAAAAAAACTAACAATAACCACTCACATGTAAAAACAGTGTTAAAACACAGAACTGGTCCCGATCTGGAGAGGTTGGTTGATCCTCCCCTTTTTTCCACAGTCCCCAATCCATCTTCTGATAAAACAGAGCCTAATGCCACGTACACACGGTTGGAATTCTCGTCGGAAAAAGCTCTGATGGTTTTCCTGTCGGAATTCCGACGGAATTTCGCTCAAACTGTCTTGCCTACACACGGTCACACCAAATTCCGACGGTCAATAACACCGCGGCATAAAACACGTTCGACTGCACTATAAAAGGGAAGTTTAATGCTTCTGAGCATGCGTCAAATTGTTTCCGAGCATGCGTCGGAATTTTGCGTGTCGGAATTACATACACACGATCGGAAAATCCGATAGAAAGGTTTTCCGTCGGAAAAATTAAGAACAGGTTCTCAATCCAAAGTCCGTCGGAAATTCAGACAGAAAAAGACCAATGGGCATACACACGGTCGGAAATTCCAATGAAAAGCTCCCATCGGACTGTTTCCATCGGAAATTCCGACCGTGTGTACGCGGCATTAGAGGCATTCTGCACATGCTCACTTTAGTGTGTATTGCTGGAGAGTTTTTTTTTTTCTTGGTAGGGTGCATGTAATTAGCACAGGGCCAATCAGCACTGTCCAGACAGAGGGTCAGGGGTCCTGTAGCCTAATAGGACAGTAAGAGTAGAATGAAAACTCCTCCTACAAGCTTTAACCATACACTCATAGAGGTCATAAGATTATGATACACTGCCGATGAGAAAAGGGTATTAAGTTATTTAGTTTATATTTACCTAAATAATTGCCATGTTCTATGTATCGTGGGAGACAAAATATAGTGAATGCAGGGTTTGATGGATCAAAAAGCTACATTTTGATCCATCAGTGGCCAGCTTAACATCTAGTTGAGGGGTGCACAGACAACAACCGAATACTATACAATCAATAGAGCCATTCTACAGAAAAGAGATGGTAGTACATACGAATAATACTGGACTACAGTAGATCCAGGAAGACCAACCATTCCACTCTGCATATAAATAGAGAAGAGCCGGAGACTGTGAATACCAGTAAATTCCTGGGAGCTTATCTAACAGATGAATTTTCATGGTCCCTCAAAACCTCCCCTATAGTGAAGAAGGCACAACGAAAGCTGGCCATATATGGATTGACATTTGTTTGGTTCAGCAACAAGCCCGCTTATGATCAGCTTCTGTCTAACGGGCTTGTTATCCACAGCCACAATGGCCAGCTAAATATTGTTAGAACTGGCCTAATTTCACTAGTTTGGCCAGGTCCAGGTCAAATGTGAGAATGAGCAAAACAAGCAAAGGAGGTACAACGAACCCAGCAAAAAGCCTACCAAACCTGAACATAGAGCCAAACCCCACTGAAATCCAAAGTAGGTAAGTATTTTTTATTTTTTTTTGATCAGCCTTTTGCCTTTTGCAAGGCCAATTTTCAAGCCAGAAGACATGTACCAATATAAAAAAAGGAACAAGTCTTTTAATAACATGCTTTAAAGTGGAGCTCCACCCACTTTTACAACTTTATCTTAAAGGAATGACAACCCCTCCACCACTCGATTTTGGATATTGTTTTACCTTTTATGAAGTACCTTGTGTACTTCTGCCCCAGCTTCGCCGTGGCCCAGTGCATCATATCCTCTTCTCCCACAATGCCTTCTGGGACCTTTATGTGTCCCAGAAGACGACGGGGCCATTCAGGAAGCGCCACATGGCTCCCGCATGCGCAGTAGGAAACTGGCAGTGGAGACTTCAGGCTTGGAATGGTTCACCTGATCCGATGGACACGGATTGGTCTCGGGGGGCCAAAATCACAGGCTCCCTGGACAGGTAAGTGTCCTTATTAAAAGTCAGCAGCTGCAGTGTTTGTAGCTGCTGACTTTAAAAAACATTTTTTTACAGCTGAAACTTCCTAAAAGTTATGGATGAAGTGGGATGTACGCCTTTAAAAGTCACGTTTTTGCTTATACACAGTGGCCGTCTCATTTATACATCCTGTGCCCCAAAAAGTATGTGGGAGTCTATGGGGGAATTTATCAGAATCTTAAGGCTATCTTTAGAATAAGGGGGTCCCCAGATATTTTGCCACCTCAAATGACTAACTAAGGGCACATACCATTTGTTTCTCATTCACTAAAAACTATTTAAATAGCAGACAAACACATCCACGCCATGCAAAAAGTATTTTATGTCCCCTGATATAAATCCAACATCAATCACATCATTCAGCAATGCAGATCCAAGTCAATTATGGTGACACACTGATATGACATACCAGGAAACCAGGCTGTTTTGTTAAAAACAGATACAAACAAGCCGGGGATCTATCATTTAGTGATGGTAGCATTAACACTGGTCAAGAACAAGCACAAATGTCACAATATTGCTATCACTACTACCACTCCCCCTCTTGCAAGGCACCTTGTCCCTATGTTGATAGGGGAAAACAACCTCATCCCCACATCTGATGCCACATCTCTGGGGGTCTGGGGGGGGATTTATCAGAATCTGGAAGTCCCCTTTGGAATAAAGATATCCCCCCCCCAACTGAATGAGTACAGGATACATAGTATCGCTTGTTACTAATTTGCTAAAACATGTTAACAGCAGAAAAGAAAAACATCCACATTGTGAAAAGTTTCCTATATTATGAAAATAAAAAAATAAACAATGTCTGTAATGTTAATCCAACATTAATCACATCATCCAGTGATGAAGATCATACATCAATCATGATGAGTAATGCCTGACAATTTTGACCTGCACCATGATGACCCTGTCTTCCTTCTGTCAGATTACTCTCATCACAAATGACAGATCCCTGGCATTGCTGTTTTCATACCATGACAATATTTGGTCAATTATGTCAACCAGAATCCCTGCTGATCTATCATATAATTTAGCACAGTAGTGCTACTTCCGCTAAATAGCAGACTTCCGGCTGATTTCTGGTTACAAATACGGCTAACTTGTTAACTGAACGGCAAAGCTCATTTCTAAAGAAATGCAATGGACTAATGATTCATACCAACATTTCTCTGCCTACTTCTCTCTTCCAACAGATTTATTGTGTCAGATGTGTCTTAATGTTAGTAAAAATGTAATTTCCTTCTTGTTTAAAGTTCTCTTCTAGTCCTTGAGTATCTCTAAAATATGATGGTTAAAACAAAGTATAAAATGAACCCACTTTACCTCTTGTCAGAAAAGACAAGCCTTCAACCAACCTGAAAAATAGCTATTTTTTTAAAGCTGCAAATTATTATAGTTCTAAATCAGGCACTACAAACTTTCCATACTCCTATCTATTCTTAAAACTCTGCAGAGAAATTATAGCATTTTTTTATGCTAAATAAATTAATTAAACTAAGCCATCTGTCCAAGAAGAATGTTCTACTAATAAAAAGTGTATTGCTAAATGGTGAATTGTATGTGTAATATACTATATATTTATATACTTGAGGGTGAACAGCACTGTGGGTACAACCTTACAGGATACTGCAGGCAACCAGGTGTGTTCCTAGTGACATATTCTTAAAAAGAAGGTTTGCAGCACCAAGATCTTATATTATTCATTAACCACTTCAGCCCCGGACCAATTGTCAGCTTAAGGACCAGAAATCTTTTTTCAATTTCGCACTGCACTACTTTAACTGGTAATTGCGCGGTCATGCAATTTTGTAACGAAACGAAATTTGCGTCCTTTTCTTCCCACAAATAGAGCTTTCTCTTGATGGTATTTGATTGCCTCTGTCATTTTTATTTTTTGCGATATAAACGGAAAAAGAGCGAAAATTTTGAAAAAAAAAGAGATTTTCTACTTTTTGTTATAAGAAAATCTAATAAACTCAATTTTAGTCAAACATTTGGGCCAAAATGTATTCAGCCACATGTCTTTAGTAAAAAAAATGCCAATAAGCGTATATTTATTGGTTTGCGCAAAAGTTATAGCGTCTACAAACTAGAGTACATTTTCTGGAATTTACACCGCTTTTAATTTATGACTGCCTATTTCATTTCTTGAGGTGCTAAAATGGCAGAGAAGTACAAAACCCCCCCAAATGACCCCATTTTGGAAAGTAGACACCCCAAGCTATTTGCTGAGAGGCATGTTGAGCCCATTGAATATTTTTTTTTTTAGTCCCAAGTGATTGAATAAAGACAAAAATAAAAAAGAATTTTTTTTTTTTCAAAAAGTTGTCCTTAAATGATATATTGCTCACACATGCCATAGTTATATGTGGAATTGCACCCAAAATACATTTTGCTGCTTCTCCTGAGTATGGGGATACCACATGTGTGGGACTTTTTGGGAGCCTAGCCGCGTACGGGGCCCCGAAACCCAAGCACCGCCTTCAGGATTTCTAAGGGTGCAAATTTTTGATTTCACTCCTCACTACCTATCACAGTTTCGAAGGCCATAAAATGCCAAAATAGCACAAACCCCCCCAAATGACCCCATTTTGGAAAGTAGACACCCCAAGCTATTTGTTGAGAGGCATGGTGAGTATTTTACAGCTCTCATTTGTTTTTGAAAATGAAGAAAGTAAAGAAAAAAAAATTTTTTTTTTCTTTTTTCAATTTTCAAAACTTTGTGACAAAAAGCGACATCTGAAAAATACTCACAATACCTCTCAGCAAATAGCTTGGGGTGTCTACTTTCCAAAATGGGGTCATTTTGGGGGGTTTTATGCCATTTGGGCATTCCATGGCCTCCGAAACTGTGATTGTCAGTGAGAAGTGAAATAAAAAAATTACTCCCTTAGAAAGCCTGAAGGCGGTGCTTGGTTTTTGGGGTTCCGTACGCAGCTAGGCTCCCAAAAAGTCCCACACATGTGGTATCCCCGTACTCAGGAGAAGCAACAGAATGTATTTTGGGGTGTATTTCCACATATGCCCATGACATGTTTGAGCAATATATCATTTAGTGACAACTTTTTGTAAAAAAAAAATATATATATATTTTTTTTTTTTCATTATTCAATCTCTTGGGACAAAAAAAAAAAAAATATTTAATGGGCTCAACATTGCTCTCAGCAAATAGCTTGGGGTGTCTACTTTCCAAAATGGGGTCATTTTGGGGGGGGGTTTGAACTGTCCTGGCATTTTATGCACAACATTTAGAAGCCTATGTCACACGTCACCCACTCTTCTAACCACTTGAAGACAAAGCCCTTTCTGACACTTTTTGTTTACATGAAAACATATTTTTTTTTTGCAAGAAAATGACGTTGAACCCCCAAACACTATATATATTGTTAAAGCAAAGGCCCTACAGATTAAAATGGTGGGTGTTGCATTTTTTTTTTCCACACAGTATTTGCGCAGCGATTTTTTCAAACGCATTTTTTGTGGAAAAAATACACTTTTTTTTATTTTAATGCACTAAAACACACTATATTGCTCAAATTTTTGATGAAATAAAAAATATGATCTTAGGCCGAGTACATGGATACCAAACACGACATGCTTTAAAATTGCGCACAAACACGCAGTGGCAACAAACTACATACATTTTTAAAAGCCTTTAAAAGCCTTTACATGATACCACATTCGATTCACGGAGGAGGTCTACTGCTAAAATTACTGCCCTCGATCTGACCTTCGCGGTGATACCTCACATGCATGGTGCAATTGCTGTTTACATATGACGCCAGACCAACGCTTGTGTACGCCTTTGCGCAAGAAAAGGGGGGGCAGGGGTGCTTTTTTTTTTTTTTTTTAGTTTTTTTTTTATTTATTTAGCTTTTTTATTTTATTTTTAAACTGTTCCTTCCATTTTTTTTCTTTGTTATGATTTTTATTGTTATCTCAGGGAATGTAAAATATCCCCTATGATAGCAATAGGCAGTGACAGGTACTCTTTTTTTGAAAAAATTGGGGTCTATTAGACCCTAGATCTTTCCTCTGCCCTCAAAGCATCTGACCACACCAAGATTGGTGTGATAAAATGCTTTCCCAATTTCCCAATGGCGCGGTTTATATCCGGGAGGGGGGACATTCCCTCCCACTGCTTGTAAAAGCAGTCTAGAGGCTAATTACCCGCTAGAATTGCTTTTACATGAAAGCCGATCACTGGCTGAAAAGAATGATACCAAGATGATACCTAAACCTGCAGGCATCATTCTGGTATAACCATTCAAAGTCCAGCAACATACTGGACATATATTGTAATCTTTTTTTTTTTCATGCAGCCTCTTGGCTGAACGAAAAAAAAAGAGATTGATTGGTGGGTATGCCCACCATTAGAATACCTCCCTTCATCCACCCACTTCTAATGATGGGCATACATGCACCATTTATATATGCCGATGCATGGGGGCATCCTCCCGCAAAAGTTATGCCGTGTACACACGGTCGGAATTTCGACCGTATGTACGTGGCATTAGGAGCCAATCGCTCCTCCCCCCCCCCTGCTGCCCCCATGCTTCGGCACGTATGCTCTTTTTTTTAACTGTGGTGGTGAAATCACCTCCTACAGCGTTGGAGTCGCGGCTTTATGTATCGTGGGAGCAAACGCTGTTGCTGTCAAGATAAATAAATCCGCGCTGCAACTGAATGGCGCACCTGAAAACAAAAAAATGCTTAACACTAAAACACAGTAAACAAAATTACATACCTGAAAAGCAAGCATGATAAAACATAATAAAACATTGCAGAATAGAATGGAGTAAAAAAAGAGCGAGAATAGAGAGAGAGAGAGAACAATAAAACGACAAATATTTTTGTTTTTTTTATTTTTTTGAGATTCACAGGTAAAAAAGCTCCTGACTGTTAGCGCCTGAATCAAAACGCTACCACAAAAAAAATGTTAGCGATCGCAGGGATCAGGCCTGACTCTGCGAACGCTGCAGTTATGTGTGCTTAGTGTTTTGTAAGTGACAGTGATCGATCGATACTGCACTTGGGTGGGCTGGGCGGAGGGGGAAAACGCAGGTGCTAGCAGGTATCTGGGCTGATCCCGCTAACAATGCGTTTTTTTGGAACCCTAAACTGCTGGGACGCTAGTATAGATCTGATCAGATCAGATATTGATCTGTTCAGATACTGTGCCACTAAGGGAGGTGTATGCTTTGCGCGTGGGTGTTTGCGGTACTGGCATTAACCTGGGGCGACGCAGACCTTATTTGACCCTAAAACCTAATTGATATCACCCGCCGGGCGATCAGGGGGTTAAACCGTTATTGGGTAATAAATGGCGGGTGCCCTGACAGTATAAAAAACAAGCTAACTAACCAGCGTCACCCGTAACAGTAATACAAAAAAAAACTGGCTACCTAGCGGCACCAGTGACACTAATGCAGCGATCAGAAAAACAATCGCTTAGTGACACTGGCAAAAGGGGGTGAAAGGGTTAACTAGGGGCAATCAGGGGGTTAAACCTTTATTAGGTAATATATGGGGGTACCTGACGCTATATAAAAACCTGACGGGGAACCTAAATAACGAAATAACTAACTGGCTAACCAGCGTCACCAGTGACATTTATACGGTGATCACTGGTGAAAGGGTTAACTCTAGGGGCAATCAGGGGGTTAAAACCTTTATTTAGGTTGTAATATGGGGGTACCTGACCTATAAACCTATTTATGAACCTATATAAACATGGCGGTTAACCTAAAAACAAAATGGTTACCTAGCGACACTAATGCAGCGATCAGAAAAACGATCGCTTAGTGACACTGGCAAAAGGGGGTGAAGGGTTAACTAGGGGCAATCAGGGGGTTAAACCTTTATTAGGTAATATATGGGGGGTACCTGACGCTATATAAAAACCTGACGGGGAACCTAAATAACGAAATAACTAACTGGCTAACCAGCGTCACCAGTGACAGTTATACGGTGATCACTGGTGAAAGGGTTAACTCTAGGGGCAATCAGGGGGTTAAAACCTTTATTTAGGTTGTAATATGGGGGTACCTGACCTATAAACCTATTTATGAACCTATATAAACATGGTGGTTAAAAAAAAAAAAAAATGGTTACCTAGCGACACTAATGCAGCGATCAGAAAAACGATCGCTTAGTGACACTGGCAAAAGGGGGTGAAGGGGTTAACTAGGGGCAATCAGGGGGTTAAACCTTTATTAAGGGGGGGGGGGGGTAGGGGGCTACCTAGGACCTAAAACTAACTGCCCTGACAGTTATTACAGTCACACTGACACTAAATGCAGTGATCAGTAAATAAATGATCACTGCAATTAGTGACACTGTGACTGGGGGGGGAGGGGGTGATCTGGGGGGTGATCTGGGGGTGACAGGGGGGTGGATTGTGTGCCTATGTGTACTGGTGTCAGTGTACTGTTTGTGCACTAACCTGTACATCTTCACTCCTCGGCGTTCCGGTCACATAGACCGGCGCACCGAGCGTGACATCACTTCCGCCTTCCTGTCTATACAATAGACAGGAAGGGGAAGTTTTTCATTCGCCAGGAGCGATCGCGAGGGGGTGGCCAGAAACCACTGGCCGTCCCCTCGTCCCGGATCGCTCCTGAAGCGATGCCGACCGTCCCCGCCGGCGGAGGGGGTTCCGATCGGACACCCCACCCGCCGGAAGAATGTCACGTACAGGTACGTGATTCTGCCTGTACGTGCCATTCTGCCGACGTATATATACATGGGGCGGTCGGCAAGTGGTTAAACATATTAAGCAATAAATTGAGCTCTCAGTGCTGTAACTTTTTTGGTTTCTTGTTTATATACAGTATATTATACATGGGGAAAAACACAGAAAAGGTGTATCCCCACTCACACCCATGTAAACAAGGCAGACCGCTGTTCTGTCAGGGAGTAAAAGAGAGATCTTGTGTTTCAACTAAGCTGAAACATGGATTTATATTTTCCTCCAGTGCATCCACCCTCTCACAGTAAAGCCTCGTACACACAATTGGATTTTCCAACAGGAAATGTGTGATGACAGGCTGTTGGCGGAAAATCAGACCGCTTGTAAGCTCCTTCGGACAATTATTGTCGGATTTTTCATGGATAAATGTTGGATAGCAGGCTTTAAAATTTTCCGTGGGCAAATGTCTGTTGTCGTATTTTCCGATCGTGTGTACACAAGTCCATTGTACAGAAGTCCAAAGTACAAACACGCATGCTCGAAAGCAAGGACGAGCCACTAGCGTTTGTAATGGAGAATCAACAATCGTGACGTGGCAAATTATGAGATCTCGAAAAGCAGCGCACAATCTCTTCTTCTTTAATGGGATAATAATGAAGCTGCTTTGCTAGTGATACTGATGGAGTTATTGGAAACTATTTTTTTTTAAGACTAATGCCCCATACACACGATCGGATATTCCGATGGAAAAAGTCCGATCAGAATTTCCGACAGAAAAAATTTGAGAGCAGGATCTTAAATTTTCCAACAACAAAATCCGATCTGACTTTTTCCGATCGTGTGTAGGGAATTTCCGACGGACTAAGTGCCATGCATGCTGAGATCAAATAAGGAGACCAAAGCTATTGGCTACTAGCCTCTACGTAGTTCCGTAGTACGCAACAAACCTCACCATGTTCGGAATGATTGGATTTTCCGACAACATTGTCCGACCGTGTGTATGCAACACCAGTTTCGGACGGATTTTGGACGAATTTGGACAAATTTTTCACGAATTTTTCTAGACTTTTTCTAGTGATTTCAAGAATAATATTAATATGCTTTTTTTTTTTTATTTGGGCAAGTTACCACAACACCATTATCCTGTAGTTTTTAAGATTAAAGATACAACTATGTTGGTGCCCCTTGTCAATTTTTCATTGTCTTTTTTTTAATTTAACTGCCTACTCCCAAAATGTCATTTGAAGTAAAACACATATGGACCATAGGGTGTGTAAATGGATTGAAAACTGGCTACAAGGGCGAGTTCAGAGGGTAGTGATAAATGGGGAGTACTCGAAATGGTCAGGGGTGGGTAGTGGGGTCCCCCAGGGTTCTGTGTTGTGACCAATCCTATTTAATTTGTTCATAAATGACCTGGAGAATGGGATAAACAGTTCAATCTCTGTGTTAAGCTAAGCAGGGCAATAACTTCTCCGCAGGATGTGGAAACCTTGCAAAAATATCTGAACAAATTAATTGGGTGGGCAACTACATGGCAAATGAGGTTCAATGTAGAAAAATGTAAAATAATGCATTTGGGTGGCAAAAATATGAATGCAATCTATACACTGGGGGGAGAACCTCTGGGGGAATCTAGGATGGAAAAGGACCTGGAGGTTCTAGTAGATGATAGGCTCAGCAATGTCATGCAATGCCAAGCTGCTGCTAACAAAGCAAACAGAATATTGGCATACATTAAAAAGGGGATCAACTCCAGAGATAAACTGATAATTCTCCCGCTCTACAAGACTCTGGTCCAGCCGCACCTAGAGTATGTCGTCCAGTTCTGGGCACCAGTCTGTACTGGAAATGGAGCGAGTAAAAAGAAGGGCAACAAAGCTAATAAAGGGTCTGGAGGATATTAGTTATGAGGAAAGGTTGCGAGCACTGAACTTATTCTATCTGGAGAAGAGACGCTTGAGAGGGTATATGATTTCAATATACAAATACCATACTGGTGACCCCACAATAGGAATAAAACTTTTTCGCAGAAGGGAGTTTAACAAGACTTGTGGCCACTCATTAAAATTAGAAGAAAAGAGGTTTAACCTTAAAACTACGTAGAGGGCTCTTTACTGTTAAGCCCCATACACACGGTCGGACTTTTTCATGGATTCTGTCCGATCGGACAATGTTGTTGAAAAATCAGACCGTGTGTATGCACCATCGGACAGTGTACGTCGGATTGTCCGACGGACAAAGTCTTATCTCCTGCTGGAAAGATTTGCCGACAACACGGTCCGATCACACCAAATCCGATCGTGTGTACGGTTGTCCGACGGACAAAGTGCTACGCATGCTCAGAAGAAATTCTGTGACGGAAGCGCTCGGTCAGGTAAAACTACCTTTCCTAATGGACACAGCACATTCGTCACGCTGCAATGTTAAAATGTCTTTAATGCAGCGCATTCTCTTTTTCTTTACAATGCAACAAGAATGACATGTTTTAGCTGCTCCTATTCACCCGCACTTCTCACAAACTTAGTTCTTTATTACTTTTCAGCATTTATACACTACATGTTTATTTTTACTCAGATCGTAAAAGAATCTTTGTTATATTTTTAGCATGATTTGTCTTTTTTTTTTTTTTTTTTGGGAATACATATTTGAAGGAGATTTTTTTTTTTTTTTTTGGAGGGGGGTTGTGTGTCTCAACTTAGCAAAACCACATTATTAACATTTGTATTTCTTGCTTAAATTTACTAGGAGTTTGTTGGTTGTTGGTGCCCCTTGTTAATTCTACTTTAGGATTAGTGAAATGTACCTGCCTACTCAAAGAAAAACTGTCATTGTAGAAAAGTAAAACACAATAGTCAATGCTTATTTCAAATCCAAAAAACATTTATTTAGGTCTCAGCAACAAACCAAAGAGGAACGCAGCCATGGTGAAACTTGGGGAATTTGCAAAGCCTTGGACACCCACGGCAACCATCATTTTTCACGCTTAGAAAATTGGGGGCCTGAGGAGTACCTATCTAAATAATAAGGGAGTGCAATCTGGTCCTGAAGTCCAAAACATCCGGAACTGCAGCAGATGCCATCTAGGTCCCCAGGCTCTGGTCCTACGAGAGGCTCCATCTTCTCTCAGACCAGACTGAATCAAGGTCATCACTCTCTTGTCTTCCTTGTACTCTTCCTTCCACGCCGTGGTGCTGGTGCTGGTGGGGTGGCAGAAGGAGGAGGCGGAGCAAGGTCACTCTCGCAAACATGTGTGAGTGGGGTCATCTCCCCAGCCATCCCCTCATTTAGTATTTTGAGGATGACATCCTCACACATGCTGCGTTGCCCCGCCTCCATACCCGTCATTTTACTGCCAACCAAGGAGGCAAAGGCCTCCTCGTAGGTGGGTGTGGCATATAGGGAGGCTGAAGCATCTTTGATCAGCTGGAGCGCTGACTCTCCCACCTCCCCCATGCTTTTCGCCCTTCTGTAGGGAAGGCGGAGGGGAGGGACTTGGGAGACAGTCAGGCTCCTAGGCCTACCCCCCTGTTGGCTGCCACTAACCCCTGCCTCCTCCTGACTGCCACCTTCCACAGCCACCTCCTGGCTGAGGTCTTCCTGTGTATGAAAAAGGGACATAGTTTCAGTTATTTGTTCATCAAACACACACAATTCTCATCTAGTGACTGTTGCAAAATGTTTACAAATAGAAAACCATACAATTCTCAGCCCTGCAGTTTAGACTCTTCCCAAAAATGTCTCCAACACCACTGTCTGTTGATATGTCAATCACGTTAGGAACTAAGCAATTGGGGATCCTGAATTAACTGAACATCATTCATTATTCCCCAAAATGGTTACAAAACTACTATACCTGGAACAAGCTGGGCTCCTGCACATCTTCCAGACTGGAAGGCCCAGGTTGGTCCTCGGAAGCCTCATCAGGGGTGGCGTACGCGGAAGGACGCGTGCAAGGAAGAGTCGAGAGTGACTTCCTGACAGTAGCCTGGTCTTTGAGAAAGTGGAGCCTCTCATAGTACCAGAGCGTGGGGACATGGACATCAGCTGCTGCAGCTCCAGATGCTAGGGACTTCCGGACCTTATTGCGCTCCCGGAAATAGGTACTCTTCATGTTATTTATTTTTACTTTTAAGTTTGCCACGGTTGCCATGGGCAGGTTTGGCTTTACAAATGCCACAAGTTTCAGCATGGCTGCGTACCTCTTTGGTCTGTTGCTGTAGTCACGGTGCTTTGGTTGCCATAAGAGGGGAAATTCCCTGTATTTATCAATGAAGAGGGGGAGAAAACTCACGTCGTAGAAGGCCTCCATCACCTCTGCAAGACACAACACCACACAAAACAATATAAATAATGTCAGCCTAAACTCTCCTAATCTTTTCCATAAAGAAGCCTCAAGTTCTAATCAGTCTAGGCTAGTTATGTACCAACGTCAAATTGTACCTTCGTTTCTAGCGATCGTCTCGTGCGTGAGCTTTCTCTCCCCTCGTCTCCCAGATCGTGGCTACGACACAGGCGTGTGACGTTTTATATACAGTGCGCATGCGTCAAACTCCGCCCGCCCCTGACGATCTTTCTCGTCTATTCCCCACCCCTTCTCTTTACGGCGCAGTGGGGAGAGCACATGGCGGGGACACAGCAGGTGCGCCCCAAATATCCCACCAACGAGGAGGAGGACGAGGAAAGTCCGGAGGCAGAAACGTCCCGATCCCGGAGCCTGAAATTCAAGGCCTCCAATATGTCATTTGGATAAATGTTGGAGATGGTGGACATATTAAAGAGGAGCGACTATGATGGGAAGTATGGGCCTTACCTCAACCCCAATGTCCGCAAGGCCAAGATCATGTCTAAAGTTGTGAGAAGGCTGTACAATCATTTTGGGGTACAACGATCCAAGGAGCAACTCAGGAAACGCTGGTCAGACCTGAAACTGAGGGAGGCCGATCAGTACAGAAAGATCAAGCGAATTCTTCAAAAAAGTAAGTAGTTGTGTTTTGTGTTTGCTTTCTTGCTTGCATACTGCTCCATGTGGTTTGAGTTTTACAAAGTTGTACATTCCAAAATGGCCACTTTCAGGTTTGTCTGTGCATTAGATCGTACTCAGCCTCGATCCTTCTGCCACTGTCATGATCGTGTGTGTCCATTCGATCGTACGCAACCTCGATCGTTCGGCCACTTATAATACGATGTTTGGTGTTTTTTTTGGGGAAAGGAAGTTTGTTCTCACTAGAAATGTCATCAAGAATGTAAAGCCAATTTATTCTATGTAAAGGAGAGGTCACCCAGTAGCTGTTTACCCATCTGGACTCTAGAGCACTAGTGCTGGGACACCCAAACCCCCTTTTTATTATGCTTTTCCACACATGTGCTCCAGTGGATACTAGAGGGGGGTCTCCATCACACAAACTTCTACCAAAAAGCTAGTAAGTTTAGCACCTTTACAAAGTGACTACATTCATGTAGTTGGCATTTGTAACTGGCCAAACAAAAATAGTGTCCGTCACTTTCAAGCAATGTTTGTCATTTCCTATTTCTGCCCTCAATAGATTGTGTTGCTAAATCTTCCTTTTGTACATTCTCATAGGGGAGCGAAAACTTGGGCCGTCTGAGGAAACCCCAAAACCAACACCTCCCAAAAAAGGTGAAAGAGCAGAAGCAGAGGAGGAGGAGGAGGAAGGAGAGATCATCGAACTTGGAGAAATTGTCACCACAACAGGTGAGTGTGGGAGAACACAGCTACTGGTAAGCTAATCAATGTATGGCTGCCTCATTTCCAACACCCGATTTTTGTTTGTTTGTGGTTTTTAGGTGACGTGGATGTTGTGGAAGAAAAATCGCACTTTACCACAGAGAGTGCCCACGTACTCATCGGGGAGATAATGGTCTGCAATAGAGATCTAGATTACATAAAGCAAAACATCAATGATGTTCAACAAAAATTGAAGAACATCATTGATGTTTTAGGAAATATATGAAAACGCACCAAGTAATTAACACACATTTGTGCCAGCTTCTGAACACATTTGCAACTTAAGAACTGTGTGAAATTTGGAACATGCACACATTGCGTCCACATGTGCTAGCTCCCATCATGGTGGATGAATGCCAACGTTTTTTAGGGGGTGCAACCACTTTACGAACTACGAAAGTGGTTGTGGTGAAGGGGTTGCACCCCCAAAAAACGTCCATTCATCCCCATGATGGAAAATGGCACTTTTGAAGCTTCTAGGCATGTGTTTTACCATCTAATGACCATTTTCAGACCCAAATTGTGTGCATGTTCTAAATTTCCACTTTCCAGGGGTGACCCCCCCATGTGATGAAGGCAAGATCAAACACACTTTGAACATATAGTCATGTCTGATCTTGTCTTCACTTTACAAAGTTGAACTTTCCTAGTTCCTAGGTTCTGTTTTGCTCCATGCCTGGTTTTACCAATTGCGGAATGTTTGTAAACAATGTTGTAAATAACCAAGATGTTGTCAGTTTGGGCGTGAAGATTGTAAACGCACTTGTGAATGTTTTCCAAGTAAACTTTTTTATTTTTCAAAATGTGTGGCTTCCTTATTTCAAAAACACAATGCATTATGTATGTCAAATGTAAAGGATATGGGGGGCAATTGGTGTTATTTACTAAAGGCAAGTCCACTTTGCACTGCAAGTTTCTTTTCCAGGGCACTTTTTCACTGCACTTGTAGAGCATAGTCGATTTGACTTATGTAAATGACACCCACAGTGCTTTATACGAAAACACGGAGCACAGCATTTTGGAGAATACACACATGTCTGACCTGGTGATGAAAAGGAGTATTTTGGGTGTCAGTTATGCAGTACAAACCTTCTCTAGACCAAAGATTAGGTAGCAAACACACAACATGAGAATAATCTTTTTGGGAAGAAGAGACTGTTACCTCCTTTTGCCCAGAAAGTGCATTCCCACTGTCGAAGGCAAAGGGAAAACATTTCAAGGTAAAATAAGCTAAAAAGAATACTGAAATGACAAGAAATCATAGGTTGGTTGAAATATCAGATTTATTAAAAAATGCCTCTCACACATCGTCAGGCAGAGCAATGGCCCCCCTACCCACAAAGTACTCCATATATTGCTCGCGGACCGCGCGGGCATTTAGAGGGGGCAAGCCTGGACGTGCCACTTGAAGGGCTGTGAGGTCCGCATTTGGAGGGCCCTCCACATCTGGGCCAACGGGCACCACATAGTTCCTGTTATGTCTTTTGAGGAAGTTGTGCAATATGCAACAGGCAAGAACTATGTGGTTCAGTTTGTATTCCGCCAAGTTAATTGCCATCAAGAACAGGCGGAAGCGGCTGGCCAGGATGCCAAAAGTGTTCTCCACAACTCTTCTGGCTCTGGACAGCCTGTAGTTGAAGACCCTCTGGTCTGGGGTGAGGGTCCTCATCGGGAACGGCCTCATCACATGGGGAGTCAACGCAAACGCTTCATCTGCGACAAAGACGAAGGGGAGTCCTTCTGCATTCTCCTCTGGAGGTGGCAAGCACAGACTGCCACTTTGGAGACGCCAGTAGAACTCCGTGTGCGTAATGGCACCACCATCCGAGATCCGGCCGTTCATCCCCACGTCCACATACATAAATTCATATGTTGCCGACACCACCGCCAACATCACTACACTATTAAACCCTTTATAATTATAATAGTAGGACCCCGAGTTGGGCGGTGGGACGATGCGGACGTGTTTCCCATCAATTGCCCCTCCGCAGTTAGGAAAGTCCCAACGGCTGGCAAAGTGGGAGGCCACAGTCTGCCATTCCTGTGGCGTGGAAGGGAACTGTGGAGTGAAACAAGAAAAAATAATTAGTCACTTTGCACATAAACATTGCAAGCAGATTAGACAATCAACATCTTGGAACAAGAGCATTGTATAAAATTGGAGGCTGGAAAGTATTTGCACAGAAAAGTAGAGGCTCCCCTTCACAGATTACTCACCCCTCATCAATCCCCACACTTCTGATGGGCCATTGGCAATAACTATGGTTTTGGGGGGGGGGGGGGGGGGTTGTTGGACAGGTAACCCTCTGCAATTCATTGATTGGCAAATGGCTCAATAATGTGTGCTAGTTTGGCCAGACCCTCTGTACTTAACACTATTGGCAGCCCCCAGGAAAGCTAAACTAACATTTCAAACCCCCCTCCCCCCCCCCCCCCCCCCCCCCAAAAAAAGGAAAGCACATTGTGACATTCTGAAATTACCAAGCAAGATAATAGGAGGTTAAGAACACAAAAAATTACGAAATGGAAAGTATGGAGGCAGCCCCTTGCACTACATGCTTTGCAGAATTCATCCCTAAAGATGCCCACTATAAAGAGGTAGGTATATAGTGTGTATTGACCTTGGGAAAGCCAGCAGATAGAGGATTGGTACCATCTGACAGAGCAGTTGGGGGAGGGGGTTCCTAATGAGTTTGCCCCCCCCCCCACCAAAAACAATAAAAAAAAAGGGGCTCTACATGAAGTAAACCACACAGCAAACATTTGTGCATATTTTAGGGGGTGTTTGGGGGCAAAAAATACTATGCAGCAGACAAAATACATTGCTTAAGTGACTAGGCCATAGGTGTCTATTGGGGCAGAAGAGCATGCTGGGGAGGTAAGTGAAGGGAAAAATGCATGAAGGAGAAAAGGGGCACAGCATATTAGAGCATATTGCAATCATGGTAATTAGGGAAGGAGGTCAAAAATAGAAGACATTAGCAAACAGAGCATACATAGAAGGGAATAGTAAAGTATAAATGTTACCTTAATATAGTCCTCCTGCAGGACCTGGATGATGGCAGAACAGGTCTCTGGAATAATGATTCCCAGGGCCTGGGGAAAGATACCTGAAGAGAACTTCAAATCCTGAAGACTTCTCCCTGTCGCCAAGTACCTCAACGTGGCAACAAGCCTCTGCTCCGGAGTAATGGCTTGTCTCATGCAGGTATCCTGCCGGCTGATAAAGGGGGTCAGCAAAGCCAAAAGACGGTGAAAATCGGGGTCCGTCATCCTGAGAAAGTTCCTGAAATCATCAGAATTATTCTCCCGGATCTCACGAAGCAAAGGCATGTGCGAGAATTGGTCACGCTGAAGCAACCAATTCTTGGTCCACATACTCCTCGTCACTCTGTTCATGGACGGGTCTTGGCTCAAAGCTAAAAGCCTGACACCAATTCCGCGTACAGCACGAACTCGGCGACGAGTACGCACGGGAAACATCGCTCACAAGGTCACAAAAGGTCGGCTGGTCAGAACGGACAAACAGAAAGCACCGATAAACAGCAAGGCCTGAAAGAACGAAATGAATACCAGAAACGAGCAGACAATAAGCAGTGCAAATCAAAGCGTCCTATATCAAGATATAGGCCGCAATGACCAACAAATGCGAACTGACTACACGCACTAATAAACAGATACGCACGACAAGCACAAACTGAAGAGCAGTAACGATCTGAGTCAGAAAACTGAGAAGCGCGAATCTTAAGTCACCAAACTTCGACTAACTCGCGATAAACACGGGATCAGCAGAAGGAGCCCAACGGGTGCCTGACGTGGTGCTGAACTTCCCTTTTCTAATCTCGTGGACGACGACTTACGTCACGACGTTCTTGCAGACCGGATATTCCGACAACGTAGTCCGACCGTGTGTACGCAACACCAACATCGGACAAAGTACGACGGACAAAAAACTATTAGCTGAACGACCACAACATACAGGGATATACAATGTAATACTGACATAAAATCACACACATAGGTTAGACTTGATGGTCTTTTTTCATCCACATCTACTAATTAACTATGTTACTATGTAACTATGTAACAGTGATTCGCGCAGCCAAGCCAACCTGCCACTGTTATTGCGACTTCTGTTTTTAAACTATGGTGGGCTGCTAATGTAGACAATTTTATTTAGTCCTTCAGCTAGATCAATCTAACACACAATTGCAGCTGACAACTGGCATGTGCCAGTATTATTTTTTTCATTCAGGAGAGCTGTCTGCCACCACTATCAAAGACCAAATGTAACTGTTTATGTCAATAAGGGTTGCTAGTTCAATCTCCCCAAGTAGGGACACTACCTGCTAGTAGACATGTGCAATTAGTTTCATAATCGAAAATTCGGCCGAATTTTGCATCTTTTGGACATTCGGATGCATCCGAATGTCCGAAATAAAATAAGAATATAAAAAAATAACCGAATTTCAACTAATATGAAGAAATTATAGTGAATATAACGAATGAATTCGACATGATTTGGTAATTCGTTAAAGATCTAATGAAACAAAAGGTCAACTCAAAGTAAATCTTACAGTCCAATCAGCTGATTAATTTTGTGCTGGAGGTTGGATTACACAACTTTGTCCGACCGTGTGTATGCAACACCAGTGTCGGACAAAATCCGTCGGAAAAAATCTGACGGATTTTGTGGTCGGAATTTCCGACCGTGTGTATGGGGCATAAGTACAGTACTTTCTGGATTGGAGGATAATGCAGCCTATATCTATTTGGTTGTTGCTGGAGCGCCCAAGAGGCCTGCTTTGGATTGTGTTAATCTAGTGATCTAGACTTTGTAAAGTGGCTCAAGTTTGTTTTGCATTCTTTCCTATTTTGTGGTATTTTGAGTGTCCAGCATTTCCGTGAAACACAGTTGGCATCACTGTAAATAAACTAGGAATTACGCTTTAATGTCAAGCTACTTCCTTTTTAGTTTTGTCAGTTAGAAATGGTTTTGTTTATAATAAATAGGTTATGACCTCCTTCTGAGTCTCCGTTTTCCATACTTTCTAAGCAACTGACACTGAACAAGTATGCAGCAAATAAAATCAGAGTGAAGTCAAAATTCCTGATCTGAACACTTGTTCTGTCTCAATGACTCTGAAAATATTAAAGCTCTTTGTATTATTGTGACATTCGGCAGATATAAAGGACTGCATATTTCACTCAACAAAGGTTTTCTTTTAAAATAATAGATGCTTGTAATCTTTATTATAAAACCTTATTTAATAATACGTGGAACAAATCATAGCATGCAATATTGTCAAGAGCCCATCAGACATCAATATAAATTTTTCTGATTATTCTAACACAAACCTAAACTCATACAGATTTAAAGGGGTTGTAAAGGTAATTAAAAAAAAAATAACAAACATGTCTATACTTACCTACTCTGTGCAATGGAATTGCACAGAGCGGGTGGGAACCTCCTCTTTTCAGGTCCCCTGCAAGCACTCCTGGCCTCTCCTCTCTGGCCAATGCCCCCATGGGAATATATGGGCTTGCCTGAGAGTTCAGAAAAAAGTGGTCAGAGAGCTGAAGTTACACTCTGCAGAACTCAGTGAGGAGAGGAAAGAGACACACTCCCCTTCACACAGAGCTGAGGCTGTCAATCTGCTGAAGGTCCCTCCCTAGTCACAATTTTTCTCTTGGTGTCAGTAAATATTGTCAGAAGTGATTCACGCTGATAGCATGACAAAGTAACAGACAGAAATGACACTTAATGACAAACAAACTTAATACCTTGCGCCAAAGGAGATAATAAAATTAGAACAACGAAAGAAAAAAGACCGCTGCTGCTGCCTACAAAGGTTAAAAAACCTTAATAATATAAAACAGAATGTATAAAGGCTGCGCTGGCGGATATAAATCACCACTGTGATAATAGAAATAACACAAGCTATATGTGTACTAAGTATATGCTATAAATATTACTGCGCAGACCACGCAATAGTATTAGTGCAAAAATAATAATAGAATATGAAATCCGTGATAACAATCACTAGAGTACAAACATTAGTGCAAAAAATGTAAAACAGACTCAATAACCAATGGTGGTTCTGATACAGACTCTGAAAGTGCTGGTTCAAATGATAAACAGTTATTCACTGTGCAATGGTGACAATAGTATAAGAGAAGTGCAAAACAAATATACAGACTCTCAAGTTCTATTAATTGAGCATTTGCTTCAAAATGTTTCTTCAGGCGACACTCCCCTCCAAGAGCCCTACTCACCAGAAATCCTTGACCCACGGCTTTGCAGTCCTAGGGTCAGAGAACGCTTTTGTAGGGGAATTGGATGTAGATGCAGGAATTCCTTTGTTTGTAGATTTCAAAAATAAAGTGCTCCAAACGATCACAAAAAGCCTCCAAGGGTTTAGAATGCCACAAAAGAAAAGGAGAGAATATCATGTGTAGTATTGTAAACATAAGCCAAAATACAGCTGTATAATAGCAACTCACTACAGAAAAGACAGGTATCAGCGTGTTCCGGGTGCACAAAGATGGCTGCTTTCCACAAGAACAGGAAGCAGCGTCACTGGTTTTCAACACCGGAAGTTACGTCGAGGCGTTTCGCCCCTCCTCCAGGGCGTCATCAAGGACATCACTTAGTGCTTTTAATTGAGACAAGTACACACAATAGAAGGACATGGTTTGTTCATATTTAATGTCTGAGGTTTACAACCACTTTAAAGGGGTTGTAAAGTCTAAACATTCTTTACCTTAATGCATTTGTTGCATTAAGGTACAAAATGTTTAGGTGTCAGCATCTCCCTCCTCAGCCCCCCTTTTACTTACCTGAGACCTCATTCGATCCAGGGCTGTGCATGCCTATATATTCAGTACTCGGAACAGATGTAGAGAAGAAAAAACTGCAGATAGACTGGTACAACTTCTGTAGGAGGATTTGTTTTATCTCTGCGTATCACCTGAAAATAGCCCCTTCACAGGGTATATGTAAGGGTTTACAACCACTTTAAATAATTCATCATAGGCTGAATGTTTTAAACAGTAGACATGTGCATTCGTTTTCGTCCGAATGCATTTTCGTCTGAATTTCAGGCATTTTTATTATCGTTTTAACAAACAATAACGAAAGTGCAGAATCCGAAAAACAAAAGATCCGACATAAACAAATGCTTTATTTTAGTTTTCGTTGTGACAACAGTTCGATATAGATAAGAGATTCGACTTGATGCTGACAATAACAATCTGTATCTATCGAACCTGTGGTCGAATGTGCCTAACCTTAACTCTATTAGTCCAAGATTATTCTACATAGAGAGAAAAGATTTGACATAGAGAGGAAAGATTTGACATAGAGAGGAAAGATTTGACATAGAGAGAAAAGATCGCTGCTGGAATTGGGTGGGGGAAGTAAAATAAAAATAATGATGAAGATGAATGTTATTGGCTGATTGAGAGGAGGAGCAGTAAAATAGCTAGAACAGTACACACGTACAGCCAATATACTTTCACTTACGATTGCTAGCAGAGAGAGACACACACACTGAATCATTTCAGAAGACAGTCAATCTTAGCTGGTCCGTTTGTCAGAGAACCTGAATTATTTAGCAATTAGGCATAAGCACAGCAGCAGAACAATAGTGAAGCAAGCTACAGTTCAACTTAGCTTGCATAATAATAATCTGCTGCTATTGTTTTAGTGTTGTGAACTTGATAGTGATAGTGATACTATTGTTGCTAGTGTTGTGATAGCCTCAGAGGCTGCCCGTGTTGTTGGGGGGGGGGGGGATTTATAATTATAGATTCTATATTATAGATTGAGATTCTATATAGATTCTATATACCCTATCTTGTTACCTGTTTGATCGGTGATCACTATTACCAGTCCATTTTCTGTTTGAACTATATACATTCAACATTAACGACAAAGATTCGTCAAAGCAGCGAAAAACATACAAACATCGAATCTTTAGCTTATGGTGTCTGTCAAAAGTTCTAAAAAGATTTGATGGAGAAGCTAAACTATAGGGCGTTGTACAGTTTAGCTGCTCCGTCAAATCTTCTTTGAACATTCGATAGACATCATAAGCCTTCAATGACAGATTTGACTTTAATTAATTTGGATTTTCGGACGAATGCAATTTTTAACGAAAAACTAAATAAATAAAAACGAATTTCGGGAGTAACTAAATAAATGTATTTTTCGGACGAAAACGAAATTCCGAAATGAAATATTTCAGTGTGCACATTTCTATTAAACAGTCAACAAGATTTATAAATCTAGCAAGTTATCATTCAAGATTAGGGATGAGTCTAGATTGTAAACTCTAACGAGCAGGGCCCTCTAATTCCTACTGTATTAAATTATATTGTAACTGTGCTGTCTGCCTTCATATTGTAAAGTGCTGCGCACATTTTTGGCACTGTATAAATCCTGTATAATAATAATGAGCAAATGTGCCTAGGTTCGGTTTTTGGGCTGTTTGTTGAACCGATCATAAAGCTGAAAATGTACAAACTTTAGTGTGAACCCCATTCTTACTATTTGTAAAACTAAGCAAGAAATTATCAAAACAAAGGGCAGAGGAACTGGAAACTACCATGGGGTACTAGTGCCAACGCAAAAAAATAAATTAGATTTTATTAAATTTAACACTTAGCTTGGCTTATTTACAGAAGCAGCAGCAACCCGATCTGATTAATTTCAACAACAGTAATAGGCCCAAAGTGAATGAAGAAAGTAGCAGCCGCAACAAATCTAAAAGATATAGGAAAATGGAAAAAAGCTAAACCCTTCAACCCCATATTGAATGAGCAATAGCAAAATCCAGTAGTTTCATAATATAGTGTGTCAGCTTCTTTTTCTTGTGCAAAGATTTTATTGCATAAAACAGCATGGCATTCAAGTGTTTCAATATATGAACTGAATAACAACTGGGTACACTCCGAAACATTTAGAAACATGTCGTAAAAAATTTTCAATTGATATAAATGGTGATATAATAATTTATACGTAATTGTTGAACGCTGTGAAACATAACAAAAAATGTGTGCGAAATGTCCCTGTTATACAGGGAAGGTTAAGTACGGAAGCTCCATTTTACTTCTTTACTCATTCAGCTTCTTTTTTTACAGCGCCACACCATATTATTTTGAAAGTTTAATAAATTGTCTAAACATAGTAGTAAAAAAAAAAATCAAAAACACAACCCCACATTCTGTGTTTCTAGCTGTTATACTGTATGCATTTTTTGCAACTGTTATTTCATCATTTGCAACATTTTTATACTTACAAAATTAATTTGGCCAATTTACATATAATCTAGCAGAAAGTTCCTGCCTCTATTTCTCCTCTTCTTCCTCAAGGGTGCATAGCATTCAGGTATTTTGGGCCTGCTAATGCGACTTTTCCTACTCCTTCTCAAGTGTGCATATTATACATTATTTAAAACGAATTATGTAGTCTCTTCCTACCTCTGCTATTGCATCTTTCTTGCACCTCCTTAAAATAAAACTTAGGGTAAAAGTTTTTTTTTCTTTTTTGAGTAAGGGGGGTTTATGACAGATTTATTTGTCATCCTATTGGGGAGATTCATTTCATTCCTGCCCCATAGTCAAAACAGGGAGTGAGAGGAAATCCCTTCAAAGGGATGAAACCCCTAGTTGCAACCAGAGTCACCAGAACTAGTGTCCTTCTATTTCTGTTCTGGTAACAACCCACATTTGGGATTCTCCTTTTACTTTTTCTGTTAGTGATAACAGTGAAAATTACAAATAGAAAAGGTAAATCGCCCTAATGGGAGCACAAGCAACAATAACAACATGACAGTTATTCTAATTCCTCTCCACTCTATCAAAAAGTAAAAAATAAAAAGGTTTTGCCTATATTTACAGTATACTTATTAAAGGGCATGGATTTAAGCTATTTCTTTTGACTGTTAATGTGTCCTTTTCCTCCTCCTTCTCCCCTTCAGCTAATCCTGCCATACCACTGATTTACTGCCAACTGGCTGACAGAAGCCAGCAGAGTTTTTCTGGCTTCTATCTTCAAGACCTCCACAGAGCTCTGGTGAGGAGGAGCCTTGTGGAGCTAATAATGAGGAAGAAGGTTGGGGTGCTGGCAATAAGAAAGAGCAGGAAATTTGTGAGGGCTTTAAGGAGGACTATCCAGTACTTATAATAGTAGAAATAAGCACACCAAACAGAACATTTTTTACTGTAGGAAATTTATTTTTAAAGATACAGTACACAGGTAAGAATATCCACTCATTAGATTAAAGTTTAAAGTACATACAAAAAACATTTGTGTGTACTTTAACCACTTTAGCCCCGGACCAATTGTCAGCTTAAGGACCAGAGGTCTTTTTTCAATTTCGCACTGCACTACTTTAACTGGTAATTGCGCGGTCATGCAATTTTGTAACCAAACGAAATTTGCGTCCTTTTCTTCCCACAAATAGAGCTTTCTTTTGATGGTATTTGATTGCCTCTGTGATTTTTATTTTTTGCGATATAAACGGAAAAGGAGCGAAAATTTTGAAAAAAAAAGAGATTTTCTACTTTTTGTTATAAAAAAAATCTAATAAACTCAATTTTAGTCAAACATTTGGGCCAAAATGTATTCAGCCACATGTCTTTAGTAAAAAAAATGCCAATAAGCGTATATTTATTGGTTTGCGCAAAAGTTATAGCGTCTACAAACTAGAGTACATTTTCTGGAATTTACACGGCTTTTAATTTATGACTACCTATCTCATTTCTTGAGGTGCTAAAATGGCAGGGAAGTACAAAACCCCCCCAAATGACCCCATTTTGGAAAGTAGACACCCCAAGCTATTTGCTGAGAGGCATGTTGAGCCCATTGAATATTTTTTTTTTTAGTCCCAAGGGATTGAATAAAGACAAAAAAAAAAAAAAAAAAAATTTTTTTTCATAAAGTTGTCACTAAATGATATATTGCTCACACATGCCATGGTTATATGTGGAGATGCACCCCAAAATACATTTTGCTGCTTCTCCCGAGTATGGGGATACCACATGTGTGGGACTTTTTGGGAGCCTAGCCGCGCACGGGGCCCCGAAACCCAATCAACGCCTTCAGGGTTTCTAAGGGTGCAAATTTTTGATTTCACTCCTCACTACCTATCACAGTTTTGAAGGCCATAAAATGCCAAAATAGCACAAACCCCCCCAAATGACCCCATTTTGGAAAGTAGACACCCCAAGCTATTTGCTGAGAGGCATGTTGAGTACATGGAATATTTTATATTTTGCCACAAGTTGCGGGAATATTACAAACTTTTTTTTTTTTGCCCAAAGTTGTCACTAAATGATATATTGCCCACACATGCCATGGGCATATGTGGAATTACACCCCAAAATACATTCTGCTGCTTCTCCTGAGTACGAGGATACCACATGTGTGGGACTTTTTGGGAGCCTATCCGCATACGGGACCCCGAAAACCAAGCACCGCCTTCAGGATTTCTAAGGGCATAAATTTTTGATTTCACTCCTCACTACCTATCACTACCTATCACAGTTTTGAAGGCCATAAAATGCCAAGATGGCACAAAACCCCCCCAAATGACCCCATTTTGGAAAGTAGACACCCCAAGCTATTTGCTGAGAGGCATGTTGAGCCCATTGAATATTTTTTTTTTTAGTCCCAAGTGATTGAATAAAGACAAAAAAAAAAAAAAAAAAAAAAATGTATTCAAAAAGTTGTCACTAAATGATATATTGCTCACACATGCCATGGTTATATGTGGAATTGCACCCCAAAATACATTTTGCCACTTCTCCTGAGTACGGGGATACCACATGTGTGGGACTTTTTGGGAGCCTAGCCGCGTACGGGGCCCCGAAACCCAAGCACCACCTTCAGCATTTCTAAGGGTGTAAATTTTTGATTTCACTCCTCACTACCTATCACAGTTTCGAAGGCCATAAAATGCCAAAATTGCACAAAACCCCCCAAATGACCCCATTTTGGAAAGTAGACACCCCAAGCTATTTGCTGAGAGGCATGTTGAGTACATGGAATATTTTATATTTTGCCACAAGTTGCGGGAATATTACAAACTTTTTTTTTTTTGCCCAAAGTTGTCACTAAATGATATATTGCCCACACATGCCATGGGCATATGTGGAATTACACCCCAAAATACATTCTGCTGCTTCTCCTGAGTACGGGGATACCACATGTGTGGGACTTTTTGGGAGCCTATCCGCATACGGGACCCCGAAAACCAAGCACCGCCTTCAGGATTTCTAAGGGCATACATTTTTGATTTCACTCCTCACTACCTATCACTACCTATCACAGTTTTGAAGGCCATAAAATGCCAAGATGGCACAAAACCCCCCCAAATGACCCCATTTTGGAAAGTAGACACCCCAAGCTATTTGCTGAGAGGCATGTTGAGCCCGTTGAATATTTTTTTTTTTTAGTCCCAAGTGATTGAATAAAGACAAAAAAAAAAAATAAAAAAAATTTATTCAAAAAGTTGTCACTAAATGATATATTGCTCACACATGCCATGGTTATATGTGGAATTGCACCCCAAAATACATTTTGCTGCTTCTCCTGAGTATGGGGATACCACATGTGTGGGACTTTTTGGGAGCCTAGCCGCGTACGGGGCCCCGAAACCCAAGCACCGCCTTCAGGATTTCTAAGGGTGCAAATTTTTGATTTCACTCCTCACTACCTATCACAGTTTCGAAGGCCATAAAATGCCAAAATAGCACAAAACCCCCCAAATGACCCCATTTTGGAAAGTAGACACCCCAAGCTATTTGTTGAGAGGCATGGTGAGTATTTTACAGCTCTCATGTGTTTTTGAAAATGAAGAAAGTAAAGAAAAAAAATTTTTTTTTTCTTTTTTCAATTTTCAAAACATTGTGACAAAAAGCGAGATCTGCAAAATACTCACCATACCTCTCAGCAAATAGCTTGGGGTGTCTACTTTCCAAAATGGGGTCATTTGGGGGTGGTTTGTGCCATCTGGGCATTCCATGGCCTCCGAAACTGTGATTGGCAGTGAGGAGTGAAATAAAAAAATTACACCCTTAGAAAGCCTGAAAGCGGTGCTTGGATTTTGGGGTCCCGTACGCGGCTAGGCTCCCAAAAAGTCCCACACATGTGGTATCCCCGTACTCAGGAGAAGCAACAGAATGTATTTTGGGGTGTATCTCCACATATGCCCATGGCATGTTTGAGCAATATATCATTTAGTGACAAGTTTTTGTAAAAAAAAATATTATTTTTTTTTTTTCATTATTCAATCTCTTGGGACCAAAAAAAAAAATATTTAATGGGCTCAACATTGCTCTCAGCAAATAGCTTGGGGTGTCTACTTTCCAAAATGGGGTCATTTGGGGGGGGTTTGAACTGTCCTGGCATTTTATGCACAACATTTAAAAGCCTATGTCACACGTCACCCACTCTTCTAACCACTTGA
Source organism: Lithobates sylvaticus (assembly GCA_028564925.1). Lineage (NCBI taxonomy): Eukaryota > Metazoa > Chordata > Amphibia > Anura > Ranidae > Lithobates > Lithobates sylvaticus. The sequence goes on along the minus strand of CM053028.1, from coordinate 143,475,270 downwards.
AGATAAAGCCCTTTCTGACACTTTTTGTTTACATGAAAACATATTTTTTTTTTGCAAGAAAATTACGTTGAACCCCCAAACACTATATATATTGTTAAAGCAAAGGCCCTACAGATTAAAATGGTGGGTGTTGCATTTTTTTTTTCCACACAGTATTTGCGCAGCGATTTTTCAAACGCATTTTTTGTGGAAAAAATACACTTTTTTTTTTTTAATGCACTAAAACACACTATATTGCTCAAATTTTTGATGAAATAAAAAAATATGATCTTAGGCCGAGTACATGGATACCAAACACGACATGCTTTAAAATTGCGCACAAACACGCAGTGGCGACAAACTACATACATTTTTAAAAGCCTTTAAAAGCCTTTACAGGTTACCACATTAGATTCACGGAGGAGGTCTACTGCTAAAATTACTGCCCTCGATCTGACCTTCGCGGTGATACCTCACATGCATGGTGCAATTGCTGTTTACATATGACGCCAGACCAACGCTTGTGTTCGCCTTTGCGCAAAAGAAGGGGGGGCAGGGGTGCTTTTTTTTTTTTTTTTTTTTTTAGTTTTTCTTTTTATTTAGCTTTTTTATTTTATTTTTAAACTGTTCCTTCCATTTTTTTTTTTCTTAGTTGTCATTTTTATTGTTATCGCAGGGAATGTAAATATCCCCTATGATAGCAATAGGCAGTGACAGGTACTCTTTTTTTGAAAAAATTGGGGTCTATTAGACCCTAGATCTTTCCTGTGCCCTCAAAGCATCTGACCACACCAAGATCGGTGTGATAAAATGCTTTCCCAATTTCCCAATGGCGCGGTGGGTATGCCCACCATTAGAATACCTCCCTTCATCCACCCACTTCTAATGATGGGCATACATGCACCATTTATATATGCCGAAGCATGGGGGCATCCTCCCGCAAAAAAAGTTATGCCACGTATACATGGTCGAACTTTTTTCGACCGTATGTACGTGGCATTAGGAGCAAAATCGCTCCTCCGCCCTCTGCTGCCCCCATGCTTCGGCATATATGCTCTTTTTTTTAACTGTGGTGGTGAAATCACCTCCTACAGCATTGGAGTCGCGGCTTTATGTATCGTGGGAGCAAACGCTGTTGCTGTCAAGATAAATAAATCCACGCTGCAACTGAATGGCGTACCTGCTAAGCAAATAATGGTTAACATTAAAACAAAGTAACATTACAGTATAACAGTAAGACCTTACCATACCATACCTGCAAAGCAAATACCAAAAAAAAAAACATAGTAAAAAATAAAACATTTTGTTAACGCAACCGGTGCCTAAAATATATATATGCCGAAGCATGGGGGCATCCTCCCGCAAAAAAGTTATGCCACGTACACATGGTCGGACTTTTTTTTCGACCGTATGTACGTGGCATTAGGAGCAAAATCGCTCCTCCGCCCTCTGCTGCCCCCATGCTTCGGCATATATGCTCTTTTTTTTAACTGTGGTGGTGAAATCACCTCCTACAGCGTTGGAGTCGCGGCTTTATGTATCGTGGGAGCAAACGCTGTTGCTGTCAAGATAAATAAATCCACGCTGCAACTGAATGGCGTACCTGCTAAGCAAATAATGGTTAACATTAAAACAAAGTAACATTAGAGTATAACAGTAAGACCTTACCATACCATACCTGCAAAGCAAATACCAAAAAAAAAACATAGTAAAAAATAAAACATTTTGTTAACGCAACCGGTGCCTAAAATATATATATGCCGAAGCATGGGGGCATCCTCCCGCAAAAAAGTTATGCCACGTACACATGGTCGGACTTTTTTCGACCGTATGTACGTGGCATTAGGAGCAAAATCGCTCCTCCGCCCTCTGCTGCCCCCATGCTTCGGCATATATGCTCTTTTTTTTAACTGTGGTGGTGAAATCACCTCCTACAGTGTTGGAGTCGCGGCTTTATGTATCGTGGGAGCAAACGCTGTTGCTGTCAAGATAAATAAATCCGCGCTGCAACTGAATGGCGCACCTGAAAACAAAAAAATGGTTAACAATAAAACATACCTGAAAAGCAAGCATGATAAAACATAATAAAACATTGCAGAATAGAATAGAGTAAAAAAGAGCAACAATAGAGAGAGAACAATAAAACGACAACTATTTTTGGGTTTTTATGTTATATTTTTTTTGGGGTTTTTTTTTTGTTTGTACTTTTTTATTTTTTTTTTATTTTTTACACTTTTTTTTTAAACTATAACTATAATTTTAACTGTAACGGTCGGGTCTCAAAATGCGATGGCATTCTTGAGACCCTGTAACTATAATTTGAACTGCAACGGTCGGGTCTCAAAATGCGATGGCATTCTTGAGACCCTGTGAAAGTGTATCCTAGCCTGTGAAATGCTGTACCCTACGCTAATACCTCACTAGTTCGTGGTAGCGTTCAAAGCATTCACCAACGCAGAGACCAGGATTGTCAGGACAGCGTGGACAATAATAACGGGTGTCACGCCTAAATCCGCGCTTGCTACAGACACGACATCTTCTTTGGGGGGCTCGTTGGGTAGGGGTACTCTGGAGGACATGAGGATAATGCCTCTCATGCAGCCGGCTTACTGCATTTGGTAGGGGATGGTGAGGTGTGGAATCGCCTGGATACAGGAGTTCCATGACAACCGCTCCCTGGAATTCAAGGAAGGGTAACGTCCCGCCTGAAGCTCCGTATAGCACATGAGCATTCAGCAAAGCCAATTGGAATAAATAAATAGACACTTTTTTGTACCAGCGTCTAGCCTTACGGACAACTAGGTACGGCGCCAACAACTGGTCGTTGAGGTCCACCCCCCCCATATTAAGGTTGTATTCGTGGATACAGAGGGGTTTCGTCACAACACCAGCCGCCGTACGAATTTGGACTGTCGTGTCTGCATGAAGGGAGGTAAGAACGAAAACATTCCTATTATCCCTCCACTTCACAGCGAGCAAGTTATTACACTTCAAGCAGGCTCTCTCCCCCAGCCTAAGACGGGAATCTACAAGCCGCTGGGGAAAGCCCCGGCGATTAGGTCGCACGGTGCCACATGCTCCAATCTGATGATCAAACAAGTGACTAAACAGTGGCACGCTCGTGTAATAATTGTCCACGTACAAGTGGTACCCCTTTCCGAATAAGGGTGACACCAAGTTCCACACTATCTTGCCAGCGCTCCCTATGTAATCTGGACAGTTCTCCGGCTCTACGTGACTATCTTTTCCCTCATAAACCGAAAAGCTCCACGTATAGCCTGTTGCCCTGTCACAGAGCTTGTAGAGCTTGACCCCGTATCTGGCACGCTTGCTGGGAAGGAACTGTTTGAAAGACAAGCGGCCAGAAAACTTAATCAGGGACTCGTCAACGCAGACAACTTGATTGGGCGTAAACAAGGCTGCAAAACATTGGTTGAAGTGGTTTATGAGGGGCCGAATTTTGTAGAGCCGATCAAATTCAGGGTCTCCACGAGGACGACAAAGTTCATTGTCACTGAAGTGCATGAACCGCAAGATCTGTTCGTATCGTGCCCTGGACATGGAGGCAGAGAACACGGGCATATGGTGGTGCGGTGAGGTGGACCAATAAGACCTCAGCGTCGGGAATTTGTGTATGCCCATGTTGAGGGAAAGGCCCAGAAAGGTCTTAAATTCGGAAACCGTAATTGGTTTCCAATCTCTGGCAAGGGAAGGCACTTGGGGATTAGCGGCGATGTGTTGACCAGCGTATATATTACTTTGGTCCACAATAGATCTATAGAGATCTTCCGTGAAAAACAGCGAATAAAAATCGGATGGCTTAAAATCAGCTGTTTCCACCTGAATACCGGGTTGGCCAGTGAATGGGGGAAGTACGGGTTCTGCAGAAGTGGTGGGCACCCAATCAGGATTGGCGAATTCTGCAGGAAGGACACTATGTGATCGACGGGCCTGCCTTTGTCTTCTTCTTGGTGGCAGCGGGACACTACTTGTGCTTGCCACCTCGCCAGCTTGAACTGCACTTATGGGACTCGCCACGTCACCAAGTGTTACTGCAGTGCTGGTTTGACTACGTCCAGGGTGTACTAGGCCGCTGGTGCTTGCCAGTTCACCAGAAGGAATAGCGGCGCTAGTACTTCTCTGCTCCATACGAGAGACCTGCGGTTCCTGCACCTCAACAACATCAGAAGATCGGGATCGGGTACGCCTGACCTTAGCAGGGACCACACCTTCGTCGCCAGAGCTATCTGTCATGGAGCCGCTGTCGTCTACTGGATCGTATTCTGAGCCTGATTCTGACAGATGAGTGACCTCCTCTTCACTATCTGACATACTCAGAAACAAGTAGGCCTGTTCACTAGTGTACTTGCGATTTGCCATTTTGGGCTCTAAATTTAGTAGTACACTAGTGAGATTCACAGGAAAAAAAGCTCCTAGGCTGCTGGCGAATGAATCAAAACGCTACCAAAAAAAACTGTTAGCGATCGCAGGGATCAGGCCTGACTCTGCGAACGCTGCAGTTATGTGTGCTTAGTGTTTTGGAAGTGACAGTGATCGATCGATACTGCACTTGGGTGGGCTGGGCTGGGCTGGGCGGAGGGGGAAAACGCAGGTGCTAGCAGGTATCTGGGCTGATCCCGCTAACAATGCGTTTTTTGGAACCCTAAACTGCTGGGACGCTAGTATAGATCTGATCAGATCAGATATTGATCTGTTCAGATACTATACCACTAAGGGAGGTGTATGCTTTGCGCGTGGGTGTTTGCGGTACTGGCACTAACCTGGGGCGACGCAGACCTTATTTGACCCTAACACCTAATTGATATCACCCGCCGGGCGATCAGGGGGTTAAACCGATAGTTGGGTAATAAATGGCGGGTGCCCTGACAGTATAAAAAAACAAGCTAACTAACCAGCGTCACCCGTAACAGTTATACGGTGATCACTGGTGAAAGGGTTAACTAGGGGCAATCAGGGGGTTAAAACCTTTATTAGGTAATATATGGGGGTACCTGACGATATATAAAAACCTGACGGGGAACCTAAATAACTAAATAACTAACTGGCTAACCAGCGTCACCAGTGACACTTATACTGTGATCACTGGTGAAAGAGTTAACTCTAGGGGCAATCAAGGGGTTAAAACCTTTATTTAGGTTGTAATATGGGGGTACCTGACCTATAAACCTATTTATAATCCTATATAAACCTGGCGGTTACCTAAAAAAAAAAACTGGCTACCTAGCGACAGCAGTGACACTAATAGAGCGATCAAAATAAACGATCGCTTAGTGACACTGGCAAAAGGGGGTGAAAGGGTTACCTACGGGGCAATCAAGGGGTTAAACCTTTCTTGGGGGGGGGGCCCGGGGCCTACCTTGGACCTAAAGGGGCCTAAAACTAACTGCCCTGACAGTTATTGCAGTCACACTGACACTAAATGCAGTGATCAGTAAAATAAATGATCACTGCAATCAGTGACACTGTGACAGGGGGGGCAGGGGGTGATCTGGGGGGTGATCAGGGGGTGACAGGGGGGTGAAATGTGTGCCTATGTGTACCTGGTGTCAGTGTAGTGTTTGTGCACTTACTTGATGTCTTCTCCGCTCGGCGTCCCGGTCAGAAAGACCGACACGAGGAGCGTGACATCACTTCCCCTTGCCTGTGTTTACAATTACACAGGAAGGGGAAGGAAGCGGACGAATCCTATTGGCCAGAGCGATCGGGAGGGGGTGGCCAGAAACGACTGGCCGTTACCTCGTCCCGCATCGCTTCTGAAGCGATCCCGACCGTCCCCGCCGGCGGAGGGGGGTCCGATCGGACCCCCCAACCGCCGGAAGAATGTCACGTACAGGTACGTGATTCTGCCTGTACGTGCCATTCTGCCGACGTAAATATACAGGGGGCGGTCGGGAAGTGGTTAAACTTTGATTCACCTGACTGTATATACAGGCATACCCCACTTTTAAGTACACAATGGGATTTAATTACTAAAGCTGGAAAGTGCAAAATCAGGTTCACTTCTGCATAGAAACCAATGCACTTCTAACCCCAGCTTGTTCAATTAAGCTTTGGTAATAAAACCTGGAAGCTTATTGGTTTATATGCAGAAGTGAGCCTGATTTTTAACTTTCCAGCTTTAGTAAATAAACCCCATTGTGTACTTAAAAGTGGGGTATGCCTGTAATGTGACTCATTGTTGCTATTATGCTTTGCTTGCCTCTGCACTATTATACCAGTTGCTGTACTGCATATTGTATATGGTGACATTTGATGTTGTATATACAGTATCTCACAAAAGTGAGTAGACCCCTCACATTTTTGGAAATATTTTATTCTATCTATTCATGTGACAACACTGAAGAAATGACACTTTGCTACAATGTAAAGTAGTGAGTGCACAGCTTGTATAACAGTATACATTTGCTGTCCCCTCAAAATAACTCCACACACAGCCATTAATGTCTAAACTGCTGGCAACAAAAGTGAGAACACCCCTAAGTGAAAATGTCCAAATTAGGCCCAAGGTGTCAATATTTTGTGTGAGCACCATTATTTTCAAGCACTGCCTTAACCCTATTGGGCATGGAGCTCACCAGAGCTTCACAGGTTGCCACTGGAGAACTCTTCCACTCCTCCATGACCACATCACGGAGCTGGTGGATGTTAGAGACCTTGCACTCCTCCACCTTCTGTTTGAGGATGCCCCACAGATGCTCAATATGGTTTAGGTCTGGAGACATGCTTAGCCAGTCCATCACCTTTACCCTCAGCTGCTTTAGCAAGGCAGTTGTTGTCTTGGAGGTGTGTTTAGTGTCGTTATCATGTTGGAATACTGCCCTGCGGCCCAGTCTCTGAAGGGAGGGGATCATGCTCTGTTTTAGTATGTCACAGTACATGTTAGCATTCATAGTTCCCTCAACGAACTGTAGCTCCCCAGTGTCGGCAGCACTCATGCAGCCCCAGACCATGACACTCCCACCACCATGCTTGACTGTAGGCAAGAAACACTTGTTTTTGTACACCTCACCTGGTTGCCGTCACACACGCTTGACACATCTGAACCAAATACGTTTATCTTGGTCTCATCAGACCACAGGACATGGTTCTAGTAATCCATATCATTAGTCTGCTTGTCTTGAGCAAACTGTTTGTGGACTTTCTTGTGCATCATCTTTAGAAGAGGCTTCCTTCTGAGATGACAGCCATGCAGACCAATTTGATGCAGTGTGCAGCATATGGTCTGAGCACTGGACAGACTGACCCTTTGATAGTGCCAGGTGTCAAACACTGGTCCAGACCGACTCATTTTTCCATCTGCCAAACGTATTTTGGCAAGGGTGTAAATATCATGTCAACAAGTGATCATATTCATAAACTATTGGGTGAAAATGTGAGTTACTTGCCTGCCCTGCCGCACATTTAATGTAAGGGAAGTCCTTTGTGACACTTTAGCAAATATTGTAGTAGCTCTATAAACAGGCTGGATTTTAAACAGGGAAAACCCCAGAGAGCTTTTAATAATAATAAAAAAAACAACAACATCAGAGTATATTTAATCCATAGAAAAAAGCCAGCAAAATACAGTAGTGACAGCATGCATGATATTTAGGCACTTGTGTTTGTCACATTTTGAACAAGATACACCAGTCAGCTTTTAATAAAAAAAATCACCATTAGAGTGCATATATTTCACAGAAAAAATACAGCATAATATTAAAGTGCAACTTGTACACAGTCTTTAACCACTTCAGCCACGGAAGAATTTACCCCCTTCCTGACCAGAGCACTTTTTGCAATACGGCACTGCGTCGACTTAACTGATAATTGCGTGGTCGTGCGACGTTGCACCCAAACAATATTGATGTCCTTTTTTTCCCCACAAAAGAGCTTTCTTTTGATGGTATTTGATCACCTATGCGGTTTTTATTTTTTGCGCTATAAACAAAAAAATAGCGTAAATTTTGAAAAAAAAAAAACAATATTTTTTACTTTTTGCTATAATAAATAATATTGCTCATTTCTTTCTCAGTTTAGGCTGATATGTATTCTTCTACATATTTTTGGTAAAAAGTTATAGCGTCTACAAAATAGGGGATAGATTTATGGCATTTTTATTATAAATCTTTTTTTTTTATTAGTAATGGCGGTGATCTGCGATTTTTATCGTGACTGCGACACTGCGGCAGACACATCAGACACCAGTGACATTTATACAGCGATCACTGCTATAAAAATCCACTGAATACTGTGTAAATGACACTGGCAGGGAAGGGGTTAAACACAAGGGGCGATCAAGGGGTTAAGTGTGTCCTAGGGAATGATTCTAACTGTTGGGGGGATGGGCTCACTACAACATGACAGAGATCACTGCTCCCGATGACAGGGAGCAGTAGATCTCTGTCATGTTGCTAGGCAGAAGAGGGAAATGCCGTGTTTACATAGGCATCTCCCTGTTCTGCCGCTCCGTGTCACGATCGCGGCCCCCGGCAGACATCGAGTCTGCGGGACCCACGGGCACACTCACGAAGTATGCGGTGGGCACGTGTGCACCCTGCCGGCGGCACGCGTGCGCCCACTAAGCCACGTCTTGTAGGGGATGTACAGGTATGCCCATTTGCCCAGCCGGGCCATTGTGCCAACGTACATCGTTGTGCGCCGGTTGGCAAATTTTGGCCTAATATACAGTCATGGCCAAACATATTGGCACCCCTACATTTCTGTCAGATAATGCACCACTTTATCCAGAAAATTCTTGCAATTATAAATGTTTAGGCTTTCTCATGTTTATTTTTTTTGTTTGTATTGGTATGACACAAAAAAGTGGAGAAGCAAAAAGCCCAATCTGACACATTCCACGCAAAACTCCAAAAATTAACTGGACAAAATATTGGCACCCAGAATTTAATATTTTGTAGCATACCCCTTGGAAAAAATAACTGAAATCAATCGCCTCCCGTAACCATCAATGGGTTTCTTATACCTATCTACTGGGAATTTTGGACCACTCTTATTTTGCCAACTGCTCCAGGTCTCTCAGATTGTAAGGGTTCCTTTTCCCAACTGTTGTTTTGAGATCTCTCTACGGGTGCTCTATGGAATTTAGATCTGGACTCTCCAGTGCTTTGTCTTAAACCATTTCTGGGTGCTTTTAGACGCGTGCTTTGTGTCATTGTTCTAAGACCCATGACCTCTGATGGAGACCCAAGTTTCTGACACTAGGCCCTACATCACACCCCAGAATTCTTCAGTAGTCTTCAGATTTCATAATCCCATGCACACGGTCAAGACATCCAGTGCCTGAAGCAGCAAAGCAACCTCAAAATATCAGTGAACCTCCACCATGTTTGACTTTTTCTGAAAACAGCAGAATGATGGGCTTTACCAAAAAGCTGTAATTTTATTTCGTCTGTCCACAGCACATTGTCCCAAAAAGGATTTTGACTTCCTCAGGTAAGTTTTGGCAAACCCCAGTTTGGCTTTTTTATGTTTCTGTGTCAGCAGCGGGGTCCTGCTGTGTCTCCTACCATAGCGTCAGCGTCCCTTTTCATTCAGATAGTGACATATAGCGCGAGCTGACACAGTTGTGGCCTGTGCCAGAAGGTCAGCTTGAATTTGTGTGGAAGTTGATCAAGGTTCTTTATCCACCATTTGAACAATCCTTTGTTGCAATCTTTGATCAATTTTTCTCTTTCGTCCATGTCCAGGGAGATTAGCTACAGTGCCATGGGCTGTAAACTTCTTGACAATGTTGCACACAGTGGACACAGGAACATTAAGATCTCTGGAGATTGACTTGTAATCTTGAGATTTTCCATGCTTTTCCACAACTTTTGTTCTCAAATCCTCAGACAATTCTTTGCTGCTCTGTTCTCCATGCAGCGTGTGGCACACAGAGACACACAAAAGAAAAGTGTCATGTTTTCACCATTTTAACTGGTTGCCGGTGTGATTTCTATATTGTCAGCACCTGTTAATTGATACAGGTGAGTTTAACTACAAATTACAGGAGCTTCACAAACGTGGAACTCAGTTATTTCTTACAATTTTGAGAAGATGCCAACAGTTTTGTCCAGTTCATTTTTAGAATTTTGGGTGGAATTTTTTTTCTCCACTTTTTTGTGTCATACCAATGCAAACAAAATAAATAAACATGAGAATACCTAAACATTTGTAGTTGCAACAATTTTCTGGGGAAAGTCCTGCATTATCTGACAGTAATGCAGGGTGCCAATATTTTTGGCCATGACTATATATTAGGCTGCAATTTGAAAAGGAGAAGCACTTGCCAGCTTTTAATCAAAAATACAATATTACAGTGTGTTTTTTTCACAAATAAATATTGAAGTGACTTTGAAGTGCTTATACTAGGTGGTATATTGAACAGGAGAGACACCCACTAGCTAAAATATCTACATTAGAAAATATTTATTTTGCTGAAAAAGCAGCATAATATTGAAGTGATTCTATTCACAGTATAAAACCACTACAGTACAGGTCACCTATACCCCTTTTCTTCCCAGGCCAATTTTCAGCTTTCAGCGCTGTCACACTTTGAATGACAATTGCATGGTCATGCAATACAGCAACATTTTTTGAATTTGTTGCTAAATAAATGAATAACACCACAAAAAAAGTGTTTTTCATTGTTTCTGTTATAAAATTTTGCAAATTAATAGTCTTTATTCATACATTTAGGTCAAAATGTATTCTGCTTCATTTCTTTGGTGAAAATAGCCTACATATGTGTATATTATTTAGTCACTAGGAAAGTTATAGAGGCAAAGTATTGTGTGTATATATATATATATATATATATATATATATATATATATATATATCTGAATGGATTCGTCTTGATGTACTGATACCCTATCTCATTTCTTGAGGCCCAAAAATGCCAGGCCAGTACAAATAGTTGTATTTTTCTGTCAAAATTGTTTGGAAAATAAAGAAATAATAATAAAAAAAAATACTTTTTTTTTTACAGTGCAATGCAGTACAGTGCAGTACAGCATTATCAGATAATTGTGGCGGTGATCAGGGACACTGACTGGTGACAGTATGATTGCATATACTGAATGAATTTCATTTGTATAAGCAACCATTTTTACTGAATGAAATTAGTTCATTCAGTGTCTTTTGTTGTAATTAGCTGTGATTGGTTCTCAGGCAACTTTAAGGCATCTCCCAACTGTGTCCTCCGTGCAATGCCCAGCTACCCATGTTCTTTGTTTGACAATCTCTTGCCTATTAGCCTTAAATTTTGAGAGAACTGATTTTTGTTTCCCAATTACTTTCATGTGGTATACAATTAAGCTCCCAATTTGTGGACTTGAGGGCGTGTTCACCAAATCTGCATTCGAATCAAACACAAGCAGATTTTACAGGTTTGCTCATCACTAATCTATATACCACACTGCAGCTCAAGTCACTGCAGTTCACACCTACCTTGTTACGAAGCCTAAGTAGACTGTTGGACATTCAACCTGTACAAGTAAAGCTCGATACACACTACGCAACTTTTGTTGTTAGGTTTCTGTTCGATTTACCTTCAAGTATGTAGTGCAAGGGCCTGCCTGATTGCATATAAATTAAAAGTGTTTAGGTGTGGTGTAGGTTTAGGTGTTTTATGGTTTTGGTAAATCTAAAGGAAAAAATCTGGCTGTCTGGCTGTTCTTGTCCTGGGCTACTCCTACCAATGATTTCTCAGTTTGTCTTTGCTTATCTTAATCATCACTCCAAAGACATGCTGGGAGGTTAATTGGCTTCTGTCTAAATTGGTCCTAGAATATGAATGTGAGTTAGGAACCTTAGTTTGTAAGCTCCTTGAGGGTATGGTCTGATGTGAATGTACAAAATATATGTAAAGCACTGCGTAAATTGACAGTGCTATATAAGTACCTTAAATAATAGTAATAATCAGCTTGATACATTAGTTATTGTCAGTCTGCTCTGTCTACCTGTCTGAAAAAACCTGGGTTTTGTTTTTTTTAGAAAATCGAATGCCTGATCTGACCGCCAGCCTGCTGGCCCTGCTACTGTCTGTTATTTGCTTTTACCATCTGTCTGTGGAGTAACACTGCTCTAGCATCTGTTGCGTGTTAGTCACCTGTCACCCCTGGTGACACAGTGGGTTAATCAGACCCCATAAGGCACACCTGCATGTTGTCATAAATGCTAGGAGATTACTACTGCATTATATTAACATTTAAAAACTGCTCTAACAGACAAGCCCAGAATGAAAACAGAGGAAGTGTATAAAATGTTTTCTGAAGTGTACCATTGTTTTATTGTTAATACCGAATTACAACATATTTTAAGAACTTGAGAAAGGGTTAGGCTACTTGCACACTGAGGCACACATTTAGCGCCGCTTTACCGTCGTTTTAGCAGTGCTTTTTGGCCGCTAGCGGGGCAATTTTACCCCCCGCTAGCGGGCGAAAAAAGGGTTAAAAACACCCATAAAGCGCCGCTGCACCGTCGCTTTGCAGGCGGGTTTGGAGCGCTGCCCCATTGTTTCCTATGGGAAGGGGGCGCTTTAGGAGCGGTAAATACACCGCTCCTACATCGCTCTAAAGATGCGGCTTGCAGGACATTTTTCAGTGTCCTGCAAGCGCACCTCTAAAGTGTGAAAGCCCTCGGGCTTTCACACTGGAGAGACAGCAGCAGCTGTTTGAAGGCGCTTTGCAGGCGCTATTTTTAGAACTTTAGCGCCTGCAAAGCGCCTCAATGTGAAAGGGGCCTTAGTTAGTTTAAATTCCATAAATAAAGTATTTATTTTTTTTTTTTAACGAGTAGGCAGCTGTTTAAAATGCTGTCTGTGTATGTCTTATACTGTATATGTCTGTAAGAGTTAATGGAAATACTGTTTTCAAGAAAGTATGTGGCCAGAGTTTTAAAGGTTTCAAATAGTTTTTCTCAGTTATTTAGTACAAATAAAAAAGTATTACGAACAGTACACAAAGGTTTCAAAATAACCTGCTGCAGCTCTTTTTTTCCAAAATGTTTTCTTTGAATGCAGAGAGTGTATCATTAGTGCAATTTTTACCATTATGAGACATTCAGTATGATCAGTCTTACAAATACATCAGAAAGGTTTGCCCTGTACATTGGCATCTCAAGACATATAACCAATAAACCTCTGCAATTTGTCTATTGTTCTTGACTAGTTGCTTTTGTTCTGACCTCAATAACAATTGGACTTGTAGTATGTAATTCAAATTCATGTACCAGCACTTTTCCATGCCTCATCCAACTGTATAAAATTGTAAGCAATCACTGCCAATCTCATTGCAAAGTTAGCTGAAAAGCTTTGCATTCAAGGCTCTAGATTTCACATAATTGGCAGTTTGCACCACTGAATTAAATATGTCTTTTAGTTCTGCAGGCATAGTTTTCACAGCCAACCTTTTTCTGATTGGAAACTGACTGCTTGCACAATATGGTTAGCAACCTTCAGAAACTGGACACTGATTTGCCTTGGCACCATCAGCACAGGTGTCAGCACAGTACCTCCAGCCCAGATCATCAGATGCAGAGAAAAAGGTGTCTGTTCTTTCAAAGATGTCTGCTCCAGTAGTTGCTTTTAAATTGTCAAAGGAGAAAACGTATTCAGACATTTCACCATTTCACAGATATTTCATGAAAATACACAGCATAGTACAAGTACAGCTAGACCTCTGACATCAGCGTTCTCCTCAATTTAAAGGCTCAATAAGGAAAGTATTGAGTCTACAAATGGATTTATTCAAAATGTCAAAGTTAGTCTTCTTCTAGCAGCATCATTAAGAAGTGACATCTATTCATTTTTTGCTGCTTCTTTGGGCCTAAGCATAGTTTAACAATGATCATCAGCCCAAGGCTTTATAAAAATTTTAGCAGTTGTCTGGGTTTCTTTTTTTGACTGGAAATGCAGTGATTAGCATTTATGTGTGTTTTTATTTTTTTTCAAGTGTTTTAATTGAAGTTTTTCACAGTACAGGGAAAGACCTTGACATCAATTTTTTTAACTTTTAACAGTTTGCATACTTTTTCAAACACATAATACAGTGTCTTTTGTTTTTTTTTAAGACAATTTTTCAAGTTCTAGTACCTGTTTTGCATTATTCACTACATCAGTTGCGGTTTAAAGAACAGGCTATACAGTGGATTCTCTATCTTGAGCAGTCTATTATAATCAGTAGGTTTATATCGGTTTCTCGATGTAGGTCCCAGAGCACACCCTCCTAGCCCAGAGACACTCCCCAGACCACGGAGGGACGCCCTCCAGATTCCGCAATGTCAGGGTCTTATGGAGGGTAAAAGAGAGATAGATAATGGAAGGAAGGAAAGATGAACTCAGAGGGGATGAGAGACAGGATTGGGGGGGAGGGAGGGTAGCTCTCCACGCTCCTGTTCATGTTATTCAGGAAGGATCCTGGTTAGTAATTGTCCGAGGGTCATTTGTCAAGTATCTGATCCATGGGTCCCATATTTTTTTAAACAACTTCATTTTATCCTGTATGATTGCTGTTAGTCTTCCATTTAGCATAAGCCAGGACATTTTATATTTAAGCTGGTCGAGTGGTAGGGCTGCTGACTTCCAGTTTCTTGCTATTGTAATTTTTGCTGAGATGAATATAAATGTGAGGAGTCTTTTTTGATTTGTTGAGGCTTCTACTACCCTGCTACCCAAAAGTGCCTGCTTTGCGGACTTGGTCAAGTTAATCTGAGTAATAGTGTATATAAAATTGTAGACCCTGATCCAAAATCTCCGTACCTTGGGACACGTCCACCATATATGGTATGCCCTTCTCATCTGACCGCAGCTCCGAAAGCACTCTGAAGTAGCTCCGGGCACAAATTTTGCCAGTCTAGCCGGTACCATGTACCACCTTAATAGACCCTTTTAATTATCTTCTATAATTGAGGTATTAACAAGCGATATAGAGGCTGCTATTGCTATATCGTGCCATTCCTCTAGGTCCAGGGTTTCTTGTAAGTCCTGTTCCCATTGAGTCGTATAGGTCAGTTTTACTGAGACATACGTCAAAATTGTATATATTGCTGATATGTGACCTCTAATGTTATCATGTTATCGACACATGTGTTCCATGGGAGACATTGTTGCTAGATCTCCCTTGCATGCTAAGGTTTGTACATAATGGTGAATTTGAGTGAATCTGTAGTATTCAGAGTTTGGTATATTTATCTATTGGTAATCTTTTGGATAGCATACCTTTGTGGCCACAGAGATCTGCTATCTTCATAAAGCCCTTGTTGGACCACCACTCAAATGCAGGGGGTGAGGACCGGGGTGAATGCTCTATTGCCCAAGAGAGGTGCAATCGGATTATGGGGTGATTTAAATTTCTGTGTCCTTGAAAGTCTGTCCCAAATGTCTAACGACAAGGAGAGAGTGGGGCACAATATGGTCGGTCGGTCGCTCTTTTATCGGTAGCCAAATAATATGGGTAATTGGGTTGGGGTGACAGGAGAAAGACTCCACGGTCATCTATTGCGCTTGGGGTTGTTAGGAGTGGAACTTGGTGAACTGGGCCAACTGGGCCGCATAGAAGTATTTCTGCAGATCAGGCAGTCCAAGACCTCCCTTTTGTTTTGGTGTAGACAAGGTAGCTTTGTTCACCCTGGGCCTCTTATCTCCCCATATAAACTTAAGGTTTTTTTTTTGGAATGACATCAGGTCTGATCTAACTAGTGCCACGGGTATAGTGCGAAACAGATACAAGAGTTTTGGAAGAATGTTCATTTTTATTAAGTGTAGTCTGCCGAATCTCGATGGAGGATGAAGTTGCCATCTAGCTAGGTCTCCCGTCTAAAGCGTCTAAAACAAAGCACGGTAGTTTTGGCAATATAGGGTTTGTATGGAGGGGGTCAGTCGTATTCCTAAGTAAGGAAGGGCTTCTGGCTCCCATTTAAACTGATGTTTGTTCAAGCGGTCTCTGAGTGGAATTCTGTAGAGAAATATTTAATGCTCTTGATTTGTCGTAGTTAATTTTAAGAACTGAAATTTCTAAAAATGGTCGTAAAATAGCGTATAGGTTGGGGAGGGAGGTGATGGGTGAAGATAAGGTCAGCAAGAGGTCATCAGAAAAGAGTAAGCATTTCTGCTCTCTGTCCACATTCTATGCCCCTAATGTCTGGACTGGAGCAGATCTTTTTTGCCAGTGGTTCCATTGCTAGAATGAATAGCAACGGGGATAGTGGGGACCCCTGCCTAGTTCCCCTTTGAATATCAAGGGGTCGAGAGGATTATCCCCTAAGCATCAGTGATGCCGTCAGGGGAATTATACAGCGTTCGAAGGAGAGCCAGAAAGCATTTCCTGAACCCAAATCAGTGTAACACATTAAATAGGTATTCCCAGGACAAGGAATCAAATGCCTTCTGGATGTCCAACGAGAGCAACATGCCCCATCTGGGTCCTTCACGGTCCCAGTCTGATTGAATTGCTGAGATTACATTTATGATTCTACGGGTCTGGTCTGATGCCTGGCGATTTGGGACAAAGCATCCCTGATCTATATGGATATATTGAGAGAGAAAAGAGTTTAATCTTAGGGCAAGTACTTTAGTCATTATTTTTAAATCCACGTTAAACAAGGATATTGGGCAATAGTTGGTGCAATCTCCATGATCTTTACCCGGTTTTGGTATAACATGTAAATTTGCTGCGTTCTCGTGCTTGGGGATGTTGTTTCCCCGTCTCAAATCATTAAAATAGGAGCATAAATGAGGGACTAGGATTTCTTGGTATTTTCTGTAATGGTGTCCCGAAAAGCCATCTGGACCCGGGGCTTTAGAGGGATGGATAGATTTTATGGCCATTCTGATCTCTAATTCTGTAAATTCCTTGTCCATAAGTTCTGCGTGAGTTTGTGTAAGTTGGGGCAACATAATATCTTGGAAGAATGTTTCTGCTTTTGTGAGTGAGTATTTATCTGGTGTGTTATTCATTTTTGGCGTAGAATTTGTGGAATTCCTGAATTATCAGTTAAGGGTTTTGTGTGGGGTGTGCCGTTGTTAGTCTCAATTTAGGCAATATTGGCGTGTATGTTCTGGGTACTAATTTCCTAGCTAGCATTGTAGTTGGTTTATCTCCCATTGTGTAGTACTTATGTTTAGACCAGCAAATATGTTTTTCTACCTGGGTGGTCAGGCTTAGATTTAGTGCCAATCTTGCTTCATCTATCTTATGCCTAATGCCTAATGTCAATCTGAGGGGCCATATGTTGTTCTTTTAGGAGTTTATCTAAATCTCGTTTGGACCCAGATTAATTTGGCCCTGGCCGCCATTTGAATAAGTTTACCCCATATAGTGGCTTTGTGCGCCACCCAATTTGTTGTAGGGGATGTGTCCAATGACTTATTGACCCATAAAATATTCCTGTAGTGCTTTCTCGATTTCTTTTTAAAGTATGGGGTCATTTAATAAGCCCACATTGAACCACCATGGGGAGGGGTGAGGTTTTTGTCCAAAGGTCTGTCAATGATAGTTTGATCGGAGAGTGATCAGACCAGGAAGTGGATAGTATCTTCACCGACGCTATGTACGAGAGTAAGGAGGTATGTACTAAAAAGTGATCTATCCGGGAATATGTATGATGCACTTGTGAATAATACGTATAGTCTCTGACGATGTGTTTTTTTTTTTAAACACTACTTTATCTCTTCCAAAAAAGAAAAGCAGTTGCAGACCTAAAAATTCTTCCTAACAAGGGGGCTGCACCCACACTGCATTGGTTAATGGTTCATGCTCCCTGACAGAGAGTGTTCCCCCCAATGCTCTGTCAATGGACTTTCCTTCTGTGTCCTCATGTCCAGTGTAGGGTTATGGACCCTGTATCAGTCTTTATGACATACAAGGACTTTAGACCACCGAGGCATTGTGGAGAAGAGGCTGCGGGGGTCTACTTGTGCAGAGGAGAATGCAGGAGCAGAGAATTGGGTGAGTAAATCTGCTTTTTCAAATCACCTAGACCTAAACATGCAGCTAACACTTGCAATGCAGGTCCAGTCCCACTGTAAGGGAGAATTCTTAGGTTTCCCTGAGTTCAGTTTTAACATATTTAGCAGATTGCAATTTGGTTTACCTTTCCAACACAAATGTAGAAACCACATGTTATCATCACATTAAATACATTAGTACATACCTTGGCTTTTTTTTGTCTCATACCAACACATAGAAATGTATTTTTATCTGTTGTGTTTGTGTTCATGTTTTGATGTGATTGAGCAGTAATATTTCACTATTCTTTGCACTGCTATAGCTTCCTCAGTTCTATTCCATGGCATTACCTTACTTACTTAATAGCAAGCAGTGTCCCCTGGTAGTTGGACTGAATTTACATTTTCCAAATAAAAGATTGGTCTTACTGTCTACTCCTTGCAACATATTCGTTTATTTAATTCACTATTGATTCTACTATTGTAGAGGGATACTATCCATAAACTGGTCCACTACTTGGTTTCTAATATTAGCATTACCCCCATTTAACTCCACAAGCACACTGTCTCTAATATTTAGATTTTTATGCATTTCAGCATACTCTATACTTTTTTAAAAGCAGCCATCCGTCAAACCTAGCAAGGTTGATATTATGGGGCAGTAAAGGAGTTGTTCAATTTCACTGCAAATTATGTACTTGTACTAGATCTAATACATGACATGGGTTTACACAGGGCTGCTTTCTATTTAGTTTTGTATCCCAATGAGCGATTCTTATAAAACCTTTCACCTATGTTTTAATGCAATGTAGAAATAATTCTCTAATGTTGTTAACTGAAGTTTTTTTTTGTTATCCTTATATACTTAGTTCTATCAACTAATATACTACCACACATTTAATGCATGTTTTACTTACCACCCTATAATATAATTCCTTGTATTAATCTTTTAAGATCATTGATTCACACCTTCATTTTCTTCATCTTATGTCTTTTTGTTCAGCATGATTTCTTCAGAGCCTTTTATCTTCAAGACCTTTTTTTTTACTATTCTGCAAGCAACAGTTACAGCTGAGTCCATTTGAAGGACAGTCTATTCTATTAAATTATTGATGCATTTAATCAGGGTAATGTGTTTGAGCTAGGAAGAAATTTATACTTTTACACTAGATAGTGCCCAGAACTTAAAGTTGACTCCAAAATAAATTTTATGTCCTGCCTTCCTTGCCAAACGTGAACTATATAAATACAGAAAAACACAGACAAATTGATTTTATTGGATCGATTTAGGCTGAAATTTGATTTATGTCCTCAGGACGGAAATTCTGATATTCCTACAGAAGAGTTTGTATTAAATGTAAGTTGAATATATAACTAACTTACAAAGCTTGGTCAATTTCAGGTTTTAGTTTAAAAATTGTTTGCTTTCGTTAAATAATAGCTTCCATTTGGCAATAGCACTTACTGAAGATCCTAATTAGTGTTATCCAAACTTGTAAGTATAATTTAGGCTGTGGATGTATATAAAAGTGCCACTAGGTTTGCAAAAGAATAAATCACTACTGAGCGTTAAGGTATACAATTTAATTAATATGCTAGTATACTGTTTTTTTTCCTGTTGTTTTATCAGAGGCAGAAAGATCAACACTTAGAGAAATCCCCTTATACCTTACAAGATTAGAAGCTGGGAAAAAGGATATATTTCTATTAGTCATGAAAAATTGGATACAGTCTGACAAAAAGGGGCAAAAACTAAATCCCTGCAATTTTTTAAACAAATGGAATAATAGCAATTAAAAAGGTGAATATTTCAGAATGTAGAGATATGCTCTTGGGAGACCAGTATATTAAGCCTGCTCTTAGTGAGCTCTTAATAAGCAATGACTAAATCACAATGAGTACATTAAAATATATATTTTGCAGGTAGTAGTGCAGAAATTCAATGCCATACTGGACATGCTTCTTTATAAATGCCTTTGCAGACATTATAAACACGTTTTGTAATGTATTGCACAGTCGGACACAAGATACATACTAAAGCTAACAGTATGTGGTCACAATGAACTGGACTTGATCTGTAAACAAGTCCAGTTGCGTATGAATTTCTAATATACGTTAAATGCTGTATATCATATGTATACCATATGCGTACCACAAAAAGGAATATTTTACAAACAAGCTGCATGTTTAGACACTAAGATCTATGGCCTCTTTCACATGGGTTTAGAGAAGCTCCAAAAAATGGAAAATTGTATCAAACAGTTACCGTAATTTTCCTTTCCTGACGCCAAACCATGGAAGCATACTAGTGATAGAGCTCCTCACACCCTCAGGACCAGTGAATAGCATAAACAACCCCCCCCCCATTCTTTGTAACAAGCCACATACTGGAACGTACATGGGTGGGGTCATATGCTGCATGATTTGGTGTCAGGAAAGGAAAATTACGATAAGTATTTGATACAATTTTCCATTTTCCTGACGCCAACATGGCAGCATACTAGTGATAAATAACTAGCTGACAGGGTGGGTACTGCTTGACTAAACCAAAATGTATTTCTTAAATCATAATAGAAGACTGGATAGTCTTTCTACCAAAATCTACAAATGACAAGGCGCCTGGAACGGCTTTATAATGTCTTAAGAAAGTGTTCTGAGTGGACAAAGATGCTGCTCCACAGATGGTTTCCATGGACACATTGGAGAGAGCTGTCCATGAGGCTACCACCGCCCTGGTGGAGTGTGCAGTCACCACTGCAGGAAGATCGCAACCCCTTGCTGGGTACGCTAGATAGATAGGAATATCAGAGGCAGGTCAATTAAGGCTCCTGTCACTTCTGAGTTTGAACTCAGTGGAACTTTCCCCCTACAGCTGTTTATACTTGTTGTCTTCCATTGAGAGGGATGCAGGTCTCAGTCCTCACTGGTTTGAGCAAGATTCCTTTGGAAAGGCACCAGCTGTGTCACGCCTCCAGTGTAACAGAGCCGCACTCTGTATTGACTCAGCTCAGCGGTATATTGCATGCAGCTTGGCATCCTGTGGTCTCCGCTATACGTCAATCCATTTTTACAAACTTTTACGTTCGCTTCATCATTCAGTTGCTATAGACCTGATTAAGCCTGTTATATTTGATTAGCCTTATGCAATTGTGGTATTTAGCGGTCTACTTTTCCCCTCTTTATCACTAAAGCCTAGGGTGATTGGTCCGTTATTGGGTTAATATCCCAGCTGGGAACTAAGTACACGTGTAGCGTACAATTAGCCCAGATGGGACAAGTACTGCTCTGTGTTCTAAGACAACTCACTTACAAGACCACCCTAGCTTAGATATATGGGAATATATGGGCTCCATGTTTGATGCAATTACTTCAAATTCTATGCAGCTAGGTACTGTGTATCAATTATTTTAATGTGACAATGTTGTCTCTTTGATATATATTTTTAACACTGTTATGGTATTTAAAAGGGTGAATTTTCATCATTCAATTTTTGCACAGTTAAAGATTTTCTGACATATGAATACCATGATTGGTCCTCCTTTCAACTACTTTCCCAAACCATATTATTATGGTTTCCCATAATTATAGTTAATTATCAGCCAAGTTGTGGAGGTACCCCATCCATATATGACAAATTGTATATATAAGTGCAGCGCTGAAATAGATAAACAGGTGTCCCTGATTATCACATAAGGTCCCACTGGGGTGGAAACAGCCTGTGGGAACTATAGTGAGCCAGGAGTATAATAATTAACCCTGTAAGTGAGGGTGCCAGCTAGATTTGCTCTGCTGGTGTGTGTTCAAATAAGAGTGTTTAAAAATTGCTTTAAAAAGGCACATCTAATTAGACCACAATAATAAATGTATAAATTATATCATGTGAAAGAAAAAATGGGGAGGGGGGGAGGGGAGGCGAAATAATGCTGGGTATTAGCACCCCTATTCCCCGTCAGAGGATAAGTCCACCCCAAATTGCAGCAAGTTCCTATTCGGTCTCCTTCAGGAGTCGCAGCTATGTATGACACAGGCTGTTTAGGAAATGTAGCCACAGTTCTCTAGAGGATATAAAAGGTGTATAACAAATGGAAAAAGGGAACAAACTGGCGCTGACCCTTAGGCAAATGAAAAATACACTCCCGTAGGTGGGGGCATACACCACTAGACGGTGGGCAGCCCGGCTAGACCAAACAAATGATATATAGCATGTCTAACCATGTAATCGCAACAGTGAACAAGATAAAAGATATATAGTCCACAGTACTGACGTGGGAGTAGGCCCCTTCAGCACATACTCCTATCTGCCATCTATTCAGGACACAGTCTAACCATATAACAATATACAAAAAGTCCTGTTGGTGGATAGAATGACAGAAAGAAGGTGACAGAAAGCAGTTCAATCAGCAATATCTTCACTGGGTATAGATGTATCACTGGAGGTACTCAAGATGTATAATCGGTTAAACAAGCTCTAAAGAAAGACGGTAAAGGTGGGTACTCTTACCAGAGCTGATGGACTCACCCCTCTCGGAGTGAGTCAGCAAGGCTTGTACTGGATATACCAGGTGAGTGGTGGATCTGTGGCGATCTGCTAGATCTCGCTGGACTGTTCCTCCAGAGGTCAATACAGTCGCTTACCTGTAGCTTTGGCCGGATTTTAAACGGTAAGCAGTGGTAATAGCTTCTCTGGGGGATCCTTGTCAGCAGCAGCTCAAATGGAGGAGGAAACAGAGACAGAGAGGCAACTCCTCATAGTGTGAAACCAATTTCCCAATTGGTATTTATTGGATAAAACGGTAAAAAAACATTTGCGCAAAAAGATTAAAATGTGGCTTCGGTAGACATTCAACCCTGGGTTGAATGTCTACCGAAGCCACATTTTAATCTTTTTGCGCAAATGTTTTTTTACCGTTTTATCCAATAAATACCAATTGGGAAATTGGTTTCACACTATGAGGAGTTGCCTCTCTGTCTCTGTTTCCTCCTCCATTTGAGCTGCTGCTGACAAGGATCCCCCAGAGAAGCTATTACCACTGCTTACCGTTTAAAATCCGGCCAAAGCTACAGGTAAGCGACTATATTGACCTCTGGAGGAACAGTCCAGCGAGATCTAGCAGATCGCCACAGATCCACCACTCACCTGGTATATCCAGTACAAGCCTTGCTGACTCACTCCGAGAGGGGTGAGTCCATCAGCTCTGGTAAGAGTACCCACCTTTACCGTCTTTCTTTAGAGCTTGTTTAACCGATTATACATCTTGAGTACCTCCAGTGATACATCTATACCCAGTGAAGATATTGCTGATTGAACTGCTTTCTGTCACCTTCTTTCTGTCATTCTATCCACCAACAGGACTTTTTGTATATTGTTATATGGTTAGACTGTGTCCTGAATAGATGGCAGATAGGAGTATGTGCTGAAGGGGCCTACTCCCACGTCAGTACTGTGGACTATATATCTTTTATCTTGTTCACTGTTGCGATTACATGGTTAGACATGCTATATATCATTTGTTTGGTCTAGCCGGGCTGCCCACCGTCTAGTGGTGTATGCCCCCACCTACGGGAGTGTATTTTTCATTTGCCTAAGGGTCAGCGCCAGTTTGTTCCCTTTTTCCATTTGTTATACACCTTTTATATCCTCTAGAGAACTGTGGCTACATTTCCTAAACAGCCTGTGTCATACATAGCTGCGACTCCTGAAGGAGACCGAATAGGAACTTGCTGCAATTTGGGGTGGACTTATCCTCTGACGGGGAATAGGGGTGCTAATACCCAGCATTATTTCCCCTCCCCTCCCCCCCTCCCCATTTTTTCTTTCACATGATATAATTTATACATTTATTATTGTGGTCTAATTAGATGTGCCTTTTTAAAGCAATTTTTAAACACTCTTATTTGAACACACACCAGCAGAGCAAATCTAGCTGGCACCCTCACTTACAGGGTTAATTATTATACTCCTGGCTCACTATAGTTCCCACAGGCTGTTTCCACCCCAGTGGGACCTTATGTGATAATCAGGGACACCTGTTTATCTATTTCAGCGCTGCACTTATATATACATATTCTCCTTGCAATTTACGTCTGATTGTTGTGCTAGCAGCTATTATTTTCATGTCCGTTTGGCGCAATATTACCCCACCATTTTTTGATTCAATATATGACAAATTGCCTTCAAACAACAGTTGTTTGACATCCATCTTTTATATATATATTCCCGGTTATGACTGTCACCTGTTCTCTCAATGAGCCTCAAGAGGAACCTCATAATTAGGGATGAGCTGAACACCCCCCTGTTCGGTTTCGCACCAGAACCTGCGAACAGACCTAAAGCTCGTGCAAACTTTAGAACCCTATTAAAGTCTATGGGACTCGTACCTGGGGGGTATGTATAGTATGCCTGTGAAGGGGCGCATGTTTCCCGTGCTTAGAACTGTCCCTGCACAAAGTGTCATTTTTGAAGGAAAAAAAGCTATTTAAAATCACTCGCAGCTAATGAATTGCCGCCTCCCGTAACACAGAGAACAGTCATTCATTGAAAGTCATTGATAAAAAAAAAGTCATTGATAAAAAAAAAAAATTAAAGCGTGGGGGTACCCCCAAATTCAATTACCAGGCCCTTCAGGTCTGCTATGGATATTAAGGGGAACCCCGCTTAAAATTTTTAAAAAAATGACGTAGGGGTCCCCCTAAATATTCATACCAGACCCTTCAGGTCTGGGATGGATTTTAAGGGGAACCCCGGCCCAAAAAAAAAAATGGCGTGGGGCCCCCCTCAAAATCCATACCAGACCCTTATCCGAGCATGCAACCTGGCAGGCCGCAGAAAAAGAGGGTGGACAAGAGCGCCCCCCCTCCCTCCTAAACCGTACCAGGCCACATGCCCTCAACATTTGGAGGGTGCTTTGGGGGTCTGTGACCCCTCAAAGCACCATGTCCCCATGTTGATGGGGACAAGGGCCTCGTCCCCACAACCCTGGCCATTGGTTGTGGGGGTCTGTGGGCGGGGGGCTTATCAGAATCTGGAAGCCCTCTTTAACAAGGGGACCCCCAGATCCCGGCCCCCCCCGTGTGAAATGGTAAGGGGATACAAAAGTACCCCTACCATTTCACCAAAAAAGTGACAAAAATGTTAAAAATGACAGGAGACGGTCTTTGACAATTCCTTTATTAAAATCTTCTTTCTTCTGGTCTTCCTTCTTCCTTTCTTCATCCTTCGGTTTCTTCATCTTCTTTCATCTTCTACCATCTTTTTCCATCTTCTTCTTCCATCTTCTTCCTCCGATCCGCTTCTTCTTGCTCTGGTCTTCTCGTCCGGCATCTTCTTCCACTGCGTCGGCGTCTCTTCTTGGGTCGATCCGCGCAATGGGAGGCTACCGCTGTGTGAGGCTTCGCTGCGTCTGACAGGTCTTTTATAATGGAGGGCGGGGCCACCTGGTGACCCCGCCCCCTCTGACGCACAGAGATGTCATGGGGACTTCCCTATGGCTTTCCCCATGACGTCAGAGTCAGAGTTTTTTCCTGCAAAAATGACACTTTGTGCAGAGACAGTTCTAAGCATGGGAAACATGTGCCCCTTCACAGGCATACTATAGACACCCCCCAGGTACGAAATTTAAATGAATATTACACTTTTATTGTTTCACTTTATGCATTATTAAAATCACTGATCCTGAAAAAACGTCTGTTTTAAAAAAAAAAAAATGTTTGCATTGATACATGTCCCCTGGGGCAGGACCCAGGTCCCCAAACACTTTTTATGACAATAGCTTGCATATAGGCTTTTAAAATTAGCACTTAAGACTTCTCCCATAGACTTTTACAGGGTGCTCGCGGCTTTTCGAATTTGCCGCGAACACCCCAAATTGTTCGCTGTTCGCTGAACAGGCGAACAGGCAATGTTCGAGTCGACTCTAACTCGAAGCTCATCCCTACTCATAATTAGAGACGTTTGAGGGACAGCGTAAGCTGAGTTGAAATTCCAGGGTTCAACCAGCGCATCTGTGCCCTCCGCTCAGGGACGCGGAAACCTGGTGAGAAACCTCTGAAGCTTGCTGTTGTTGTGGGAAGCAAAGAGGTTGGTTTGAGGTAGACCCCACATGTGGACCAATTGAGAGAATATTCTGGGGTGCAAGGCCCATTCCGTATGATCCAGGAACTTTCGTGAAAGATGATCCACCTGTGTATTCAATCTCCCAGGAAGGTAGACTGCCCTCAGAGACTGTAGGTGAACCTCCGCCCAGGCCATTATGGGTTCCACTTCTTTCATCAATGTGCTGCTGCGAGTTCTCCCTTGATGTTGAATATAGGCGACTGTGGCCCTGTTGTCCATTTGTAGAGTAACTGGGCACTTCTTTATTCTGTGGCGCAGGGCCCGGAGAGCCAAAAAGGCTGCTCGTATCTCCAGCACATTGGAGACCATACCCTTGGCGGGGAAGCCCCATCTGCTCTGGACCGCCTGACCTTCACATTGTGCCCCCCAGCCTGCCACGCTGATGTCAGTCGTAACAATGGTCCAACTTAGTGGACCTAAGGGCTGTGACTTTTTTGGGAACCCCACTCTCAGCCACCACTGTAGGCTCCTTCTCATAACGAAAGACACCGTTATGAGCTGTGCCAGGCTCTGCTTCCTCCGCTGCGATAGGAAGCCTAGCTGAAGCTGACGAAGATGCCAGTGGGCTCATGGAACCATGGGGGTGCACAATGACATGGTGCCTAGTAGACTGTGGCTCTGAGAGGCTGATAGGTTGTAGGTTCCGCTGCTAAAATTATTTTCTATGTATTTTATGTATTTTCCAAGCAATTTTTTACAATATACTATATGAATTTTTTTATGATGAATTAATCTAATGTTAATTTTAGACATATAATATATATTTTTTATAAGATATTTTCCATATTACTCTTATAATATTTCCCATGATGATTTTTAGGATTATTTAAGATTTTTCCTATTACATTAATTGTCATGGTACATTAAAAAGAATGTTGTTTCTGTTTATATTTATAACAATTTTTTTCATAACCATGTGATACACTGACTTTTTCCAAGAATGTATTTATATCTTTAAAATTTTCATCTTATTTTTCTATTCTATTTTATCTGTTTTGTTATTATGTATGGCGATCCCTGGTCTAAGCAATCAGTATAGTTCAATACAGCGCCACGTTCGTCATGGACGTTGCCCTGTTCCCTCCTCCTTGCTCTCTATATATACCAGACTTTCTGGTTAATTAGCTAGATCTGAAGAGGCAGTGGAAACTGTGAAACTTATTATCTGATTGGCTCCCCAAAAAACGTCACTTCCGGTCCTCGTAGCTTGTGTTCCACGTTGACGCGCACTTCCAGTTCTGGGTTCCGGTTACTGTTTTCCTTAGAGAACTTCAGCATGCTGGTTTTCAAGCCTCCCGGACACCCACAGAGACCTCATCACTTCTCCATCCTCCAGCGGCATACCACCCACAAATATTGTGACCAAGCCAGCCATTTACCACACGGACAGCGGCTCGGACCACAGAGTGACCCTGACCCCCGGAACCTTTACTTATGTGCCTGATACCACTTTTCTGTTGTGAGTAGCCATTTGGCTTGTTTTGTCCTATTAAATGAACACTTTAATACTGCACTGAGTCTGACGCACCTTGTCTTTGTCTTATTTTGTCTTCCAGAGTTGTGCTTCCACTCTCAGGGTTGAATTTGAACTGGAACTGTTTTTATTTGAACTGACTTTTATCCCCTTCTATATTTACTGTGATTTATTCCTTTTTTATAGTTATCACCCAGTTGGTTTTTGCGCCATCATTCTTTCTTTTATATCACAAGAGGAACTATTGCCTGATACTAAGTGTCTAAAAAATGTCACGTAAGCACCTACTGCTCACTGCTGTATCTGTTGCTCACATGCGCAAATCTGTTGCTTACATTGGTGCCAAGTGAGCTATTTGAATTGAGCCTTTGCTATGCTTCAGTGCTCTCACGTCTACAGTGTTTCCACGCATGTAGGTATGGCAACCTGTTACCCTGCATCTGACTACTGTTACTGGCTCAGCTTGTCTTGACTACTCCTGTACTCTGACTGCATTGATCCTGGCTTGCCTCTGATCACGCTTCTGCCTATTCCTCTTGTTGCTGCTCTATTGATCTGTTACTGACTTGGCCTGCATCCTGACATTGCTTCTGCCTACGCATCTGCACCTGAGACATCTGCCTGTGTATGACCCGGTTCGTCTGACTTTGCTTCTGTCTCCATCGCTGCTGGACTGCCTGCTGTGAGACTCTCCCTATATTCTACTGGTACCGTTCACCACCTGTCTGCTACCAGCCGATGCCTGTCTGCCATCTTCAGTACCAGCCTGCTCCTGTCTCCTGCTCACTGGTGTCCACTTGGCACTCTTGCTCTGCTGCGGTCTTCTGACGGTCTTTACCTGCTTGATTCTGAGAGTCTGTCCATCCCTGCTGCTAGCAAGATCAATAGGCACTTGTACTCATGCACTACCTGTCTGCTTTATCAGGGGCCCTGAGTTAGAGGTGTAAGAGAGGCCTTCCTCATCATATCAGGGTCTTCCACCAGGTACATGACAGACAACAAACAAAGAGCACCCTCCAGGTTATCCAACACTCAGTCACAAGAGTCCACAGAAGTAGTAGCATGTGTTGTATCATGCAAATGCGTAGAATTATATGTAACAACTAATAGATATTAGAAAAGCAGCAGCATAATACCACCTCGAATATACTGTACATAGGTGAAAGGATTTACCAAGTAGGCCTAGCTCATCTAATATTCAGCATATGCAAAAACTGCAATCACAGGTGTAGCGCCGACACTTGTCTAAAGTGTGCGCTATATATGTAAATTTAGTTTTCCAGAACTGTAACAGAGTTCTGGGGGTTAATTGTACAGGTCTTTTGCTTTGGCATCGGTTTGGCTGGGCTGTACTGAAGTTCTGCCTGGTCATAGGTGCAGTGAGGCACCTGTGACAGGCTGCGAACCAAGCCTGGTTGGACGTGTTGGGTGCCAATCTTTCCCGGAGCCAATCAGTGGGCGCATCTGGCCCGCTGCGTAGTCTG
This sequence comes from Lithobates sylvaticus, assembly GCA_028564925.1. NCBI lineage: Eukaryota > Metazoa > Chordata > Amphibia > Anura > Ranidae > Lithobates > Lithobates sylvaticus. The sequence goes on along the minus strand of CM053028.1, from coordinate 143,446,273 downwards.
GGAAGGGGTATTTAAGATGCTGAAGTCACGTGTTCAGGGTTCGGGTTGCTCTTTGATTCCTGGTTCCGGTCCGGACCAACCCCGTGAGGGGCCCTGGACCCAGGAGTGTCTGCCGTCCCCACAGGCATGGTCACCCTGACCAGCCCCAGAGGCCCTCATGGTCTGGGGTGGGGATCCGTCTGTTCCCGAACCTCAGAACTGGCTAGTTCGAGGCCCAGCAACTGAAGGAGGATTCGGAGGTATCCCGTTGTGCTCTCGGTATTGGAGGGACACGTCAACTCGTACAATCGACCAGGGGAGGACTCTTCGGAGGAGGGCCAAGAAGCTGGTTGCTCAGTAAGAGCCTGAGAGCTGAGTTGTATGGACACTAGAGAATCCACATTTCTCACAGTATCGTCAAAAAGGCTGAGAGATCCAGGTACTGTGGGAAAGGTTCCTACTTATCTTCAGTTACAATCTAGTCTGTGGCAGAGACTTTGCAAACTTTCCAGATCACATGTTGGCTGCTAAATCTATGGTTAGAGGTTTATCCAGCAGTGAAGCGCCCAGTTGCGAGTGGCTACTCTCTGGGCTAACTAAGAGACATTCAATTGATGTCAGCAGTTCAAAGTGCCTGAGTTTTATCACCTGTGCCCTCTATTCCCACCTGAGACTGTGTTATAGTTGGATGTTACCCCTGCAAAATAAAAATCCTAAAAAGGACTTTTGTGTGTCGGCATTTGAAGTTACTGGGTACTAACCCTGGGAATCCCTAGACAACGAATGACGAGCTACGAGGAGGTAATTGGTAAGCCCAGGAAATTCAAGGTCGCCCCTAGGGGTTATGGCCGCTACACAGGCAATCACAGGATGTGGTGCATTTACCTCATCAACATATACACCCTATATCCTGCAAAACATTTGAAAATGTGAAGTCCTGAAGAAGCGGCAATGACCACAAAACACAGTGACTTTTTTGGATAGATGACAATTGCCATTTGCTACTTCTATATCTAAAAAAACATCTATAGATGGTGATATTTTTAGATTTGTGATTTATCTGACTTTTTATATTTTGGATGACTTTTTGTAATAAAATATAACTGTTTTTATGAATTCAATGTCATTTTGGTACTGATGGGCCATCCTATAACAACCTTTACTTTCCTTGTTTTCTTGATGCTGGTCAGAGACTTCCCAGCACAGCTTAGAAACAGTTAAACAGCTTATCATAATCAACCCAGCACCAGAGATGTTTGATCCTTCTCTACCTACTATTATTACTACAGAGGCTTCATACTATGGTGTTGGTGTGGTCATTACACAGTGCCAAACAGTCCAGATGGAGAAAACTGTTGCTTTTCAAAAAAACTTAAAATTAAAGTATTCTATGGTAGAAAAATAACCCCTATCATTTTTGGGCAATATACAAATAGGGAACATACCTGTCAGAAAATGACTTTGGCCTCCCATGCTCGCCATGCTGTTGCGCGCATGCGCGGTGGATTAGCGCTCCGGCACACCCACGTGCGCGGCGTGATGGTGCAGCGCGCACCTGGTCGTGATAGCACACGCGTGCACGCACTGGCTTGTGAGTGTGCGCGATAGTGTGTGGATGCGCGCATTGGCTAGCGGATGTGCGCATTGGCTCACACGCCATGGCGTGGCTATTTTAAACGGCTCTGGCGTCCAAACGGGTTGCTGGTTTGTTGTCAGCTTCCTGTTTGTGCCTGTTACCTGCTGTTTCCCTGATTACCTGTTTTGATCCGGACTGTCCCTGACTACGCTGCTCTCATCCTTGTTTGACCCCTGGCTTGCTTAACGGACCTCTCCTGATCTGCCTCACGGACTTTCTGATTGATTACCTGGATTTGACCTTTGGCCTGCCTTACAGACTTTTTTGGCTGATTTCACGGATCTGACCTTGGCCTGTTTCACGGACTTGCTATTCCTGCTACCTGATTCCCTGCTACCTCTGGGACTGTTTACCACCACGCACAGGATCATCAGCCAGTTCCTGACTCCCAGTCAACCCACTGCTCAGCTCCTCAGCTTCTTCAGGAACCCACACGTGCTGGTGGCCAGTGCTGTTGCATGCCACCCGCTCCCTGTATCACCTCCGGGGGACGGGGTGCGCGTAGTTACAAGGGAGGACCACTCTTGGCATCTCGGCATCTTGGCCTCTGTAAGTACTTGTTGTGACAATACCTTTTTGTTGACAGCTTACCATGTAGACCAATCATAAAAATGTACTAAGCTGCTTACCACAAAGGAATTACGGTGGTCAGGAATGCATATAGCCAGATGGTCAGCAAAGCTACTTAAAGTGGTTTTAAAGTCAGAAGGTTTGTGTTTTTTATGTTACTATACATTATCTAGCAATTTTATCCATTTTGTGCACTGCCATATACATTTTTTTTTTTTTTTTTTCCTCAAAATTTTTTTATTGAGAATATAGAATAACAAAATCAAAATGTCCTCATGCAAACATTAAGGAATCGTGGAACACTCTTATTTGCAATAAGTGAGTACAAGTGTGTCATAAAATTGTGTGAATCAAAACATTGTATATACATAAACCGTTTTCATATACAGATAGTGTACCAAAGATGTATTTGTTGGAAGGAGGAGTAACACATTGGCTTGGCATATTTAGAGTTGAGTTGTTAGGTGTCAGCCTGTGTTTTCCTCATTCCGACTTGCGCTTTGACACCTAAGGGGAGGGGGTTCCGAGTTGTAAAGCAAGATTGTAGGGGTTTGTATGGTATTTTTGCACTTCTGATGTGCAAGGTTGTTGACTGGGAGCTCTGTTATGAGGACCCCGACAACAACCAGTATTGTGGCAGGGTCATATTGGTTGGGTGGGGAGAGCAACAGGAATGAGGGTTAGGGCGGGGATAATGGAGGGGGTGTGAAAAAAGGGGGGGGAAGAGGGGGGCTGTAGGGAGCGTGGTCAGAGTGACCTGGGGGTGAAAGCTTCCTCCTCAGTCTCCGCCACATGTCAACTGAATGTAGTGTGGTATCTATTTAAGGTGAGCAAGAGTGTGAGGGAGAGGCAATGATATTCACGAAGTTTGGCTGGGGGTATGCAGACATGCGGTCTCCCAACTTCATCCCTTGTTTAGGGTTGGGAGATCCATGTCAGTTGAGATAAGGGTGAGAATAGAAGGGGGAGGGACGTCTGTGAGGAGTAAGTTGTGCGTTCCGTATGTGCTTGTAATGTATGTGTAAGTCACGGTCTAACTATCAGTCATCAGGGTTCGGTATCTGTCGGTTGTACGGAAGTGGATCCAACATGCCCATGTTTTTGAAAATTTGTCTGGGGAGTCTCGGGAGATGGAGATAAGTTCCTCCATTTCGGCTATTTTGTTAATTTGTTTGAACCATTCTGGGATTGATGGTATTTGAGGGGAGCCCCAGTGTCTTGGGATGCACATTTTTGCTGCATTGATTAGGGGTAAAATCAATGTCTTTCTGTAATATTGGGCTGATAGGTCTGAATGGTGGAAGAGACATTGAGCTGGGGAGTGTTCCAGTGTATATGTGGAGATTGTTTCTGTGAGTTCTCGGACTTGCGTCCAAAATGGTTGGATTTTCGGGCATGACCACAAAATGTGGAGCAGTGAACCTGGCTCTCCGTTGCATCTCCAGCACTTGATGGGGTATGAGGGGTTGAGCTTATTTAAAATAGCTGGGGTTCTGTACCAGCGGACTAGTGCTTTGTAGTTGTTTTCCTGAATGGATACATTCAGAGAACCTTTGTGGGCGATCGTGAATATGCGTTCCCATTGTTCCTCGGAGAGTTCTAATTCTATTTCCCTTTCCCAAGTCTTGAATGCTTTCCCTTCTTTGGGGGAGATATCTGAAAATAGTATGGAGTATATACCAGAGATTAAATGTTGTTGGGGATTGGGTTGGGAGCATAATTGTTCGAATGCGGTAAGAGGACGCGTAATGGAAGAGTGTTGGTTGATCTCTTTTAAGAAGTGGCGGATTTGGAAGTATGTCCAGAATGGGAGAGGGACGTTAGTGAGAGTGGGGGTTAGCGCTGTGCAGTCTAGAAGAGAGCCGTTACGGAAGAATTGGTGAGCTAGAATCTCCGGGTGTAGCCACTGACGGGCTAAGAATTGTGCGGACATGCCCGGGGGAAATGCGGGGTTGAGTCTAACCGGAGTTAAGGGTCCTGGAGTGGACGAGATATGCGTCTTACGACAAGTTTCTGTAAAGCATTGGAGCGTCGGGGCAATCAGAGGGTGTTTTTTGAGGGTGGAGGGAATATGTTTCGGTAACAGCCAGGGGGTTGATCGTAATGGAGAGGGGGACAGTGAGTTTTCTAGCTTTACCCAATCTTTGCATTGACTGTGTAGAGTGCAGTCTACAATTCTGGTGAGATGGCAAGCCCAGTAATATTTTTTAAGGTCTGGAAAGCCAATGCCCCCCTTCGTCTTTGGTCGTGTTAAGAGGTCATATGCAATTCTTGGACGTTTTTGCTTCCATAGGAATTCTGAGCATATCCTCCTATAGGTCAGGAAGAAGGATGTGGGCAATTTAATGGGGACAGTTTGAAGAATGTATAAAATACGGGGAAGGATGTTCATCTTGACAATTGCCGCGCGACCAAACCAGGAAAATTGTGGTTTGTTCCATTTTTTGAGGTCGTCAGATATGGTCTTAAGGATGGGTAAGTAGTTTCTGGCGAACAGGTCTGAAAGGTTTGCTGTGAGGTGGATCCCTAGATATTTGATAGCATCGTGTTTCCAGTGGAAGGGGAAGTTAGCCTCGCAGAGTTTTACTGTCTCTTGTGGGATTGTGATATTTAGGGCATGGGATTTGGTAAGGTTGATTTTGAAGTTCGAGATGTTTTGGAAGAGTTTAAAGTCCTTCAACAAGTTTGGGATTGAGATGTGGGGTTCGCTAAGAGAAAGTAGGATGTCATCTGCGAACGCTGCCAGTTTATAGGTGTGTCCTTCTATGGGGATGCCTCTGATGTTTTCATTGCTCCTAAGGCAATTCAATAGTGGCTCTAGAGTCAGGACAAATAAAATAGGGGATAGAGGGCATCCCTGCCTTGTCCCATTGGATATGGAGAAGGCGTTTGACAGATGGCCGTTAACACGAACCCTTGCTGTTGGGGACGTGTATAGGGACATTATCGAGTTGAACATATGGTTTTGGAGACCAATGTGCCTCAGTACTGCTCCCATGTAGTCCCATGCCAGTCTGTCAAACGCCTTCTCCGCGTCCAGCGACAGGAAGAAACCTTTGTGTTTGTTGACCGTCATCCAGTGGTGGAGGTTTATGGCCTTAATAGTGTTATCCCTTGCCTCGCGACCTGGAATAAAGCCTACTTGGTCATTTTTGATTAAAGAGGGTAGGAGGGGGAGTAAGCGGTTGGCAAGGATTTTGGCAAATAGTTTTATATCAACGTTTAGTAAAGAAATTGGCCTATAGTTGGTTACAAATGATGTGTCCTTCCCCTCTTTTGGTATTACTGTAACGTGTGCCTCCAGGAGTCTATGGAAGGGGAGCGTAGAGGAGGATAGGGAATTGAAGGCCTTTAGAAAGGGGTCAATAATTACTTCTGTGAATGTTTTAAAATAGGTGGCTGTGAATCCATCTGGGCCGGGGCTCTTTCCTGTTTTAAGTTGTTTGATTGCGTTTTTTAGTTCGTCTGCTGTTATGGGATTTTCTAATAGGCGGGCATCTTCTCTGTCGATAGGTTTAGGGCAATGTTTTTTTAAAAATTCTTTAATAAGGGAATGTCTCGTGTTGTTTGTAGTGGGGTTGTCTGGAGATGTATTTAGATTATAGAGGTTAGAATAGTATGCTTCAAATTGGGAAGCTATATCTGGGGCCGTGACTTTAGACTGACCTTGGGCGTCTTTAATAGAGTGAATATTGGTGTGCGCTTTATTACTTTGGATGGCTTTGGCTAGGTATTTACCGCTTTTGTTTCCGAATTCATAGAATAATTTTTGTTGTAGAATAAATTTACGTTTCGTTCTAAGGGATAGTTCTGACAGTAGGAGTTCTCTGGTCTGAATGAGGTCTTGGTACGTCTGTTGGGCTTGGGTCTGTTTGTGGGCTAGTTCCAATTGTTTAATCTTTTGGATCAGATCTGAGATTCTGGCTTGATGGGCTTTCTTCCGCAAGGTCTTAAGGGAGATAAGTTTCCCCCTCAGGACGCACTTGTGGGCTTCCCATTGTGTTAGTGGGGCTGTTTCCCCGTTATCGTTATCTAGAAAGAAGTCGTGAATGGCTTGTCTAATGTTATTGATATCCTCTTCCGAGGTCAGTAAAGATGAGTCCAAGCGCCATGTCCTTGATGTAGTGCGGTGGTCTGGGAAGGTCAGGGTCATCGTGATTGGGTGATGGTCAGATAGGAGCATGGGTTCAATCGTCGCATGTGTAAGGAGGGGGAGGTCCGTCTGGGAAAGGAAGATGTAGTCTATTCTGGAATATTTGTTATGTGGGGCTGAGAAAAAAGAGTAGTCTTTTTCATTTGGATGTAGAGTGCGCCAGGTGTCGTGCAGGAGTAACTCTTGGAGTAGTATTTTGATTTGTCTTAAAGTTTTATAAGGCAGTGATGTGGAACCTGTTGAGGTGTCCAGTAGTGGGTGTAGGGCGACATTAAAGTCTCCTCCAAGTATAGTTAAGCCAGCAGAGAAACCCGTTAGGAGTTGTGAGATCTGTCGAAAGAAGGTAAGTTGTGCTGAGTTGGGGCTGTAAATGTTTGCCAGTGTTACTGGTCTTCCTTGAATTCTGCCTTTTAAAAAGATGTATCTACCTTCTTTGTCAATGAGCGAGTCTGTGAGTTCCCATTTGAGGTTTTTGGAGATCAAAATTGATACTCCCTTTGTTTTGGCCAATGAGTTAGCGGAGTGATAGGCGTTTGGGAACTGGAGGTTCGTAAGCTTAGGAATCTTGTCTGTGCGGAAGTGAGTTTCCTGTAGGAAGATGATGTCAGTTTTTAGTTTGTGCATTTGGGAGAGAACTTGGCTGCGTTTCTCTGGGATTTTAAGCCCTTTGACGTTTAGGGACGTTACCTTCAGAGTAACGTGGTTGGTGGTAATTGTTGTGTGCGCCATGTTATAAGGGGGATAAGACTAGGCTTGATTGCGGTAGTTGAGCACACTTCGGTGTGTTAAGTGGTGTGCCGAGTGAATAAGGCTATTCAGGTATGAGCAGGTATAATTAGGTGTGGCGGAGACTGAGGAGGTAGAGGGGAAGAGGTTGAGAATGGGAGTCAGGAGACAAGGTAGGGAGGGTACGCGTTGGTGAGGGGTAAGGGGGAGGTGGGAAGGGTAGGTGGGAGGGGAGCGGTGGATGAAGGAAAGGGGAGAGGGAGAGGGGACGGTAGGGGACGGTAAGGGGGAGTGTTCCGGAGGTAAGGAAGAGTCACTAGACCTTCCTTATACAAAGTTTTTTGGTCCGGTGAGGGTCAACGCCTTAAAAAAAAAAAAAAAATACATAAGTTTTTTTTTTTTTAATTCCTTCTTTTTTTATTTATATCTATATTTTTTTTTCTTTTTTTTATTTTATTTTTTTTTTAATTTTTTTTTCTCTTTTTTTTTTATTTTTTTATTTTTTTTTGGTCTTTTCTTTTTTTTTGTTGTGAGGGTCAACGGGAAAAGTTGTGTTCCCGTTGTGTGGGGAGGTGGGAGGTATCGGAGTCTAAGGATCAGATGGAATATCTAGTCCTCTGGCCTCCAGAGGCATGTGTGCATTAGAAGTGTTTAGGAGAGCCATTGAAGTAAAACATGAAATTAGATGACCCTGGTTCTGCCGAAGGGGAGCATAGTTTTATCTCGGGGTGGGATTGTCGCAGTGGGTTTCGTATGGGGTCTTTTGGGGAACCTAGACTCAACAGTGTAGTGTGTGGTGCGTCAGAACAAGCTTGGTGAGGATGGCTAGTGGAATACTGCTTTCGTAGCGGATGTGTGTAGCGTGGAGCAAAAGGCGTTTCATCTGTAGGGTTTACATTGTTTCTATAACGTGATGAAAGATAATCAATATGCGTACCTCTCTGTAGTTTCCTGGTTCCTCTAGGTTGGGCCTCTGGCGTGCGCGACCGGGGTTCGAGCCTTCTATGGGCGAGTGCCCTATCTTTTAGCAGGGAGCAAGAAGAGGAGGTCAGGATCACTCACCCAAGTGTATATTCGTCTATACGGCAATATTGCAGGAGACGCGGTACAGGTGAGTGTAGGGCTCGGTCTCACACCCCAGAGGTCCAGTGAGGCTTTTCTGCTGTAACTGCATACGTAGATTTTGTAAACCTGGTAAGGAAATGTGAGAGGTAGTAATACCAAAAAAAAAAAAAAAAAAAAAAAAAAACCCAAGCAAGGAAAACACAACTTTATAAGGAGCCTTCATTTATAGCAAAGAATACCTGTAACTATGACTGACTATTTGAGACTTCACCCATGTCAAACAAGAGGAGGTAATAAGGTGGTCCCTGTCTATCAACAAAAACAGATAACAATTTGTAACAGCGCTTCCATATATGCATTTCAGGTTACCTGGGTGGTTTGTCTTCAAACAAGAATCCCTACTCACATTACAAGGCCTCAGGATCAGAGAATAGGCGATTTCACACAGAATGCCAGATATTAACGCGGGCATCTCGTATTGGGGTGTTGGCCAAAAATTTATAGGTCCAGCGTTCGTTATGGTCTTGCAGCTCGTTTTCTTTTGGCTGGTTTTGGGATAGAATGTATGGATGTCTGTGCTTAAGGTTACATTCTCTTTGTGAGAATAATGGATAACCTGGGAGCCGGTATAGCGATAAGGGGTGAGGTCATGGGGCATTTTTAGGTTCTGTGTGAAATCGCCCACCCCTGGAGAGGTATTTAATCTTAGAAATTGTAACTCTAACGACAATTTTGGTTGCTGCGTGCTTGTACTTAGTTTGATAAGGCCTAATCTTGCACGACCCCCAATCGTGAGTATATAAGGGTGGTCTTGTACATTCAGGGGGTGTAATTTGAAAATGGAGGGGTGTTGAGTGAGGGGGAGGGTGGGTGAGGGAATGGAGGTGAGGTAGGTAGGGAGTCCATGTGGTGGCCATAACGGATGTTCAATTCTTTTCAGGGGTAGGTAGGTTATACTTGCGTGAAAGAGTTCAGGGAGGTCGCACCCCTTCTGTGAGGTAAGGGGGAGTCTTTTGTCTCTGTTAGTTAGGGTGGTCGTTCCTCTTGACGTGGCCGTGGTACATGGGTGGGTTTTGGTTGGTAGAGAGATGTGGTGGTCTTCATCTGGGTGTTGTGGAGTCAAGATGAATGGTAGTCATCAAAGGCAGGGTAGTGGGAAGTTAGAAGTTATTAGCTCAGTCATTTGCGATGTGTAGCAGTGCTTCTCTGAAGTCAAGGTTCCGTGTGTGGGTGGTCTTCTTGTGGTAAACCTGAGAGTATAGCAGCTAGGTGAGCTGCGTGGAAGTTGGCGGAGTTAAAGCCGCATGGGGGATGAGATGAGAAAGTCGTCGCTCTATTCTGGGCCTCCGTGTCGAGGTCGTCTGTGTGCAGGTGAGGCCGTGGGGCTGTTGTTTGGGTTGCTCCTGGGTCCTGCGGGCGCGTTGGTTCTGGGCGATTCAGATCTGCGTCTGCGGATATGGAAGTCATCGCGTTCTGGGATGGTGTCCATTGAATCGGATCTTCTGCGCTGAGGAGGTCTGAGAGATCTGTACCAATCAGGGAGTTCTATGCGGGGTATATGCAGAGTGTCACAGAATTTAGGAATATCTTCTGGCATCTTCAAGTACGCCGTTCGTCCTTGTGCTGACGCAGATAGGCAGAAGGGGAATTTCCAGCGGTATTGAATTCCATTCGTGCGCAGAAGATCAAGGAGCGGGCGTAGGTCTCTTCTGCTTTGGAGGGTGATGGGAGATAAGTCTTGAAAGATTTTTATCTCCGTGCCTTGGTACAGAAAGTTGCGGCGGTCTCTGGCTCTGCGCAGGATCTCCTCTTTCAGCTTAAAATTGACCAGGCAGCAAACTATGTCCCTGGGGGGGTCAGACTCTCTGCCCCTGGGTCTGAGAGCTCTGTGCGGGCGTTCAACTTCGATGGGGGTCTCTGGGGGTCTGCCCAGGAGATCGTTGAACACGGCTGTGGTAGCCTGGACAATCTGAGTGTGGTCGATCGTTTCTGGCATGCCTCTTACCCGTAAGTTATGGCGTCTTCCACGATTGTCGAGATCTTCCATGTATCTGTGCATGTCTCTGAGCTGGGTAGATTGTGCCTGAGAGGATGTCTGCAGCTGGTGGATGGCGGTTTCATTGTGGGCTGTGGTAACCTCGATGTCATCCATGCGGACTGTCATGGCCTGTATATCCCTTCTGAGGTCTGTAATGGCTGTGGCCAGCGTGGCTTTTATGTCCTCAGCCACAGATCTCAAATCCCTGATACTCAGGGGATGTTCAGCCTCTGTGAGCGGTGGTGGTAGTGGAGGTGTCTGGTGCCTGCCAGAGGGGCTGAGGCTGGATGAGCGCGCCACGGCCGAGTAGGCCCGAGATGAAGCCGGGGCCTCGCGTGATTCGCGCGGCCGGAAGAGCTCCGGTATGCCGCGGGCCGTTTGTGCCTCGGGTCCCCTGGGTGAGCGGGATCGGGTTGGGGATGGATTCCCCTTCGTTTTCCCCATGTCTGTGGGGTCTGATGGCTCCGTTGTGCTGCTTATTGTGCCTCTGGATGCCGGAGCTAAAGGATCAGGCGTCCATCAGAGTCCGGTGCCAGGCCACGCCCCGTGTTTTTTATGTTAATGCATTCTATGCATTCTATCCCATCTCGATCCAGCGATCCCGCAGAAGTGTCTCGGCTGTCCAGGACTCCTCCCCTCCTCATTGGCTGAGACAGTCAAAGTCAGTCAGCCAATGAGGAGAAAAGGGTCTGAGTGGACACAGGGAGCTGTGGCTCGGCTCGGGTGCTCCCATAGCAAGCTGCTTGACGTGGAGGCACCCAACAGGAGGGGGGCCAGGGGTACTGAAGAGGAACCCAAGAAGAGGAGGATCTGGGCTGCTCTGTGCAAAAGTTTTGCACAGAGCAGGTAACTATAACATGTTTGTTATTTTTAACAAAAAAAAAACAGTAGTATCACTTTAATTCTATCTACACAATACAATACAAACCAGGTTTGAAAAATGTTACTGCTAAATGCTTATCATGGTTACCCTCATCCCCAGCTCCCAGTAGACATGATGATGTTGAAGTTGTTTAATTTACTGGTGTAAATGCAGTTATGGCATCTGAGTTCAAGCAAGCTTGTCTTGCTTTCCTAGTATAAGTGCAATTATGGGACATTTTTCAAAGCAAATGGCTAAACTCAGAAAATAAATTGAGTCCTCTTTTACAACTTTTCTACAGGATTAGACATTAACTGTCTTTGGTTGATGCCTCTATTGTCTGTGAATTTCATAGCTTACTAATACCAGTGACCTTGAAAGAGCATGCTATACAACTTGCATATGAGAATCACTAAGGAATTAGAAGAATGAAGCAAAGATCATATGAACTTTATCAGTGACCAGATGTGCATGTATACGTACTACCTGCCATTCAGCCTTTCATTGTTTATCAGGGAGTCAGGGACAAATCTGCTGTCACACTCTTCACCACTCCAGCTAGTGCTATTTCTTGATTCTGATTGGAAAAGTCTATTGATATTGTAGGTCCTTTCACAGAGGCCCCTGTGGACTGACAATTTGCTATAACATTGATTGAATATTACAGTAAATTGCATTTGTCTCTAAGATAAAATTGGCTACTGTAATTACATTTCTTTACACAGTCCTCAGCAGGGAAGGTAACCCAGAGCAACTAGTACCTGACAATGACGCACTGTTTTTTTATATGAGTTTTAGTATTACCTGAGAGAAATGTTATGCATAGGAAACTTCTAAGTTTATTACCCCCTCAAGCAAATGGAGATTCAACAGAAGCCTTAAAGAAACACTTTAGACTGCAAATCTTACAGGAAAATTTCTAAATATTTTTTCTAGAAGGTTTTTACACGTCTGCAGGGTGACTTGACATACAGCTACACAAGAATCACCAGTTGATTTATTATATGGCAGACAAATGCACACAATTCTAGATGTTGCAGAGATACAACTCACAAGGTACAACCCTTTAATTATCAGTTGCTAAGACTGGTAAAAATCTAAAAAATCAAAATAAGGCATATACCGATTGGAAACATGGTGTGAAAGTCCACTTTCACCCTGGATCCCTTGTTAGAGTTAAAGTGGTTTTAAAGTTAGAAGGTTTTTTATCTTAATGCATTCAGTGTGCAGCAGCCCTCCTGGGCCCCCCTAATACTTACATGAGCTCATCTCTCTCCAGCTATGTCCAGGAGTCTCTCAGTCATCCACGACTCTCCCTCTTGATTAATAAATACACCATTTTGTTGCATTGGGATCATATAAAATTAAATCAAAAAGGGAAATAAATGAATATAAAAGCAGCTGACACAATATGCAGGGAAGCACAATAGATAATATAAAAAATGGTGTAGCGCTAATGAGAACTATGTAATAGTCCAACGTGAGCTTTCAATGTGTTGAATAGATTATACAGTGGTGTGAAAAAGTGTTTGCCCCCTTCCTCATTTCCTGTTCCTTTGCATGTTTGTCACACTTAAGTGTTTCGGAACATCAAACCAATTTAAACAATAGTCAAGGACAACACAAGTAAACACAAAATGCAATTTGTAAATGAAGGTGTTTATTATTAAAGGTGAAAAAAAATCCAAACCATCATGGCCCTGTGTGAAAAAGTGATTGCCCCCTAAACCTAATAACTGGTTGGGCCACCCTTAGCAGCAACAACTGCATCCAAGCGTTTGCGATAACGTGCAATGAGGCTTTTACAGCGTCCTGGAGGAATTTTGGCCCACTCATCTTTGCAGAATTGTCCTAATTCAGTTACATTAGAGGGTTTTCGAGCATGAACGGCCTTTTTAAGGTCATACCACAACATCTCAATAGGATTCAGGTCAGGACTTTGGCTAGGCCACTCCAAAGTCTTCATTTTGTTTTTCTCCAGCCATTCAGTGGTGGACTTGCTGGTGTGTTTAGGATCATTGTCCTGCTGCAGAACCCAAGTTCGTTTCAGCTTGAGTACACGAACAGATGGTCGGACATTCTCCTTCAGGATCTCTTCATAGTTCCTTTTATCACGGCAAGTCTTCCAGGTCCTGAAGTAGCAAAACAGCCCCAGACCATCACACTACCACCACCATATTTTACTGTTGGTATAATGTTCTTTTTCTGAAATGCAGTGTTCCTTCTATGCCAGATATACTTGGACACACACCTTCCAAAGAGTTCCACTTTTGTCTCATCGGTCCACAGAATGTTGTCCCAAAAGTCTTGGGGATCATCAAGATGTGTTGTGGAGAAATTGAGACGAGCTTTGATGTTCTTTTTGCTCAGCAGTGGTTTTTCTCCTTGGAACTCTGCCATGCAGGCCATTTTTGCCCAGTCTTTTCCTGATGGTGGAGGCATGAACGCTGACCTTAACTGAGGCAAGTGAGGCCTGCAGTTCCTTGGACGTTGTTGTGGGGTCTTTTGTGACCTCTTGGATGAGTCGTCGCTGCGCTCTTGGGGTAATTTTGGGCGGCCGGCCACTCCTGGGAAGGTTCACCACTGTTCCATGTCTTCGCCATTTGTGGATAATGGCTCTCACTGTGGTTCGCTGGATTCCCAAAGCTTTGGAAATGGCTTTATAACCCTTTCCAGACTGATAGATCTCAATTACTTTCTTTCTCAATTGTTCCTGAATTTCTTTGGGTCTCGGCATGATGTGTAGCTTTTAAGGATCTTCTGGTGGACCTTACTGTGTCAAGCAGCTCCTATTTAAGTGATGCCTTGGTTGTGAACAGGTGTGGCAATAATCAGGCCTGGGTGTGGCTAGAGAAATTGAACTCAGGTGTGGACAACCACAGTTATAGTATGTTTTAACAAGGGGAGCAATCACTTTTTCACACAGGGCCATGATGGTTTGGATTTTTTTTCACCTTTAATAATAAACACCTTCATTTACAAATTGCATTTTGTGTTTACTTGTGTTGTCCTTGACTATTGTTTAAATTGGTTTGATGTTCCGAAACACTTAAGTGTGACAAACATGCAAAGGAACAGGAAATGAGGAAGGGGGCAAACACTTTTTCACACCACTGTACATCAACTTCACTCTTAAAGTCCATAATAACAATAGTACATCTTGCAAAATCCACTTGTAAGGACACTGCCACCAACACCCAAAAACACTGCCTCTTACCTGCCTAGGTATTTTCCAATAACCGCTTATCAGCAGCATGGGGGATAGAAAACTGCAGATAGATAACAGCAAGCCTAGCTGTCTCTCAATATCAGCTCTACAACCACATGAAAAGGAGTATGACAGCTCCTCTGCCACATGTAGTACCCAATAGAGAGAAAGAACACTCCATAGTGCAGACATCCTAATCATCTTTTATTGTACAATTTAAAAATTTGTTACACTCACATTTCAGTGGTTGATAACAGGTAAGGTATGGAAACGACAAACGTTTCCAACTAACTAAATGGCCGCCACATCCCAGATCCTTCCTACATGTTTCATCATCACTGACACCGTCAGGGGCATGGCCAAACGTGTGCTGTGCCCAATATATATATGGGACGGCTTAACAGTGGGCGTGTTAATCTCTGCATTACAATAAAGGAAACGAGAAGTTCCTATGCGCTCCAAAAACAGGAATCGGTCATAGGTGTTCATCGAAGCTGATCCAATAGAGGAAACAGGATGGGATATATGTGTTCTGGATAACGGCAACACATTGAAAATACACATAAAGAAATAAATAACCATTGTGAGCCAAAACCATACAAATAAGGTAAAAAACACAACTTTGTGTTAATAAAGGTTCAGATGGTATAAATCTGACGTGTTTACAGCAACCGCACCAGGAAACATCATCATCTTGTGGGTAACAAAATTATACGTATTAATTAATTTAAAAACAACAAAATATTAACATAAAAAAGGGTAAAAACACTCCAAATCCTAAACATATAATCTAAAGAAGACTGACCTAAGGCACAAAAAAACCTCACCCCATCAATCAGCTATTATTGATGAAGGAATTAACATCCCACTCAATATTCATTCCATAAGGAGTATAGCATTTAACCTGATATATCCACTTGGTCTCTAAGCGTGATATTTTTCTAATAATATTACTACCTTTCCAATTGCTATTAAATTTGTCAATCCCGAGGAACACAGTACCTCTGGGGTCCCGATTGTGACATAAATCGTAATGCCTGGACAGACTGTGCTTCGGAAATCCTTTTTTTATATTGGGCACATGTTCCCTCAGTCTTACATAAAGCATGTGAATAGTGCAGCCAATATATTGAAGCCCACATGGACATCGAATGACATAAGCAGGGGTGAGGTGGAGGAGGAGAGTAAAACTGTGGGGGGGATAGGAGTGAGAGGAGGACATTACTGGGAGCCGGGAGAGTGAAGCGGTGGCATGCAGGGGACAGAGACTGATGTGCTCTGTCCACCATCATATTACTTCTCCACATCATCAGTGTGCTCCTTTCACCTCACTACAGATCAGGGCAGCACTGTGCTGCCCTGACCTGTGGAGAGAGGAGGAGTCTACTGTGAGGGGGTGAGGAGGACAATATCATGTCCACAGCCTCTGTCAAACTCCTGTATTATGTCCCCAGCCTCTGTCCACCTCCTGTAGTATGTCTGCAGCCTCTGTCCACCTCCTGTAGTATGTCTGCAGCCTCTGTCCACCTCCTGTAGTATGTCCGCAGTTTCTGTCCACCTCCTGTATCATGTCTGCAGCCTCTGACCATTTCAAGAGTGGAAGCCCTAATAATAATAATCGGATTACCTTTCAGAGGAATATAGGTATCCTGGTCAGACAACAACCTCAGCATTTCAGTCTGGTAGGCTTCTTTATCCAAGATAACTACCCCCAGCCTTTATCGTCGGGGCGTACCACTATATCATTACGCTTTTTGTAGCTATCAAGGCCTTTCCTAAACACCTGATCACTTCTACTATTCCTAATCTGCAACTGTTCCAAATCCTTACTGACCAAATCTCTAAATACTGTAAGAGAAGGTGCCTGGTGGATTGAACAGAAATGCATTGGATAGTGAAGTGTGTGAACAGATTAGTAATCATATACCTTTTGATGTTGATCTTACGGATGTATTTATGAAGGTCTATGAAAGTTTGAAATTTATTATAGGTTTAGAGGGGGGCTAACTTGAGACCATGATTTAAAATGTGTTTTTCTGCAACTGAAATAGAAGCGGTGCTGTCACGTACCTGATGGTAGAGTCTGGTATGCAGAGGGAGGCCTCTCTTACACCTCTGACTCAAGGCCCCTGATAGAGAAAACAGGAGGCGCAGGAATGCAGAGTTGCACGAGTGCCTGGCAAGGTTGCTGGTAGAAGAGCTGGACCGGAACTGAAGCAGGAACTGGAACGGACCCAGGAACAGCTGTCACACTGGAAACTGGAGCTCAGGCAGATGGACTGGAAGCATAGGCACACTAGTCAAGAGCAGGTGGATACTGGAGCATAGTCAGGTGCAGGCAGGTTCGGCAACAGGCTGGCAGCGAGGTAGCAGAAGGAGCAGGCAGGAACGTAGTCTCAGGTACAGGCAGGTTTGGCAACAGGCTGGCAGCGAGGTAGCAGAAGGAGCAGACAGGAAGGTAGTCAAAACAGGCCGAGGTCAGGTGCAGGCAGATAAGCAGGGGTAGTCAGGAGCAAGCCGGGTAGAGTCAACTGGAGCAGGTACAGGCAAATGATAATCAGGAATCACAGGCAACGCTGTAGATCAGGCAGCACCGATCCAAGGAAGTAAGGCAGTTTAAATAGTCTGTTAGCGCCACGAACGTCACCGGACTTGTGCGCCTGTGCGCGCCAACGCCGGCATTTCGTTCAGCACTAGTGCGCAAGCGTGTGTGCGCAGGTGCGCACGCAAATGTGCCCGCACGGCCCTTCTCAGTGGGACATGCAGAACAGTGGTCGATGGTCGCCATCTTGGATGCTGGCGTGCCCTTCCTGACAGGTGCTCAAATTAAAGAGGCTGGCATCCCTCAGACCCGCCTTCTTTTTTGAGTGGATCTGCCTCCCCCTCAGGAACCACTTTTGGATCTATTGATCTTTTTAGATTGTTTGCCCCGGGAAAAAAATATTGATTATCCGCCCTATTCGAGGTATTAGATCTGTGCAAATTATTTGGTCTGGATGAATGATCCTGTTGTGACCAAAAATTACGTAAGAGGCAGTGTGTTTGGGTGTTGGTGGCGGTGTCCTTACAAGTGGATTTTGCAAGATGTACTATTGTTATTATGGACTTTAAGAGTGAAGTTGTGGATGTGGTAGTGGAGCTGATATTGAGAGACATCTAGGCTTGCTGTTATCTATCTGCAGTTTTCTATCTCCCATGCTGCTGATAAGCAATTATTGGAAAATACCTAGGCAGGTAAGAGGCAGTGTTTTTGGGTGTTGGTGGCAGTGTCCTTACAAGTGGATTTTGCAAGATGTACTATTTTTATTATGGACTTTAAGAGTGAATTTGATGTATAATCTATTCAACACACTGAAAGCTCACGTTGGACTTATACATAGTTCTCATTAGCGCTACACCACTTTTTATATCTCCCTCTTGATTGGCTGAGACACAGAAGCTGCACCACTGGCTCCCACTGCTGTCAATCAAAGTCAGTTAGGCAATCAGGAGAGAGAGGGGGCAGGCTGGGCCACGGCTCCGTGTCTGAATGGACACAGGGAGCTCTGACTCGGCTCGGGTGTTCCCATAGCAAGCTGCTTGCTGTGGGGGCACTCGACAGGACGGAGGGGCCAGGAGCACTAAAGAGGGACCCAAGAAAAGGAGGATCTGGGCTGCTCTGTGCAAATTCACTGCACAGAGCAGGTAAGTATAACATGTTTGTTATTTTTAGAGAAAGACTTTAGTATCACTTTAAGACACCTGGCTTATTGAAACAGGTTGAATGCATTTTTTCCAGTTCACTCATAAATAGTCAATAATATATTTTTTTGTAAATGTATTTTTTTCTGAAATGATAAACAATACAAATTACAAATGTGAAACAAAAACTATGGGGGTTGGGGTGAAATACAGCAACCAAACAGCAACGTAAGTTGTTGCTATCACACACATAAAAGTATATTTCCCTAGAAAAATAATCTGTTGTGTCTTTCAAGTCTGCTATAGGAATGTACAAAACATAGTGGGGGAATAAAGCAGATAGGACACTTTTTGATCATATGGCCCCTTTAAAAAGACCTGAGCCTAATTCAGTTTTGTAAAGTTTTCCGATAAATATTCCAGATTCATACATTTCTTATAAGCACCAATTTTATAATCTGTCACTAGTGGCTGCATCTGATTCAAAACGAATTACTGCAAGTTTGCAGATAAACACATTTATTGTCATTTTGACCAACTCTGAATTGGCATACAATGAGAAGTCAGTGCTTGGAGTGTGAATTTTTTTTGCTGGTAACCTGTCATATATAAAGTATAACAGCTTACCCAAACAGGGTTCCCTGGTTTGCTATGACCAAAGTAAACAAAGGTGTGGGAATGCTAGTTGATGTCATGACTGAAATATGGCAATGGTCATATTTGGACAATGATGTCCTCCAACATCTTCACCTCTTGGTTTACTGTCAGATGTCAGCTGGGCAATCTCCTGGCTGACAGCTGAATAGGGCTGAGGAGTAACCATTGCTATGATACTGTCAGCTGCAAAGGTGAGAGTATCTTAGCTAGCAAGGAGCTGAGGATACACTGAGAACAGCGTGTCCATGGTATGCACACCCCACACCCCATACATGAGGTATGTAAACCTAAATAGACTTTTTCAGCAATTAGCACTGGAATCACCCAGCTTTACCTGCGGTCCTAACTTTTCTTATCTTTGCCAACTTTTCAATGCTAGAAAAAAAAAAAAAACACGATCGGCCCTTCTAAGCTAAAAGACAGGGAAGTGACCTTCGCGCTTGATCGAACTATAACACACAGGTGACACTAATGAACTGAAAAAATCCCACAAGGGGTGTGATAGGGTGCCAAAATAATAGAATAAAATTCTTAGGAAGCTGCAAAACCTAATGGTGAACACTGAACCACAAGTGAAAGAAGAAAAAGATGATTCTGCGCTATAAACCGTGGCACTAAATAAAGTAATAAATATAATCACATAAATATGCAAAGCTGAGTAATACCATGCGCTAAGCGCTAAAGTGCATATAAAGTGAATGATGGTAATGAAGTGGTATAAAAGATAATCAATGAAAGTCAACCATTAAAAAGTGCATAAAAGATTATACATAAAATTAAAACAATAAATAATAATTGTGAAAAATGGTGTAAGTGACTGTGATTAAAAATCCGTGAAAAGTTCCGTGGACAGATCAATATTCATGGTAGCAATGATAATAACAGTAATATTAATTAATAATGTCCATGCAATGAGGTAGATGAAATGGCAATAAATATATGTCCGTCAATCCCACCGACGTCCTGTATAGCCCCGTCTAGGTCAAAGTAAGTGGGTATGGCGACTTGAAACTTGTTTAAGAAAAGGCAGCAGGTGGGTGCAAACACATACAGTGGTGTGAAAAAGTGTTTGCCCCCTTCCTCATTTCCTGTTCCTTTGCATGTTTTCACACTTAAGTGTTTCGGAACATCAAACCAATTTAAACAATAGTCAAGGACAACACAAGTAAAAACAAAATGCAATTTGTAAATAAAGGTGTTTATTATTAAAGGTGAAAAAAAATCCAAACCATCATCGCCCTGTGTGAAAAAGTGATTGCCCCTTAAACCTAAAAACTGGTTGGGCCACCCTTAGCAGCAACAACTGCAACCAAGCGTTTGGGATAACGTGCAATGAGGCTTTTACAGCGTCCTGGAGGAATTTTGGCCCACTCATCTTTGCAGAATTGTCCTAATTCAGTTACATTAGAGGGTTTTCGAGCATGAACGGCCTTTTTAAGGTCATACCACAACATCTCAATAGGATTCAGGTCAGGACTTTGGCTAGGCCACTCCAAAGTCTTCATTTTGTTTTTCTTCAGCCATTCGGTGGTGGACTTGCTGGTGTGTTTAGGATCATTGTCCTGCTGCAGAACCCAAGTTCGTTTCAGCTTGAGTACACGAACAGATGGTCGGACATTCTCCTTCAGGATCTGTTGGTAGACAGCAGAATTCATAGTTCCTTTTATCACGGCAAGTCTTCCAGGTCCTGAAGCAGCAAAACAGCCCCAGACCATCACACTACCACCACCATATTTTACTGTTGGTATAATGTTCTTTTTCTGAAATGCAGTGTTCCTTCTACGCCAGATATACTTGGACACACACCTTCCAAAGAGTTCCACTTTTGTCTCATCGGTCCACAGAATGTTGTCCCAAAAGTCTTGGGGATCATCAAGATGTGTTGTGGAGAAATTGAGACGAGCTTTGATGTTCTTTTTGCTCAGCAGTGTTTTCTCCTTGGAACTCTGCCATGCAGGCCATTTTTGCCCAGTCTTTTCCTGATGGTGGAGGCATGAACGCTGACCTTAACTGGCAAGTGAGGCCTGCAGTTCCTTGGACGTTGTTGTGGGGTCTTTTGTGACCTCTTGGATGAGTCGTCGCTGCGCTCTTTGGGTAATTTTGGGCGGCCGGCCACTCTGGGAAGGTTCACCACTGTTCCATGTCTTCGCCATTTGTGGATAATGGCTCTCACTGTGGTTCGCTGGATTCCCAAAGCTTTGGAAATGGCTTTATAACCCCTTCCAGACTGATAGATCTCAATTACTTTCTTTCTCAATTGTTCTGAATTTCTTTGGGTCTCGGCATGATGTGTAGCTTTTAAGGATCTTCTGGTGGACCTTACTGTGTCAAGCAGCTCCTATTGAAGTGATGCCTTGGTTGTGAACAGGTGTGGCAATAATCAGGCCTGGGTGTGGCTAGAGAAATTAAACTCAGGTGTGGACAACCACAGTTATAGTATGTTTTAACAAGGGGGGCAATCACTTTTTCACACAGGGCCATGATGGTTTGGATTTTTTTCACCTTTAATAATAAACACCTTCATTTACAAATTGCATTTTGTGTTTACTTGTGTTGTCCTTGACTATTGTTTAAATTGGTTTGATGTTCCGAAACACTTAAGTGTGACAAACATGCAAAGGAACAGGAAACGAGGAAGGGGGCAAACACTTTTTCACACCACTGTAAAATCCCCAACTAGTACTCCCTAGCCTCTCACCTTCGGGCCAGTATTTCAGGGCACTGAGAGTGTTAGTAGCTTAATCCAGACTCCTCTCCTCCACTCGGTCCCAAGGAATATAACCAATTTGATCGGTACTGCAATCCTCTCATGTCATAGAGATGAAGGGTAAGAGAAGAAGGGTGGGGGGGGGGGAGCCCAATAGTGAAGTATATTTGGGTAAAATGCGTTTATTTATAAAGCAAATTGCATCCTTACATCAAAACAGATAAAATCAAGCATACACAGGCGAGCAGCGCCAGTTGTACATCACTTCCGGTATCCTCCGGTATCCTCCGGTATCCTCCGGTATCCTCCAATCAGGTCAATCCCAGGGATTGACCTGATTGGAGGATACCGGAGGATACTGGAAGTGATGTACAACTGGCGCTGCTCGCCTGTGTATGCTTGATTTTATCTGTTTTGATGTAAGGATGCAATTTGCTTTATAAATAAACGCATTTTACCCAAATATACTTCACTATTGGGCTCCCCCCCACCCTTCTTCTCTTACCCTTCATCTCTATGACATGAGAGGATTGCAGTACCGATCGAATTGGTTATATTCCTTGGGACCAAGTGGAGGAGAGGAGTCTGGATTAAGCTACTAACACTCTCAGTGCCCTGAAATACTGGCCCGAAGGTGAGAGGCTAGGGAGTACTAGTTGGGGATTTTATGTGTTTGCACCTACCTGCTGCCTTTTCGTAAACAAGTTTCAAGTCGCCATACCCACTTACTTTGACCTAGACGGGCTATACAGGACGTCGGTGGGATTGACGGACATATATTTATTGCCATTTCATCTACCTCATTGCATGGACATTTTTAATTAATATTACTGTTATTATCATTGCTACCATGAATATTGATCTGTCCACGGAACTTTTCACGGATTTTTAATCACAGTCACTTACACCATTTTTCACAATTATTATTTATTGTTTTAATTTTATGTATAATCTTTTATGCACTTTTTAATGGTTGACTTTCATTGATTATCTTTTATACCACTTCATTACCATCATTCACTTTATATGCACTTTAGCGCTTAGCGCATGGTATTACTCAGCTTTGCATATTTATGTGATTATATTTATTACTTTATTTAGTGCCACGGTTTATAGCGCAGAATCATCTTTTTCTTCTTCCCCCTGCCCTTCTAAGCTACCTGACTGCAGTCTAGAGGCCAGGTTGTAGAATATTAGCAATTGGTTGCTGTGAGCACAAACTCTCACATTAGTTCTGCATTTTCTCGAGCCTCAAATTCATTTGATTTTGGTTAAATGTATGGTGAACTCAAACCCTGAACTCACCACTACAAATTTTTAACAGTTTTAGGTATTCAGCCCAATCTGTTCAAAAAGTAAGCTTATCCTGAGCAGGAGACTAGTAGGGAAACCTTTGTTCTTTGAAATCATTGTGTCATAAGCAAGCTATTAGACTTAATAATTCTGTTGGAATCAAACATGAATGTTATATTTCTAAAGTTTCTACACATCTGTTTGTACAACCATGATCATATTGACACTTGCAATCCCACACTTTTAAAGGTACAGAGGAATGTGGCACCAAACAGAATCTGCATAGCAAAAGGAGTTATCTTTAGCCCACCTGGTGTGCATGAAGCTTCAAATAGATTAATGATGAAGATGGCCCAGGGCGCATAGACTGCAATACTGTCCCCAGAAGCCCAGTATGGCAGGACAGTCAGTAATATAAGGAGGATTGTCATGTGAACACTGATTGGTGCAAAGCAAATGGGACTGGCAATGGGGGGAGTTTGAATGAGTGAGTTTTGTTAAAAGGAATTGTTGCAGAGAGCTCGGTCTCTGTGTCTCTCTGCCCTTCTTCTCTAATCACAGCTGATGGTGGTCTATGCAAGCCTCATGGCTTGGTGGCCATCTTGAGGCCTTCCCCTTTGGATCATGGCGATGGCCCTCTCTTGGTCATCTGAGTCTAGCCGATGCTACAAAGCCTCACGGAGGGCCTTGTGATAAGTATCTTTGATATTCTTGTATTACAGTATATGTTCTGATTGTAAGCTTTGCGATATTGTAATGTCTTTTAATACTTTATGTTAGCGTTCCTAATTTCTTGGGAAATAAATAAGATAGTGTTTTACTAGCAGCAGTGTGTGTATTTTCATAACTAACTTTATATTAGTGTGCCTAGCAGGGTTTAATAGACCAGCTAACTATGGGAATAGACATGTTAATAGTAGTTTGTATACTGCAGCGATGTCTACAAATTCTAAACCATGCATCCAATATCATAATGCAAAAACAGGTAAGGAGAAAATCTTACTAAGCATTTATTATTGAAATTTGTGTTCTACTTGATGTTTTCCTTTAATCATGGTAGTGTAGATAATCAAGTGAATCAGTGAACAGAATTTGAATAGATTGATTCTTGCATTAATGGATTCTCTTCACTGATGAACACACTTCATTGCTGTGCAATTTGAATTTGCTTGGATATGCCCTTGTGAATATGTTTGGTTTCATCTTTAAATGTCAAACTATTAATTACTTTTTAGAAAAAGAAGGTTTTTTTTTTTTTTTTTCAAGAACAATTACTAAAGCCCATATCTCAGGCTCAATATTTTTAAACAAAAATGTGCAGTATGGTACCTGACTTGAATTAAAAAAAGATGGTACTTGGCCTATAGGGATTTCTGACATAAACTTAAATCCAGGAAGAAGTAAAGCTGATGGATGGGATTGATTTGCACATCTTCGGTGTTGAAGTAAAATGTTATTGAATTCAGTGAAGCATCACTGCTGTGATACAGTATCCTGGCTACTTCACAATTTCCCAAAAACCTTAAGGCATTATTAATACCACATTCATTTTATGTATATTGCTCTAACATGCATCACTTGGTTTGATAGCATTTGAGACATGTGTATGTTTGTAAGCAAGATACCGTTGGATAGTTAGCTTGGAGCAAAGAACTTAATTTCATATGTTTTACTGGGCAAGCAGGGGTTAGTGCAGTAATATATAATGCATTTTCATTTCATAAATGTGTTTTGTAAACATCACAGCAATTCATTGAAAGTAAGAGTTAAAAACATATATAAAAATATATAAATTTAGTGTGCATGGCTACAATTGCAATCAACACATACAGTATTAGTATTTATAACTCTCATATAAATATTTCACTAATGTGGAAATACAGTGAAACGAATGCAGTGTGTGACTCAGCCCACTAACATCAACCCCCAATTAAAGTGCTAGTTTCAAATGGACTGACCCTGTAATACAGTGGTTTTTAACCTTTATTGACCTCAGCCTAAGAAATATTCACATAAACACAACTTTGCATGCAATGAATATATATACTTTATTTTATTGCAATTTGATTGCCTCATACATTTATGACATACACAAACTTTGAATAAAGTAAACAATTTAAACAAAAAACTCACTCCTTTTCATGCAAAAAGTAATGGCCATTCATTACAAAAATGAAATACAATTATGTTGCGCAAATTAAACCAATATATTTTAATTCTACTCAAATCTACTACTACTAGAAAACCGGAAAATTGTATACTTACCTTTCCGTAATTTTTCTTTCCTGTGGCATCTTCATGGCAGCATACACTGCCTCCACAACCTGATAGGACCACATAGCTATAAGATGACGACACGGCCCTGCCCCAGTATTCTCCGTATATATGAATCACCTTCAATGGGTGGGTCATTGTGTGCTGCCATGAAGATGCGACAAGAAAGGAAAATTACGGAAAGGTAAGTATACAATTTTCAGGTTTCCTGTCGCATCATGGCAGCATACACTCTGGGGAGTAACTCGCAGACTGGCTGGGAATGCAAGAAAAATAAATTTATTAACAAGAAACAGAGGAGTTGGCCTGAATGACGGCCCTTCCAAAATCCACTGTTGAAAGTCGTGCAGAATCCACCCTATAATGCGATATAAAGGTGTTTCTGGAAAACCAGGTGGCCGCCTTACAGATAGTCTCCGCCAAGACCCTACAATAGGCTGCCCAAGAAGTTGCCACTGCCCTGGTGGAATGCGCCTTTAAGCCCTCCGGAATTTGTAGTTTACGCAGTGAGTAGGCCTTTTTGATAGTCTTTACCAGCCATGAGGCGATGGGGCGAGCCGGTGCCGCCTAACCTTTCCTACAGCCATATGGAACAATTAAAAGGTTCTCCGATCTCCTTATCGACTCAGTTGCTGAGAGATACTTTAGGATGTTGTACCTGACCGGAAGATGAGGGTCACCTTGATCTGTGATAAGGGCTGGAAGGTTGATCTCTTGATCAAAGTGGAAGGAGGAAGACACCTTAGGTACAAAAGGCCTATTCTGTCTGGGTAGACGACCAGGTATGGCTCCTTGGCCATCAAGGCTTGCATCTCCGAGACTCTCTTTGCTGAAGTAATAGCAATCAGGAATGAAACTTTGAGCGTCAGGTCCCAAAGGGAGATGTTGTCGAGTGGAGAGAATGGCTCATTAGACAGGATTTCCAGGACAACTGAGAGGTCCCATGCCAGGAATGAAGGTTTCCTAGGTGGCCTTAGTTTAAGGCAGGCCCTCTGAAACTGGATGGCTAGAGGATCATGTGCCCATTTGACCCCGGTCAGAGCGAATAAGGCTGATACCTGGAATTTCAGGGTACTGGATCAAAGTCCTTTGTCTAGGCCTGACTGCCGGAATTCCAGGATTTGAGAGGCTGCCAGAGAAGATATGTCCCAACCTTGTTGTTGAAAAAAGGTGGTAAACTTCTCCCAGATCCTTCGGTAGGTGTTGTTGGTAGTCGGCTTCCTAGCCTGGAGCAATGTCTCCATTACCCTCTGAGAACAGCCCTGTTCTAGATACCGTATATACTCTAGTATAGGCCGTCCCGAGTATAAGCCGAGGCCCCTAAATCACCACAAAAAAATGGGGAAAAGCATTGACCCGTGTATAAGCCGAGGGGCAAAAATGCAGCAGCTACTGTAAGTGGAAAAAGGGTCAGCAATGCCAATCTGAATGTCCCCTGTACCCCCCGTGTCCCCATTGCAGCCTACCTGTGCCGATGTGCCGATCCGCCGATCCGGGGTCCTGGGTCCTGTGTCCGGGGTCCGGGGTCCTCGGTCCTCGGTCCTGGGTCCGGGGTCCTCGGTCCCGCTCTGTCCTCCCCACATGTAATACAGGCGCCATTACAATTTCAAAAGCCACGCCTCCTCGTCCGTGATAGGAGGAACACTTTTTTTCCCCAGCAGTCATGTGCAGTGTTCCGCCTATCACGGATATCCTCTCATCCTCGTCCATGAGATGAGAATGACAGGCCATCCGTGATAGGCGGAACACTGTGCTGCTGGGAAAATTAGTGTCCGCCTATCACAGACGGGCTGGAGAAGGCGGCGCGGCTTTTGAACACCGCCGTCTGTCTGCATGACACGCTGTTCATGTAGGCAGACGGCGGTGACTCGAATATAAGCCGAGAGGTGGACTTTCAGACCTAAAAAAGGGTCTGAAAATCTCGGCTTATATTCGAGTATATACGGTACCTAATCCTCTCAACCTCCAGGCCATCAGATGTAGTCTCTCTGTGTTCAGATGTAAAAGCTGGCCCTGAGAGAGCAGGTCTGCTGACAGCGGGAGAGGAAGCAGATCCCCTGTGTTCAGTTGAAGGAGAGTAGTGAACCATGGCCTCCTCGGCCAAAAGAGGATCACTGCCACTACTAGTTCTGCCGACCTCTTGAGCCTCAGAAGGAACCTCGCTATGAGGGGAGTCGGAGGGAAGATGCAGCCGAGGTTGAACTTCCAGGGATGTTGAAGACAATCTACTCCCTCCGCTGAGGGAAAGGGGATTCTTGATAGGAACCTCTGAAATTTTGCATTTGTTGGTGTAGCCACCAGATCTATGTCCGGTGGGCCCCAGGTCTGAGCGTAAATGCTTGGGGACTCTGAGACCACTCGTTGTTGTAAACAAGGCTTCTGCTGAGTGAGTCGGCCAGGAGATTCTCGACCCCTGGGATATAGGCCGCTCTCAGATCCAGTAGGTTCAGTTGCGCCCACTCCATCACGGGACAAACTTCCTGCATCAGGGAGGAGCTTCTGGTGCCCCCCTGCTTGTTGATGTAGGCGATGGCCACTCTGTTGTCCGTCCTCAGAAGGACTTGTTTCCCCACAGGTAAGCACTGAAGGCCAGGAGGGCCTGAAAGGCTGCATTCATTTACAGCACATTTGAGACTGCATCCAGGATCCTGAATGGCCAGCGCCCCTGGGCTGCATGATGTTGGTAGTGTGCCCCCCATCCCTCCAGGCTGGCATCCGAGGTTACCGTTTCCTGAGGAGGGGGAACTATATGCTTGCATCTCCTCAGGTTGCAGGGACGGGTCCACCACTGCAAGGATTGTTTGACCTCCTCCGAGATGTAGATTGGTTGGGTCATGGATGAGCAGTCCCATTGGCGCAGAAAGGAAGTTTGAAGAGGTCTTGCGTTCCATTGGGCCCATTGGACCATAGGAATGGTCGCAGAAAGAGAGCCTAGGAGACTGAGACATACTCTGGCTGGTAGGGATGCTGCCAAGATTGCTTTTCTCACCCTCTGAATTAGTGGGGAAATCTTCTCTACCGGTTGTTCCACCGTGTTTGTCCGGGTATCCAACTCCGCACCCAAGAAGATCATCCTCTGGGTAGGATGAGCATTGCTTTTTTTCCAGTTTATTAACCAGCCCAGTCCTTGTAGTGTGGCAACTAGGACCTCTCGATGTTGGACATGGGACTCCTGGCTGCTTGAAAGGAGGAGGATGTCGTCCAGGTAGTGATGGACTCAATCCTCTCTCCCTTAAGGATGCAATCACCGGTAGCAGGACCTTCATGAAAGTTCTGGGGGCAGTAGAGATCCCGAACGGGAGACTCTGAAACTGGAAGTGGCCCTGATTTACCGAGAACCGAAGGAACTTCTGAAAGGCGACATGGATGGGGACGTGAAGATAGGCGTCCTGGAGGTCTACGGAAAGCATCCAATCTCCCAGATTTATGGCTTGGAGGATCGATTGTAAACTTTCCATCTTGAATGACTCCACTCGAATGGAGCGATTGAGGTTTTTTCAGATCTAAGACTGGACAAAGGTCCCCTGATTACTTCTTGACCAGAAATAATGGGGAGTAGAATCCCCGTCCCCTCTGTGATGTAGGTACTTCTATTATTGCTTTCTTCTGGAGAAGCTCTTGAACGTAACTGGTCAGCAGTAGCCGTTTTTCCCCTGATGGTAGAAGCCTGGTCGGACAAAAATTATCCCCTGGGGGATGTCTTCTGAAAGACCATCTGTGCCCGAAACGGACAGTGGCCACTGTCCATGGGTTCTTTATTGCTTCCGCCCAAGCCAGCTTGAATTTTGAAAGCCCTGCCCCCACTACCGCTGGCTGGGCGGGCGCACCTTCAAAAAGACTTTTGGTCACCGGAAGCAGGAGTTTTGGGTTTCTGGAATTTCATAAAAGATGTTTGGGGGTTCTTCCAGCTCCTCCTGTATTCTTTCCCCGGCCTATAGGATTTTGCATCCCTGTATCTATCTGGCAGATTACGTCTAAAGGGAGGAAGCCTCTGCTGCTTTGGTTTCCTGTCTGATGGTATCAGTCCCGAATTCCCGCCAGTCACTTTTGAAATTGCTAAATCCAGCTTTGCACCAAAGAGATTTTCGCGATAAATAAATGATCTTTATTCAGAAAGTTGTGATAAAGATGCTACCAAGCTATTACATAGAGAATCCATGTAAACTGTATAACATAACTTTCTATGATTTTAACCACTTCCTGATCACTGCACGGCGATATACGTTGGCAGAATAGCACAGGTGGGCAAAAGGGCATATGGGTACGTCCCCTTTAAGAAGCGGTGCTGCGCCTGCCGCGTTTTCCGTGACTGTGACCACAGGTCCCAAGGCATTTCTCCATTCTGTCTAGTGACATGACAGAGATCACTGCTCTCTGTCATCGAGAGCAGTGACCGCTGTCATGTGTGTTGAAGCGTTTAACCCCTTCACTGTCAGTGTCATTTACACAGTAATCAGTGTGTTTTTATAGCACTGATCGCTGTATAAATGACAATGGTCCCAAAATAGTGTCAAAAGTGTCTGATGTGTCCGCCATAATGTCGCAGTCCTAATAAAAATCGCAGATCGCCGCCATTACTAATAAAAAAAAAATTATAATAAAAATGCCATAAAACTATCCCCTATTTTGTAGACGCTATAAATTTTGCGCAATCCAATCTAGAGGAAAGGGATTAATGTCACTTCTGTTGAAATCAGTAACTTGTAACCTTACACATACAGTATGTCAGAGTTTGACTTTGCAGGCCATATGTGGTTGACACATGCACATGTTGATACTTGAATACTATCTGGGTATCAGTATAAAAGGCTGCTTAGTCTATGTCTGCATTCTTTACCCCTCAGTTGACATTGCACCTCAATCTGGTGCCTTCTCTGAGGATTGCACCTGGGAAGTTACCTTGCAGAACATGTTATTCACACCTTCATGGGCTCTAGAGAAGATCAGAACTCTGTTCCTTGTGTGAGTCAATGTTAATTTCTGGTAACTTTCAAAGGCCAGCTTCTTTTTACCACATTTACATGTCAAGCTTAGTCACAAACTACCACCAGCTTCGTCTGTTTCTAGGCTGATCAATAATGGTCATTTGGCCAGACATGCTCCTGAACTGAAAGTGGTTGTAAATCTCAGACATGAAATTTGAACCAAAGCATATCCTTATATAGTGTGTACTTGTCCCAATTAATAGCACTTGTAGGTTAATTTATTAAAGGCAAATCCACTCTGCACTACAAGTGCACTGCAAATACACTTGAAAGTGCACTTGTATGTGCGGTCGCTGTAGATCGCAGTAGATCTGAGGGGAAGCTCTGAAATGAGGGGAAACTCTGATGATGTTATCATCCAATCATGTGCAAGCAAAAATGCTGTTTTTTTTTATTTTTCTTACATGTCCCCTTCAGATCTACAGTGACTTTACTTCCAAGTGCACTTGCAGTGCACTTGTAGTGCAAAGTGGATTTGCCTTTAGTAAAAAAAAAAACTAATGCGGCGTACACACGAAGGGACAATCCCGCGGGATTATCCTCTGGACTGAAGTCCAGCGGATAATCCCCTCGTGTGTGGGCGCCGGCGGACTTTTTGGCGCCAAAGTACGGCGGACTAAAGTTTCAGGTTTTGTTTTCAAATTATCCGCTGGACTTGGAAGTCCAGCGGACAATCCCGCCGTTAGTGGGCAAGTCCGCGGGACTTTTGAAATGAAGGGACTTGCCGCTCATCGGCAAGTCCGTTCATTTAGCACGTGACTTCAGGTTACGTAGCTAGCGTAGGCAGTTACTGCCGCCGCGCTAGCTCCGTGACCTGGCATGGATTTAAAGGGAATCCCCACGCCGAAAAAACGGCGTGAGGGTTCCCCCCAAATCCATGTCAGACCCTCATCCGAGCACGCAGCCTGGCAGGCCAGGAAAGGGGTGGGGACGAACGAGCGCCCCCCCCCCTCCTGAGCCGTACCAGGCCGCGTGCCCTCAACATGGGGGGTGCCCTGGGGAAAGGGGGGCCGTGCGGCCCCCCCACCCCAAAGCACCTTGTCCCCATGTTGATGAGGACAAGGGCCTCTTCCCGACAACCCTGGCCGTTGGTTGTCGGGGTCTGCGGGCGGGGGCTTATCGGAATCTGGGAGCCCCCTTTAAAAAGGGGCCCCCCAGATACCGGCCCCCCACCCTATGTGAATGAGTATGGGGTACGATGTACCCCCCCTACCCATTCACCTAAGGTGTAAAATGTAAAGTAAAAAAAAAAACACCCACACTTTTGAAAAAATAGTTTATTGCACTGCTCCGGGGGTCTTCTTCCGTCTTGGGGGTCTTCTCGCCGGACTCCCCCGCCATTTACCAAGCTCTTTTACCGAGCGAGGGGAGTCCGGCTACCTTCTTCGTCGTCGCCGCCGTCTGGGGGTCTCGATCCGCCTTCGGGGTCTTCTTCCGTCTTGGGGGTCTTCTCGCCGGACTCCTCCCCTCTCTTCTGCTCTTTTACCTAGCTCTTTCACGAGGGGAGGAGTCCGGCTACCTTCTTCGTCGTCGCCGCCGTCGTCTGGGGGTCTCGATCCGCCTTCGGGGGTCTTCCGGGGGTCTCTTCTGTTCTTGCGGCGGTCGTCGTCTTCCGCGCCGCCGGCGCCTTGTCCTTCTTGTTCTTCTTCTTCTTTCCGATGTTGACCCGTCGCTGTCTCTGCCCGGAATGCCTGTGCCGATCTGCGCTCGGACTTATATAGGGACATGGGGGACAGGGTCACATGCACATGTCACATGGTGACCCCGCCCCCTTGTGTTGTCACAGTCCCGGAGGATGCTGGGACTGTGACATCGCAAGGGGGCGGGGTCACCATGTGACATGAACATGTGACCCTGTCCCCCATGTCCCTATATAAGTCCGAGCGCAGATCGGCACAGGCATTCCGGGCAGAGACAGCGACGGGTCAACATCGGAAGAAGAAGAAGAACAAGAAGGACAAGAAGAAGGACAAGGCGCCGGCGGCGCGGAAGACGACGACCGCCGCAAGAACAGAAGAGACCCCCGGAAGACCCCCGAAGGCGGATCGAGACCCCCAGACGACGGCGGCGACGACGAAGAAGGTAGCCGGACTCCTCCCCTCGTGAAAGAGCTAGGTAAAAGAGCAGAAGAGAGGGGAGGAGTCCGGCGAGAAGACCCCCAAGACGGAAGAAGACCCCGAAGGCGGATCGAGACCCCCAGACGGCGGCGACGACGAAGAAGGTAGCCGGACTCCCCTCGCTCGGTAAAAGAGCTTGGTAAATGGCGGGGAGTCCGGCGAGAAGACCCCCAAGACGGAAGAAGACCCCCGGAGCAGTGCAATAAACTATTTTTTCAAAAGTGTGGGTGTTTTTTTTTTACTTTACATTTTACACCTTAGGTGAATGGGTAGGGGTACATCGTACCCCATACTCATTCACATAGGGTGGGGGGCCGGTATCTGGGGGGCCCCTTATTAAAGGGGGCTCCCAGATTCCGATAAGCCCCCGCCCGCAGACCCCGACAACCAACGGCCAGGGTTGTCGGGAAAGAGGCCCTTGTCCTCATCAACATGGGGGACAAGGTGCTTTGGGGTGGGGGGGCCGCACGGCCCCCCTTTCCCCAGGGCACCCCCCATGTTGAGGGCACGCGGCCTGGTACGGCTCAGGAGGGGGGGGGCGCTCGTTCGTCCCCACCCCTTTCCTGGCCTGCCAGGCTGCGTGCTCGGATGAGGGTCTGACATGGATTTGGGGGGAACCCCCACGCCGTTTTTTCGGCGTGGGGATTCCCTTTAAATCCATGCCAGCTTGCGGAGCTAGCGCGGCGGCATTTACTGCCTACGCTAGCTACGTAACCTGAAGTTACGTTCGAAATGAACGGACTGCTCCGTGTGTGCAAGTCCGTTCATTTTCAAAAGTCCCGCGGACTTTTGGCCGGCGGATTATCCGCTGGAAAAGTCCGTGCGTGTGTGGGCAAGTCCACACCCTCGGAAAGTCCAGCGGACCTAGCCGGAAAGTCCAGCGGATTGTCCGCTGGACTTAGGTCCGCCGGGAAAAGTCCGTACGTGTGTACGAGGCATTAGTGTCATTTCTGTCTGGTACTTTGTTCTTCTACTATCAGCATGAATCACTTTTGGCAATTTTCCTGACACCAAGAGAAACATTGTGATAGGGGAACTCCAACAGATTGACAGCCTTAGCTCTGTTCCTGTGAGCTGTGTGAAGGAGGTTGTGTCTCTTCCTTCCAATCACCTCACCTCACTGAGCTCTGCAGAATGTAAATCAGCTCTCAGCCCCATTTTTTTCTGAACTCTCAACCAAGCTTATAAATTCAGCACTTTCATTAGATGTAGAAGGGGTGTGGCCAGTGCACGATCCACATGGAAGCCTGAGAACAGAGCTCCGGCTACAACAGGGGGATACAAGCGACACACAGCCACTAAGAGCAGCGGTTCAGCTACCTGCCACCCGGACAAGCTCCTCACACCCCACCATCGATGTCCTCAAAACGCAAGAAGGACCGAAAACCAAAGAAGCTGACTGCCTTCTTCCTTCAGCCAGTACGAGGGAGCAAAAATGGCGCTGGAGCCCCGGCCCCTGCTCCCTCACAGCATAGCAACGGTTACTACACTGAACTGCCTGATGATCCAGGAGCGGCTGAAGGGATTCATCTGGCTTCTCTATCTCCTGACACATCCCTTCCTTCCAGTCCAACCTCTAGAAGCCTAAAGCCTGCACGAGGCTGGACAACAGCCTGCCAGCCTGTCTGAGGTGAGTCAGGGAGAGGACTCTGTATCACTTAATCCCTCAATGCAGTCTCCTATTGCATCCTTCCCAACATCAAATCAGCCTGTCATGGACACACCTCTCAAGGATATGCTATTATCCCTACACAACTCACTCAAAACTGAATTCATGAAAGTCTCAAAGCAGTTTAGCACTGAAATACACTCACTGGGCACAAGGGTCCATCACATTGAAAACACAATGGAAGATGACCAATACCATCAATTACCTTGTTGACGCCCATGACGAGGGGTTAGACGAACGTAAGTGAATTAAAGCCAAGCTTGCCGACCACGGCGAAATAACTTGAAGCTCAGAGGGGTACCTGAATCGGTTCAGATGGCTGACCTCAAAAATGTTGCCACTGATTTATTTAAGGTCCTAATACCTGACGCACCACCGATTGAACTGACCATAGATCGGTGTCACAGGTACTCACCCGGGCCGAAATGCTGAGAGCTGCTCCCCTTGCGACTAGGTGCACGATGCCTCTGAAGTGGGTACAGAGGACACTGGCACAAAGATGCACGGGTTGCCAGCAGGTGTGTTGCAGGTGGTGTGCAGTAGCGACGTAGACCAGGTGAGGCTGAAGCTGCACTGGAAGTAGACACCTGGCAGGACCGTGATAAGGCAGAGGCTGTATTGTATCAGAACATACACTGGAGGGAGATCCTGAGGTGCATATGAGAACTGGAAGTCCAGAACGCCAGGCCGAGGGTCAAACACAAGAGATCAGGCAGAGGAATGTCCAGGAAGCAAGCCAGGGGTCAAAAACAGGTAGGTAACTCAGAGAATGTCCAGTAGGCAGGCCGAGGGTCAAACACAGGTGATCAGGCAGAAGAGGTATCCAGGAAGCAGGCCAGGAGTCAAACACAGGTAAGTAACTCAGAGAATGTCCAGCAAGCAGGCCGAGGGTCAAGCACAGGTAATCAGGCAGAAGAGGTATCCAGGAAGCAGGCCAGGGGTCAAACACAGGTAAGTAACTCAGAGAATGTCCAGCAAGCAGGCCTAGGGTCAAGCACAGGTAATCAGGCAGAAGAGGTATCCAGGAAGCAGGCCAGGGGTCAAACACAGGTAAGTAACTCAGAGAATGTCCAGCAAGCAGGCCGAGGGTCAAGCACAGGTAATCAGGCAGAAGAGGTATCCAGGAAGCAGGCCAGGGGTCAAACACAGGTAATCAGGCAGAAGAGTATCCAGGAAGCAGGCCAGGGTCAAACACAGGTAACAGCAGCGGTGGTCAAGCGGGTTCCTGGTCAGGCACAGGTAATCAGGCAGGTACAGGATACAAGATACTGAATACAATGTACAGGATACAAGGTACTGGGTACAAGGACTGGAGCCAGGACTCAGGGAGTAGAGACAACAAACCAGCAATTACTGAAGGGAAAGGGAAGGCCTTTTATAGGCCAGGTAAGTGGTCAGGTGGGATACCTGGACGAGTGCGCATGCGCACTCGTCCTCTGTCAGCGCCGCGCATAGATACCCGAGCGCCGTGAACCCGCGCATGCGCACCCGCTACCCGGCGTACCTGCACTGTTTGCTAAGCCGCTCTACCGCGCGTGCGCATTCTTGGAACCCGGCGCCGAAGTATGGTATTTCCCTGACAATCGGATCCACCTTGTCCCTAAGCCATCTTATCTTTCCAACACTGTTCCCCGTGACATAATTGTGAGGATTCACTTCTACCACATCAAGGAGTAAATTCTGCACAAAGGTCGCTCCCAAGGAACATTTCCGAACCCCTACAACAACATCCAAATTTTTGTAGATCTGTCTACACACCCTAGACATCATACGACAACTGAACACCATCACAAAAACACTCCGTAACCACAAAATCGAATATAAATGGAAACAACCTTCCAAGATAGTGGTTGAATATAACGGATCCTCTCACCCAATTAACTCTATGGAATAAGGTCTTGCACTGCTCTGCACATGGGATATAATTCCAGACCAACCCTCAGCTTCAGGCCCTCATAAAAATCTGTGAAAAATCACATCACATTGGCACACCTGTGGAGCTCACTTCCACCACTGATCAAGAGAATCTCATCCAAAATCAGAATTTCCGCTTCCTAAGCGATGCTTACAGCAGCTGTATCTTTACGTTATTGCCTGTTTGTTTCCTTGTTTGTTTTCATTTTTTTTTTTTTTTCTAGACTACATATCCACATTGTGGCCCACTGCTCATACCAGCAAGAGAAAACCTAAAACTTCAGAACCACCACGTAAAGTCTCTGGATCTTCTGCATGTATCACAACTATCGGCAAATCTGTAAGTACCTTATCGATCAACACACTAAACCCTCATCATGGATCTCAAGATCTTAACTTTAAATGCTTACAGGTTGAACCACCCAGCCAAACGGCATCTATGTGGCAGACAGCCAAAACCCAGATGTGCTCTATACTATGCGTTCAAGAGATACACTTTAAAGCCTCTGCATCCCCAACTTGTACACACAGATATTTCCCCCACGTATTCAAGGCCTCAGATCCTAAGAAAACCAATGGAGTACTCATTGCAATACATAGGGCTGTCCCATTCCAACTGCACAAAAGCATTTCAGACCCACTTGGGAGGTACCTTATCCTAATATGCACCATCAACAATGCACTCTTTACTCTAGTAACGATTTATGCCCCAAACGGCCAATAGATTTCCTCAACCGGACTATATGAAAAGTCCATCACCTGCGAAAGAGATACTTAGTTGTATTTGGAGACTTTATTGTGATACCGGACTCAACAATAGACTCATCAAACCCACGACCCAGACATACCCCTAACATGGTTAAATTTCTCTATACTAATGCTCTATACACCTTCTTTTCCCCTGTTCATAATACATATTCTAGCATTGACTACTTTTTAGTAGATAAATGGTTACTACAAAGGGTAAGCAGGTCTGAAATAGAAACAATCACATGGTCTGACCATGCTCCAACAAGTATCTCCCTCTCTAATCCCTCATCCCCACCACCTTACAAGGTATGGAGGGCTAACATGTATGTTATGCAAGCTTCCCCCTATGCAGATCAACTGTTTGATAATGGATAACTGTTGGATAATAACATTGGTTCTGTTTCAGACCTAGCTACCTTATGGATGGCTCATAAAGCCTTTATTAGAGGTGTCTTAATTCAAATGGAACTCTCGGGCCAAAAATAGGAGGATGCAGCACATTGACCAAATTACGAAAGAAATCTCCCAGGCCAAACCAAACCACACCTAGTCAAACCACTCAACACTGTCTTTCAGCTCTCTGCCAGGAACTCAGAGCCTTACTATTAGACTCGTTTTAAAAACAACGCAACCTTAAAGCTAAACATTACACAACTTCCAACAAAGCAGGGAAATTGATGGCCCTCCGTATCCGAGGCATCGCATTAAATCCAAAATCCCTACATCATACACCCATTCTCTAAGCACAAGCTGACCAACCCACAAGAGATAGCAGACACATTCAGTAGCTGCTACAAAACCCTATATAATATTCAGGATGACACCTCCATACCCCACCCCACGCTCACATCTATAGAAACCTTCCTAAAACAAATAAAACTTCCCTCTCTCTCCCCTGAGCAACTACAGACTCTAAACACACCATTCACCATTCACTACAGTGAAAGTGGCTGAAGCGATTAAATCCCAACGGTAAATCGCCAGGTCCAGATGGCCTACCAGGGGAATATTACAAACAGTTTCAAGACACCTTAATCCCTTACCTGTGCTAACTGTTCAATAATGCTGCCTCCTCAGACTTTCCAAAAGAAATGCTAAAAGCCATAGTAATAACCCTACATAAACCAGGAAAATCACCAGATACACCACAAAACTTTAGGCCAATATCCCTATTGAATAGCGACCTCAAACTCTATGCCAAAATCATAGCAACCTACCTGATGAATGTCTTACCCTCCCTTATCCACATTGATCAAGCAGAATTCACAAAAGGTAGGCAGTCCTCAAACACTACCAGGTGTCTGATCAACATCATTAATTTTGTAGAAAAAACACGAACGCCTTCTCTGCTCCTCTCTTTAGATGTGGAGAAGGCATTTGACAGGGTTAATTGGGTCTACTACTAGCAGTCCTGTCTAAATTTGGCTTTAAGGACAGAATCCTCTCGACCCTCACTGCCCTATACTCCAATCCAACTGCTCATATATATGTGGATGAGATGCTATACTGTCCGTTTGCAATTACTAATGGCACAAGGCAGGGATGCCCCCTGTCCCCCCTAATATTTAACATGGTTAAGGAGCCACTAGCAGAGCATATCAGAGCAGACACGTCCATTTCAGGAGTCACAGTAGGGAAATTGCACCACAAAATTAGCTTATTTGCAGATGATGTCATCCTCATGGTCACCGACCCACAATCATCCTTACCAAAAATACAAACAGCCCTTATGGAGTTCAGAAAGGTCTCATACTATAGGGTCAATGAATACAAGTCCAATATCCTTAATTTAGGATTAGATGGGGTTACACAGAACCCTCTGGAACTTTCTTGCCCTCACCACTGGAAAGATGCTGGACTGGACTACCTGGGCATAAAACTCACCAATAGCACAAAACACCTTTTCAATGCCAATTTCCTTCCTTTTAGGCAGCATCTCTCCCAAGAACTAGAATCTCTAGCCAAATTTAAGTTTTCCTGGGCAGGGCGCTTAGCAGCGTTCAAAATGTATACCCAAAACTTCTCTAACTTTTTAGGACCTTGCCAATCCACATTCCGAAATCTTTCCTCAATTCCCTTCAACGTATTTTAAACAAATACATATGGAAAGGGAAAAAAACGTAATTAAGCACAGGTCAACATGAGGCTCAAACCTAACGAGTATAGTGGACTATTACCATGCTACACTGTTGGCGCATATAAAGGAATGGTTCAAATCTACCACGTCTACTCTATGGGGAGAACTGGAGCGCAATGCCATATCCCTGACCTGCAACTCTGGCTTTGCAGCCAGCAGCCTAGACCTTCCATCCCCATCCTTTACTCCCCCACTATCAAAGCCTCGGTATAGGCCTGGTGGAGACTTTTAGCTTCCACCTGGACAAAGACTCTGACAACCGCTATAAAGCAACCTGTCACAATGTTAAAATTTTTTATTCCTGACCTACATCTAGCTAACTGGATTAAAAATGGTCCTGTAATGCTAAACGCGCTCTATGAAGGCAGACACCTAAAACCTTTTAAACAACTCCTCTCAGAACTCAATCTCCAGCAGGCAGACTACTACCAATACTTGCAAATTGCTATCGTTAAAGGCCTACTTAAATCCATCCATGCAGGAGAAGAAAGGTATATCTCTATTTTACTCCCTCCTTGGGGGAAAAAACAGTATTCACAAAAATACCTCCCCTCTGTAAGTGGTAAAAAGATTTGCAGAACCAATTCAGTGGAAATCAGCATTCACCTCCATATATAAAGCAACTTCCTGAAATGTCCTTTGGGAGCTTACACAAAAAATAACCCAGATATGGTATTTAACCCCTTCAGTCTTAACCAAGTTCAAGGGACACTCTGATCCACAGTGTTGGAGAACATGTGGCGGGGAAGGTACTCTCCTGCACATTCTATGGGATTGCTCTTATATACAAGGATTCTGGAGAAAAGTTTTCCATCTATTAAGCAAAGTGACCAAGCACACCCTAACCCCCTCCCCTGAGCTAGCATTACTCAATCTAAATAGCGATCAAATACCTTTACAAATGCGAAAAATAGCAATCCATGTACTCCTAGCAGCTAGACTATCTTTTATTGAAATGTGGAGAGAACCGGCACCCCCAAAACTAACAGATGTGATTAATATGAACCAATTGCATCATACATATGAGCTCCTAATAACAGAGTATAGTCATTCACCGTTAATGGAAAACAAAGCATGGTCTGCATGGTCTGAATGGTACAAAAATTTTACTGGGTGATTCCACTCCAACCCAGAGTATTATCTACACATAGTTGTAACTATTTCTTTAGATCTCAAGCACTGCAGATAATTGGATGTAACAAGTTTCTAGCTCGTTAGATCTCCTATCCCTGGTGTTTGTTTAATGTAAAACGGTTATTTGTAACTTTATCATGTAGCCTAGCTACTACATATTGGTTTTGCCTTGTATTTAAAAATGTTCAATAAAAACTCTATACTGAAATGATTAGCTGTAGAGAAGAGAGGCTGTAGATAGACAACTACAACTTATGTAAGAGGATTTGTTTCCTCTCTGTTTTCTATCACCAGGCACTTCGCTGGGCATATGTAAGGGTTTACAACCACTTTAAAGACTCCAATAAACTTCTTTCTTTTCTCTAGGACTAACCACAAGTTGCTAGAAAGTAATACCGGTAGTCTTTTATACCACAGTCCTCCTCAGCCAGAGTTTTTTTCAGGCTTAAAATATACCTAAACCCAAGAATAAAAATGTATTATATTCCAACTTACTAGTAGGATGTGGTGGTTACATTGATTTTACTTTTTTAAACTAAGAACATTTATAGCAAATACAGCTAATTATTTTATTTTCTATGCACTCTATATACCAAAGGAATTAACCAAAATGTAAAAAGAATTTAAAGAGTTACTGTGGATAAAAAGTATACAGTATACGGTATTATATAGTTAGTCCTGTTTTTAACCATTTCAAATTTATTAACAACAAAGAATAAGCATACACGTATACGATTGTTTACAATTCGTAAGAAAAGAAAGCGCTATTGTAGTACAATCAGTATTGAGTATCTAACATATATCTTAATGACATCTCAAACATTTAACTTAGTTTTCACGTTTGCTGGGTTGTCAGCGTAAATCCTTAATGGGCCAGAATTCTGGAAGGCACACATTCGTAAGTTGTAGATTATTCTATAATCAGCTTAATGAGTGGGGTAGGTAAAGAGGGGGTAGGAGTAAGAGGGACGTGGATAAATGGGAAGAAAACAAGGTGGGGGGGAAGGGATTGAAAAAGTGGTGGTTGCACAGCGTTGTGGTACAACGCCTCACTAGTTTGATGAGATTATACATCCCAAAGTATGTTTGAACTGTAACCCATGGTATAAAAGAGAGAGTACAATTTGTATGGGTGGTAAGGTTTTTTGTTTCCTGTTCTGGCCTCAAACAATCTACTCTTTGGTCTGTTTTGACAGGTAAATATGTAACATGTAAGCACAGTAGCCACTACTAAAGAGCAGATTCTGTCAGGCTTCCCCTCTGAGGCCCTTGTATTTTTGTGAGTATCTAAAGGTAAACCATGGCATCCATGTTGCATGAAATTTTTCAACGGAGTCATTGGACTGTGCTATTGTTTCCTCCATGTTTTTCTCCAGGAGACACATTTTAGTGGCAATAAAAAACACCGAATTTGGGAGATTCACCAGCGTGTATCATGGGAAATCTCAGAATTCCAAATCAGCGGGGTAGCCATCCCTAAAGTAGTAATAAAAGATGAGTGGGTCGTCTTTTAATTGTGAAAGGCTTAATGTAACACTGTAACCTCCCATGGTATCTGGAGATCATCAGGAGATCCAACAACATAAAGATGTCTAGTGATAAGAGATCTAAAGTACACCCTCTTTGGGACACGTCAAGAGGGGCCTCCCATATGACATATACAAAATTAAGAAAAATTTAATTAATTATAATTTAACGACTCGCAGTTGGGGTGACACTGTAAGATTATACGTTTTTATACCCGAATCGACTATATCCTCATTCACCTAACGAGGCCGACATAGGTTCAGACCACGCACCTGGATCTGGGGAAGTAGAGTCGTGAATGGCAGTGGAAGGTCAAATCCCTTCAATTAAACCAAGAAATCGATTTTTTTTTTCAAATCAACGAGACGGAAGAAATAACACCATTTGGTTTAATGGGAGACGCACAAATGTGTGATGAGAGGAGTCCCTGCTCACATAAGAAAAAGAAGCTGAACGAACAAATGACAGAAAGGTCCATAAAAATCACAGGCACAAAGTATTGAAGTAAACAACTTACGGGCCGAACTAAACTCATGTGAACAAGCAAAAGCCAAGATAAAGCGCAGACAAACAATATACGTGGGAACAAGCCAAGCAGGATGTTAGCACTACAAATAACGGGTATTAAAAACGCAATCTGGAGAGAGATTTCATCAGTGAAAATGGCCCAGGCCTTTAAGACTTATTATGAGGGTCTTTACCAACTCCATCCTCCATGTCACAACTGTCGCCCACATCGTGTAAAGTCCCCTGGAGGGGATGGCATGGATGGCTGGAAAGGATATTTTAACGGCAGTAAAAAAACATCCATTGATAGGGGCAACTCTAAACACAATTAGAAGAATCTTTAAAAAAAACAAGATATCAACAGAATCTAGCCCTATGTCACCTATACTGGGTACACCAGAATTCAAGCCGGGTATTATAGACCAGAAATTCACCGACCTAAGACGTATGGGGATAAGCAGGGTCATACATTTTTCAAAAGAGGGTAGATTAATGACAAGAGGGGAGATAGAAAGTGAATTTACCCCAGAGCTAGACTACTTCAGAGTAATGCAGCTGGGAGCATATATATGCTCAAAAAGTAGAAAATACCCGGAAATCCGGGGATTGTCGGGGTTTGAGCAGGTATGCTTGGACGGGGAAAACCTGAGACACCCCCTGTCATATTTCTACAAAATGATTATAGGACTAGAGGCGCCCGAAAACCTAGGCTTTGTGCAAGCCTGGGAACAAGAACTGAAGGTCACATTTTCCCAAAAACAAAAAGAAAAAATTTTGAGTTCTGTCCACAAAACGTCACTAGCAAGCAGATACCAAGAAGGGGGATATAAGATCCTCACCAGATGGTATAGGACCCCAAGTAAGTTGCATAGAATACTCCCGCAAATTCCAAACGTATGTTGGCGATGTAGAGAAACAGAGGGCACGATGCTGCATATATTTTGGGAATGTGGGAAAATCAGAGACTATTGGAAAATGGTGGAGGAAACGGTAAGGAAAATTACAGGTGTGTCACTTGGAGAAAACCCGGCTGCATTTTTACTAAACGATGTTCCCATGTCGGTTGAAAAATATAATAAATCTTTAATGAAGCATCTCCTTACGGCAGCGAGAGCCTGTATCCCGGCCTTGTGGAAAAAGGAAGCAATACCAACGAGGGCCCACTGGTGGGCCAGAGTCGGTGAAATTCAGCAAATGGAAAATTTGACTATGGCATTGAAGGAGCAGGAGGAGAGGTATGGGGAAACATGGGCTCCCTATTTTGCATACAAAAGAGAGGAGGAGAGGGAACAAAAATAAGATAATACTCCGAAGAGGACGGGGGGAGGGGGAGTGGGAGAGAGGGACTTTGCCTTTTTAATTTTTTTTTTTTTTTTTTTTTTTTTTTTTTTGGGGGGGGGGGGGGGGGATGGGGTAAGAGACGGAGAGAAGTGTGAATTAAAATGAGGATAGAAGAAGCAAAGTACAAGTAACTCACCTCATAGAAAATGATTGTAATAGTAGAAATGTTACATATTAAGGAACATTGTAAATATGAATTGTATTGTTTAAAAAATAGAAATAAAGAGTTTAAAAAAAAAAAAAAAAAACAAATATCTTTAATTTTCAGTAGCCAGTCTTTAATGGCTAGTAGATTTCCAGTATAGCGGCACAAGAGACTTGGCAGCGTTCAGTAAGTGTATAGTCAATGATTTCTTGTATCGCCGGAGTGAGAATGATGTGACATGGAGTAAGCAGCAAGCTGCATCCAAACTCATTGAAGTGCGTCAGCAATTTATAGGAGGTGTCCTGAGTTCTGGTGCTCAACGAGCATTTGTGAGCTAGTATACAGGCTTTCTGCCATTGTCTGTCGGTGAGCGTCACCTCGAGGATTTCCGACCACTTCTCTCTGAGTCTTTCCGTGGGACAATTGTCCGAGTTTGGCAACCAAGCATAGGCAAGCGAGGTAGCTTTTTGAATATGGGTTCCCTCCAGGCACACTGATTCTACTTCTGTCAATTGTCTTATAAAGTGTTCTTTGTGGGATTTTTTGTTACGATAGCTGCGAAGTTGGAAGTATGTCCACAGAGGCATATGTGGCAGATCATTATCTGTTTTCAGTGTTACAAAGTCCTTCATTTGTGCGTTTTGGAAACAATGCTTGGCAATAAGAGGTGTGTGTGGATTTGTTGCCCTCAGGAATTGTTTCCCTGCTCCTGCTGGGAAGTCTGGGTTTTGGTGTAGAGGTGTAAGTGGGCTTTGAGAGGTAGAGAAATTAGAATTCTTGGCTAGGTGCTGAAAAATCATGAGGGTGGTGTTAATCAGGGGATGTTGTTTTGTTGTGGGAGGATATTTTGACTCTGGTATCCATGGGGAATACCTCAGCTCAATGGCGCTTGAAGCGTTCTCCAAGGAGATCCAGTCTTTGCTATCATCATGGCAATGCCAATCAACGATCCTGGCAATATGTGCTGCATGATAATATTTCCTGAAATCAGGCAATCCTATCCCACCTTTTTCTTTGGGTTGATTCAATAGCGAATACCTAATGCGGGCATGTTTGTGAGCCCAAACAAATTGGCTTTGGAGTGACTGTAGTTTTTTGAAGAAAACTGATGGGATTTTTATTGGGAGAGTCCTAAAAGGTTACAATAGCTTGGGCAGGACTACCATTTTTCAGATGGCCGCCCTGCCAAACCATGAAAAATTTCTGGGGTGCCAACTCGCCAGGTCTGCTGCTATCACTTTGAGGAGTGGTGGGAAGTTGCTATCAAATATCTGGGAAAGCTGCGGCATCAGCCAAACTCCCAAATATCTGAGCACCCTAGTCTACCATTTAAAGGGACTATTGTCTAGTACTAGCTTAAGTGTTTGCTCTGGTATGCTTATGTTAAGGGCCTCCGACTTGGTCAGGTTAATTAGTCCTGTTTTTAATGTAACAAAGATTATGATTCTGGTACAGAGCATGGCAAATGTATTTACAATTCATAAAAGGTGATTTATTTTTTACAATTTTGCATATTTTAAGACTATGCAAAAAGAAAATAATGAACACAATAAATATAACTGAAAACATACAAATATTAATGATAAAAATAAAATAAAATCAGTAATAGTAAAAAAAAAAAGCCAAGGGTTAAATAATACATTTAAAAGAAACACATTTTATTTAAAAGCATTTTTTCTAGTGAGTAAGTGATTATAAACTAATTGCAAACTTTTTTTTATAATAAACATGTCATACTTACCTGCTTTGTGCAATGTTTTTGCACAAAGCAGCCCTGATCCTCCTCTTCTGGGATCCCCTTCCAGCGCTCCTGGCTCCACCTCTTTGGCGTGTGCCCCATAGGAAACTGCTTCCTATGAGGGCACTTGTGTGGGCTCGATCTAAGGCTATGCTTCCTGTGTCTATAGACAG
Organism: Lithobates sylvaticus; assembly: GCA_028564925.1. Lineage (NCBI taxonomy): Eukaryota > Metazoa > Chordata > Amphibia > Anura > Ranidae > Lithobates > Lithobates sylvaticus. The sequence continues at coordinate 143,401,287 of CM053028.1, read as the reverse complement.
TGTGGCTCGGCCTCATCCCTGCAGCACAGGATTTGATTGACAGCAGGAGAAGCCAATGGCTCCCGCTGCTATCATTCTATCCTATGTGGAGAAAGAGCAGAGAGAGTTGTGCTGCCCTTGGGCACAGTGCTGGATCAAGATATGGGTAAATATAAGGGGGGGGGGGGGGCTGCCGGGGATCCTGTGGCACAGAAGTTTTTTTTTACCTTACTGTAGATAATTCATAAGGGTAAAAAACCTTCTGCCTTTATAACCACTTTAAGGATCATTTGCTGTGGAACAATATCCTGCTAATTGTTCACCTTCAGAGACTTTCATTTGATTGCTGAATATGTTATTGTTCATATACAGACTAGGTATATTACAACACATATAGGGCTGTTTTAATACAACATGCTGCCTATTTTGTTTTCATATATTCTTTTCTGTATGCGTATATCTTCTTTTTAAGAGAGCTATATTCACCTTTATGCTGTCTTGTTTCTGAAGTACTTTTTTTCACACAAAACTTTTATAGAGTGACTAATGCCTCGTACACACGAAGGGACTTTCCCGCGGGATTGTCCGCTGGACTCGAGTCCGCCAGACAATCCCCCCGTGTGTTTGGCGCCAAAAGTCCGGCGGACTAGGTTTTAAGTTTTGTTTTAAAATTATCCGCTGGACTTGGCAGTCCGGCGGACAATCCCGCCGTTAGTATGCTAGTCCGCGGGACTTTTGGAAATGAACGGACTTGCCGATCATCGGAAAGTCCGTTCATTTAGCACGTGACTTCAGGTAGACGGAGCTAGCGAAGGCAGTGAATGCCGCCGCGCTAGCCCCGTCACCTGGCATGGATTTAAATGGAATCCCCACACCGAAAAAACGGCGTGGGGGTCTCCCTCAAATCCATCTCAGACCCTTATCCGAGAACGCAGCCCGGCAGGCCAGAAAAAGGGGTGGGGACGAGCGAGCGCCCCCCCTTCTGAGCCGTACCAGGCCGCGTGCCCTCAACATGGGGGGTTCCCTGGGGAAAGGGGGGCCGTGCGGCCCCCCCACCCCAAAGCACCTTGTCCCCATGTTGATGAGGACAAGGGCCTCTTCCCGACAACCCTGGCCGTTGGTTGTCGGGGTCTGCGGGCGGGGGCTTATCGGAATCCGGGAGCCCCCTTTAATAAGGGGGCCCCCAGATCCCGGCCCCCCACCCTATGTGAATGAGTATGGGGTACGATGTACCCCTACCCATTCACCTAAGGTGTAAAGTGTAAAGAAAAAAACACACAATTTTTAAAAAATGTTTTATTGCACTGCTCCGGGGGTCTTCTTCCGTCTTGGGGGGTCTTCTCGCCGGACTCCTCCGCTATTTACCTAACTCTTTTACCGAGCAGAGGAGGCCGGCTACCTTCTTCGTCGTCGACGCCGTCGTCTGGGGGTCTCGATCCGCCTTCGGGGGTCTTCCGGGGTCTTTTCTGTTCTTGCCGCTGTCGCCGCTTTCTGCGCCGCCTTCTTCTTCTTCTTCTTCCTCTTCCGATGTTGACCCGTCGCTCTCTCTGGCCGGAGGATGCTGGGACTGTGACATCACAGGGGGGGGGGGGCGGGGTCACCATGTGACATGAGCATGTGACCCTGTCCCCTTGTCCCTATATAAGTCCCAGCACAGTGCGGCTCTAGCATTCCGGCCAGAGAGAGCGACGGGTCAACATCGGAAGAGGAAGAAGAAGAAGAAGAAGGCGGCGCAGAAAGCGGCGACAGCGGCAAGAACAGAAGAGACTCCGGAAGACCCCGGAAGACCCCGAAGGCGGATCGAGACCCCCAGACGACGACGTCGACGATGAAGAAGATAGCCAGCCTCCTCTGCTCGGTAAAAGAGCTAGGTAAATAGCGGAGGAGTCCGGCGAGAAGACCCCCCAAGACGGAAGAAGACCCCCAGAGCAGTGAAATAAAATATTTTTAAAAAATTTGTGTGTTTTTTTCTTTACACTTTACACCTTAGGTGAATGGGTAGGGGTACATCGTACCCCATACTCATTCACATAGGGTGGGGGGCCGGATCTGGGGGCCCCCTTATTAAGAAGAAGAAGAAGAAGGCGGCGCAGAAAGGGGCGAAAGCGGCAAGAACAGAAGGGACCACGGAAGACCACCGAAGGCGGATCGAGACCCCCAGACGACGGCGTCGACGACGAAGAAGGTAGCCGGCCTCCTCTGCTCGGTAAAAGAGCTAGGTAAATAGCGGAGGAGTCCGGCGAGAAGACCCCCCAAGACGGAAGAAGACCCCCGGAGCAGTGCAATAAAATATATTTTTTAAATTGTGTGTTTTTTTCTTTACACTTTACATCGTACCCCATACTCATTCACATAGGGTGGGGGGCCGGGATCTGGGGGCCCCCATATTAAAGTGGGCTCCCGGATTCCGATAAGCCCCCGCCCGCAGACCCCGACAACCAACGGCCAGGGTTGTCGGGAAGAGGCCATGGTCCTCATCAACATGGGGACAAGGTGCTTTGGGGTGGGGGGGCCGCACGGCCCCCCTTTTCCCCAGGGCACTCCCCATGTTGAGGGCACGCGGCCTGGTACGGCTCAGGAGGGGGGGGGGGCGGTCGCTCGTCCCCACCCCTTTCCTGGCCTGCCGGGCTGCGTGCTCAGATAAGGGTCTGAGATGGATTTGGGGGGACCCCCACGCAGTTTTTTCGGCGTGGGGATTCCCTTTAAATCCATGCCAGGTGACGGGGCTAGCGCGGCGGCATTCACTGCCTTCGCTAGCCCCGTCTACCTGCAGTTACGTTCTAAATGAACGTACTGCTCCGTGTGTGGGCAAGTCACACGCTCGGAAGTCCGGGCGTGTGTGGGCAAGTCACCCCCTCGGAAAGTCCGGCGGTTTGTCCGCTGGACTAGGTCCGGCGGACAAAGTCTGAACGTGTGTACGCGGCATTAGGAGTACCATATCCAGGTCCCAGCCAATGCAGAGACAGCAAAGGCACCTGTCTTGGGCACTGTGGAGGTGTTCAACTTAGGCAAGAGTCTTTCCTGGCTCCATAATGTTTTACCTGTTTCCTGCACTCTGCAGAACCAGGCTGCCAGAATGCTTGCCCAGCCCTACTGATTATACTGGGATAGTTGCTGCTCCAGTGTAATCTGCAAGGCTGGGCTTTCAGTGTGACAGCCAAGTCCTACTCATTTATTTAAGAACAAAGTCAACAGCTGTACCAATTTTTCATAAATTACTATTTTGCCCATTATAAAAAAAATATTTGCTTATAGGAAACCCTAATTCGTTTTTAGTTACATTTTCATCAGATCAGATTACTGCACCCCCAGCTGGTGGCAAGCAGCTATCATCTTTGCACACTGCACCTGCCTGGTCATTGTATGTACAAGTTTCACCTATCTCAATACAGAACGGGCACTTTTTGGCATCTTTGACTTTGACTTCCACAGGACCTCATCTCGGCACTGACTGTAACCCCTTCAACAGTGTCATTTACTTGAATGGTTCTCAGAAGGTGGATTTTTACCCTATAAGAACAATTTATTTCAGAGTAAAGGCAAAGTCCCTGGTATTATGTGTACCATAATTTGTGATAATAAATACATTAAATGAAAAGATATAATGTGGATTTATCTTTTGTAAATTGGCATCCTTTCTATGAAGTGTGTAAAAGCAAATCCAGTTTTCATTTAAAAAATGCTTTAAAAAGGTATTTTCCTAAAACTTTCAGTAAAATTTTTGTAAACTGGGCAATTTCATTCTTGCGTTTATTTATTTTTTTCTTGGGAAAATAACAGATTTTTTATACACGCGGAAAGTACTGAGTTGATTGGCATTATTATTTGAAATGAAAAACATCTGTGCTTTCCATTATTATGTAAATAATAGGCTTTCTCAGGTTTCAGAACATTACATGTATGCAATCAGGATTTTTTTTATGAGTAGTTTATCTTTATTTATAATGCTTTTAAAGGTTTGAAATGGCAATGGCAAATGTCTTTTCTCTGGTTTTTCCTCAAGAAGTGCAACCTCTAGGACATTGCTTTTTACCAGTATTACAATTTTGAATAGCATAGAATAGGTATGCAGTATATCTAATCCACTCCATTGTATGTTTTTTTAACTTTTCTTTCTATTTTTTATAGCTTTATGATAAAAAGAAACCTATAATAAGAGAAACATATATAGCTGTTGCTGTCCTTGTTTTTAAAAATGCTGTTGCCTGGCTGAAATTGTGTGTGTAGCTAAAATATTTGTTTTGGTTTTGGATATCATACAGAAGGGCTAAAACCCCTGGTAGTTTATCTTTTGTTGTCTGTGTCCTGTTGGGGAAATTTCAATTGACTTTCTGTCCCAGAGATGCAACAGGATCGATTGGAAATTAACCGCTTGCTGACCAGCCGCTGTCCTTATACTGTGGTAGGTCGGCACGATCCCGCAAACCACCCTAGCTATACGTTGGTCCCTTTAAGCGGGATAGCAGGGGGGTGCCAATGCTCGTGGCCAACGGTCGTGATGACCACTGGCCACAAGAGATTGTGGGCATGAGAGGCAGAACAGGGATGTGTGTGTGTAAACACACACATCCCAGTTCTGTAAGGAGAGAGAGATTGTGAATTCCTACGAGCTGCGAACCACAATCTCTCAGCACCTATAGTCACTTCCATCCCCCACAGTTAGAACACACACCTAGGGAACACAGTTAACCCCTTGATCGCCCCCCAGTGTTAACCCCTTCCCTGCCAGTGACATTTATACACTAATCTGGGCAAAATGTGTCAAAAGTGTCCAATGTGTCTGCCATAATGTTGCAGTCTCGATAAAAATTGCAGATCCCCACCATTACTAGTAAAAAAATAAATAATAAAAATGCCATAAATCTATCCCCTATTTTGTAGACGCTATAGCTTTTGCGCCAACCAATCAATATATGCTTTTTGCAATTTGTATTACCAAAAATATGTAGAAGAATACATATCGGCCTAAACTGAGGAAAAAAATTGCTTTTTTAAAAAAAATGGGGCTATTTATTACAGCAAAAAGTACAAAATATTGTGTTTTTTTCAAAATTGTCGCTCTTTTTTTGTTTATAGCGCAAAAAATAAAAACCGCAGAGATGATCAAATACCACCAAAAGAAAGCTCTATTTGTGGGAAAAAAGAAAGCCAATCTTGTTTGGGTACAACTTTGCACGTCCGCGCAATTGTCAGTTAAAGCTATGCAGTGCCAAATCGCAAAAAATGGCTTGGTCATTGAGCAGCCGATTCTTCCCAGGGCTGAAGTGGTTAAGCAAATTTTCCTCTTACGCAGCTGCCACCAAAACAGGTCCCCATGGAGGATTTACCATCACCTCTAGGTAAAGGTGAATATGTCTAGGTTTGGTTTGTAGGTGATTCATTCATCAAAATGTGAAGTGAAAAATTAAGAATTTAAATCCAAACCCATTAATTCTATGGGGGAGACATCTTGACAATCAATTATGCCCATTTTCAAGGCTAATACGAGCTTGGCACTGCCATGGGGACAAAAATAAAAACATTTTAAAAATACAGTACAGCTGGAAGAGGGTCCTCCTTTTAAGGTGCCTTCAAAGGTGACATAGAAAAAACACCAATTCTAACAATTACATGTTTTGTAAATACCTATAAACTGTATGTGGTGTTATGCAATAGCGGTATGTGGTCCTTTCCATCTGACCATTGCTCTGTGGATGATAGGCAGAAGATAGGCAAGACCTTGCAAAGATTTCTCCAAAATCTAGATGAGAATTGCACCCCTCTGTTAGAAATTGAAAAAAAAATTAACAAAAACTGAAAAAAACTAAAATGTTGTTTGGTAATCCGTGCAGCCTGACTATTTATTTTACAAAAATATTTGCTGTATCCTGAGCAGTGCAAGAAGGCAAGAAGTGTGCCATCTTGGAAAGACGGTCCACTATTAGGGATGAGCCGAACACCCCCGGGTTCGGTTCGCACCAGAACCTTCGAACCGACCGAAAGTTTGCGCGAATTTTCGAACCCTATACGTTATAATGGACGCGAACGTTCGAAATCAAAAGTGCTAATTACAACGGCCAATATGCATGTTAATGTCATAAAACAGGTTTGGGGACCCGGGTCCTGCCCCAGGGGACATATATCAATGCAAAAAGAACTTTTAAAAACTAACGTTTTTTCGGGAGCAGTCATTTTAATGATGCATAAAGTGAAAAAAAAAAAGTGAAATTTTCCTTTAAATATGGTACCTGGGGGGTGTCTAAAGTATGCCTGTGAAGTGGCATGTGTTTCCCGTGTTTAGAACTGTCCTTGCACAAAATGACATTTGTAAAGGAAAAAAAGAAGCCATTTAAAACCACTTGCGGCTTTAGGTTTGTTCTTAAGTAGAATCTGAACAGGTACATTATGAAGTGTAGCTCCATCCCAAAAAAATCTATTTTTAAGCTTTTTGGAGAACATAGGGAGGGGTTATCACCCCTGTAACATTTGCTGTCTTTGCACATCTGTTCAGAACATGTCACCTCACTTTCCGTCCCAATGACAAATGTTTTTGGAAAAAGTGGGGTTTTAATTGAAACAAGGATTGGTGATAAAGTATCAGTAGAGAGGAGATACCTTTTTCCCAAATTAAATCTAACAGGATAGAATTTCCCTTCCTAGGGGTAGATTTCCTCTCACTTCCTGTTTTCTCTTTCCATTTGCAAGTAGGAGTCGTTTGTAAGTTGGATGTTTGAAAGTAGGGCCCTGGCGTATATACTCTGCAGAAATTTGCCCTATTAGATGTTGGTGTAGCCACAAGACTGGTGGGCACAGGAATGGGCCCTGCTATGAGTTAATAGATCAAGATTTGTAATTGCATGCACCTGTTGAACAGGGCAGAAAAATTGGGGGTGGTGGTGGTGGTGGACGGTGTTGCCACAAGACTGTAAGCTCTCACAGTTACTCTTGGTGGGCGCAGGAATGGGCCCTGCTGTGAGTTATTAGATCAAGATTTGTAATTGCAAGCACCTGATGAACAGGGCAGAAAAATTGGGCCTTTGGCGGTGGTGGTGGACGGTGTTGCCACAAGACTGTAGGCCCTCATAGTTACTCTTGGTGGGCGCAGGAATGGGCCCTGCTGTGAGTTATTAGATCAAGATTTGTAATTGCAAGCACCTGATGAACAGGGCAGAAAAATTGGGCCTTTGGCGGTGGTGGTGGACGGTGTTGCCACAAGACTGCAGGCCCTCATAGTTACTCTTGGTGGGCGCAGGAATGGGCCCTGCTGTGAACTATTAGATCAAGATTTGTAATTACCCGCCCCTGTTAAACAGGGGCTGAAAAATTGTGCCTTAGGCACTGGTGCTGGTGCCACAACACTGCAACCCCTCACAGATACTGTACTTGGAGCACAGCAGTCACACGTGTTGCGAAGCATTTTTTTAAAAAATTGTAAGTACCCGCCCCTGTTAAACAGGGGCTGAAAAATTGTGCCTTAGGCACTGGTGCTGGTGCCACAACACTGCAACCCCTCACAGATACTGTACTTGGAGCACAGCAGTCACACGTGTTGCGAAGCATTTTTTTAAAAAATTGTAAGTACACGCCCCTGTTAAACAGGGGCTGAAAAATTCTGCCTTAGGCACTGGTGCTGGTGCCACAACACTGCAACCCCTCACAGATACTGTACTTGGAGCACAGCAGTCACACGTGTTGCGAAGCATTTTTTTTAAAAAATTGTAAGTACACGCCCCTGTTAAACAGGGGCTGAAAAATTGTGCCTTAGGCACTGGTGCTGGTGCCACAACACTGCAACCCCTCACAGATACTGTACTTGGAGCACAGCAGTCACATGTGTTGCGAAGCATTTTTTTAAAAAATTGTAAGTACCCGCCCCTGTTAAACAGGGGCTGAAAAATTGTGCCTTAGGCACTGGTGCTGGTGCCACAACACTGCAACCCCTCACAGATACTGTACTTGGAGCACAGCAGTCACACGTGTTGCGAAGCATTTTTTTAAAAAAATTGTAAGTACACGCCCCTGTTAAACAGGGGCTGAAAAATTGTGCCTTAGGCACTGGTGCTGGTGCCACAACACTGCAACCCCTCACAGATACTGTACTTGGAGCACAGCAGTCACATGTGTTGCGAAGCATTTTTTTAAAAAATTGTAAGTACCCACCCCTGTTAAACAGGGGCTGAAAAATTGTGCCTTAGGCACTGGTGCTGGTGCCACAACACTGCAACCCCTCACAGATACTGTACTTGGAGCACAGCAGTCACACGTGTTGCGAAGCATTTTTTTATAAAAATTGTATGTACACGCCCCTGTTAAACAGGGGCTGAAAAATTGTGCCTTAGGCACTGGTGTGGTGGCATGGATCATTGAGGAGGAGGAAGAGGATAGTCAGTGAACATAACAGGACAGTCACTCAGCATCAGCATAGGCAGTCTTGAAGGGATGTGACATTAAAAATTATTCGGTTATATCCGCCTCAGGTGCCTGGTAGCTGGTGGTGATCCAAGACTGATTCATTTTGATGAAGGTCAGTCGATCAACCGAGGCGGTGGACAGGCGCACCCTATGATCAGTCACAAATCCTCCAGCAGCACTGAATGTGCGTTCGGAAAGAACGCTGGAGGCAGGACAGGCCAGTAGCTCAATTGCATACTGTGCAAGCTCTGGCCAGTGATCCATCCTCAGGACCCAGTAAGCCAGAGGATTTTCGGTGGGAAAGGTGTCCAAGTCTGACCTTGCCCCAAGGTATTCCTGCACCATGTATATCAGACGCTGGCGATGGTTGCTGGAACCGATCATACCTTGGGGCTGCGGACTAAAAAATTGTCTGAACGCATCGGTCAGACGTCCACCTTCCCCACAGCTCCTTCTGCCACTGACCGAAGCCTCAGCAACTCGTCGCCCAGGACCAGGAGTTTGTAGCCTCCCAGTTTCTGGGAACGCGTTGCACAGACCTTTCTGCAAGGCCTCCCTGAGATGTCTCATCCTCTGCTCCCTCTGCGACGGCAAGATAAGGTCCGCAACCTTACCCTTGTACCGCGGATCAAGGAGAGTGGCCAGCCAGTAATGGTCCCTCTCCTTGATCCGAAGAACACGAGGATCCTTCCGCAGGCTTTGCAGGATCAGGGAGGCCATGCAGCGTAGGTTAGCTGAGGCATTCGGTCCGGAGTCTTCTGGGTCACTGAGGATGACATGATCGCCAGCCACATCCTCCCAGCCACGTACAAGTCCACTGGTTTGTTGGGACTGTACATCATCCCTAAAAGACTGCTGCTGCTGATGCTGAGTGCCAGGCTCCACCTCCATGCTCACACAATCCTCCTCCTCCTCCTCCTCCTCCTCCTCCTCATCCTCTTCCTGTGTGATGGGTGGGACAGAAGGAACACTGTCCGGATAAAGGGGGCCTTGAGAGGCAAGGAAGTCCTCCTCTTCCTGCCTCTGTTCTGCCTCAAGTGCCCTGTCCATTATCCCACGCAGCGTATGCTCCAACAGGTGGACAAGAGGGACAGTGTCACTGATGCATGCACTGTCACTGCTCACCATCCTCGTGGCCTCCTCAAATGGTGAGAGGACAGTGCATGCATCCCTGATCATGCTCCACTGACGTGGGGAAAAAAAACCAAGCTCCCCTGACCCTGTCCTGGTGCCGTAGTCGCAAAGGTACTCATTGATGGCCCTCTGCTGCGTGTGCAGTCGCTGCAGCATGGCCAACGTTGAGTTCCACCTGGTGGGCATGTCACATATTAGGCGGTTCTTGGGCAGGTTCAGCTCCTTTTGCAGCTCAGTCAGCCGAGCACTGGCATTATAAGATCGGCGGAAATGCACACAGACTTTCCTGGCCTGCCTCAGGACATCCTGTAAGCCTGGGAACCTGCCCAAGAACCGCTGCACCACCAGGTTGAGGACGTGAGCCATGCAGGGCACATGGGTGAGCTGCCCCTGTTGCAGGGCGGAGAGGAGGTTGGTGCCATTGTCAGAAACGACCATTCCAGGCTTAAGCTGACGTGGCGTCAACCACCTCTCGGCCTGCCCCTGCAGAGCTGCCAGAACCTCTGGCCCAGTGTGGCTCCTGTCCCCCAAACACACCAGCGCAAGCACGGCATGGCATCTTTTTGCCTGCGTACTTGCGTAGCCCCTTGTACGCCTACGGAGCACCGCTGGTTCCAAGGACAGAGCACTGGAGGAAGAAGAAGAGGAGGGGGTGGAGGAGAGAGGTGTGTCACAACCAGTAGCAGTAGTAGCGTTTTGGAGGCGTGGTGGCGGAACAACCTCCAACACTACTGCACCTTGTCCTGCATCCCTCCCAGCTGCCAATAGAGTGACCCAATGGGCCGTGAAAGAAAGGTACCGTCCCTGTCCATGCCTGCTGGACCATGAGTCAGCGGTAATATGCACCTTACCGCTGACCGCCCTGTCCAGCGAGGCATGGACATTGCCCTCCACATGCCGGTAGAGAGACGGAATCGCCTTCCGTGAGAAAAAGTGGCGTTTGGGAACCTGCCACTGAGGAACCGCACATTGAACAAACTCACGGAAGGGGGCCGAGTCTACCAACTGAAAAGGCAGCAGTTGAAGTGCTAGCAATTTAGCCAGGCTAGCATTCAACCGCTGGGCATGTGGATGGCTGGGAGTGTACTTCTTTCTACGGTCCAGCAGCTGGGGCAGGGAAATTTGCCTGCTGCAATCGGACGTCGGTGTACTGCAAGTACTTGGTTGTGACACACCTAATTCTACACCTTCAGTCCTCTCAGAGCAGCTTTCAGAGAGGACTGAAGGTGTAGTGGGGATGGAGATCCCAGCTGAGGAGGAGCAAGGAGAGGTCCGCTTAGTTCTTTGGTGTGGGTCTTTTATGTGTGCCTGCCAACGAGCTGCATGGCAGGTCGCCATATGTCTGGTCATGCTTGTGGTGCCCAAGCGGCTGATGTTTTGGCCACGCGAGATACGCTTGAGACAAATATTGCAAATAGCAGTGGTGCGATCTGCTGCACTCGTCTCAAAAAAGGCCCACACCAAAGAACTTTTCTGATAACGTGCAGAGGCAGCGCCCTGCACAGGCGGAGCTCTGCGGTGTTGTACAGTTGCTGTGCTGGCCTCTACCTGGCCTCCAGGGGGCATCCTGCCTCGTTGGACATGTGACGCCGCATCCTCCTCCTCCTCGTCCTCCTCCTCATCCTCTCTCCCTTCAGGCACCCACGTGGAGTCAGTGACCTCATCATCCCCTCCCTCTTCACCACTAGAGCAAACCTGGCAGTAAGCTGCAGCTGGTGGAACAGTACTGCCAGATTCCTCAAGCTGGGTATCATCATCCGAGCCTTCGAATCGTTGGGCATCCTCCTGGAGCATGTACCCAACACTGTGCTCAAAGAGTTCGGGGGACTCCTCAGGAGGACATGGTGGGTCTAGGGAAGGGGTGGCTGATGATGCTCTGTCAGTACCCTGAGCCTGGGTGAGAGAGGATGAGGAGGATGAGGAGGGCTTGGTCATCCATTCTACCAAGCCTTCAGCATGATGCGGCTCCACATGTCCAGCTGCCGAAAACAAAGACGCGCGTGTCCCATGGCCACGTGCTGATGACGATGCACGACCACGTCCACGTCCACGGCCACGTCCACTAGAAACAGAGCCTGCCTGCCCTGTGTTCTTGGCTCTGCACGCTCTGCCTCCCCTTGGCGGTCTTCCAGCCATTGTAGTCGGTAGTCCTGTGGGTGCTGCTGAGAAGAATATATAGGAGCTCTGTGTGATGCCACTAACACACTAGAAGTCCTATGGGTGCTTCTGCAAAGAAAATAGAGGAGCTCTGTGTGATGCCACTAACACACTAGAAGTCCTGTGGGTGCTGCTGAGAAGAAAATAGAGGAGCTCTGTGTGATGCCACTAACACACTAGAAGTCCTGTGGGTGCTTCTGCAAAGAAAATAGAGGAGCTCTGTGTGATGCCACTAACACACTAGAAGTCCTGTGGGTGCTTCTGCAAAGAAAATAGAGGAGCTCTGTGTGATGCCACTAACACACTAGAAGTCCTGTGGGTGCTGCTGAGAAGAAAATATAGGAGCTCTGCGTGATGCCACTAACACACTAGAAGTCCTATGGGTGCTTCTGCAAAGAAAATAGAGGAGCTCTGTGTGATGCCACTAACACACTAGAAGTCCTGTGGGTGCTTCTGCAAAGAAAATAGAGGAGCTCTGTGTGATGCCACTAACACACTAGAAGTCCTGTGGGTGCTTCTGCAAAGAAAATAGAGGAGCTCTGTGTGATGCCACTAACACACTAGAAGTCCTGTGGGTGCTGCTGAGAAGAAAATATAGGAGCTCTGTGTGATGCCACTAACACACTAGAAGTCCTATGGGTGCTTCTGCAAAGAAAATAGAGGAGCTCTGTGTGATGCCACTAACACACTAGAAGTCCTGTGGGTGCTTCTGCAAAGAAAATAGAGGAGCTCTGTGTGATGCCACTAACACACTAGAAGTCCTGTGGGTGCTGCTGAGAAGAAAATATAGGAGCTCTGCGTGATGCCACTAATACACTAGAAGTCCTATGGGTGCTTCTGCAAAGAAAATAGAGGAGCTCTGTGTGATGCCACTAACACACTAGAAGTCCTGTGGGTGCTTCTGCAAAGAAAATAGAGGAGCTCTGTGTGATGCCACTAACACACTAGAAGTCCTGTGGGTGCTGCTGAGAAGAAAATATAGGAGCTCTGCGTGATGCCACTAACACACTAGAAGTCCTATGGGTGCTTCTGCAAAGAAAATAGAGGAGCTCTGTGTGATGCCACTAACACACTAGAAGTCCTGTGGGTGCTTCTGCAAAGAAAATAGAGGAGCTCTGTGTGATGCCACTAACACACTAGAAGTCCTGTGGGTGCTTCTGCAAAGAAAATAGAGGAGCTCTGTGTGATGCCACTAACACACTAGAAGTCCTGTGGGTGCTTCTGCAAAGAAAATAGAGGAGCTCTGTGTGATGCCACTAACACACTAGAAGTCCTGTGGGTGCTGCTGAGAAGAAAATATAGGAGCTCTGTGTGATGCCACTAACACACTAGAAGTCCTATGGGTGCTTCTGCAAAGAAAATAGAGGAGCTCTGTGTGATGCCACTAACACACTAGAAGTCCTGTGGGTGCTTCTGCAAAGAAAATAGAGGAGCTCTGTGTGATGGGACTAACACACTTCAAGTCCTATAGGTGCTTCTGGAAACAAAATATATGATCTCTGTGTGATGGGACTAACACACTTCAAGTCCTATAGGTGCTTCTGGGAAGAAAATATAGGTCTGTGTGATGGGACTAACACACTTCAAGTCCTATGGGTGCTTCTGAGAAGAAAATGTAGGTCTGTGTGATGGGACTAACACACTTCAAGTCCTATAGGTGCTTCTGGGAAGAAAATGTAGGTCTGTGTGATGGGACTAACACACTTCAAGTCCTATAGGTGCTTCTGGGAACAAAATATATGATCTCTGTGTGATGGGACTAACACACTTCAAGTCATATAGGTGCTTCTGGGAAGGAAATATAGGTCTGTGTGATGGGACTAACACACTTCAAGTCCTATAGGTGCTTCTGGGAACAAAATATATGATCTCTGTGTGATGGGACTAACACACTTCAAGTCCTATAGGTGCTTCTGGGAACAAAATATATGATCTCTGTGTGATGGGACTAACACACTTCAAGTCCTATAGGTGCTTCTGGGAACAAAATATATGATCTCTGTGTGATGGGACTAACACACTTCAAGTCCTATAGGTGCTTCTGGGAACAAAATATATGATCTCTGTGTGATGGGACTAACACACTTCAAGTCCTATAGGTGCTTCTGGGAACAAAATATATGATCTCTGTGTGATGGGACTAACACACTTCAAGTCCTATAGGTGCTTCTGGGAACAAAATATATGATCTCTGTGTGATGGGACTAACACACTTCAAGTCCTATAGGTGCTTCTGGGAACAAAATATATGATCTCTGTGTGATGGGACTAACACACTTCAAGTCCTATAGGTGCTTCTGGGAACAAAATATATGATCTCTGTGTGATGGGACTAACACACTTCAAGTCCTATAGGTGCTTCTGGGAAGAAAATGTAGGTCTGTGTGATGGGACTAACACACTTCAAGTCCTATAGGTGCTTCTGGGAACAAAATATATGATCTCTGTGTGATGGGACTAACACACTTCAAGTCCTATAGGTGCTTCTTGGGAAGGAAATATAGGTCTGTGTGATGGGACTAACACACTTCAAGTCCTATAGGTGCTTCTGGGAACAAAATATATGATCTCTGTGTGATGGGACTAACACACTTCAAGTCCTATAGGTGCTTCTGGGAACAAAATATATGATCTCTGTGTGATGGGACTAACACACTTCAAGTCCTATAGGTGCTTCTGGGAACAAAATATATGATCTCTGTGTGATGGGACTAACACACTTCAAGTCCTATAGGTGCTTCTGGGAAGAAAATGTAGGTCTGTGTGATGGGACTAACACACTTCAAGTCCTATAGGTGCTTCTGGGAACAAAATATATGATCTCTGTGTGATGGGACTAACACACTTCAAGTCCTATAGGTGCTTCTGGGAAGGAAATATAGGTCTGTGTGATGGGACTAACACACTTCAAGTCCTATAGGTGCTTCTGGGAACAAAATATATGATCTCTGTGTGATGGGACTAACACACTTCAAGTCCTATAGGTGCTTCTGGGAAGAAAATGTAGGTCTGTGTGATGGGACTAACACACTTCAAGTCCTATAGGTGCTTCTGGGAACAAAATATATGATCTCTGTGTGATGGGACTAACACACTTCAAGTCCTATAGGTGCTTCTGGGAAGGAAATATAGGTCTGTGTGATGGGACTAACACACTTCAAGTCCTATAGGTGCTTCTGGGAACAAAATATATGATCTCTGTGTGATGGGACTAACACACTTCAAGTCCTATAGGTGCTTCTGGGAAGAAAATGTAGGTCTGTGTGATGGGACTAACACACTTCAAGTCCTATAGGTGCTTCTGGGAACAAAATATATGATCTCTGTGTGATGGGACTAACACACTTCAAGTCCTATAGGTGCTTCTGGGAACGAAATATATGATCTCTGTGTGATGGGACTAACACACTTCAAGTACTATAGGTGCTTCTGGGAACAAAATATATGATCTCTGTGTGATGGGACTAACACACTTCAAGTCCTATAGGTGCTTCTGGGAACAAAATATATGATCTCTGTGTGATGGGACTAACACACTTCAAGTCCTATAGGTGCTTCTGGGAACAAAATATATGATCTCTGTGTGATGGGACTAACACACTTCAAGTCCTATAGGTGCTTCTGGGAACAAAATATATGATCTCTGTGTGATGGGACTAACACACTTCAAGTCCTATAGGTGCTTCTGGGAACAAAATATATGATCTCTGTGTGATGGGACTAACACACTTCAAGTCCTATAGGTGCTTCTGGGAACAAAATATATGATCTCTGTGTGATGGGACTAACACACTTCAAGTCCTATAGGTGCTTCTGGGAAGAAAATGTAGGTCTGTGTGATGGGACTAACACACTTCAAGTCCTATAGGTGCTTCTGGGAACAAAATATATGATCTCTGTGTGATGGGACTAACACACTTCAAGTCCTATAGGTGCTTCTTGGGAAGGAAATATAGGTCTGTGTGATGGGACTAACACACTTCAAGTCCTATAGGTGCTTCTGGGAACAAAATATATGATCTCTGTGTGATGGGACTAACACACTTCAAGTCCTATAGGTGCTTCTGGGAACAAAATATATGATCTCTGTGTGATGGGACTAACACACTTCAAGTCCTATAGGTGCTTCTGGGAACAAAATATATGATCTCTGTGTGATGGGACTAACACACTTCAAGTCCTATAGGTGCTTCTGGGAAGAAAATGTAGGTCTGTGTGATGGGACTAACACACTTCAAGTCCTATAGGTGCTTCTGGGAACAAAATATATGATCTCTGTGTGATGGGACTAACACACTTCAAGTCCTATAGGTGCTTCTGGGAAGGAAATATAGGTCTGTGTGATGGGACTAACACACTTCAAGTCCTATAGGTGCTTCTGGGAACAAAATATATGATCTCTGTGTGATGGGACTAACACACTTCAAGTCCTATAGGTGCTTCTGGGAAGAAAATGTAGGTCTGTGTGATGGGACTAACACACTTCAAGTCCTATAGGTGCTTCTGGGAACAAAATATATGATCTCTGTGTGATGGGACTAACACACTTCAAGTCCTATAGGTGCTTCTGGGAAGGAAATATAGGTCTGTGTGATGGGACTAACACACTTCAAGTCCTATAGGTGCTTCTGGGAACAAAATATATGATCTCTGTGTGATGGGACTAACACACTTCAAGTCCTATAGGTGCTTCTGGGAAGAAAATGTAGGTCTGTGTGATGGGACTAACACACTTCAAGTCCTATAGGTGCTTCTGGGAACAAAATATATGATCTCTGTGTGATGGGACTAACACACTTCAAGTCCTATAGGTGCTTCTGGGAAGGAAATATAGGTCTGTGTGATGGGACTAACACACTTCAAGTCCTATAGGTGCTTCTGGGAACAAAATATATGATCTCTGTGTGATGGGACTAACACACTTCAAGTCCTATAGGTGCTTCTTTGAACAAAATATATGATCTCTGTGTGATGGGACTAACACACTTCAAGTCCTATAGGTGCTTCTGGGAAGAAAATGTAGGTCTGTGTGATGGGACTAACACACTTCAAGTCCTATAGGTGCTTCTGGGAACAAAATATATGATCTCTGTGTGATGGGACTAACACACTTCAAGTCCTATAGGTGCTTCTGGGAACAAAATATATGATCTCTGTGTGATGGGACTAACACACTTCAAGTCCTATAGGTGCTTCTGGGAAGAAAATGTAGGTCTGTGTGATGGGACTAACACACTTCAAGTCCTATAGGTGCTTCTGGGAACAAAATATATGATCTCTGTGTGATGGGACTAACACACTTCAAGTCCTATAGGTGCTTCTGGGAAGGAAATATAGGTCTGTGTGATGGGACTAACACACTTCAAGTCCTATAGGTGCTTCTGGGAACAAAATATAGGAGCTCTGCCTGCCTGCCACGAACACACTACAAGTCCTATAGGTGCTTCTGGGAACAAAATATAGGAGCTCTGCCTGCCTGCCACGAACACACAACAAGTCCTATAGGTGCTTCTGGGAACAAAATATAGGAGCTCTGCCTGCCTGCCACGAACACACTACAAGTCCTATAGGTGCTTCTGGGAACAAAATATAGGAGCTCTGCCTGCCTGCCACGAACACACTACAAGTCCTATAGGTGCTTCTGGGAACAAAATATAGGAGCTCTGCCTGCCTGCCACGAACACACTACAAGTCCTATAGGTGCTTCTGGGAACAAAATATAGGAGCTCTGCCTGCCTGCCACGAACACACTACAAGTCCTATAGGTGCTTCTGGGAACAAAATATAGGAGCTCTGCCTGCCTGCCACGAGCACACTACAAGCCCCTCTTTCTAAATCAATCTAAATGAATGAATCTATCTAACTCGATCTCTCTAAGTAAATCTCTCTAACTAACTAAATCCAGCAGAGTGTCACAGATCTAGCCTGCTCTATCTGCGCCGGAACAGCATGTGACCGGCGCAGACGGCGTGGCGGCCTTTTATAGGGGGGGCGTGTACTACAGCCCCTGAGCTGTAATTGGCTACAGGCGTCCTGCCTGTAGCCAATTATGGCTCTTCGAGTTTCCGGGGCTGTGATTGGCCAAGCATGCGGGGTCACAGTGCATGCTTGGCCAATCATCAGCCAGCAATGCACTGCGCCGGCCGCGCCGGCCGCAATGCATTGCGGGCCGCTCGCATCACACGAACGTGATGCGAGCGGCCAAAATAGTTCTGGGCTCGCCGAGCGAGCGAACGCCCGGTGCTCGATGCGAACGTGGGTTCGCATCGAGCACCGGGCCCATCCCTATCCACTATCACCAAGATGGTAGTGAACCCTTCTGAGAGGAGTAATGCGGCGTACACACGTTCAGACTTTCCAGCGGGATTGTTAGCCGGAACTAGTCCAGCGGACAAACCGTGGGACTTTCCAGCAGAGGACCGCCGGACTTTCTGAACGTGTGGACTTGCCCACACACGCCCGGACTTTTCCGGCGGACAATCCGCTGAAGTTTTGGCTAAAGTCCGCGGGACTTTTGAAATGAACGGACTTGCCCACACATGGAGGAAAGTTCGTTCATTTAGAACGTGACTCCAGGTAGACGGGACTAGCGAAGGCAGTGAATGCCGCCGCGCTAGCCCCGTCACCTGGTATGGATTTAAAGGGGAATCCCTACGCCGAAAAAAGGGCGTGGGGGTTCCCCCCAAATCCATCTCAGACCCTTATCTGAGCGCGCAGCCCGGCCGGTCAGGAAAGGGGGTGGTGACGAGCGAGCGCCCCCCCCCCCTCCTGGGCCGTACCAGCCGTTCCGACTTCGGGGGTCTTCGGGGGTCTCTTCTGTTCTTGCCGGGGGCCGGGGCTTCTGTTGTCGTCGCTGTCTGCTTCTGCTTCTGCTTCTTGTTCTTCTTTCTTCATCTGATGTTGACACGACGCTCTCTCTGCCCATAATGGCAGAGACACGCTGTGATGTGACCTATATAGGGACAAGGGGCAGGTCACATGTTCATGTCACATGGTGACCCCGCCCCCATATGATGTCACAGTCCCAGCATTCTCCGGGACTGTGACATCATATGGGGCAGGGTTACACACGCCGAGACTAGGAGCGGGGGAGGTGCCCCGGCTGGCCCCATCACGCCGGCAATGGTCTGAGCCACCCCCGCAATGCACGCGAGTGTGGAAATAGCAAACGCTGCGGGCGTGACCGCGCCAAACAAGGCACTGCACGTCCGTCGCGGGTGGTGTGACGTTGATGCGCAATAGCGGAGCCCCGCCCCCCCTAACCCCTCGATCGCCGCAACAGAGGGGGGAGGAGCCCGCCAGTGCACATCGCAACCCCCGGGTAATGCAAGGACCGGATGAACCCACAGACAGACCAGACCTAAACAACATGGAAATTGGAGTAAGACAATAAAAATGAGACCATATTAAACAGAGATATAGCGTGTCATCATTGACTAATGGAAAAACATAAAATGATAACAAAACAGGCAAGGCTAACAATTGAACAATTTCCACACTCGCGGGCATTGCGGGGGTGGCTTAGACCGTTGCCGGCGTGATGCCGGTACCCGGCCGGGGCTCCTCCCCCGCTCCTAGTCTCGGCGCGTGTGACGTGGGCGGGCCTTCCTACGGCGGCCCCTATTTACGGGCGTCCTTGTTATGCTGGGGAGATGCGGCACTCAGGACACTCTTCCGTGGGAGATGGATTCATTGCACTACATTCCTTATGACGCCACATCAGGTAGTTTTGCACTACACTAGTCGCCTTGATTTCACTTCGTTTTCCTACGTTTGCCTTGTTATGTAGGAGTGATTTCACCTCTACCTCTCACGTATGTTTTGCTTTCATCACCCACCACTCACTTACCTCTACAGTTATCTTATTTTGGTCACTCCCACAATTTTTTCGGATCTTTAAGGTCCAATCTTCCCCTCTCCTTTTCATTTTCCTTTTTACATCTATTCACTCCCTCTACAGACATCTTATTTTTACACCCACTTGCCATTCATCTCTCTGCAGTGCCTCGTGTTCCTGTGTTTCCCCAGTGCACGCCTGTGCTTGGTCGCCGTGGTGGGTTTGCCCGCCCCAGCTCCCGGTTGCATTTCCCGGATGGCCTATCTCCACCAGCCTTTTACTTCCAACCACATACCTAGTGAGTACCGAGACCTTTCTGGGGGATTTAATTGTCCCCCTTGTACTCACCTCTATTATGTTGACTTACACCTTATATCTATTTAATTATAGAATTATGGCGTGTCTGCTCCTGATGAGTGGTCTTGAACCACGAAACGCGTCAAGCTACTTGAATGAACCCCCAACTACATACTTCATTTTTTATATATGGATTTTTCCTTATTTCAGGAATTTTTAGGCCAGAGATCATGCAGGCATTACTGTGCAATATTTGTTTACTCATTCAGCAAGTGGTGGTCCCCTGGATTTATCTAGAAAATGTTGTTTTTATCAATGTTATTACCCATTTACTTGTCTTGTCACATGACACTAGCAATTAGTATGTTGACTACTGAACCCAGTGTCACTACTTAGTCCAAGTGTTTTGTCAAGCACTATCATGAATATCTTTGTTACCATTGTTATATATGAATTATTAAACAACTTATCAATTCACCTACTGCTGTGTTGCAAACCATGAGCTTCATTTAATGTCCCAAAACCCCTCCTTTGTTGCCCGCTGGCTTTCGCGGGCGTGCTCATTCGCAAATCAACATATTTGTAAGCATATCTCAAGTAGAGGTAGAGGTAGACGGAAGGATATAGAGATGAACTTGGATGGGGGGATACAGAATTGAGCTGTGGATGGGGGGTACTACAGAGGTGGATGGGGGTACAAAGGTGGACATGGGGGGGTACAGAGGTGGACGCAAAGATATAGAGGTGAACATGGGGGGTACAGAGGTGAACACAGAGGTGGATGGGGGGTACAAACGTGGATGGAAAGATATAGCGGTGGACATGGGAGGGGTACAGAGTTAGACAGGGGATACAGAAGTGAGCTGTGGATAGAGGGGTACAGAGGTGAGCTGTGGATGGGGGGGCAGAGGTAGACAGGGAATCCAGTCTACCTCTGGAAGTTAGCTGTGGATGGAGGGGTACAGACATGAACGTGGAATACAGAGGTGAGCTATGGGTGGACAAGAGTACAGAGGTGAGCTGTGGATGAGGGAGCAGAGTGATGTGCAGAGGTGACCAATAGATGGTTACTTTGGGGGAGGGGGGAGGATATGCAAGTACTGCCCCTTGTGCTGATTTTTTCTGTGCCCTGTATGATGCAAACACCTCAAAGTACACACCCCCAATCCCTGTGTGTCATCCTGGACTTCAATCTCCCCCCCCCCCCAATCATCCTGGACTCCCCTATCCCCCCCCCCCACCCATTATCCTGGACTTCTCTATCTTTTCCCCCCATCATTATTATTATTATTATTATACAGGATTTATATGGCGCCAACAGTTTGTGCAGTACTTTACAACATGAGGGCAGACAGTACAATACAATGCAATACATAATTTTATGTGTGTGTTTTGTTTTTTCAAATGTTGGGGTGGAGAGACAATTTGCATGGGGGGGGGCCCAAGAATTTTTTTTGCCCAGGGCCCAATCAATAGTAAAGACGGCCCTGCTTATGACACATCCCAGGAAGCACCTCCATGGTTAAAAGAGGACAGAATAAAAATTAGACTTGGGAAACTTAACATTAATAAATCACCAGGACCAGATGGCTTGCATCTGAGGGTACTTAGGGAACTCCGTCAAGTAATTGCCAGAACATTGTTCCTATTCCTAATTTTTACTGACAGTCTACTGACTGGAATGGTACCAGATGATTGGAGAAAAGCCAATGTAGCACCAATATTTAAAAAGGGCCCAAAATACATCCCTGGGAATTACAGACCAGTTAGCCTAACATCAATAGTATGCAAACTCTTGGAGGGGATGATAAGGGACTATATACAAGATTTTAGTAATGAGAATAGTATCATTAGCAGTAATCAGCATGGATTCATGAAGAATCGCTCTTGCCAAACCAATCTATTAACCTTCTATGAGGAGGTGATTTGCCATCTAGATAAAGATAGGCCCATAGACGTGGTGTATCTGGATTTTGCAAAAGCGTTTGACACAGTTCCCCATAAAAGTTTACTGTACAAAATAAGGTCAGTTGGCATGGACCATAGGGTGAGTACATGGATTGAAAACTGGCTACGAGGGTGAGTTCAGAGGGTGGTGATAAATGGGAGGTACTCAGAATGGTCAGAGGTGGGTAGTGGGGTCCACCAGGGTTCTGTGCTAGGACCAATCCTTTTTATTTTTTTATTACATAGTTCAATCTCTGTATTTGCAGACAATACTAAGCTAGGAGGATGTGGAAACCTTACAAAAAGATCTGAACAAATTAATGGGGTGGGCAACTACATGGCAAATGAGGTTTAAAATAGAAACATGTAAAATCATGCATTTGGGTGGAAAAAATAGGAATGCAATCTATACACTGGGGGAGAACCTCTGGGGGAATCTAGGATAGAAAAGGATCGGGGTGTCCTAGTAGATGATAGGTTCAGCAATGGCATGCAATACCAAGCTGCTGCTAACAAAGCAAACAGAATATTGGCATGCATTAAAAAGGGGATTGAGTCCAGAGATAAAAACGATAATTCTCACGCTCTACAAGACTCTGGTTAGGCCGCACCTAGAGTATGCTGTCTAGTTCTGGGCACCAGTCCTCAGGAAGGATGTACTGGAAATTAAGCGAGTACAAAGAAGGGCAACTAAGATAATAAAGGGTCTGGAGGCTATTAGTTATGAGGAAGGGTTGCGAGCACTGAACTTATTCTCTCTGGCGAAGAGACGCTTGAGAGGGGATATGATTTCAATTTATAAATACCGTACTGGTGACACCAGAATAGGCATAAAACTTTTTCGCAGAAGGGAGTTTAACAAGACACGTGGACACTCATTAAAATTAGAAGAAAAGAGGTTTCACCTTAAACTACATAGAGGGTTCTTTACTGTAAGAGTGGCAAAGATGTGAAATTCCCTTCCACAGGCGGTGGTCTCAGCGGGGCGCATCGATAGTTTAAAAAAACTATATGATAAGCACCTGAACGACCGCAACATACAGGGATATACAATGTAATACTGACATATAATCACACACATAGGTTGGACTTGATGGACTTGTGTCTTTTTTTAACCTCACCTACTATGTAACTATGTAAATTCCCCAGGGCACGGAATCTAAGAGCCAGCAGGTGTTGACCAGAGGCCCCTGATGGTGGGAATAGATTTTTCTGCAGGCTGGCTCCAGGTCGTGGCCCCCGGGGTCTTCCAGCTCACACTCATGGTAGACTACTGGAGGATAGAGAGGAAGCAGCAGACTGGGACAACAAGGGATAGTCAGGTGATATGCCAAAGGTCGGGGCAACAAGCAGATAGGTATAGTCAAAGAACACGCCAAAGGTAAGGATATGAAGCAGACAAGTACAGTCAAGAATAAACCAAGGTCGGTAAACAGGATCAGACGTAGGACACACAGCAAGGAGCACACAGGAAGCCAAACACACAACATTGATCAGCGAGGCTGGCTTGCAGTGCCCAGGTTAATATGGTGCTCCCATTTAGAGGCTGGGGTGGAGCCATGCTTAAGGGAAGATTACTTAAGCAGCCAGGTGAAAGGCGGCCGGTCTCTTAACCACTTCCCACCCGGCCAATGTAGATATACGGCCGGGTGGGAGCCGTCTACTTCTGATAGGACGTTCAGGAACGTCCTTCAGAAGTAGAGGGATCGCGCGCGCGCGTGCCCGCGCAGCGGCGCGATCCCGATGCGGCCGTGTCACCCGGACACGGCGCATCTCGAATCGGCAGGAGGGCATGGTGATTGGCCCTCCTGATCACATGATGGCCGTGACGAATCACGGCTGTCATGTGATGTAAACAAACAGCCGGTTGCTAGGCAATCGGCCCTCCTCTCCTCACACGGAAGTCGTCGGTGAGGAGAGGAGAGCGGATCGCTGCAGCCGGCTGGTGATCAGTGAGTATGAGATGTTTTTTTACTCACTGATCACCAGTCTAGGGTCCCCCATAGTAAAACACACGTCCCCACAGTAAAACACACATGTCCCCACAGTAAGACACACATGTCCCCACAGTAAAACACACATGTCCCCAAAACACACATGTCCCCAAAACACACATGTCCCTAAATAATAAAAACACATGTCCCTCACATATGTCCCACTAAAATCACATGTGCCAATGATTATCTGCACACATATGTCCGTGATCACCTGCACACCCCTTTTACATGATCATTTGCGTACATATGTCCGTGATCACGCAAACCAATTATTATACACTTAACGGAATTTTTTTTACAAAAAACATGTAGCAGAATACATTTTGGCTTAAATTTATGACAAAATTTGATTTTATTGGATTTCTTTTAAAAAAGAAAGGAGAAAAATTGTTTTTTTTTCAAAATTTCCGCTATGTTTTCGCTTATATCGCAAAAAATAAAAAACGGAGTCGCAAATAAATACCACCAAACTAAAGCTCTATTTGTGCGAACAAAATGATAAAAAATTCATTGCATGACCGCGCAATTGTCACTGAAAGTGCGCAAGCGCTGAAAGCTGAAAATTGGTCTGGGCAGGAAGGGTGTTTAAGTGCACAGTAGGCAAGTGGTTAAGCTGATCACACGGAGAGGTAAGCAGACAGACATGTACATTACTGCAGATCCAAAACAGTAGCTTTATGAACATCTAAAAGGTTTTTTGACATCAACACCCACCATATGCTGTAAAGAAAGAGGGGAGCAATAATGTGTCCCAGTTTTCAAACCGTATGGATAATAGTACCACTCTATTATCTGTATGCAGATAGCATTAAGGGAGCAGTAACAGCACGGCTAATCATGCAGAGCAGATAGATGTTATATAAGGGCGGGAAAATGGGCACTTTAAATGAGGTATATGGTCTTTCAAATGAGCATACACTTCCATCCTTGCTAATCGTTAAGAAAAGGAGGAAATTTGGGACTTTGAGTGAGATGTGTGTTGGACAAAAACAAATAAATTGTATGATACAAAGAAAGTTTATTCATATAAATACACATGGGACATGGTACATAGCAGATATGACGAGCTGATGGGCATATAATAGACAATATGAAAATTCCATTATTGCACATGATATATTAAAGAAAAGGGTATAATATAAAAGCATGATTGCAGAGCAGATAGATACGCTTTCCCAGCTGTATCAATCAGCGGGTAGGTACTAGGCTAAGTAAGACAGTGGCCAAACAATCCTGTGGGGATATGTTAAGTGCATAAAGCACCCATCAGTATAAACAATAGTAAAGCCTAGAAAATAGACATTAATTGGGCCTACAGAGCTCACCTTATAATGAGAGTATTGGGATAAAGTGTTGAAGTAGCGCTCCACTGAGATTTCAATGGATGGCCGGTAAATCCATTAAAAAAAAGGTCCCTGAAGTAAATGGTACAGATAAAGTATATTATACTAAGAACCTCCAAAGCAGAGTAGTGAAGGACGTATGGAGTAAGGACTCACCATTCGCATGAGGGGAGAGTAACACAACAGAGCTTCAGCAGCATAGTGCTGCACTCTAGGCACTCTACAGAAGGCTCCTGTCTGGTGTCGCCCCCATGCCAAACTGGCGTGTGACGTCACTGGGCCCGGCACTGCAGAGCGCATGCGTGAGATTGGCACATGCGCCATGTTCCCAAACGAGCACTCGCAGAAACACGGTTGTTATCCATGCAGTGTGTTGCCATTAGGATAGCGAGAGCGGAGACAGTTATCCCGCTGTCCAGCCCTCTCTGCGGAGCCACACGCCCGCCGGGACAGACTAAAACAGGGACCACAGCCCAGGAAGTCACACCAGGGATGGGCAGAGTCCATGTCAGACATGTTGGAAGATGGCATACCTGGCCAAAGGTACCAGATGGTGACACCTAGTGACTGATTGTGGTATTATGTCTCTAGGTCAATTCCACATGAATAGAATATGGGATAGCCACGGAAACACCTGAGGAAAAGACACCATACAGACCACAAAATAATAACATCATATACACACATTAGATATGAATAATAATAAATGACAAATAAACAAATATATTATGATAACATAAACAGTATAGACTGCTACATGGTGTATATCTATCTTGCCATTACATTGTTACTATCTAGTCATTTTATATGATGTTTCACCATATTCATTATAATTAATATGATATTTATTTTTTTCTTCATTTTTGCAGTATTATATATTGCTTCTGTTCCGATAACATCATACTATGCAAAAAAAGCTCCTAAAAAAGCTCAGAAATACCCACGAAACATGTCGAGCATGCCAATATAGTTGATACAGGGTGAACTGGTATTACCATCTCTTTCAGTTGCACCTTATATGTTTAAACAGACAGAGCTGTTTAAAATGTGTATGTTTTAACATGTTGATGTTAATTTAATAAAACTCTATTTGTTTTACTTACTTGTGTATCTCAAGTGTTATGGTACCATTAAAGTCCAATATAGCCTCATACCATAGATTATTCCATTTTGTCCGAGCTATTGCATAGGCCCAGGGCACTTGGGGAATGGGTGGACTGGTGATTCTGAGGAGTCACTAAACAAGGTCAATGAGGAAGAAGGGGGAGAAGTGACTGTGCTGTCACCATCACCAAAGTGCTGGACATGGGGTGGCACCACCAACACAAAGTGATGTGCCCTGTCCTGCATCTTTCCCAGGCATAACAAATTTACCCAGTGGGCTGTGAAGAAGATGTAACAGTCCTGCCCATTTCTGGACCTTGTATCTTTGCTCATGTGGACTCATAGACTGACCACATAGCCCATTGGCATGAAGACACTACATAAAAAAAGATATTACAGTACTGATATATATTTTATGTTGTTTTTAGACACTGGGGCAGTTGTATTTCTAATAGCTGTGGGTAAGAAGGGGAGGTTTCCTTTCAGAGCAGGGAATTAATTTTAGACATGGAGACATTAGAGTCCACATGCTGAAGAAGGGCACGGAAGGCCTTCTGGGCAAAAAAATGGTGGCTGCTACTGTGGTGAAACACGAGCCATAAACTTTCAAAGTGGGGTGACTTCCTGAATGGGAGAAGCTGTAAATCCAACATTTTTGCTATATTAACATTGTGATGATGGGCATAGGGGTGATTAGGTGACATTTATTTTTTTACACTCCAGATCCAGAGCCACCTACCTAGTCAAATAAGCTGCTGGAGATGGCGAAGTGGAATTTAAGAGATATACAAAGAGATTCAAGCTTGTGTTTTGTGCTACTCAGTGTTGAACCATGCTGACCCCCCTTCCACATTTGCTGTGCCATAAGGTAACCCTTTTACACCCCTTATCTGACTTCCCTCCCTATTGCTTGAGACTGCAGAGGTTGCAGCAGATGCTGATGGAGAATGTTTTAGCGTGAATAGTGGAAAGGGAGGTACAAAAAGGAGGAGGAGTGCAGACCTTTTGCTGTTGAGTATTATTCATGTGCTACTTACACCAAGGTTTGTGGTACAGACTCCTTGTGCAGGATGTACCCAAAAGACTGGTAGTTTTACCACGACAGCTGTGTGGCAAAAGTGTGAAATTACAGAACTATGTGGAGCAGCCCTGTTAATAGCAGTGGCCTGAACCCATATTGCAATCTCATCCAGTGAAATAGGATGGCTGCTCCCTCCAGTCTTCTTCAGGCTGCTGTGCACCTGGATGAAATCCACCCTTACCAATGTTCTGTCTCTCACTAACTTTGCTTCTCAATCTCTGACACACACATACAGCCTGCCACCTTTTCATCCATTTCCAACTCTTTGCTGTAGCCCATTTGACAGTCAGCAGCAGCTGCAGGAACATCAATACAATGATGAAACACAAAGAAAGCATGTCAGCACAATGTTGTGGTACAGCGAATAGGCAAAGGAGCAGTGGGTGATAAGCTAATGTCAATTTACCAGTCACCTTAGACGGTTACCCCTTTCTTGAAAGTGCTGCCACACCACTTACTACAGATCAACAGGTATATGGTATAGGAAAAAAGGAAACTTAACAATGCCAACGGCAACATATGCAGCCTTCGCTCAAATGTTTTCTAGTTTGCTGACCTTAAACAGACAAGTCCAAATTCTTGATCTGGATACTTTTTCTTGGTCAGTAACCAAGACAGTATCCAATTGGGTCAGCATTACATCTTTTGCAGAAGGAGCTTCGATTGTCACCCTCATGTTTCAGTACAGGCTTCCATTAAACTCTTCAATCAATCAAAAGAAAAAAAAAAAACATTAGTCAGATATGAGAATTTTGCACTTAAGCCAGTTGAGGTGATGCAACTCCCATACTACATGGGTCTATCTCAGAATTAGCCTTGTGCAGCTGTCTGCTCTCCTCATTAAACATTTATGGCTGTCAGTATATTTTCAAAAGGGTGCTGAATGTAAGCCTACAAAGAGGTAGGCCTAGAACTGGAGTCAGAGACATAAGAAAATTGCCTAAATCACAGGGTTGAAGGGCTGTCAGGCACAGAGATTGTTAATGGCAGAATATTGAGAGGAGCAAAGAATTCCTGCTCACAAGTTCACTGTTGTTGGAGGAGTTTCCTGCCTTCCTTTCCTAAATATGTTTGTTTTAATGTTAAGTTTTGATTGCCTTATAGACATAGCAGCACATGCAGATTGTAGGGTCATTAAGTCACACAGATTGGGTTGAAATAAATGGGGTTTCTAAATTTTATGGTGTGGTTTCCTGCATAGTATTAGCAGTTTAATTGGTTCTTTTTGTTGTCTCAGATTCATTCTTTTCATTTCTAACTAAAATGTATTAAAATTTAAAATCTTCCTAATGAGCAAAAATCCAGTTGCTGTGTGCTATGAATTAACACATCAGTTTGTGCAAACTCAAATTTGTAGCTAATTAATGGGGCTAATTCTTTGCAATCAAATGCTTGCTACAGATTGTTGACTCCACCAAACAAACAAAGCCACTTAATAAACTGTAGGAGGCCCTTTGCAAATTACACAGATATAGTCCTCTAAAGAAAACCCACACTCCAATGAAAAATAGGCTCC
The DNA here is from genome assembly GCA_028564925.1 of Lithobates sylvaticus. Lineage (NCBI taxonomy): Eukaryota > Metazoa > Chordata > Amphibia > Anura > Ranidae > Lithobates > Lithobates sylvaticus. The sequence goes on along the minus strand of CM053028.1, from coordinate 143,372,504 downwards.
CTGCTCAAAACTGTTAAACTCTGGTCAGCAATGTTAGTGGGATCCAATATGCATGTTGGTATTATTCAAAGCAAAGACACAGAGGGACACAGAGGGTTATAGGCTAGGATTCCTTTAATATCCATCATGTTGTCAAAGCCCTAATAATAATCGTACACTACATCTTTATAGTATATTCACTTAACAAGGAAATATATTACTTCTTTACCAGGACTGTGACACCGCAGGGAATTTTGTAACATAATTCTCCATGCTTTCCACTTGTAAATAAATGATGCCCCTAAGTGAACAAGCAAAGGACCCAATTACTAGGTCCCTATGTTCAGGATGGAATGCGGATCTAGTAAATCACATATTGATGCCTGTTACAGCAAATACTGTTTTTTATTTGAATAATTTTTTTACAAGGATACAATCATGGCATAAATTACACATAATAGACATACACAGTTTAGGAGATGTTTTAGAGAAAGCCTAGTGTTTCGCAGTGCATTGCTGTATGATGATTGGCCAAAGCATGCACCATGACCTGGATGCTTTGGCCAATCCCAGCGCCCTCAGCTAAGAGAGCCATAATTAATTATGGCTCAGGGGGACTAAGTCCACGCCCCACACTATATAAGGTTGCCTGCACATCGGCCTTGTGTAATGTGTTGTTGGCGTGGATGGAGAGAGAGTGTGATTTACATTGAGCAGGCAGGCAGGTTATTGAGTTAGCTGCAGTGTATATATATATATATATATATATATATATATATATATATATACAGTCAGTCTTGTGTATATATATATATATATATATATATATGGGTGCAGGGTTCCCCTTAATATCCATACCAGACCCAAAAGGCCTGGTAATGGGCTGGGGGGACCCATGCTGTTTTTCTCAATGATTTTCATCTATATTGACGGGACCCGACAATACATTACAGCCGCAAGCAGTTTTAAATGACTTTTATTCCTTTACAAATTTCATTTTGCTGCAGGGACTGTTCTAAACACGGAAAAAAAAAGCGCAACTTTACAGGCATACTATATTCACCCCCCAGGCACGATATTTAAAGGAATATTTCACTTTTATTGTTTCACTTTAAGCATTATTAAAATCACTGCTCCCGAAAAAAACGGCCCTTTTTAAAACTTTTTTTTGCTTTGATACATGTCCCCTGGGGCAGGACCCGGGTCCCCAAACACTTTTTTTATGACAATAACTTACATATTAGCCTTTAAAATTAGCACTTTTGATTTTTCATGTTAGGGTCCCATAGACTTTGACGGTGCTCGCGTGTTCGCACAAACTTTTTGTCAGTTCGCATGTTCTGCCGCAAACTGAACCGCAAATCAATGATGTCATCATCAATCTTGGTTGAATTCAGTTCCCAAGAGCCAATATATGCATCTGAGAGAAAACCTTAGTAGGACTGCAGATTTTGAAGCACAGGCTGCAGTACTTACTGAAAGATTTATTAACAAGGGATATTCTGCTGCCACTTTAGAATGTGCAGTGGCGGACACCCATGTAATGAACAGAGATTTACTTCTATCTGAAAGAACTAGTAATGGTAGCACAGGGGCTGATTTCTCTATGCCATTCATTATATTCTATTTTCACCAACATTATTCAATTAAAAAGTTTGTCCGTAAACACTGGCATATATTAAAGAATGACAATGTTTTGGGCAAAACTTTACCTGATCAACCACAGGCGGTGTTTAGGGGAGCCTCGTCTCTTTGAGACTTGGTGGCCCCTAACGTTTGTTATCCCCCCACCACCAAACTGATGTTCTTTCAGAACATGACAGGTTTTTATAAGTGTAATAAATGTTCTGTATGCTCAATTAACAGGATTACCAAAAAGAAGACTACTCAGTTTAGTTCCCTATAGTACATCTCAGGCCTTCAATATTAAGACCTTTATAACATGTTCTACTCCTAACGTAGTATACCTCCTTACCTGCCCCTGTGGATTCCAGCATATTGGACTCACTGTACGTCCATTGCCAGTTAGACTTAATGAGCACATATGGAACATTAGAAGAGGCTTTAAGGGCCACCCGGCCTCCAGCCACTATATGGAAGTGCATAATAAAAAGGTGGCTGGCAATTGTTTTATAGGTATTGATAAACTTAAATTGCATTGGAGGGGGGGTTCCAGACATCGGGAAATTTCAAAACTTGAGATGAGTTGGATCTATAGGGTTAAATGTCTTAGACCTCTCGGTTTGAATGCTGATGTAGAGGTGAATGCTTTTATTGATAATGCTTGAATTCTCCACTTATTCCTTTACATTGGGTTAAATACTAGGTATTTTTTATTTAATATAATTTTAAATGTAATTCCCATTACTATTTTACTATTAATGATGATGTGATTTTTTGAAATTAATGTTCTGTGTTTTTCTGATTGGTCTTGCTTCCTTCCCATTCACGTATACACTTTTTCTGTTAATTACATTGGCCATTACTAGAGAGATCCTCTAGGGGTCGCCTGTCGCGTATTAGTGTTTATAAGTGACAGGATCATGATTATGGATTCCAGATGGCCTTCATTATTTTGGCTATAATCGGGTACATTTTTAGCTTTTACCCATCACTTACTATGATGGGGTATCACACATTTTTTAATAATCAAACCAATTGGTATGGCCCCGTATTATGATACTTGGAATCGAGGCTTGGTTCCTCTGCCCATGGTGAATCAGGAAGGAAACCAGAATGACATTTAACATGGCCACCGTGTGATAGCGAGGCTTTGTTCTATTTTTGTTATATATAGCGATGACTCAGCGCATCGCTCGTGCCCTTGGAAGATGTCACGTATGTCGAAACATGTTGGGCGGAGCTACATGCTGCAGTGCCTGCTGAAGTGCCGAAGGGGTGTACGTTTGTTTGCTGGCAAAAAAGGTTCATTATGTGCATATGATTTTTAATCTTGTAGGTAGCCATTTGGCTTTCCTTTTTAATAAAATTGGTTGATGGTGTTACACTATTGGAGCCTTTTTCTTCCTATGTAAACTTTGTGACTACTTGATGTGATTGTGGCTACAATAACATGATTTGACTCCCATCAAGGTTTTCGCCATACCTTGTAGAGGTTATTCTGCTTGCCCATGCGACCATCCTAGCGATAGGTGGTCCCGAGTATCTGGCAAGAGTCTCAGAATACCACTCTTGGTGAGACACTGAAGATAGCTCATCACTTGGTGGAGGTTTCATCTTACTCCGAGTCCTTAGACATTTTTCAACACTTTATGGACTGAAAATACATTTTTGCACTTTTTCACTTTACTAATAGTGTGTTGTTAGAACTTCTTATTCAATTCTTCACAGGGATTTCTGTGTAATCATTTGATTAGTCCAGCTATTTGCAGATTTATTTAATTGTCCTGTGGTTATTATTTATGCACTAGGTAGTTTATTGATTAGCGAGATTTTTTGTATTGTTTTGCCTTGTTTATATCACTGGTATAATCGCAGCAGTCCTTTTTATTTAAGAGCCAGTTCACACAGGGGCAACCCAGGATCCAACTTCAGGTCGCCCCAAGTCGCCCCAAGTCGCGCGGTTGAGAAAATCAATGGTAGTGAAAGGAGCCGTCTTAATGTACACTACAGCAGTCGCACCAACTTCAAAAAAGGTTCCTGTACGACTTCAAACTGACTTCTAGCACTTGATTTCAATGAAAGTCGCCTCCAAGTCGGATCTCCATCTATATTGAAGCAACAATGTCGCCTCTCTAATATTAAAAACCAGAATGGGTTCCCCCTCCAAGGGCAAACCAGGCCCTTAGGTCTGGTATGGATTTTAAGGGGAACCCCTATGCCAAAAAAAGCAGGGGCCCCCCAAAATCAATATCAGACCCTTATCAGAGCACGCAGCCTGGCCGGTCAGGAAAGGGGGTGGGGACGAGCGGCCCCCCTCCTGAACCGTACCAGGCCACATGCCCTGCGGCCCCCCCACCCCAAAGCACCTTGTCCCCATGTTGATGAGGACAAGGGCCTCTTCCCGACAACCCTGGCCATTGGTTGTCGGGGTCTGCGGGCGGGGGGCTGATCGGAATCCGGGAGCCTCCCTTTAATAAGGGGGCCCCCAGATCCCGCCCCCACCCTATATGAATGAGTATGGGGTACATTGTACCCCTACCCATTCATCTGAGGTAAAAAAAGTGTCAATAAAAAAATACACTAGACAGGTTTTTTAAGTAATTTATTAGTCAGCTCCGGGGGTCTTCTTCCAAATTCAGGGGTCTCTTCCAACTCCTCCACTCTTTCCGTCCTCTTCTCCCGCTCTCCGGTTACTCTGGCGGGCTCCTCTGCTATCTTCGTCCAGCTCTTTTACTAGCAGTGGCCCGTTCTTCTCTGTCCTTCTTCTCTCTTCTTCCGATGTTGACACAACGCTCTCTCCCGCTGTAATGCTGTGTGCGAGGTGCGCGCACAGTGACCCCTCCCCTTATGACATCACATTCCCAGCATTCCCTGGGACTTGATGTCATAAGGGGCGGGGGTCACTGTGTGACATCACTCGGTGACCACGCCCCATGCCTATATAAGTCGTCACGCACCTCGGACACAGCATTTCAGCGGGAGAGCGTTGTGTCAACATCGGAAGAAGGGAGAAGAGAGAAGAAGGACGGAGAAGAACGGGCCACTGCTTGTAAAAGAGCTGGACGAAGATAGCGGAGGAGCCCGGCAGAAGAACCCGGAGAGTGGGAGAAGAGACCGGGAGAAGAGGCCGGAGAGAGCGGTGGAGTCGGAAGAAACCCCCGAAGTCGGAAGAAGACCCCCTGAGCTGACTAATAAATTACTTTTTAAAACCTGCAGTGTGTTTTTTTATTGACACTTTTTTCCCCAGGTGAATGGGTAGGGGTACGATGTACCCCATACTCATCCACATAGGGTGGGGGGCCAGGATCTGGGGGCCCCCTTATTAAAGGGGGCTCCCGGATTCCGATAAGCCCCCCCGCCCACAGACCCCGACAACCAATGGCCAGGGTTGTCGGAAAGAGGCCCTTGTCCTCATCAACATGGGGACAAGGTGCCTTGGGGTGGGAGGGCCGCAGGGCGCCCCCTTCCCCAAAGCACCCACCCCCCCATGTTGAAGGCATGCGGCCTGGTACAGTTCGGGGGGGGGGCGCTCACTCGTCCCCACCCCCTTTCCTAACCGGCCATGCTGCGTGCTCGGATAAGGGCCTGGTATGCTCTTGGAGGGGAACCCATGCCAGTTTTTTATTTAACCGCTTCCCGACCGCCTCACACAGATATACTGTGGCAGAATGGCACGGGCAGGCAAAATCACGTACCTGTACGTGGCCCTTTAATTGCCTGTCCGTGGGTCGCGTGCGCGCCACCAGTGGCGCGCTCGCCACCCGGTCGGGAGCTCTGTGACCCCGGCCACGGGACCAGTGGACCCGATCGCCGCTGGTGTCCTGCGATCGGGTCACAGAGCTGAAGAACGGGGAGAAGTTTGTATAATTTTATTTCCCGGTCATCGGGAAAAGCCGATCAATGACGTCAGACGTCAGCCCCGCCCCTAATGTAAAAAAACACACACATGTAACAGCCCATAACCCCTCCCCTCCCCCTAGTGGTTAACTCTTTCACTACAACTGTCATTTATACAGGAATCAATGCATTTAAATAGCATTGATGGCTGTATAAATGACAATGGTCCCAAAAATGTGTCAAAAATTTCCGATGTGTCCGCCATAATGTCGCAGTCACAAAAATCAATCGCTGATCGCCGGCATTACTAGTAAAAAAAAAATATTAATAAAAATGCTATAAAACTATCCCCTATTTTGTAAACGCTATAACTTTTGCGCAAACCAATCAATAATCGCTAATTGCGATTTTTTTTTTACCAAAGATATGTAGAAGAATACGTATCGGCCTAAACTGAGGAAAAAAATTTTTTTTTTATATATTTTTTGGGGATATTTATTATAGCAAAAAGCAAAAAATATTGCATTGTTTTTTAAAATTGTCGCTCTATTTTTTTTTATAGTGCAAAAAATAAAAACCGCAGGGGCGATCAAATACCACCAAAAGAAAGCTCTATTTGTGGGAAAAAAAGGACGCCAACTTTGTTTGGGAGCCACGTCGCACGACCGCGCAATTTACAGTTAAACCGACGCAGTGCCGAATCGGAAAAAGGGGCCTGGTCCTTTGGCTGCCAATTGGTCCGGGGCTGAAGTGGTTAAAATTTGCCCCCCCCTATGACAGTTACCCCTCAAGAGCTGATTATGCTGTAATTGGCCACGGTCTTAAAGTCATGTTGTAAGTCGCCCCAAGTCGTGTTGAAGTAGCCCCAAGTTGCGCTGTTATTCATACTCAAGTCGTGTCCAAGTTGCCTCCAAAAGTCACGCTGGAAGTCATGTTGCCCCTGTGTGAACCGGCTCTAATTGTTCTATTTATAATCTAGCGCGGTATATCTCTTGGAATTTTTTTGGTGGTATTTGATCACCTCTGCATTTTTTTTTTTTGCGTTATAAACAAAAAAATAACAACAATTTTGAAAAAAAAAAAAAAAAAAAAACATAATTGTTTTACTTTCTGCTATAAAACACATCCAATAAAAATATTTAAGAAATCTAATTTCTTCATAAGTTTAGGCCAAAAATGAAAAATCTCAATAAGTATTTATTGATTGGTTTACGTGAACTTTATAGCATCTAGAAACTATGGGATATATTTATGGAATTTTTATTTTATTTTATTTTTTATACTAGTAATGTTGACGATCAGTGACTTATAGCAGGACTGCGATATTGCGGCAGACAATCAAACACTAACTAACACTTTTGACACTTTGCGTGAACCAGTGACACTAATACAGTAATCACTGCTAAAAATATGCACTGTCATTGTACTAATGACACTGACTGGAAAGGGGTTAAACATCTAGGGCAATCAAAGGGTTAACTGTGTGCCTAGCCAGTGTTTTGTATACACAATATGCTGCTTTCACTAGGGAAAGAAATCAATTCTAGTGCCTGCTTTGCAGAGACACAGAATATATCCCTTCCCCCCTGTCAGAACTGGGATACACCTTGTTTTTCATAGGCTTCTCTGTGTTTTACTGACAATCATGTGCCGAAGGACATTGAGATCAGCTGTGAATCATCACAGCAGAAACGGCCCGCCGGTGGCGCTCAGGTCCCCCCTGCAGGCGGAAATGCAGAATCACTTATATATACAAGATCCTACACACAGCTGCCGCCTTGTAGCAGTAAAAGTGCTATAGGGCAGGCAGCAATTGGTTAAAGTTCACCTAGGCTTTAAATTAAAATGTTAATATTTAAAAAAAATTTATACTTGCCTTTATTTTGACTGAAAATTTTTAAAGTGGCTAGCCAAAACATTTTTTTTATTTTTGGATAAGGATGGTTTAAAAACCTGTCAAGTTATTTTTTGCTGCCTTTTTTGCCTTAGAAATATTTCCTTTCACTTTCTAAACCAGAGACTTAACATGACATAAGGGGAATGTACCTATCATACCTATGTTACTGTACAGGTGTCCCCATTGGATGATTTGCCCTCACCTCTTGTTCTAGGGACAATTCTAAAATGATGGATTTCACCTTATTTTCTGTTTCAGTTACAATGTTAACCCAGACAAATAGAGGGTCACTCTCTAATAACTGAGACATAGGCAACACTAAAGACTTGACAGAGGTTCTAACCCTTTCCCCACTTTTTTTAAAACAAAAAAAAAGTTTGCCTCTACATTCACTTTATTAAACCATCTGCTTTACCCTCAAAAATAAAATTGTTCTTCTTTTAGAACATCTATTTATAATTCATAAATAATTCAACAAACATCCATCAGCAAAAGTGCAGAAATATCCATATGTGTACAGACATTTCACATTAATGAATGTCAGAGAGAGAGAGAAAGAGAGAAACAGTTGGCAAGAAACACATTAAGTGTGAAAAAACCAAGCAGAATTATGAAGCAGCATGATGTCCACTTGAGAAAATCTATTTGTAGAAATGAATTTCACCACTGATGTCCTAATGTGCCCAGGACATCTTAAAGAGCAGCATGTGGTAGAAGTGTTAGAGTACTGGTCAGACAAGATAAAAAACCTTTAGGAACTACATTTGAAAAAGTCTGTCTGTGCATGTCAGACAAAGTCTGAGTCCAACCCACTGCAGCAATTAACACACCTTTGCTTAGAATTATGAATCTTCAGTTATTGTATCTGATAACAATAAAAATGTATTACAATAATATATTTAATACTTTGTTCTTTTTTTTTAAGAATTAAAAATTTAAAGGCATTATACAGATTTAAATGTTTTTGTTGTTTTAATTAGATATTAGTGTAGTTATATTCCCTGTGCTGTTTGTTTGCCTTACCAATGATGGATTCATATGGATTGGATAGCAATGATGGACTCATAGCTGCAGTCTGTAGCATCATTGCTGACCGAATCTACTATGTCCATGTATGTATTCATTCACCTAGCTTGTCCCTATTCACCAATAGGAATGAGCCGGACACCCCCCCCCCCCCCTCTGGTTCGGTTTGCACCAGAATACGCGAACAGGCAAAAAATGTGTGCGAACATGCGAACACTAATGTGATTAAAGACTGATAATTGCTCTGTCTGTTAATTGCTCTGTCAATTTTTTAGCAGTGTTATAGCTAATTACTATTTAGCACTCTCCTGCACCAGTGTTGGCCTGAGAGATCCAGGGACTGTGGGATATATAGTTTCTTTACAGGAAGTGTCAGTTCCTAGACTAAAGACAGAGGTCATGCATTAACCTGCCATGCCACATGCCTCATGTTTAAAATAAAAACAGCTGACAAGTGAATGTGAAGATCTACTCTGCACATCTTTTCAGATGGAAAAACACAAGGTGCAAGTAGAAAGGTTGTCAATGCCTTTAAAATAGATCTCTATGCATCATAAATAAAAAAACATTTTTTTCACATAACATTTATAACACGCAAGCTTTAAAAAAAAGCAGCCATTATAATTTCATGTTGCTATGGGTGCTTTGCATTTATTCCACGTTAGTGATAGCCTTCTCCAGTAGTATTTATGCTGTTTTTGACACTTGAACGCTGGCATAGATGTATGTGAAAACAGAGCCACTAGACCATATGCATTCAAAAGCATATATTTATTGACAACATAGCTCCTGCATTTGAAGTAATGTATTTTCAGTTTTAGAGTTGCAAAGAATGCTTTGATTCCCAAAATAGTGTAATTCGTAGGTGTATTTCTAATATTTTTCTATACTGGTCTTCCCAATTAGTGTGCATGTTACTAAATATAAACATTAGTAATAGTATTAGTTTATGCTCTTTTATTACAGATTTGTTTCATGTTTTTTTCATTTTATGCCTCTTACCTTTTGCTGAGTGGATTCTCTTTAATAATTAACATCAGTAAATAGCTTTAATAGTCTATGCTTGAAATGCCTACAAATACTCTATGACTGAAATCAAAAATGAATAGTCAGTTCTTGTTTTTCTCTTATAGAAATATCATGTTTTGAAACTCATTTATTTCTTCTGCTGTATATCTTGTAGCTCTCCTGGAAAATATGTGGTGCGTATCTCAGATACTATTAATTCAGCCACTTACTAGAAAAACTGAATTTCACAGTTGGTGCTTGTTGAGTGTATTCCAACCTATCACTCTGTCCAAAGTCACAACCGATTCAAGAAAAGATTTCACTCTAATGTATTACATTTGACTGCAGGCCTCAGCTGACAAGAAATGCAGAATCCATGGTTCTTCACCAAGAACATATTATCTTTTCAATTAAAAGTCTATTCACGGATTGGTTCATTTACTTTAAGGGCAGGAGAAGATGATTTTCAATCATAGCTTTTGGGTAAGGTTTGCCATTTTCTCCTAAACAAAAAAAAAAAAAGAATGACATACAAAGGGATCTGATTCACTAAAAGGAAATGTAACAGCATGGAAAAAATGGTGATAAATAACATAATATCATATATAATTGCCACAATTTGTATTGCAGGTTTGCATGAGCTCAAGGATATTGGTGCTCCCAGCCAATGCAACATTTTTAGGTTGATCTAACTGCTATTTGGATAATATATTGTTTGGTAAAACACTGTGTACAATAAATAATTTACTGTTTTTTTTTTACTTTTTTTTATTTTTTAGTCCATGTATGCATTTCAGCACTTTTGATCTCCTCTAGATGCCTTCAACCACTTCCTGTCTATATGTACTCAGAGTCAGTTGCACATTTTTGCTTAACACTGTCTTCCTGATCAGGGTCGCCATTAAAAATCATATGGCCCTGCACAGCCTTCCTGACATCTCCCCTTGTGCCCTCTCCTGAACATACTGAATGTTGTATTAAGCTGTAGGAAGAGGACCTGTCATTGCTACTCTCTAGCTTCCTCGTCACCTCCTCCCATGCTCGCCTCCAGGACTTTTCCAGAGCCTCTCCAATCCTATGGAACTCCTTACCCCAACCTGTACGATTATCTCCTACTTTATTAGCTTTTAGACGATCCCTGAAAACCATCCTCTTCAGAGAAGCCTATCCTACCCATACCTAACAACTGTATTTTCATTTTCTCCATTAGTTCACCCCCCACAGCTATTACCTTTGGTTTCACTTGACCCTCCCTTCTAGATTGTAAACTCTAACAAGCAGAGCCCTCTGATCTCTCCTGTATTAAATTGTATTGTGACTGTACTGTCTGCCCTCATGTTGTAAAGCGCTGCGCAAACAGGTGGCGCTATATAAATCCTGTATAATAATAATAAGGGAGAATTAAGCTGCAGCCATACTGAGCCCAGCACACACTGCAGGTAGTATCAGGCAACAGCCATGCTGGTCCCCGTACTCCTCCTGGTAAAGGGTGCAGGAGCTCTGGCCTACATGTGCATTGGACATCAAAATAAAGCTGTTTTTGTGTTTTGTATGCAGATAAGGTTCACTAAGTAATGTTTAGATTTTGTATATAGAAAAAATATATAATGAGATAAAACGGTGCATAAAGCAAAAATGTAAAAAAAAACTGCACACATACACTACATTATGCTCTCAGTGCAAATAAATAGGGTTTAATATCACTTTAAAGCACTTTTTTACCTCCGTGTATATGTAAGAAAATGGAGAGGTTTAAGCATCCATAGATTTTAGCAATAAACCCCTATTTACTAATTTTTGGTCCTCCTTTTGGTAGGGTTAAGGGTGTAGGGTAAGATAGAAGAGTGGTCCTCAACCTTAGTGAGACCATGGCCCAGTAAATGTTTCCAAAAAGACTTCAAAGCCGCAATAGTAAAAAAAAGTTTAAATTCATACAAAGTATTGGAATGCAAAGTATGTATTTAAAATGTACATTTGGATTTACATAAACTTGTCCAGGTCTCATTAGGTGGTCTCAGCACTCACCCCTCATACATCTAGTATAAATGGGCCCTTTTGCAGCTGCACATATGGTATGTCCACCCCCTGAATGCAATGCAGCTTGTCACTAACTATAAAAGGAGGCACGTATTTTTTTTTGACACCAGTTGTGCTCCTTCCCACTCCCTGTTGCATCACAAGTTTGGTAACCATCAGTAAAGTTTCATTCTAGCAACATGGGAACAACCTCTAATCTCTCAAAAAATGTAGAAAAATCGAGAAAATAGATGTATAAAACCAAAAAAGGTGAAGGTTCTGTTTTTGGCAATACAAAACACTGAAAAATACAAGTAGAAAAGGTAGAAGGAAAAACATGTTCAAATCCCTGCTTGTCCGATTACATAGCAACAGATCCCATTGAATAGGTGAGGGCTGTGAGATTACATCTTTCCCCTATTTCTTACTAGTGACTCCATTTCTTGTGCCTCTCTCTTGTGCCTCTCCGATATACAATGCAATCCTAGCAGCTAATGAAGAAAGTCTGTACACCAAAATGGAGATGAGAGCATTGGGGGAGGATGAGCTGTGCTGCATTCCCTCCTCTTATATCAGTGTGAGGATCAGTGGCATTCCTACTATACATCAAAAGTAATTTTAGTAGTAATAATGAAATTAAATGAGTAATACTTAAAGTGGAGGGTCACCCTAAAAAAAAAAAAAAAAACAGCATTAATATTCTTAAAAAAATAAATGTTTGAAAAAAATTTTTTTTTTACCTTACCAGAAACCCCTGTTGCTAGGCAGTCTTCCTAATCTGCCTCTTCCTACTCCGCTGTGATCTTTGGTCTTCTCTCCTCCCGTTGTCTTCTGGGTAATGGGGCGCGTTGTCTTCTGGGAACTGTGTGTTTCCTAACACAGAGCATCCGATTCACAAAGCGCCACGCGACTCGCGCATGAGAAGTTGGAAATGGGCTGTGAAACCACAAGGATCCACTGCCTGTTTCCCTTAGTGAGGATTGTGGCGCCGGGACCCGAGAGCCAAGGGACGGGTTGGCCTCGGGCGGCCGACATCACAAGCGCCCTGGAAAGGTAAGTGTCCTTATTAAAAGTCAGCAGCTACTTTTCTTTTAGCTGCTGACTTAAAAAAAAAAATATTCCGCTGGAACACCCCTTTATGTGCAACAACCAAAAATGTCAGTGAATAATTCTTTATCTGAATGTTTTATAAAGAATATACATGTTGGAAAAAATACAATCTAAGATTTAAATAGTGTTGCAAATGTGGATAATAATGGTTTGTTCAATATAATAAAATATAAGGGAATAATATGGGTTCATGTAGTGTAGTGCAATGTGGCAAAATGGGGATAATAGTGACAGACCTGCATTTGATAAAATGAATTTCAACATAATGAGGGCAAGACATGCACATACATAATAATATGTGAGCAAAAAAATAGCTATTGTGACTATATGGGGCAACAAACAGCCAACTGTGGCAATATACAGACAACACACCAGTAATCACTATGCAGATGACAAATCAGCAATCATTAAAAAATAGCAATTGTTACAATATTCAGGTAACAAACAGGCTTTGATGACAACATGGACAACAATATGGAATTTGTGACATTGAAACCCCCACCAGTAACCTACATGAGTGCTTTGATATGGCTATAGTGTAGCACAATACTTGTTCATGTTTCCACTCGGAGAGGGCAAAGGTAGAAGGCATGCAACTGCAATGAGCAGAACATTAGGAGGGGGATAAGTCATTTGTGGGAGAACATGAATGAGGAGGAGAAGTAACTGGAAGACAGCACATCTCACTCTTCTATATGGCATGTTGCTTAGCTGCCTCCTTGCATAGTACAATTTAGTGTGGGTACCCTCCAAGAGGACATTAACCACTTCAATTTTCAGCTTTCAGCGCTGTCTCACTATGAATGACAAATGTGCAGTCATGCAACACTGTACCCATAAAAAATGATACCTTTTTTTCACACAAATAGGGCTTTCGTTTAATGTTATTTAATCACAACAGTTTTTTTTTTTTTTTGCTAAATAAACACAAAAAATACTGTTTCTGTTATAAAATTCTGCAAATAAATAATCTTTCTTCATAAATTTAGGTCAAAATGTACTCTGCTACATTTCTTTGGTGAAAATAACCCAAATCAGTGTTAATCAATTAGCCTGTAGGAAAGTTATAGAGTCCGCAAACTATGGTATATATCTGAAGATTGATCAATCCTGATATACTTAAAACGTGCAGCCCAATCACGTAGTCAAATGACAAATTTAAAAAGTTGGGTCAGGTATTGGAGGTGAGCAATCTCTTTATATGAAGGTGGTGGGACCAAACACATTGGAAGATATAATTAAAGACCAACATATGAACTGACAATGTATGTTTACACTGTGGTGGAGCACTTGTATATGGGACTCTTATTGTTTTTTATTTAAGTCTTCACTTGATATTTTTTTTAAATATTATATTTTTCTAATTCATGTAATTTTACTATGTGATTGCGCTGCATGTTTTATTTGTACCTTATGTTTGTTAGAAGAGTTGTGTGGACACACTCTAGTTGGTATTAGCAGCAGTCACAGCCTATGTTAGAAGGCAATATATATTGGATGTTAGTTTGCACATAAATTCTAATTGTGGGTTGCACTGATTATATTTCGTATCTATCCTGATATACTGACACCCTATCTCATTGCAAATGACAGGACAGTGCAAATACCTCCAAATGACCCCCTTTTGGAAAGTAGATAGACCAAGATATTTAGTAAAATGCATGGCCAGTCAAGTTCTTCCACCCCAAACTCGCTCATCCATGTCTTTATGGACCTTGCTTTGTGCACTGGTCCATATCATTTGGTGGAGGCTGAATTATGATGTGGGGTTGTTTTTCCAGGATTGGGCTTGGCCCCCGGCCCCTTAGTTCCAGTGAAGGGAACTCTTAAGGAGTCAGCATACCAAGACATTTTGGGCAATTTCGTTCTCCCACCTTTGTGGGAACAGTTTGGGGATAGCCCCTTCCTGTTCCAACATGACTGCACACCAGTGCACAAAGCAAGGTCCATAAAACATGGATGAGCTGATCTGGGGTGTAGGAACTTGACTGGTCTGCACAGAATCCTGACCTCAACCCGACAGAACACCTTTGGGATAAATTAGAGAGGAGACTGCGAGCCAGGCCTTCTTGTCCAACATCAGTGCCTGACTTCACAAATGCACTTCTGGAACAATGGTCAAACATTCCTATACACACACTCCTAAACCTTGTGGACAGCCTTCCCAGAAGATATGTTACAGTGGTGTGAAAAAGTGTTTGCCCCCTTCCTCATTTCCTGTTCCTTTGCATGTTTGTCACACTTAAGTGTTTCGGAACATCAAACCAATTTAAACAATAGTCAAGGACAACACAAGTAAACACAAAATGCAATTTGTAAATGAAGGTGTTTTATTATTAAAGGTGAAAAAAAATCCAAAAAAGCTACACATCATGCCGAGACCCAAAGAAATTCAGGAACAATATAGAAAGAAAGTAATTGAGATCTATCAGTCTGGAAAGGGTTATAAAGCCATTTCCAAAGCTTTGGGAATCCAGCGAACCACAGTGAGAGCCATTATCCACAAATGGCGAAGACATGGAACAGTGGTGAACCTTCCCAGGAGTGGCCGGCCGCCCAAAATTACCCCAAGAGCGCAGCGACGACTCATCCAAGAGGTCACAAAAGACCCCACAACAACGTCCAAGGAACTGCAGGCCTCACTTGCCTCAGTTAAGGTCAGCGTTCATGCCTCCACCATCAGGAAAAGACTGGGCAAAAATGGCCTGCATGGCAGAGTTCCAAGGAGAAAACCACTGCTGAGCAAAAAGAACATCAAAGCTCGTCTCAATTTCTCCACAACACATCTTGATGATCCCCAAGACTTTTGGGACAACATTCTGTGGACCGATGAGACAAAAGTGGAACTCTTTGGAAGGTGTGTGTCCAAGTATATCTGGCGTAGAAGGAACACTGCATTTCAGAAAAAGAACATTATACCAACAGTAAAATATGGTGGTGGTAGTGTGATGGTCTGGGGCTGTTTTGCTGCTTCAGGACCTGGAAGACTTGCCGTGATAAAAGGAACTATGAATTCTGCTGTCTACCAAGAGATCCTGAAGGAGAATGTCCGACCATCTGTTCGTGTACTCAAGCTGAAACGAACTTGGGTTCTGCAGCAGGACAATGATCCTAAACACACCAGCAAGTCCACCACCGAATGGCTGAAGAAAAACAAAATGAAGACTTTGGAGTGGCCTAGCCAAAGTCCTGACCTGAATCCTATTGAGATGTTTGTGGTATGACCTTAAAAAGGCCATTCATGCTCGAAAACCCTCTAATGTAACTGAATTAGGACAATTCTGCAAAGATGAGTGGGCCAAAATTCCTCCAGGACGCTGTAAAAGCCTCATTGCACGTTATCGCAAACGCTTGGTTGCAGTTGTTGCTGCTAAGGGTGGCCCAACCAGTTATTAGGTTTAGGGGGCAATCACTTTTTCACACAGGGCCATGATGGTTTGGATTTTTTTTCACCTTTAATAATAAACACCTTCATTTACAAATTGCATTTTGTGTTTACTTGTGTTGTCCTTGACTATTGTTTAAATTGGTTTGATGTTCCGAAACACTTAAGTGTGACAAACATGCAAAGGAACAGGAAATGAGGAAGGGGGCAAACACTTTTTCACACCACTGTATATTAAAAGAAAAAAGGAGACACAATCCGCAATGCATGGCACCACATCCAAAATGTATAAACAAAAAGAAGGAAAAATTGAAAAGCGGACTTTTAAGGCTACCACTGTAATCCCAATGGGAAAAGAGAGGCACTCAAAGGTATAGAGAAAATATCAAAATGTATTATATATCATCATAAAAACATGTCACAAAGATAAGTGCATGGGTGTGCCATAGTATGTACATTCTCCCATATATGACAAATATGTCTGGACAGGGAAACCTATATTGATGACCTCAGTCATCTCAGTTACCCTGCGGCAGGGGTGACTCTGGCAATAAGGACCAACACCCAGGGATATATACAGACTCCATCATAGAGGGCATTGATATTGATTTAGATTTTGACCATTTCCACTAAGGAATACTCAAATAGGCTATATCATACCATAATCCCTGTCTAACCTAAGGGAATAAAAGGGTTTGTTAACCCATCATCTAACCCATCACCTACAACCATTTAAAAGCTGCCACATATGAATGAGGCCTATAAGGCTGTTTGATACCTCATTGGAGCCAGTGGCGTCAATCTTCCTGTTTTCCCTTTTCCCTCCTCCTCCCTCCCTTTTTCCCCCCTCTCCTCTTCAGGGTGAATTGGATGCCTCATACCTCTCATGTGTTTGATTTCGTACCAATAGGATCTCTTGAGGAAGCTAGTGACGAAATGCGTAGTAATCCATTAGTGCTGGCATTGTGATCCCGTTGGCTTGCCTTCAGATAGACGATTTCTGTTATGACAGCATATTTAATATTCCAGAGGCCATCCATACAGGTTTCCCTGTCCAGCCATATTTGTCATATATGGGAGAACATTGTATATACTATGGAACACCCATGCACTTATCATTGTGACATGTTCCCCCTTGACAACCATACCAGATCCTTAAAAAGCAAAAAGGTCTAAATGTATTTTAAAAGGTGAACCCTATGCCATTTTTTTTGTGGGGTCCCTAAATAACATCTATACCAGACCCTCATCTGGGATAAGGGTTTGATATAGATGAAGGGAATCCCCTACTGCCGGTCCAGGCTGGGAGAAGATCGTGACCATATGGTCCTGGATTCCACCCAAGAGCCTGGATCGGTCTTTGATCGTTCGGTTCTCCGTCTTACCCTTCTTTCACACTGGTGCGGTTTGCAGGCGTTATTGCGCTAAGAATAGCGCCTGCAAACCGACCCGAAACAGCTGTTGCTGTTCCTTCAGTGTGAAAGCCCAAGGGCTTTCACACTGAAGCGGTGCGCTTGCAGGATGCTCAAAAATGTCCTGCAAGCCGCATCTTTGGCTCGCTATAGGAGCGGTATATTTACCGCTCCTATAGCGCCCGGTCCCATTGAAAACAATGGGGGAGCGCGCCGAACCCGCCCGCACAACGCCGCTGCAGCGGCGGTTTTGCGGGCGGTATTGACCCTTTTTCGGCCGCTCGCGGGGGGTAAAACCACCCCGCTAGCGGCCGAAATGCGCCGCTAAAACGCCGGTAAAGCGGCGCTAAATATAGCGCCGCTTTACCGCCAGCGCCCCCACCGCTCCAGTGTGAAAGCAGCCTTAGAGCCAGCAGGGAACAGATGCAGCATCGTTCTGGTATAGAAGCTAGATAAGTATGATTCTTAGAAAAAAATATTCCCAACCCTCTCTTTCAACCAGCAAAAAAAAAAATCATTTTTTTCTTTGCACATGTAAATTTTGCTGCAGTAGGTTCTATACATTGTACAAATGTGCCACTTCACAGACAGGATAAGGACACCACAGACATGTTATTTAAAGGAGTTTTGTATTTTTAATGTTTTAGTTCAGAAAATGGGCATTACTGGATTTTAACTCTGGGTTCCCACTGACTTCAACAGGGTTCAGATTTGGCACCCACATTTCAGTAAAGTTCATTGAATCGAGCCAAACGCAGGCACCTTCAGCTCATCCCTAGTTATCACAGACAACACAAAGGCATGTTTTAGATCTGAAAGATTGGAATGCGTTTTTTACAGTAAGAGCTGTGAAAATGTGCAATATTATTTAACAGTAGCTGATTCTAGCCAACTCAGTATATTACTTCAAAACAGTCTGGATTTTTTTTTCAAAACACACTATTTAGCAAAATATGAATTAACTTTGATTTATCTTGTTGATTCAAGTTTTTGCCTTACCCTACTAAAATAGTACATTTATGGTTCTGGGAACACATGGGTTTGTTTTGTTTCTTTTGTGGGGGGTCACTCAATAGGTGTGTGTCTTGCTGTAACCTTCTATATTGTAGGTCTTGCCTACCATCAGAACTATGAAGAAATGCAATTTATGTCATTAAAGTATAACTAAAGGCAAAATATTTTTCTTTTCCTTTTTTGATAGAGTGCAGATGGATTCGAACACCTTTCAGTTTTTATCGATGTCAGTGCCCCCGTTGGGGAGATTTGACTTCTCTATTTGTCTTAATTACAATTATCACTAAAAGTGAAAGTAAAAGAAAATCAAAAATTTTGGATTGATATCAGAACAGTAACAGGGGAATTCTTCCAATAGTGACCGTAGTTCTGGTGACACTGCAGGATTTCCTCACCTTGAAAGGAATTCTTCTTAATTACTGTTTTGGCTATGGGACAGGGAGTGAAGGGAAATCTCCCTAACAGGTGGCAAAAAAACTATCAGGGGTTATAACTCTCCCTTACTTATGAAAAAAATGCCTTCAGTTCTACTTTAATGAGAGCTGGAGATTCAGATACATCAAATTGGACTTACTCTGCAAACAAATTGGGCTCTGCACAGACCTACAGACCGCGCAAACCTTGCTTAAATATTATTCACTTTTAATCCATTCTTTTTGTTTTATTGTTGCTCAAAGTCTTTATTGTAACATCTTTTCTGTAAACATTTTCTTCACACAATTTTCCTTTTCTTTTCAATAAAATCATATTTTAAAATCATTAAGCTGAATCTCTGAATGCTCTGACTAGAAATGAAAGACCTTCCCCTCTTTAAGGAGCTGATGTAAACTCTGTTAGATTCCTGTCTAAATATGGCAGCGAGTAATTCAAATATTTCTTATTAACCACTTCCTGCCCAGGTCAATTTTAGGTAATCAACTGAAATTGTTATAATTTTTTTTCACACAAATTGAGCTTTCTTTTGGTGGTATTTAATATTTGTTTTATTTTTTTGCTAAATAATTGAAGACCAAAACTTAAAAACAAAACACATTTTTATGCATTTCTGTTATAAAATGTATACTGCTACATTTCTTTCGTAATCCAAGTGAAAGATATAACACCAACATGTCAGAAAAAATAAAAAACAGAATCACTGAGTTAAAAAAAGGATCGTCCCCATTATGGCAGTTTTTTGTTGGACCACCTTTTGCTTTAATTACAGACTTTAGTCTGTTGGGTTGTCTCTACTAACTTTGTACATCTAGACTTTGCAATATTTGCTGACTTTTCTTTGCAGAACTGCTGAAGTTCAGTTAAATTTGATGGTTATTGTTTGTGGACTGAAGTCATTCCACAGATTTTTAATGGGGTTTAAGTCTGGGCTCTGACTAAACCATGCAAGGACATTGGTAAGCTGTATTGGATTTCCACCAGATACATTGTTTGGTGTTGAGGCCAAATCATTAAATTTAAGGTTCATCTGACCATAACACCATTTTCCATGTGGCCTCAGAATCTTTAAGGTGCATTTATGGTGGTCAGATGAGACTAAATTCTTTTATTTGGCCTCAACACCAAACAATATGTTTGGTGGAAATCCAATATAGCTCACCATGTACTGCACTGTCATCAGTGCAGTACAGTGTCATCATATAACTGGTGTGGCAGTGATCAGGTACAATGACTGTGACCAGCAATGCAATGTTACCATTATCAGGTGATCAGGATTTTTTTTCCACACTATGATTGGTTATAACAGTGATAATCACTGTTCTAAGCAACCATTTTTTATGAATGAAATCCATTTATTCAGTGTGTACTATTGGAGTTAGCTGTGATTGGCCACAGCTAAATACATGGTACTGATGGGCTGTGATTGCCCTGTCTGTACCATGTGATCACTGTGACCAATCACAACAATAGTACACAAGGAATGGCATGAATGGAAGCCATCCGTTGTGTACAATTGCCATGTGATCTGCTGTGATTGGTCACAGTCCTCATATGGGACTGGCAGCGGCCCAGTACACTGATCTGTCATCCTGTCTGGTGGACTCAGCAGGTGACAGATCATGCCACATCGTGGCCCGATCCTAGGAGGACATCATATGATGTCCACCCAAGATGAGAGAGCTCCCACCCAGCCTTCATTTGCCTATAGGCTGGGTAGGAGCTGATTAAAGGTCAGAATTGCAACAGCATATCCTGCGAGCTGTGCATGTTTTTACAGCTACCATTTGTGTGTCGAAAAGGTTAACTACAGAGCTAACCAGACCCAATGACAATAAGATGCTTAGACTGTTATCCCATGAGCTCGAGGATTTTTGTGCCGAATGAGAATTGAGAGAGCAATTAATGTAAACTAGCAAGGGAGCGCTTAGCTATTGAGGTGAAGCTATGATAACTTCCATCATCTAATCATATGCAAGCAAAAAATGCTGCTTTTCTTTGTTTTCTTTGTTTTCCTTGCACGTGATTGAGCATTCTTTGCAAAGTGAATTTTCACTACATT
Source organism: Lithobates sylvaticus (assembly GCA_028564925.1). Taxonomy (NCBI): domain Eukaryota; kingdom Metazoa; phylum Chordata; class Amphibia; order Anura; family Ranidae; genus Lithobates; species Lithobates sylvaticus. The sequence continues at coordinate 143,351,703 of CM053028.1, read as the reverse complement.
CACTATGTTTTGAGGCAAAATATTTTGCAAAGGGCAACTTCCCTTGCAAAGTGGACAGCCTATTTACTTTTAGTAAACTCAACATGTAACATTTTTAAAATAAAGAAAAAATTGTGCTAAAAGCAATTACATGTCCAATGATATACTAAAATTAAAATGTTATACAAAAAAAAAAAGTGATCAAAGTTATAGTCTTCCTTCAGTATCATAGTCCCCCTCTGTGTAAAATGTGCTAATAACAATAAGATATCCTTTTTTTTTTAAAGAAGAATATAATATTGTGCAATAGATGATGTCTATAACAAACATCAATCAAAATACAATTACAGTCTTCAGTTTCAATATCCTCTGTGATCCCCCAACAGAACCATGTTTGGACTCCAACACCATGAAACAGTGATGCAAGGTCAACCAGTGCAGACCCATTTTTAAGATAGACTCAGCAAACACAATTGACCTTAAAGAGGTGTATCCCTAAAAAAAAAAAAAAAAAAAAAATTAAAGTCAGCAGCTACAAATACTGCAACTGCTAACTTTTAATAATCGGACACTTACCTGTCCAGGGTCCAGCGATGTGGGGGGGTCGAAGCTCCACTAGCCCCCCCGATCCACTCGGCGGCGCCGGCATTGCAACTATGGGCACCCGGCTGTGTGCGAGCGGCGCCACGCGCCGTTATTGGCCGCACAGTCATCTGGGACACGTGACAGGTCCCAGATGACTGGGAAGCCCTTCCTGCGCCGAGGGGAAGTGATGTCACCAGCCCAGGCACTGAAGGAGGCAGACTACGAGGGACCCCCTAACAACAGGCATTTAGAGGTATGTTCCAATTATTTTTTTTTTTTTTTTTTTTAGGAATTTTAAGCATTTTTTTTTTTTTAGGGGAAAACACCACTTTAAACACAGAAGGTAATTAAACACTTTTTCCAGTCTATATGATTATATATGTTTGCAGCACAGCTTCTACTGCACCTATATGCTCAAACAGATTCTGGATTGTAAAACATACAAGAGAGAAGGCCCCTCATAGTATAATATGGTTAATTGCATTAAAGTGGACCTAAATATGACTCTCAATCTTCTGATTTCCTGATGATTTATGCAGCATGATCTGCAAACACACTATGGGATCTATAGGACCTGACAGAGCCAGCATGTCTATGCACATGCAGAATTGCTTGAAACCACCATGCATGTGCAGAAAGGCAAACACGTTCTTGTGTTCTCTCCTGTGCTGCTTTGTAAATCATGTGTGATGGTTACAACCTATAATAAATCCTATATTCAATGTTTACTTCTAAAATAAATATTTTATATAAGTACTATAAGTAATATAAGCAACACATCATGTTTAACATTTTTAAAAACAGTATAAACGGTATTTGAAACCTTTAAAGCTTTCTACCAAAATAACGTTAATTATTTTTATTGGGATAAAAATATAATTTTATTAGGGATACATTTTAATGTCAGTTATATTTATATATTCCTCTTTTACTTGATTAATACCTTAGGTACTTATACCTTGTATTATTGGCAATGTGGTAATTATACTATGTCAAGAAAAAAACAATAAAATTCTTGAACTAAAATAACGTTAAAGCTGTGCAAAATGTAATGGCATTATCTATCTCTCATTGCATTAGAAAACAACAGGCTACAGACTGCAGTTTCAACATAACTGATAAAACTATATTAACAGTGGGTGCCTACAAGATTTGTGGTGTAGCCATATTGTAATTCATATGCAACCTTTTTGTCATTTGCCAAATTTCACAGTTTCCAGAAGTGGTGGTAATACTGGAATGCAAATTGTATTTTTTTTCCACTTTGCACTACAAGTGCCCTGCAAGTGCACTTGGAAGTGCAGTCGCTGTAGATCTGAAGGGAAGATCGAAATGAGGGGAAGCTCTGCTGATTTCTATCTAATCATGTACAAGCAAAAATGCTGTTTTTTATTTTCCTTGCATGTCACCCTCAGATCTACAGCGACTGCACATCCAAGTGCACTTGTAGTGCAAAGTGGATTTGCCTTTAGTAAATAAACCCCAATGTTTGATACATTAGCATTTGATTTGGCGCAGTGCGCTTCGATAAAATGCAACACATTTCCTTTTTTTTTACAGCACGCTGCAGCACAGCTCTTGGCTGCTTTGCAGTGTGAATGGGACACATAGTAAACAATTGTTTCCTGTGTGTCCTTGCGTTGACAGGCATTTTACAATGCAGTAAAATGCCTGTATATAAAGAAAGGTGAATACCGCACTATAACAAAAACAAAAACAAAGCAGCTGCTAGAGGTGAGATACACACAAAGGACACATAAAGAAAAATTGTAGCAGCGCTAACAAATGCTTGAATACCACACGTGTCAAATGATAACCATATGATTTGAACAGTGTAATAACACAAGTAACAATGATGCATTAATCAAACTAATAGTGAGTACAGTTAATACATTGATCAAGATAATAGTGGAAATCAATGTGGTCAAAGAGTATACAATATATAATGTTATAAAGAATAAAAAATCATATGAGAAAAAAAATGGAAGTCCTTGAATGTAAAAAATCTAGAATTGAAAGTCTAAATAAATACGTCCATTTGCTTGCTAGTTGGTAAGCCTTCATTTCATATGGAGGTCACATATGTTGGTGGATTTGTCACGGAATATAATTTCGTTTTCCCTAAACACCTTGTCACTTCTCCTGTGAACACTTTATTTATTAATTTGGATGGTTGTCACGGAGGGACGTATTTATTTAGACTTTCAATTCTAGATTTTTTACATTCAAGGACTTCCATTTTTTTAACTCATATGATTTTTTATTCTTTATAACATTATATATTGTATACACTTTGATCTCATCGATTTATTTTCCACTAGTAAAATGCCTGTAACTGCAGTATGTGTAAATTCACCCTTACAGCTGATGTGGTTCCATTTGCCAGTCCCCATGTCACTAGAGGACACAAAAGTGACATAGTATATGAGTAACCACAGAGCACAGCAGATGACCAGGCATCTGACACACCCAGATGTGTAACAAATGCAGAAGATCTTTCAGTGGCCCTATGTCTTAAGATAGTAAAGATCCAGGCACCACCTTCCAGAGAAGTAATTATTACAACTCTTGTTAAAGTGATTGTGAAGTCTTGTTAAAAAAAAAAAACCAAAAAACAAACATATTATACTTTCTTCCTCTGTGCAGTTGGTTTTGCACAGAGCAGCCCGGATCCTCCTCTTCTCGGGTTCCTCTTTGCTACTCCTGGCCCCTCCCTCCTATCGAGTGCCCCCTCAGCCAGCAGCTCTCTATGGGGGCACCCGAGCCGAGTCAGAGCTCCATGTATCCATTCAGACATTGGGCCCTGACCTGGCCCCGCCCCCTCTCCCCCCTGATTGGCTGACTGACTTTGATGACAGCTGCGAGAGCCAATGGCGCCATTGCTGTGTCTCAGCCAAACAGAAAAAGTGTCCTGGATGACTTAGACACTCGTGGACATCGCTGGAGAGAGATGGGGCTCAGGTAAGTAATTAGGGGGGGGAGGGGGCACAGGGAGTCTGCTATACACAGAAGGTTTTTTATCTTAATGCATAGAATGCATTAAGATAAAAAAACTTCTGCCTTTACAACTCCTTTATCTATTAAAAAGATATAGAACTTACACATCAGAAGCATGCGTGGCCCATGCGTGATGACATTGGCGGCTCCAGCTGACGCATTTCCCCCTAACAGGCCTCCACTAGGAATGGAGGCTTCTTTGCATCCTACTCAGGAGCACTGGAGGATCCTGTACTCCAACAGTCAGATTTGTGCTGACAACCCCCCCCCCCCCCCCCCCGGACAGCTCTTCACTCAGAAGATTAGTACAATGCTGTTTCTCCTGCTGACACACCCCCCTGACCAGCTTCTCACAATGTATTGCTGTCCCTGTATTTTACACTGGACCATGTCTGAGCATCTTTCAGGCTCTTTCTGCCATGTTCTCTTATTGTCACAAGGAGTCTCCATCTCCACCTCTCTAAGCCCATTATGCAGCTAATAAAGGGGTTATGTGATCGCTTATACAAAATAGAAACAGTTATTTATACATTTTTCTATACCTTCAAAATAAACACAAACATTTTCCTTTTCATTTCTATTTTAAACTGAATGGGTTCTTTTAGAACACATTAAGACCCATTCACATTAAAAACCATTCGTACCCACAGCATTGAACTGCGTTGCCCAATGTAGTCCAAATGCAAGAAAAGGGCAATTCTAATTCTGTCCTGTGGTTTCAATCCACACCAAGACACTGTATGATTGTTTTGCTGAAAAAATAAGGAATCTTGCAGTGTGTTCTAACACACTGTAACCCATTGCAATGCACTGCAGCATATAATAATGACAGAAATGGTTGAAAGAAAAAAAAAGAAAACATTGCAAAACATGTTAATAACTCTAGGGCATGTTATGTGCCCTAGAGATTGGATGTCTGGCATACTGTCAAATCATTGCTAGAAGCGGGGAGCAAAACAAAAACTGTTCTTGCTGTAAACCTTAATGTCAATGAACGCCTACAGCTAGAAAGGTCAATAATGACTTGTTGTAAAGTGTTTTTACTGCTTGTTAAAGCAGTATTCAACCCAAAACAAAAAGTGTAATATATTGCAACTTACCAATCACTGGATGTGGTGGCTGCATCAGTTTTCCTTTCTTTAGCTTTTCCCCTCTGTTTTCACATGGTGATCTGACCAGTAACACACCTCCTGTATTAGAGAGACACAACTCTGGATGAATAAGAGGAGGCACAGCAGACAGCAGCATTGTCAGTCTAGGGGAGTGTTAAATGTATTAGCAGATTTAGAACCACTAACAATATGAAGCCAAACTCCATCTCACACCTTTTTCCTTTTGGGATAACGGTTTTGCATGAACAATTAAAACTAATCATTTTATACATACACTTCTGTCAGTGTTTAGTGGTTTGTCCTATCCATGTAAACTAATACATGATGTTGGAGTGATTGTGCTGTGAAAAACAACAGACTCGCTGTGAGGATTATAGATATATATAGATGTAGCGGTCACACTTCAACAAGTGTGCGCGATCAGTGGAAACTTAGTTTTTTCCTCAGAACTGTAATGGAGTTCTGGGGGTTAATTGTACAGGAATTACTTTGGCGTCAGTCTGGCTGGGCTGTACTAAGGTTCCGCCTGGTCATAGGTGCAGAGAGGCACCCATGACAGGCCGAGAACCAGGCCTGGTTGGAGATCTTAGGTACCAATCTTTCCCGGAGCCAATCAGTGGGCGCATCTGGCCCTGCTGCCTAGTCTGGGAAGGAGTACTTAAGGTGCTGAAGTCACGTGTTCGGGGTTCGGCCGCAGCTTTTGTTCCTGGTTCTGGTCCTGGGTAGCCCCGCAAGGGAGCGTTTGCCATCCTGCAAGCATGGTCAATCCGACCAGCCCCAGAGGCCCTCATGGTCTGGGGCAGGGATCCGTCTGTTCCAGAGTCTCGGAGCTGGCTAGCCCGAGGCCCAGTAACTGAGGGAGGATTCAAAGGTGTCCCGGTGTGCTCTCGATATTGGAGGGACACGGCAACATGTACAAGTGACCCGGCGGAGGACTCTTCGGAGGAGGGCCAACAAGCTGGCTGCTCGGTAAGAGCCTGGGAGCTGAGTTGTATGGACACTAAAGAATCCACACTTCCACAGTACTGCCAAGGAGACAGAGAAAGTTCCAGGTACTGTGAGAAAGGTTCCTATTCATCTTCAGTTACAATTTAGTCTGTGGCAGAGACTTTTGCAAAGTTTCCGGATCACATGTTGGCTGCTAGATCTCTGGCTAGAGGTTTATCTGGCAGTGAAGCACCCAGCTGCGAGTGGCTACTCTCTGGGTTGATTAGAGACATTCAGTGGATGTCAGCAGTTCAAAGTGCCTGAGTTTATCACCCGTTCCCTCTATTCCCACCAGAGACTGTGTTATGTTGGATGTTACCACTGCAAAATAAAAACCTTGAAAAGGAATTTTATGTGTCAGCATCTGAAGTCGTTGGGGGTTATGGCCGCTACATAGATATATCTATATAGCTATCTAGATAGCTATATAGTTAAAAAGCTTAAAAATGGAAACAAATGCAGCCATCACATCTAAGAATTGGTAAGCTACAATATAATAAATGTTTGCTTTTGAGGTTAATACTGCTTTAGGAATATTTAAATGTCCACATTCTGGCCTAATTTCTGCATCAATGTTGAGATGGGGAGAGGGGATTGTAAGGAGTCATGTTTTGGCTGTTTCGGTGCATGTGCAAGTATAGGTGCAGGAGCAGTTGTTATAGCAAGGTCAATGGAGGCTGATGCTCTTTTTGTCAAATGCATTTATTGCAAAAGGAGAGGTGGAGGCAGATGTACAAAAACGCTGGGAATAGGAAACAGTAGCTGGGGTCCAGAGAGGCTGTGGATACGTAACAGGGACAGAGGTGGGGGCAAGGACCCTGAGAAAGATAGGGTACAGTAACATGGAAAAAGATAAACGCTAGGGTCCAAGGTGGGTGCACGTTAGGGGTGGTAATAATATAGGGGGTCATTTACTATAGCGCCACTTCGTTAATCGCACTACTTAGGGCTAAAACGGTATTCACTATAGCGCTGGTAAAAAAATACTCCCAAAATCGAATTTACTATAGGTCCCTGAAAACAAATAGCGCCCAAACCCGTACTCTGCTAAAACCTGGATTAGTGCACATGGAAATAATGTTTAGAGCATGATATAATGGTACTCAAATATGCAGTATATTATTTAGGCCTCATGCACACTGGCCGTTAAAATAACGTTATAAAAATGCCAGTAGCTTTGCAGTGAGTTTTTCAACATTTTTGCAATAGCATTTTTTAGCGTTTATTAGCGTTTTTTCATGTTTTTTTGTTCTTTAATGGATCAGAACGTAAAAAAATGCTGGTGAGACACGTTTTTGAGCGTTTATCTGCGCTCATCAGTGTTTTTGGACATTAAAGCATTTTTACAGCTGAAAACAGCTGAAAAACTCCTCTCAGAACCCACTAGTTTTGTTTTGTTTTTTAAGCCAAAAAACGCAGAGGCACTTGCATGGCTCTTCGTTATGGTGATCAGTGAGCTCCGGACCCGCGCCACACTCCATCACCTCTGTACAGCATAATCCTCTCCCGATCGCCACAGGGGTAAGCCGCACTAGCCCCTCAGACCTCCGGGCACCTCATGGTCAAAAGCGGAGGCCAGAGACCATACTACTAGACCCCTGTAGCACCACGGCCTACTGTCACCATAGACTGCTATTTAACTAGGCCTCCATCCCTAGTCTCAATTTAACAGGGGAATCCAGAAGACTACGTCCGTACCCTGATGGCAGAAGATAGCACACAGCCAGCTCCCTCCTCACAGCACCCCTCATCCCCCCCAAGCATCCCTCTGAACTGCTGGATATCAAGCTCCAGGCCCTTGCACGGCAGCTCACCTGGGGCATAGCTCAAGAAGTGGGGAAGATCTCCAGGGAACGCAGGGGGAAATAGATGAGCTAGGTGAAGATACGGCCATGCTTGAGATAAAATTTGATGAGACCATCCACTATCTGTAAGCTCTAGGAGAATGCCTCCCTTAAACTCTCTGTTTCTCAACTACAACTCCATCAGGAAGATCTCTAAAACAGAGAGAGACGCCAAAACCTTAGGATCTGTGGAGTATCAGAAAAGGTGTCTGACAACAACATCAGATCAGATCAGGCCTGTTCAACAATCTCACACCAGACATAGCGGACATAGACTGGCGTATGGATCGTGCCCACAGATCCCTGGCTCCTAAACCCCCGACAGGAGCTAGACCTTGGGATATCGTAGTGAGATTCCACTACTACGAGAGCAAGGAAGCACTCACTCTGGCTGCCCGCAACAGGTCTCACATTGACTACAAGGGGGACAGAATTCAAATCTTTAGCGACCTCTCCCCGATCACCCTGGCTAAAAGAAACGCCTTGCGGCCTATCACAACACAAGATTCCTTATTACAGGGGATTCCCGTGTCGGTTCTTTGTCACAAAAGAGGGAATCCAACATATCCTCCGGGACTTGCAAGAAGAGGTCTCCTTCCTCAAGAATCTGGGCCTTCTACCACTGCCAGCAGAAGATGACCAGCCAATTCCCACCAATCCCCGGGCTCCCATGGCCCCCTCTCGGATCTGGACCCCGGTGAGAGGAAGAGGAGCAAAAGACTACTCCATGCCACAACGCTCTCAGCGCCCCCGGCAACCAACCTGACCATCTGTGACATGTCCTCCATGATCCTCCCTTTGGGGTCCTGACCACTGTTACCCCTCACCCCTGACTGCTTTTTTATCCTCCCCTTCTCTCCAGATATGAAGGTTTTTTTTTCCTTGTATTTTGCATTTTTATTTTTATTTTGTTTTCCTCCACTGAGGTGCCTTGAACTGTTTTTTTTTTTTTAACTAAACCATAGAAGATATAAGAGGAGACTTTTGCTTGTTCAAGCCATAGATGGGCCGGCTTGGCGAGGCCTGTTGCCTCACCCTCACTGGAGGCCCCCTTGCTCCCTCACATATCCTTTGACTGCGGTCAAGGATCCCTGAGAAGCTATTGCCTCTCAGGCACGCAACTGTAGTTCATGGTCTACATTTTTGGGGCCACCACAGCGTGCTTCATTTTTCATGTTATTATGTATCTTTTCCCTCTCAGGTTACAATATACTGTATTAATAGATATAAGGTTATTGCTCTGTTCCCGTACCATAGGGGTAAATCCCAATGCACTGAAGGTAATATGGCTTACTAGCTTAACCCAACTATGGCTCTGAACATATTGCCCTATAACGTGAAGGGTTTGAACTCCATCAAGAAACGATGGTTAGCTCTGAAGGAGTTCAGGACCTCGGTGCGGTGTAATCCTGATTCAGGAGACTCACTTCCGAGTCTGGGTTTCTTGAAATTTGCTTCCAAGCACTTCACGGTTTCCTTTCTCCCACAAGAGACAGGAGATATCTATTCCAAACTAAACTACCTCTCCCTATGCAATGCCTAGCCTCCCCCTTCCATCAATTGACACAGGCTCACCATCTATTTGACGCTTGAAGGATTGAACACCCCACCAGTACTCGTTCAACTCCCCCTCCCAAAAAATGTTCTCTAGACTAGATTATTTTTTTGTGACAGCCCCCCTTCTGCCTAACATGGTGTCTTCTGACCTGGGTCCCATCACCTGGATGGATCACGCTCCCCTAACTCTAGACCTTTCCCTCTCCACTGCATTCTCCAAGACATGCCATTGGAGGCTCAATGAGTCCCACCCAACTTCTTTCAGGGCTAACCGAATACTTTCAGCTCAATGCAGGATCTGTGTCCAGTCCATCCATTCTATGGGAGGTTCACAAGGCCTTCTTCAGGGTTCAATGTATTTCTGTTAATTATCACAGGAAGAAAGACACAAACTTTTTAAAATCCTCTTTATTAGCTAAATTGCAAAACACTGAGCGCTCTCTGGTGCTTTCCTCCACGATGGCTCGACTGAAGGCGGTAACCTTACTGAGAAATCAGATAAAATCTTTGGACATGACGTGTATAGCTAAGTCCCTTCTCTGGGTGAAACAAAAATTTTATGAGTTCTCCAATAAGCCTCACAGAATGTTGGTCTCCAGACTCAAACCTAGACCCTTCCATTCCCTTCCTGCCCACCCATTGCCCTCAAACTATGACTTGGGTCTTTGGTGACTTTTATGACAAATTATACAACTGTCTAACCCCTGCTCTACATCCCCCTTTCGACCAAGGGTCATTCAAGACTTTTTTGGACAATATTCAGCTCCTTAAGCTGGCCAAGAAAGACTTATTAACATGAAATGCCCCCATTACCGAAGACGAGCTAGCAGAAACTATAAAGGACTTACCCTCACGCAAATCCCCTGGACCAGACGGTCTTCCTTATTCTTACTACAAGACGTTTTCATCGACCTTTAAGCCCTATCTACTGTCTTTAAATAACTCCCTTCTACAAGGCAAGCTTCCCCACCATTTCTTTCTCCACGTCTACATCTCAGCCATACCTAAACCGGGTAAAGACCCGTCCCTTCCAGATAATTATAGACCAATTGCTCTCTTAAACTCAGACTACAAATTGTTTATGAAGATCCTAGCCAACCGTTTATCCCAATTCCTGACAAATCTGATCGACAAAGACAAAGCAGGCTTCGTTCCCACCAGACATGCAGGAGACAATACAAGACGCACCATAGATCTCATAGACATGCTGAATAGAGTATGCAGACCTGCCCTGATCCTTAGCTTAGATACCCAAAAGGCCTTTGACAGACTAAGCTGGCCTTACATGTTTGCCACCCCAATTAAATTCAGATTCCAATGCCCCTTTATATCTGCCCTACAAACCCTTTATTCTAACCCCTCATCCCAGGTCCAAATGGTCTCCTTTTTGTCTCAGACCTTCCCAATGTCTAACAGCACCAGGCAGGGTTGAACACCTAGCAGAGGCTATCCGGACTCATCCTCACATCTGAGGCATACCCATGCGTCATAGGGAATACAAATTATCCCTATTTGCGGATGACATCCTATTGACTCTCACCAACCCACATATATCCCTGCCATCTCTACACAACTTACTATCAAAATTCAGCGCTCTATCCGGATACAAAATCAACACCACTAAGACGGAGGCGCTGCCTCTCCATATCCCACCTGCGGAACTAAAATCACTAAACACTCATTCCCTTACCACTGGTGTTCCACCTCCCTCAAGTACCTGGGCGTGCAAATCACCCCAACCTATACATCCCTGTACAAGGCTAAATATTCCCCCCTGCTCAAGGACGTCAATGATATGCTAAAGCGTTGGAACCCACTCCTGATATCTTGGATAGGTAGAATCAATGTACTAAAAATGACTGTCATCCCTAAACTGTTGTATCTTTTCGAGACCCTACCAGTCCCTATCCCCCATGTCATAATTAAAACTAATCAAGCGTTGGTTCCTTAATTTTATCTGGAGTAACACAGGGTAGCAAGCTCTGTGATTCTCTCCCCTAGGCATCGGGGTGGCTTGGGGGCACCGGATGTTTATAAATATTACTTGGCATCCCACCTTTGAGCAGTGGTTTCCTGGTCCTGCTTAGCAGCACCAACTAGATGGGCAGAAATCGAGATGGGCTCATTGTTTTTCACACACCCCTGTTCCCTTGTCTGGTCGCCCATCCTAACTCAGGACCCCAAACTCCATAGTTTATGTTTAAGTTCTATGTTGTTCACACTAAGGATATGACATACTTGTATCTCTAAATTCTCTCTCTATTCGCCATGCCCCCATTATCTAAATGTACTCTTCAACCCACTACTCCCAGACAGCCTCTCATTCCCGTATGGCCCTCTGGGTACAAGCTGGCCTTTGTCAACTTCACCACCTTGTCCACCCAGTCACCCATAAATTCCTAACCTTTGCTAACCTCCTAAATATGTCTAAATATCAACTCCCCAAAACTCAGCACTACTCTTTTCTAATGAGTCATTACCCATCAGTTCTCTCCCCCACCCTTACCCTGCTTAAACCAATGACCTTTGAACTTCTATGTTCCCAAGGTCCCCATCAAACATGATTGATCTCTGCTATTCATCAAATGATCCCCACTTTTTTGAAGATCTCCATACCTACATGCGAAAATGGTCCCAAAACATACAAAAGCCTATCTCTATCCCACAGTGGGACAGGATTTGGAACTCCACCTCCAAAATATCCCCATACGTGGCGCAGAGAGAGACAGCATTCAAAATATTGTTCTTCTGGTACAGGACACCAGAGATCATGCACCGTTATGATCCCTCCTTGTTCCCCCGTTGCTGGAGGTGTGGTAAAACCAGAGGTACTCTTTACCATATATTTTGGCAGTATGAGTTAATTACACCCTTTTGGTCCATGGTGATGTCTCTGCTCCAACTATTATTTGAGTCCCCCCTCCTGTTGGATCCGTTATATTACCTCCTTGGCCTTTCCTTTCCAGAAAAAAACTGGAACAAACTGGGCTCATACATTTTATTAGCAGCTAAGAGTGTGTTCCAATGTGTTGGCTGGCCTCTACAACCTCCCTCTCAAGAGCAACTTCTCAATGTCATCGGCAAAATTCGTAAAATTAGTAAAATGGAGCACATGATGGCATTAGTAGAGTATGCTATTAACCACCCTGGCAGTATTCCCGAGCGTGACTCGGTGTTGACTTTTTCTGCCAGGAGCGGTAACCCAGAGTCACGCTCGGGGTAACATTGCAGAGCTGCCAGCGGAGCCCTTACCTTCTCCTGGCGATCCAGCGATGTCCTCCACTGTCCTCCGCTGTGATCGCCGGCACGATCGCCGACAAGATCCCCGGCATCTGACTTCCTGGTTCCGTTCCCTGCGAGCAGAAGCAGCACATGGGAGCAGAACTGGGCGGGAATTTCAAAAGTGAAACACAAACACACACACATAAAAAGAGGTGATACAGTGTAATCTGAGAGGATTACACTGTATCATCTCAGATCTGACTGAAAAATGTACAGTGCCCCTTGCCTCCAATTTTTGCCAATAAAATATTTATTAAATGGCATCAAAAAATTTCGCTACAAAATCGCCTTTGGACCAGTAGAGTGACAGCAACAGTGAGACGGAGTTGCTCGCAGAACTGAGCAATAATGAGTCGTGGGGAGATTTGTTGTCTGACACTGATCTGACAAGTGACAGCGGTGATGATCCTGCACCTGACCTCAGCGATGTGTGTACCTGGTGCCCAATTGACTGCGATATGGACCAGGTAGCGCCCCCAAGATTCACCTTCACTGGATCACCTGGGATGACGGTAGAAGTTGAGCATGACAACCCTCTGGCATACCTGCAATTATTCCTCACTGAGGAGGTAATTGAAAAAATTGTCACAGAGACAAATCGCTACCAAGAGCAGCAATCCGCTACGCTGCATGCCAGGTTTTCCCAAAGCAGAAAGTGGGAACCGGTGACCAAAGAGGACATCTGGCTGTTTCTGGGACTCATCATTCTTCAGGGGGTGGTGGTAAAACCGCTCCAGAAATGGTACTGGACCACCGCTGGCTACTCCGTTTTGAGGTCAGAATACCGGTTTTCCCTCATCATGAAGTATTTCCACTTCACAAACAATGAAGAGTTTGATGAGGCCACGCATCCTGTGCCCAAACTAAAAAAAATCTGGGAGGTATGCCAAATTATTGTGACCAATTTCCAACAGACCTACGTGCCAGAAAGGGAAGTCAGCATGGATGAAAGTTTGATGGCCTATAAGGGACGCCTAAGCTGGATACAGTTTATTGCATCCAAAAGAGCGCGGTTTGGCATCAAATCTTACATGCTCTTACGAGTCATCCTCTGGGTACATCTGGAATTCGGTCATTTACACCGGTAAAAGCACAAAGTTCAACCCCAGGTACAGCGGCTATGGGATGGCCACATCATCTGTCCTTACACTGCTAGAGCCATTGCTGAACCAGGGATATTGTGTGACCATGGACAATTTCTACACATCTCCGGAACTGTTTCAGGTTATAGCTACAAAACAAGACTGATGCCTTTGGTACCGTTAGGCCTAACCGACGTGACATGCCATCTAGGTTTTCCAAGAAAAAACTAAAAACCGGAGAAATGGTTGCCTGGCAGCACTTCCCTATGGCTTTCCCCGTGACGTGGGGAAAGCCATAGGGGAGTCCCCATGACGTCCGCATGCGCCAGAGGGGGGCGGGGTTACCAGGTGGCCCCGCCCTCCATTATAAAAGAACTGTCAGCCCAAGCGAAGCCTCACACACCGGGAGCCTCCCATTGCGAGGAGTGGCCCAAGAAGAGGCCGACGCCCTGGAAGAAGATACCGGAGAGAAGCCTCAGAGACTGACGCCATGGAAGAAGATACCGAAGAGAAGCCTCACCCAGCGGGAGCCTCCCATTGCGTGGAGCGGCCCAGAAGAGACACCGATGCTGGACGAGAAGACCAAGAAGAAGCGGATCGGAGGAAGAAGAAGATGGAAGAAGAAGATGTCGGAAGGAGAAGATGAAGAAAGGAAGACCAGAAGAAAGAAGAAAGAAGATTTTAATAAAGGAATTGTCAAAGACCGTCTCCTGTAATTTTTACAATTTTTGACACTTTTTTGGTGAAATGGTAGGGGTACTTTTGTACCCCCTTACCATTTCACACAGGGGGGGCGGCATCTGGGGGTCCCCTTGTTAAAGGGGGCTTCCAGATTCTGATAAGCCCCCCGCCCGCAGACCCCCACAACCACCGGGCACGGTTGTGGGGATGAGGCCCTTGTCCTCATCAACATGGGGACAAGGTGCTTTGAGGGTCTTAGACCCCCAAAGCATCCTCCCAATGTTGAGGGCATGTGGCCTGGTACGGTTCAGGCGGGAGGGGGGCCGCTCTCGTCCCCCCCCTTTTCCTGCGGCCTGCCAGGTTGCGTGCTCGGATAAGGGTCTGGTATGGATTTTGAGGGGGACCCCGCGCCATTTTTTTGGGCTGGGTTTCCCCTTAAAATCCAACCCAGACCCGCTCTTCGGAGACTGGGCTACAGAGCAGTATTCCAACATGATAAGGACCCCAAACATACCTTAACCGCTTCCCGACCGCCCACTGCATATATACGTCAGCAGAATGGCACGGCCATGCAAAACCTTTATTTGCCTGGCCGTGGGTCACGCGCGCGCCGTCGGGAGCTCCGTGACCCTGGCCGCGGGACCAGCGGACCCGATCGCCGCTGGTGTCCCGCGATCGGGTCACAGAGCTGAAGAACGGGGAGAGGTATGTGTAAACAAACCTCTCCCCGCGCTTCCTACTCTGCCTGTCATTGATCGGCTGTTCCCTGTCATCGGGAAAGCCGATCAATAACATCAGACGTCAGCCACGCCCTCTAATGTAAAAAAACACACACGTCACAGCCCATAACCCCTCCCCCTAGTGGTTAACTCTTTCACTGCATGTGTCATTTATACACGAATCAATGCATTTAAATAGCATTGATTGCTGTATAAATGACAATGGTCCCAAAAATGTGTTAAAAATGTCCGATGTGTCCGCCATAATGTCGCAGTCACAATAAAAATCGCTGATCGCCGTCATTACTAGTAAAAAAGAAAATATTAATAAAAATGCTATAAAACTATCCCCTATTTTTTAATTGCTAAAACTTTTGCGCAAACCAATCAATAATCGCTAATTGCGATTTTTTTACCAAAAATATGTAGAAGAATACGTATCGGCCTAAACTGAGGAAAAAAAATGTTTTTTTAAATATTTTTTGGGGATATTTATTATAGTAAAAAGCAAAAAATATTGCATTTTTTTTCAAAATTGTCGCTCTATTTTTGTTCATAGCGCAAAAAATAAAAACCGCAGGGGCGATCAAATACCACCAAAAGAAAGCTCTATTTGTGGGAAAAAAAGGATGCCAATTTTGTTTGGGAGCCACGTCGCACAACCGCGCAATTGTCAGTTAAAGTGACGCAGTGCCGAATCGCAAAAAGGGGCCTGGTCCTTTGGCTGCCAATTGGTCCGGGGCTGAAGTGGTTAAAGACGAACACTGCCTTGGTAAAGAAGCTGAGGGTAAAGGTAATGGATTGGCAAAGCATGTCTCCAGACCTAAACCCTATTGAGCATCTGTGGGGCATCCTCAAACGGAAACTGGAGAAGTGTAAGGTCTCTAACATCCACCAGCTCCGTGATGTTGTCGTGGAGGAGTGGAAGAGGACTCCAGTGGCAAACTGTGAAGCTCTGGTGAACTCCATGCCCAAGAGGGTTAAGGCAGTGCTGGAAAATAATGGTGGCCACACAAAATATTCACACCTTTGGCCCAAGTTGGACATTTTCACTTAGGGGTGTTCTCACTTTTGTTGCCAGCGGTTTAGACATTAATGGCTGTGTGTTGAGTTATTTTGAGGGGGACAGCAAATTAACACTGTTGTACAAGCTGTACACAAACTACTTTACATTGTAGTGTAATTTCTTCAGTGTTGTCACATGAAAAGATAGAATAAAATATTTACAAAAATATGAGGGGTGTACTTACTTTCGTGAGATACTGTATATATATTATGTAGGGGGACTATTTATTTTAACTTTATTTTAATTTTAACTCTGCATGCAATGGTATGTAGTTATTCAAAATTTTTATTGTGTGTAATTCCAAAAATCAAGGAAAAAAACAGCGTAGGGTCCCCCCAGTGCATACCAGGCCCTTCAGGTCTGGTGTGGATTTTAAGAGCAACCCTGCGCCAAAATTAAAAAAAAAATGGCTTAGGGGTCTCCCCAAAATCCATACCAGACCCTTATCCGAGCACGCAATCTGGCAGGTCATTACGCATTCACTACCATACCCATTCAGCATCTTCCTCCGGTCTTCCTTTGGTTTTCTCCTTCTTCCTCCAGCTGCTTCTTCAACCACTTCTTCTAACATCTCCCTCCGCTTCTTCCTCTGGTCTTCTCCATCTTCCTCCGGCTTCTTCTTCACCCACTTCTTCCTCCAATCTTTCTCCTCCGCCTCTCCCACCACCGACCTGCTGAACATGAAAACAATGAACCTCCTCTGACGCTGTGGCCAGAAAATCTGTCTGCTTCCATAGCGCACATTTCTTGTATAATTACGGGGCGTAGCCGACGGATGATGTCAGCAGGAGACCCATCGCATGGGGTGGGGTCTTGGAGTGACGTCATGCGCCCCATCGCAGCATTGGAGGAGGTTCGTTTTTTGAATGTTCAGCAGGAGCGGCGGAGGAGAAAGACCGGAGGACGAAGCAGGGGAAGGAGAAGCCGGAGGAAGACGGATTTTGTGGTCGGAATGTCCGATAGTGTGTACGGGGGCTAAAGGTCATACCAAGCCCCGTATTCCAGATAAGCGTAGAGTGTAGAAAAGAAAGCACAAAGCCAATAGCATAAAATCTAGAAGTGATTTTATTAGGAGTTGCTATTTCATACAAACCAAAGCATTTTAAGGGCTCAGAATCCCCTTTCATCAAGGCTTAAGAAGACTATAGGTAAAATGCTCTGGACTTAGGAAGCTAGAAAAATCTTAAAGGTTAAAATTTGTAATTGAAAATAGAGCCTGCTCAATGTGCTGCTTTAGCAGCCTGAACAAGATGTTTAAATAGTTGCCATATTCTGTATGTTATTCTTCACAGTTTAATTAACACATTTTAAAGCTGAGGTTTTCCTCCCCTCCCTCCTCAATATGCTAATTAAATTATTAAATAACACCTTTCTGTATTCATTGCATCTTTATGAAATTCAGATAGATCATGCAATTTCAGTAAAAGAGAGGGTCTTGTACAACAGTGCCAGGCAGAAGGTAAGGTTGGAGTTCAGCTCTTTGGCATGATCTTATAGAACACTATTGAGAAAATAAACTCTTCACATTTACCCCCCTACAATTGTATTGCATACTAGGTAACAATAATGTCATTTTAACTTGGGAAACATTCGTCAGGGCTATTTGTTTAATCACCTTATAGCCATATAGTAAAAAAAAAAAAATGGCGGAGGGGTGGATTCAGCTTTTTTATAAACAGTGCTGCAAAAAAAATACACAGGCAGTCAGTACACCCTTTGAATCAATAGTTTGTCAAACTACTTACATGTTATTGCATATCATTATTCTCACACCGCCATTGAAATTATTCTTTGTATTTCCATCCTTTATCTGCATCCCCTAGATGGGGTGTGTGTTAATCATATACAAACAGAGAAAGGAAAGGAGCGCACGGCCACCCTAGTGTAATACCGTTTATTAAAACAAATATTAAAAGCTTCGCATAATTGCACTCGCATTTGAAAGCACAAAAAGAGGCATGTACATTTTTTTCTTAACCAGCGCACAAATGGACCTTGCTTTGTGCACTGGTCCAAATCATTTAATGGAGGGGGGATCATGGTGATGGGTTGTTTTTCAGGAGTTGGTCTTGGCCCCTTAGTTCCACTGAAGAGAACTCTTAGGGCGTCAGCATACCAAGACATTTTGTAAAATTTCATGCTCCTAACTTTGTGGGAGCAGTTTGGGGATGGCCCCTTCCTGTTTCAACACGACTGCGCAACAGTGCACAAAGCAAGGTCCATAAAGACATGGATGAGCAAGTTTAGGGTGGAGGATCTTGAATGGCCTGCACAGAGTCCTGACCTCAACCCAGTAGAAAACTTCTCATCCAACATCAGTGCCTGACCTCACAAATGTGCTTCTGGAAGAATGGTCACACATTCCCATAGACACACTCCTGAACAATGTGCGAAGCCTTCGCAGAAGAGTTGAAGCTGTTATAGCTGCAAAGGGTGGGCCAACTCATTATTGAACCCCTACAGACGAAGACTGGGATGCCATTAAAGTTCATGTGTGTAAAGGCAGGCCTCACAATACTTTTGGTAATTTAGGGGGTGATTTACTAAGACGAATGCGCTGCACGGGTTCACACCTTAATTGTTGCGCTGAAAAATCTTTGATTGAATGTGTGAACCGGTGCAGGCAGACGCGCAACACGATAATAAATATGTAAACTGCTACTGGTGCTAGGCTAACTGCGGTTTTCTCATTGATAATAGTGCACGCCCAATACAATTGGTTAATTTTATCTCATTGGATGTGTCTTGTTAGGCAATTATTACATGTTCTCAGTGAATTAACCCTTTTGATTCCTATTACGGTACTTCTAATATATCTTTGAAATTAGTTTTTTTGTATTTTTACACAAATCTTTCAATACATTACAAATAACATAGAAATGTTTCTAAACCTAATAAATTTATATTTTCCGATCTTGATCTTTAAGGCCCTTTTCACACTGGGGCAGTGCGGGCATCGGCGGTAAAGCGGCGCTATTTTTAGCACCGTTTTACCGTCGTTTTAGCGGTGCTATTCGGCCGCTAGCGGGGTAGTTTTAAGCCCGCTAGCGGCTGAAAAAGGGTTAAAACTGCCGGCAAAGCGCCGCTGCATAGTAAAGCAGATGTAGATTTCAAGGACTGGACTAACAAATGTTTATAGTGAAAGGCAACTGCTGTTTTCTATTAAACAAGGTCTAAATGCCGTTGACATGCATCACGTTGAACTTAGGAATGTGTCTTTGCAAAGTTAAACTAAATTAAATCCTTTCCTATTTTTGGGGATAGAGTGCAGAGGGATTAGAAGTCTTGTCAGTTTTTGGGGATGTCTGCACCCCTGATAGGGTGAAGACACCTCACAAATTTTGCCACTTTCTCCTTCAAATGTTTTTAATTCCTGTCACATAGCCAAACAGGAAGTGAGGGTAAAACCCTACCAACGTCTTTCCTTGGGGACACACTGGTCAATCTAAATAGTTTCCCCATTAGGTAAATTGCACTCTAGCATTTTGCTCTGTACACCCCAAATTATTAGGTATCTTGGTCTTTGGGGTTTATTTACTAAAGGCAAATCCCTAGGCTGGGGTTGTGGGGGGCTGTAGACAGGGAGCTTTACGGAATGTGTAAAGCCCCTTTAAACTAGTGGGTACAAGGTGCTTTGTGGTTGGTATTGTGCTGAGCCCAACATGCCCCAAAGGCAGTCACCTATGTTGAGTGCATGTGGCTTTGAATGATTCAGGATGGGGTTGGGCTATCGCTCTTCTCGCCCTTTTCCTAGCTGGCCCTATTATATGCTCTGAAAATGGATGTGGTTTGGATTGGTGAAGGCAGCTCCCAGCCTTTGGAGAATGGAATGGAGTGTGCAGTTCCCCTTTAAAAGCAAAAATTAGCTTAAAGAAATCATATGCATTAGAAGGGGAAAACAAGAACATTGTAGAATGGAGTGTGGAGTTCCCCTTTAAAAGCAAAAGCTAGGAAATCACATGCATTAGAGGGGGAAGGTTAAATGCCCCTTTAGGAGGAGCTAGAGGAGCGAGAGTCTTTTTACATAATTCTAACAAGGTGCCTGTCACATGTTGGCAACGTAACATGCTAACATGACCTGTGTGCAAATATCCTTAAAAAAATACATAAGGGTGAACCAGCGTAAAAAAAATAATTGTCAAGTTTAAAGGTGCGCCTGTTCAACTTACGCAATGCATTTACATTGCTTGACATCTACTAAGATTTTGGCCGCGCAGTGAACATACGCATTTGAACAAACGCAAGAGCCGCTTGCGCATGCAAGTGCTTTTGTTGATCTTGCGCAGTTCTAAGTCAGCAAAATCAGGAAATGTTTATCTTTAAATAATTTGAATATGATGTGGAAGTTTGTGTCCCTGCTGGGGTGATTCACCCTTTAGTTTTGGTCCTGTGACCATTGTTTTCAGTATTGAAAGTGATAGAAAATTTGTCCAGTGCAGACCAGTGCATGTATAAGTTGGCATGTACGCTTGGTGCCCAGCTTCCTGTTTAAACTGATATGTCACTGAGAGAAGTTGTTGAATGGTCTTCAGTCTGTTCCCATGTTCCCTGAGACCTGACCTGCTTTATCTTCCTGTCCATGTTGTATGACCCATCTTCCCCTTGGACTTATGCCTATGCTTTATGCCTCACCTCAGCTCATATGATTACTTCTGAACTTGGCCTGTTTACTGGACTTGCTTTTGTCTCCTATTTCTGCACTGCGCTGCCCAGCTGTTACTGACCTTGGCTTGCTTCTTGGTCTTGCTCTGTCTGCTGATTTGGTCCCATGCTGCCAGGCTGTTGCTGAATTTTGCTGGTCGTTGGTTTTCTCTATTGCTTACAGTTCCAGTACCAAGCTGATCCTCTGTTCTGTCCTGAGGGCTGTGGCTTGCAGTTCTACCCACCTACAGTGCAGATTCCATCAGCCAGCTGAAACAGCACTTGTGCAATTCTATAACTTTACACTCTCTGTCTCCACCTTCAGGAGTGTTGAGCTGGAGGTTCAAGAGAAGCCCCCACAACATTTCAGCCTCCACCAGGTATGTGATAGTGTGACTTTTTTTAAACCTAACTATGTAACTAATCTTGCTGTGTCTCTAATACAAGAAGTCTCTCCTAAATTTCCATTTCGTATCCAAAATAAAATAAAAAAAGTTTTGGCTTTTCAAAATAAATGTGTTAGTTAAATCTCATGCATCTATAATTAAAATATGTGTTTCTGTTAGGTGGTGTCTGATTGCTCAAAATTTTTGGGGGGGCACAAACAAACAGCCTCACTGTGCCATCAAACGCTGCCAATGTGCCCATTAAACGCTGCCACTGTGCCCATTAAACGCTGCCACTGTGCCCATTAAATGCTGCCACTGTGCCCATTAAACGCTGCCACTGTGCCCATCTAACGCTGCCACTGTGCCCCAAGTGCTGCCATTGTGCCTCAAATGCGGCCACTGTGCCCATTAAATGCTTCCACTGTGCTCCAAACACTGCCACTGTGCCCCAAATGCTGCCACTGTGCCCATCTAACGCTGCCATTGTGCCTCAAATGCTGCCACTGTGCCCATTAAATGCTGCCACTGTGCTCCAAACACTGCCCCCGTGCCCCAAGTGCTGCCACTGTGCCCATCTAACGCTGCCACAGTTCCACAAGTGCTGTCACTGTGCCCATTAAATGCTGCCAATGTGCCCTCTGCCCGCCATCTACCGGCACTTACCTTGTCTCGGTGTGCAGCTGGTGACGGCGTCAGGTGGCGAGCAGTGTCTCCTCATCGACCCGACATCTTCTCCCGCGCTCCTCCTGTCTTCTGCAATGATTGGACGCCTAGGCACCTGTGACTTCAGCCAATCAGGTGACCGGTAACACAGACCCAGCAACCTGATTGGCTGAGAGGGGGGTCTGTGTTAGGGAAGCGATGTATTCGCTTCTCTAACACAATACTGTGTAAACAGAGAATGCACAGCATTGCGCCTGCTGTTTACACTTATGGAAGCCTATTAGAGCCCATCGCTCTAATCAGGTCCCCTATTAGAGCTGTAAGCTCTAATCGGGCGCTTCCAAAACCCCCCCCCCCCCCCCGCTGTAATTCAGATGCCCGGCGCCCGACAAGGGGCCAGACACCTGAATAGGGGGCGGCAGCGGTGACAATAGATAGATTCATGCAATGCATGAATCTATCTATTGGTGATAGAGCGGTGCAGGAGAGAGGGGGCGGCGCCCCTGCGCCCTCTATGCACGTACCACCACTGGCTCAGTAGATGTTAGATGTAACCTATAGAGATTGGTAGCCAGTAATACATTTATTAAGGTAAGCTATTTATATACATGAAACCAAACACAGCCTTTTACAGATTTTCAATATACACTCGCAAGCAGCAACTGCAACAGACATACTTAAAAGCATAAACTACAAAGCAGCGCTCTGTGAGTGGAAGTCAGAAAGTACATGTAAAAAACATAAGCTGAGTGAAAAACTGATTTATTGCACTGTAGAATAAATGCAGTATAGGAATAGGTGTAGCCTCTATGACAGTAATAGTAGTAAAGGATATACAGAAACTTAGAGATATAGGAAGCTGAAGCTTGGTCCCCAACCAAGCTACCTTGGAGAACAAGGGTAACTGGACTATCCTGGTACAGGTGAAACCAAAGTAGATTTAAACAGATTTAAACAGATATATAGAAAGATGTATAAAAGTTTATTAATACATATTTAATAAGACATGGCAAACAACCAAATACAGATTAAAAGCATGGTAAAAAAAACCTTGATGCTTCTGGTTGCCCCCCAGGCTATGGTGACACAATATTCATATGTACATATTTATGTATTTATATATATATATATATATATATATATATACAGACCCCTTCTGGGTGACTGGTTGATTTGGTTAGCCCTGCCTCTGCCGGATCTTGTTGTCTTTGCCCTATATATACTTCTACATATTTTCTTAGTTTTTTTTTGTTTTTTGTTTCCGTTGATGTCTCCCTGCCAGATCTCTGATTTCCCTCTATTTCTGTTTATGCTTTTGCCGTACTCTACCAGTCAACCTGAGGTCCCACATACCCATGGACCTCCAATTTGGGTTATCATAGGTTGCTGTGGCATTCAATGGTATTGGTTACAATACCTGTGCAAAAAGTTGTATATATATTTGCTTTATATGTTCTAATTGCTTTTACTTTTAACGTACTTTTACTGTATATTACTGTTTTTTATATATCTTTGCACATTCTGTTAACTGAGCTCAGTTGCTTGCCTTTCCCTGCGACATGCCTAGTAGCTTCAGCGCCTCCTATTTTGTCCCTATGCGGGGGCTAGGTGAATTCCCTGGTGGATGGACGAGTCGTGGTTGTATGTGACCGCCCTCTCTCCACTTGTGCATGTCCTGGCATGGTCACACGCCCTTTGGCCGTAGGACGAGCACGCATGCGCACACGCGGTAATTTTGCACCATACTGACCTAGCCTCTAACTGCAGATTTTCTACTGCCTTTTGTTGGAGCTCAACACAGGGCCATTAACTTATCCATGGCTATTGTTCCGTCTTTTTCCACAGGCTGTTCCTACTGGGCAGAAGTGTGTGTGTTTCTTTGCACCCCCATCTCCCGCATTTTTTGCCTTTTACCCTGTAGCATTGCCAATCCTTGCTGGGTATTGCCACCCCTTTTCCCAGTTGGTCTTTACTTCCCGGGAACCTTTAATCTACCATATCTTAATAAAAGGTATATACCATGCATCCTTCACCGTGCTTCTCCCCTCTTTCCTCACTGCCTTTCCCTTTCCAAACTCAAATCCCCCCCCCGTTCCCCTCACCTTCCACCCCCCTTTTTT
The DNA here is from genome assembly GCA_028564925.1 of Lithobates sylvaticus. Lineage (NCBI taxonomy): Eukaryota > Metazoa > Chordata > Amphibia > Anura > Ranidae > Lithobates > Lithobates sylvaticus. Next base: position 143,327,999 of record CM053028.1, on the reverse strand, counting down.
TCCCCTCCCCCTTTTCCTCTTTCCCCTTTTCCACCCTTCCCCCCTTTCCCCGTTTCCCTCACTCCCCACTCCCTTCCCCTTCCTCCATTCCCTCTCTTTCCCTCCTCCCTTTCTCCCCCATTCTTCCCTTATCCCTCCCCTTCCCCCCCTTTATCCCCCCCACCCATCCCTCCCTTCCCCCCTTTTTCTCCCTTCCCCTTCACCTGGTTTTTCACTTCACATACACACCTCCTTTCCATCCCGACACATTCACCACAGTCACACTTAGTCCTTTGCAATGCATAGTTTCTCTATTCAAACAACTTCATTCCATCTATTTAGATACCAGTCCATTGACTTGTTATCCCCCCTAGTAGCCGTGGGGGACCTTTTGGTAACGCCCTGTGCTCTGTGCATGCCAGATTTTAGTAAGCAACTCTGCTCTTTCCCCATGTATATTTTGTACTGATATGATTATATGCATTGTTGTTATTACTTGGTCAATTGTATTGTTATTGATCATTTGTCAAACAAATTACAGATTCTCCTGACGAAGCAGCAATAGACCGCAAAACTAGTTGAGATGTTATCCGTGATAAATTATCCCACTGTGATCTCCCCCGCTTGGGGACCATAATCTTGGTGATACACATGGATTCTTACAATGCTTTTAATCTGTATTTGGTTATTTGACATGCCTTATTAAATATGTAGAATAAATGCAGAAATCTATAAAAGCTTAAAACAGTTGCAATGGTCAATAATGAAAGTGTATAGCCAAAATAAAAAATGTTTAAAAGCAAATGGCACCACTAGTGACATCTGGGTGGAAAGGGGTTAACACCATCCAAGAGGCTTGCTGTTCAGACATTGAAAAGGGGCGCCATATTGAAAATGATGGAAGCCCGTGGGGGGGGGGGATTGCAGCCCGTGGTGTACAGTGGACCACAAGCTGCTGGGTCCACTGTACACCACAGGCTTCCTGTTCCCCTTGTCTCTGGTGTGGGGCTGACGTCACTCTCCCGACTTTAATCTCTCTTTGACTTTGCTCAGATCTCCCTGTTTACCATCTCATGGCGGTTGTCACATCTCACCATTTACAGCCCAGACCGGCTCTCTTCTGTTACCAGCTCAGGATCCCACAGTGGTTGGCACAGTGTCCCCCTGCACTCTGTGGTTTCCATTTTGAACACAAGCGAAGTGTGAGTCTGCAGGTAGTGGCCTGCAAACCCCCACCTATCGGGGTTCCATCATTTTCAAAATGGCTCATTGCACCTATTTACCATGTCTGACCAATAAGCCTATTGGATGGTGTTAACCCCTTTACACCCAGATGTCACCAATGGTACCGTTGCTTTTGAAAAAAAAAAAAATTTTGGCTATACACTTTCATTATTGACCATTGCAACTTTTTTAAACTTTTATAGATTTCTGAATTTATTCTACAGTGCAATAAACCATTTTTTCACTCAGCTTATGTTTTTTACATGTACTTTCTTCCACCCATAGAGCGCTGCGTTGTAGTTTATTTTTTTGTTCATCAATTTTTCCAGTGGTTGGCAGCTGCACTGGGTCCCAGTTGACTAAACATCATTGGTTTATGACACCTATAAATATATGACTGACAGTTTTTAGCGCTAAAGGAACTTGTTGTTTTATACTTAAAAGTATACACACTTATCTGTATTAACATTTTATGCTTTCCTCTTATGTTGCTGAAAACGAAAAAACAGTGTTTTTTTATTTTGCTGATATGCAATGTTAAGGAGGGGCTGGGGGTTAATATTTGCCATAATTAACCTTGTAAGTACTGTGCTGGCAGATCAAAATTATCAGTTGTAAACTAGATTTGAACACTGTCTGCCCTTAACAAAGGTTAAAGATCTACAAGTTTGAATTCGGCATGTTATGGAGGGGAAATTCAGTCTGTCCCTACTTTGTCTGGGGACAGGCTCACTTTAAAATTGTTCAGAGTAGCTTGCAATCTACTTAGAGGCCTGTTCCAAAGAAACATCCAAAAGGTAAAAATATTTTTTATTTTTAGGTATGTTGTGTGAATGGAAACACATAATGAACATATAGCAGGGTCTTCTCAAATTTGAATGCAAAAGTGGAAATATGCAATTTTATAACAAAGATGAGTTTATGTGAACCCACAATAAAGTATATGTGTGACTATATTACTTGCACACTTTCTTTTAGTAAAATTCCTGTATTCATTTATACCTATATAGCAACTTATTCACAGATTTGTAAACTCTATAATTCACAATGACATTTCACTCCCTTAAATGATCGATTATTGCTCATGCAGTGAATGCAAGTGTCATCCAGCGCAATAAATAATAATAAATATGTTGAAAAATATTCCTCTCATGCACCTCTACAGCAACAGATCACATATAATAGGCTGCCAGAGCTTACAGGAAGTGCCAAAAACATTATGATATTGAGTGAATCAGCTTCTGGGCTTAGTGTTGTCAGAGATAGTCAGTGGAACCTCTAGCACTAAATCCTCTGAAACCAAAAAGAGCAATTAAGAGAAATTACTGTTTCAAAAAAGCCTTGGAGCAAGTAAGATTAATTTCAGCATTGCTTTAGAAGGTACATGGGATTTAGGTAGTTCAATTCAAGTTTTACAACTTTTGCATTGAACCCCGATAGATCATGTTCATCTAAATAGAGTGTGGGGATAATAGTATGATATTTTTTAAACACAGAACAGTCACTACACCAAATCTCCTTACACCCTGCCATTATTAATATGCAATACGTTTTATAATAGTTTAGGTCCCTTTGTATTTATTTCTGACAAGAGAAAGTACACCCCCTGAGAATTGACTATTTTGAAAAAAAAATTAAGACCTTATTTTCTTTTTGTACATTCTCGCCAGTATGTATTTATGACTACAGTATGTTATGATTGTACAAAAACTTGTGGGCGCAAAGGTAGTAGATTACCAATAAGATTTTTAAGTCTACAAAAAATGTCAGTTAACATGCTCAGGGACCAGATGAGAAACAATCAACAAACTAAAATCATGGAGCGCCTATAATGTGTGTTAAAAACCAGTGGGAGGCATAAGTATAACCAGACTGGTAAAGTACAAGTCCATAATTTAGTTATAAAATCAGTCAAACATTAAAACAAAATATGTATGTGATAAACTGTGCTCCCTATAATTAATTCCTTGATTTAAAGTGTATACAGTGCAAAAAATACAATGAAATATACAACCACTGGAATTTTAACGGGCAGCTCCACTAGATAATTTTAATTTATTTTTTTCATGAATTTTTTTACCCATCTGCGCAGGTAGGGAATAATATCAATTACTCCCCTATTAACACAAACATTAAAACAAGCTGGATCCAAATGCAGAGTATACTTGGGAGATCCCAAGGCTGGTGTGAAGTGCCTGTCCAATACCCCCAGTGACTGCTGGAAGGTGAGAGAAAGCCGCTTGGGGACACGAGGGGGGGATGTGTTGTAGTCGTAAGACAGGAAGATGTCACAGCCTACTGGGCGAATCACCAAAAAGTCTAAACGTATATTCTGTGTGCTCACATACCACTCTGTGTGGGTCCAAAACTAGTGGGGGGAAGGGTAGGGAAGGCACATGCCTGGGGTGACGTATCTAGGGGGCACCACCAAGGGTGCTGCCCCTACCCGCACTGGGAACCGCTGCTTTAAGGGTGTTACTGATGCCTGATCAAGTGTAATTGACAGGCAGCACCCGCTGCGTAGTTTGCCAAATACGGAGAATCAATTAGGAGGGAGACTAAGCAACAGTGGCTGCATCATTGGTCTTAAATGCTTAACTATAGGATGGCCAGGTGTGAGGAGTGAAGTGATTCAGCACTAGTGCACCTGTGCGGTCTCCCTCCTATTTGATTCTCTGGTATTTGGAAAACTATGCAGTGGGTGCTGCCTATCCATTACACTTGAACTGGTAGCAGTGGCACCCTAGAGCAGAGGCACCTGGTGTGAGCGACACCCCTGGCGGAGTGCTATGGGGTCTCCCTCCTAGTCCTGCCCAGTACCCAAACAGCCCATGTATTTTCTGAGTGAGGAATCTAAGTGGGAGCACCTTCTGGCAACTGGAACTGGCATTTATTAGGACAAGGAGGGTGGTTTGTGTGCAGAAGGCCCTGGACTAAGAAGTTGAGATTGGTATGGCAAAAAATTGGAGGGACTGGGGGGGGGGGGTGCAGAAAAGATCCTGGTGTGGGGAGGGGGGTGCAGGGGAGGCCCTGGGCTGGGGGTGCAGAGAAGGCCCTGGCCTGGGGGAGTGGTGCAGAGGAGGCCCTGGACTGGGGAGGTACAGAGGAGGCACTGGAATGTGGGGGGGGGGTGGAGAAGAGGCCCTGGACTAGAAAAGGGTTGATGTGGCAAAGACCCTGAATTAGGAGAGGGGGGAAGTTCAGAGCAGGCGCTGGACTAGGAGGGGAGTACCCAGTAGGCCCTGGTCTGTGGGTTGCAGAGGAGGCCCTAGACTAGCAGGGGAGTGCAGAGGAGGCCTTGGACTTGGGGATGCAGAGGAGGCCCTAGACTAGGAGGGGAGTACACAGGAGGCCCTGGACTGGGGGGTGTAGAGGAGGCCCTGGACTTGAAAAGTAGAGTTGGTGTGGCAAAAAACCTGGATTCAGAGGGCAGGCTGCAGAGGAGGCTCTGAACTGGGGGGGGGGGGGGGGGGCTGTAGAGGAGGCCAGGAACTAGGAGGGGAGTGCAGAGTAAGCCCTGGAGGGGTGCAGAAGGGGGCCCCTGACTAGGAAATGGTGGTTGGTGTGGCAAAGGCCCCTCAATGGGAGGGTACGAGGGGGTGCCTGGAGGTCCCATATTAGGAGAGGGGGCATCTGGAGGCCCTGAACTAAGACAGCAGGTGTCTGCTGGAGGCCCAGGACTATGAGAGGGGGGTTGTGGAGGCCCTCTGGACTAGAAAAGAGGGTGCCTGGAGGACCTGCCAGTTTTATGAAGAAAGAGCCTGGATCTAAAGCCTGGGCTGAGGCAGAACCTGCATAGGCCCTGGAGGGTGAGTTCACGACATAAATGGGAACTTTTATCAATTGTCGCAAGTAATGCCAAACAGAAGCAGAAAGACAGGTTGTGTGATAGACTTATTGCTTGTTTGGCTGTACTTCTTCTGTTAATCGCATCAGTGCAGATTGTTTTGCACTCCTGTGACCCATTTTCAGCTGACAGCGGGCTGTCAGCTGACATCACAGAGCCAGTCCAACCATATGGTCGGGATCCACCCACATGCCTGGACCGGAACCCAGCTCAGCTTCTAAACGAGCTATTGAGAGACTGAGCCGGCTGCTCCTGCCCCCTCCACATCCCAGCGATCCAGTGAGCATGGGGGGGCAGAGCAGACAGCCAGAGACTGACAGTTACCAGCTCTCTGCTCAGGGAGCAATGAGAACTGAGTGATTGGCGGTGTGTGATTACTCAGTTCTCAGCCAGACAGATGCAGCATCCACCTAGGTAAGTATTATTTAAAAAAAATTCCATACTTCTCTTTTAATTACCTGACATCTGCTCTTTCCTATTATAAACGAAAAGAATTGCGCTAGGTGTATAAACAATAAATGAAAATATATACCAATGAATTTAAAAATACCGTGAAGGTTGTCCTGTAGCTGGACCCTAATAACCCCGATATAGGGCACAAATTTGGATGTGTAAAAGAAAAAGTGCAGCGCTGGATAATAAATAAAAAGTGTGACAACTCCTAATAAGTAGCAAAAATATACATTAGTGCTAATAAACCCAAATATTGTGAATTAGATCAATGTATGACCACATATAAACAACATATCTGGTGTTCAAATGTTAATACATAAGGTGAAAGTCCAAACAATCATGTGTGAAGATTATTCTTATGTAGAGGCATCCAGAATGCACTTCAAGAGATACTTTTCCACCACTCGTGCTGCCCGTCACCACAAAATAAAGCAAAAGGGGAGGCTTACCAGAAAGCCAGCGACTGCCCTTATTCAGGGGGGTCAAACTAAGCTTAATAGAGCAGCCTTGGTGCTGTTAGATTTCACCAGCATCCCATCCGATATTCAATCAACATCTGCGATTCTCCTGTGTGGCGGACTTTTGCAAAACCCTCGATTACCACAGAGTTAGTGGGGCATCCAGTGGATAAGGAGCGGGAAAGACAAAAGAAAAGCTCCGGTGCAGACTTTTCTGTAAAAAAATGTTTATTGGATGAAAAAATCCTGAAAAAAAAGCTTTGCAAGGTTTATAGTGTCTATGGACGAAAGAAAGCAATCGTGCATGCGCAGTACGTGTGTACACGGCGACCCTAAGACCGTTTCGTCACAACTGATGACGTCAGCCCTCATGCAGCCCTTTGACAGATTTTAGCATAGGATTACAATGTTTTTCTGAAATAGATTATTTTTACGCTACATCCACTTATTGCTATAATCCCTGCAGTCACTGTTGATCAGCTAAACGCTTTCCAAAAGATTCTACTTGTTTTTTAATCATCAAAATTGTATAATAGTCTACCCCTTCTACTGGCATCATTATTGTTACATGAATAAAAGTTATTTTAGTAGTACAGTTCTCTAAACATACAGTATCTGAATTTACATTATCACTGTTGATCCATTTGTAATTCACACATGCTCCTGAATGCTCTTCATACAGTATATAACTTAAACTTCTTCCCAACAAGGTCAGTGGTCCGCAGAATTGGTCTATTATGTCTGAAGACTTAAGTTCAAAGATAAGTGCAGAAAACCACAAAAAGGTTCAGCTCAATAAAATTAGGAAAAAATTACAGCTTTCTAGAGTGGAAAAATCTAATGTATTAAACTCTCAAAAACCAGGTTTCAATTATAACCTTGACTTGGTTTTATCTGTTAAATCTCATATGAAGCATTTCTTTTAATCCATATGAAAAAAAAACTGGAAAATAAGAAATAAATATTGGATACTGGTGCCATGAAATGCTGTACACGACGAACATTATGTTTTGTGATAAACACTTCATGTTGTTTTATAGCTGATAATGTATAAGAGTCTTGCAGAATCCCATTGTCCAGTTACGTGACTGGTAATCCATTAGAAATCCATTAGAAACATACCTTGTAATTTAAAACTCTGCAGCATAAATACGGGGGAATGTGGCTGACCCAAACTTAAAGCGTATCCAAACCCAAAATCATACATTTTATAGATTGCAGTTCATCTGTACTTTCACGTAATGGCTGCATTAATTTTCTTATTTAAGGCTCTTTTTTCCATTATTCTCATTTGCTAATCCTGCCAGTAACAAGCTCTCTGTCCTATGGTGAAAACAGTCGCCCACTGTACTGTATTTGTAAAGGAGCAGCATTGTCAACCTTGGGCAGAAGGTCATACAGAATATCTCACTCTCCTATTTCCTGAAATACAGGGAAGTTGTTCTGTAGTATGCAGATAGAGCTTCAAAAAAGAATAGGCAGAGAACATAGGAGGTTATCAGCTCGATTGGCTGTATTTCTCCTATGGATCACAGGAGAGCAGTTCATTCTGTATACCTGTGAACCATTTTCAGCAGACAGTGGGCTGAATCCCACTGATGGCTGACATCACAGAGCCTCACTGACCTATCCGGACTGGGGCAAGATTGCGACAATAAAGTCAGGATCTGCCCACAACCCTGAACCGACACCTGGCTCATCCTCTCAGCAAGCCACTGAAATCCTGAGCCAGCCACTCCCGTCCCCTCCCCAGCCCAGGGGGGGGGCAGACAGTGGAGACTGACAGTCACCAGCTCTCTGCTCACAGAGCTTTGAGAACTGAGCGATCAGTGGTCTTTGATCGATCAGTGCTCATTCTTAGAGCCGGTGGGAGACACATGCAGCATAGGTAAGTATGATTTTGAAAAAAAGAAGAAAGAAAACCTTTTTTTAATTTGCAACAGGTGAATGTAGCAGCTGGTGAACAGTCCTTGAATGCCAAAGATACAGTTGTCAGAACAGCGTATTATCCTGCAGGCAAATTTCCTAGCAGGAGCTTTCCATAGTGCTGCAGCTATATTTCACCACTCTATAGACAATCATTGCATGTTCACTAAAAAGTGCAATGATTCAACAAATGAACAAGGAGAAAGAACATGGGTTGAGGCAATGTCAGGGAAGGTAAGACTCATGTAAACAAATCTACTTTCTACTTTACAATCTAATCTTGGGGGCGTGGCTGAGCGGCAATTAATCTAGTTACACGTTAATGTGAGGAGTCCCTTGGAGAATATCGATCCTGGTTTGGAGCACGAGCAGGAAGGAGGGGGTGAGCAACATCGGTTACTGCCTGTACACACCTCGAGTCCGCCGTGACTGCAAACGTTCTTACTGTGTGTACATTTGGAGTGAAGCGTGCTGTGCTGTGGTATAACTTACTTATGCTGGCTTGAACTGTATCAAATGTGAGTGTGACTATTGGAGGGATTTTTTAGTGTGGTGTGAATAAAATTTAAACGTTTTTACACTATTGGAGCAATCCTTTTATTTTCACATATGGAGAGATCCGGACATAGATGGATTTAGGATTGATCATTTACTTTCTTGGGTGGAATCCAAAAGTTTATTAGCCTGTCACGAGAGTGCGGGCAATAGATGCGGTGAGTGCGTTTCTTTTGGGGAAGTGGAAGCACGGATCACAGTGGTGTGGTGAAAGATCAAAGGAAGAGTTTTTCACGTTTATTTGCACATCGTGTGAAAAATTGCATGGACTTTTATGCGACTTATATTTTCACTAATTGTTTTTTTGCAGAAATCAGTGTTATACTGACTATTATACACAGATTTGTTGTGCACTTATTATTTGTGATCGATTTATATAATTTGTTTTCATTCACATGTTATATTTGTTTCACTTTACACCTGGTGATATATTTTTTATATAATATATTTATATATTTTTTATTTTTTATTTAATATTTTTTATTATATATTTTTTATTTTTTATTTTTAGGGTTACACATGTATTTGATATATGTTTAGCGCCACTATCTACTCTTGGTCCTCAATATAGAAGAGACTTGGTGTAGATTTGTTTACATTTGTATTTCACCTTTAAAGTGGCAGCTGTAGTTAGGTAGGTAGCAGTTTTTGTTCCTGAGCGCAGTGGATAGGCATTCAAATAGGGGCGGTTGGTTTGGATTCCTATACGTTGTGATATAAGGTAAGACTCATACTTGTGAAAATAGCGTAAATGTTATAGTAAATACCTAATTCTATTGAAAAAAAGGGATTATGTCAAATATCTGGAAATGTTTCACTGGTTAATTGTTGGGCAAATTCCACCAATTGGCTTCAGATATAGAAAGAATGTTGCTCATACGAGTTTAGGTAAATACAGGGACAATTGACCATCCAATCTTTATTAATTATACCTTAGAAATATTTTTGTAGCCATTTTTTTTCCATAAAAAAACTTATTTTTATCATTTTATTTCATAGTGTTACTTTTTTCACTCCCTTCAATGGTTCCTTTTCTGCCAGCCTGAAACTATTTTAAGGAAAGACAGCATGTGCAATATTCATCTTTGATTTACTTAAAAAAACTAAAAATCATTCTAATAGTGGGAAATCTGTGTAATCTGTATGAAAATGTCTTTAGCATACTAAATAATCATAATTATAAGGAAACCAAACAAAGAAATAATGGATGGTAATGGAAGTATTTTATATGCTAGGCTTTGTAAATTGAGCAGTCTGCATTTTATTTTATGAAGTGGCCAATTAATTCAAATAACTGACACTTCTACAAATGCTCACGTTTCTTCAGATAATGGGTACAGAACAGTACTCCCAATGTACTACATTTATCTGTTGTTTGGTACTACCAAGTCCTATTATAGATAGCTGGCAGATGTCTGGGTAATGTAACATATGCCTGCAACTCTGGCATAGATAGTGGGGAAGAAGACAAGTGAAAGTGAGAGAATTCTTTGCCTCTCCGACATTGGCCTGCTCAATAAGAAACATCATTAAGTAAAACTGTGACACAATGGGAGGTTGTATACATTTGCTGTGTTTTGTATACTTTGGACAATGTTTATGCCATAAAATATTCTTTAACCACTTGCTTACTGGGCACTTAAACACCCTTCCTGCCCAGACCAATTTTCAGCTTTCGGTGCTCTCACAATTTGAATGACAATTACTCAGTCATGCAACACTGAACCCAAATTAATTTTTTGTCCTTTTTTTCCCACAAATAGAGATTTCTTTTGGTGGTATTTGATCACCTCTGGGTTTTTTATTTTTTTTTGCGCTATAAATGAAAAAAGACCGAAAATTTTGAAAAAAAAAACGCATTTTTCTTTGTTTCTGTGATAAAATTTAGCAAATTATTAATTTTTCTTCATAAATTTTGGCCACAATTTATACTGCTACATATCTTTGGTAAAAATAACCCAAATTAGTGGATATTATTTGGTCTTTGTGAAAGTTACAGACTCTACAAGCTGTGGTGCGAATTATACAAAATTGATCACACCTGATGTACTGGTGGCCTATCTCATTTATTGTCACCCGAACAAGCCAGGAAAGTACAAATACCCCCCAAATGACCCCTTTTTTGAAAGTAGACATTCCAAGGTATTTAGTAAGAGGCATGGTGAGCTTTTTGATGTTGTCATTTTTTTCCCACAATTCTTTGCAAAATTAATTATTTTTTTATTTTTTATTTTTTTCCACAAAATTGTCATTGTAATAGGTTATTTCTCTCACATGGCATCCGTATACCACAAATGACACACCAAAATAAATTCTGCTACTCCTCCTGAGTATTACGATACCACATATGTGGGACTTTTACACAGCCTGGCCACTTAGAGAGGCCCAACATGCAGGGAGCGCCATCACGTGTTCTATGAGCATAAATTACACATCTAAATTGTTGACTACCTAGTACACTTTTGAAGGCCCTGGAGCACCAGGACAATGACATGTGACACTGACGTGGCACTGATGACAGGTGGCACTAATACGGGGCACTGATGACACGTGACACTGATGACAGATGGCACTAATACGGGGGCACTGATGACACGTGACACTGACAGATGGCACTAATATGTGGCACTGCTGACAGATGGAACTTATACGTGGCACTAATATCATGTGGCACTAATACGTGGCAATGATGAGAGATGGCACTAATACGTGGCACTGATGACAGATGGCACTGATACGTGGCACTGATGACATGTGACACTGATGACAGATGGCACTGATACATGGCATTGATGACACGTGCCACTGATAACAGATGGCACGTAACACTGACAGGTGGCACTTTTGACAGATGGCACTGATACGTGGCACTGATGACAGATGGCACTGACATGGCACTGATGACACGTGGCATTGATATGGCACTGACAGATGGCACTGACGTGGCACTGATGACAGATGGCACTGACGTGGCACTGATGACAGATGGCACTGACGTGGCACTGATTTGGCACTGATGACAGATGGCACTGACGTGGCACTGATGTGGCACTGGGGACAGGTGGCACTGGGGACAGGTGGCACTGGCAGATGGCACGGATGGCACTGGGGACAGGTGGCACTGGCAGATGGCACGGATGGCACTCTGGGGACAGGTGGTACTGGGGACAGGTGGCACGGATGGCACTCTGGGGACAGGTGGTACTGATGACAGGTGGCAGCGGGACAGATCACTTTATTTTTCTTTTTTTCTTTTTTTTTACTTACGGCGCCGGCGCCGGCGCCGTTCCTCTCTCCCTCCTCACACGCTGTCTGTGTGAGGAGGCAGAGCGGCGCTGACAGATGATCTCATATGTTTGCATATGCAAACATATGAGATCATCTCTCATTGGACAGCCTGATCTCGCTGTAAACGGCCGCTGTGATTGGCCGTTTACAGCGATCTGTGACCGGCTGTGTCCGACGGACACGGCCAGCACAGAACTTCCCCGATGCGCGCTCTCAGGAGCCCGCATTAGGGAAGTAAACAGGAGGACGTCCAGGGACGTCCTCCCTGCAGAGAGCGTCCACGCTGCAGCCATCTTTCGGCTATAGCGCGGGCGCGTAGTGGTTAATAACAACATTTTATTTAAAAAAAGGAAAACTGAGTGACAGCAATGAATCTGGTTGTTGGTACAACTACTGACTTGGCTCTCCATTGCCACACTACATGGAGAAAGTGCAAAAAAATCGAATTTTCTACCTTCTGGTACCACTTATGTAGTCTTCAACTTCAAAGAAGACTAAAGCCCCACGCACACGATCGGATTTTCTGACGGGAAATGTTGGATGTCAGGCTGTTGGCGAAAAATCTGACCGTGTGGATGCTCCATCGGACAATTGTTGTCGGACTTTCCGCCAACAAATGTTGCCTAGCATGTCTTCAAATTTTCCGCCAACAAATGTGTGTTGTCGGATTTTACGATCACGTGTACACAAGTCTGTCGGACAAAAGTCCAAAGTACAAACACGCATGCTCGGAAGCAGAAGCGTTCGGTCTTGTAAACTAGCATTTGTAATGGAGAATTAACATTTGTGATGTGTCAAATTATGAAATCTCCAAATGCAGCGCACAATTCTCTTTTTCTTTAACCACTTCAGCCCCGGAGGATTTTACCCCTTCCTGACCAGAGCACTTTTTGCGATTTGGCACTGCATCGCTTTAATTGAAAATTGCGCTTGTGTGCGACGTTGTACCCAAACAAAATTGACGTCCTTTTTTTCCCACAATTAGAGCTTTCCTTTGGTGGTATTTGATCGCCTCTACCGTTTTTATTTTTTGAGCCATAAACAAAAAAAGCAATTTTGAAAAAAAAATCTATATTTTTTAACTTTTTGCTATAATAAATATCCTCCAAAAAAATATATAAAAACATATTTTTTCCTCAGTTTAGGCAGATATGTATTCTTCTACATATTTTTGGGGAAAAAAAAATCGCAAAAGGGGTATATTGATTGGTTTGCGCAAAATTTAAAGCATCTACAAAATAGGGGATAGTTTTATGGCATTTTTATTTAAAAAAAATAGTTTTATTATTAATGTCGGCGATCTGCGATTTTAATCGAGACTGCAACATTATGGCGGACACATCGGACATTTTTGACACTATTTTGGGACCATTGTCATATATACAGCGAAAAAAAGGCATTGATTACTGTTTAAATGACACGGGCAGTGAAGGGGTTAACCACTAGGGGGCAGTGAAGGGGTTAAGTGTGTCCAAGGGAGTGATTCTGACTGTTAGGAGGCTGGGCTTTAACACACAGGACAGTGATCACTGCTCTCGATGACAGAGGTGTGATCTCTGTCCTGTCACTAGGCAGAACGGGCAAATGCTTTGTTTACAAAAGCATCTCCCCATTCTTCCTCTCAATGACGCGATCAAGGGCACCCGGCGGACATCGAGTCCGCGGGACCCACAGTCACAGACACTGCGGTGGGGTGCGCCTGTGCTGCCGGCCACGGGGGAAGCGCCCGCGTCATCGCTTCTTAAAGGGGACGTACATGTATGCCCTTTTGCCTACCAGCGCCATTCTGCCGACGTACATTGGCGCTCGCTGGTCGGCAAACGGTTAATGGGATAATAATGAAGCTGCATTGCTGGTGATACTGATGGAGTTATTGTAAACAAATTTTCAAAGGCTTTTTTTCTAGTGATATATTTTTTTATTATTTGTGTAAGTTACTGCAACACCATTATCCCCTAATTTTTAAGATCAAAGATACAACTATGCTGGTGTCCCTTGTCAATTTTACATTGTATTTTTTAAAATGTAACTGCCTACTCCCAAACTGTCATTTGAAGTAAAACATATAGCCAAGTATTATGCTCCACCGGAGCCGATTGGCCCTATAGGCACACTATGCAAGCTGCTAAGGGCCCCGCCGCTGTGGGGGGCCCCCAAGACACAGCACCCCCCCCCCCTGCACCTCTGGCTGGCCATTTAGAGTGCAGTGAGGAGAGGTGGGAGGAGGTGAAAGGCAGCTCTATGGTGCCTGAGTGGGCGGCGGGATCTCCCTGGGGTTTGTAGTACTCTCAGTGTATACAGTGGAGAGGAGAAGGGAGGTGCCTCTGACCCAGGCAGGTATCAGTTTCACTTTCACTCTGCTTGAACACTGTTGCTGATGCGCGGTTCAGAGGCCCCTCCCCTCTCCGCTGTATACATTCGGAGATAGAACTACTAGCCCCAGGGAGATCCCCCTGCCTGTGGACACCATATAGCTGCCGATCGCCGCCTCCCACCTCCACCAGCCAGGTACAGGGGAACCTGTGCAAGGGGTGGAGTCAGCTGTTTGAGGGCCCAAATGTAAGAGGGGGGGCTTTCTGGGGACACTAATGTAAGGAAGGGGGCTCTCTGGGGACACTAATGTAAGGACGGGGCCCTCTGGGGACACTGATGTAAAGACGGGGCCCTCTGGGGACACTGATGTAAGAGGGGGCCCCCTGGGGACACTAATGTCAGAGGCGGGCTCTCTGGGGACCCTGTGTAAGGAGGGGCTCTCTGGGGACCATGGTGTAAGGGGGGGCTCTCTGGGGACCCTGGTGTAAGGGGGTGCTCTCTGGGGACCCTGGTGTAAGGGGGGCTCTCTGGGGACCCTGATGTAAGAAGGGGCTCTCTGAGGACCCTGATGTAAGGAGGGGCTCTCTGGGGAGCCTAGTGTAAGGGGAGGCTCTCTGGGGACCCTGGTGTAAGGGGAGGCTCTCTGAGGACCCTGATGTAAGGGGAGGCTCTCTGGGGACCCTGATGTAGGGGGATACCCTCTGGGGACCCTGATGTAAGTATGGAGGCTCACTGGGGACCCTGATGTAAGGAGGGGCTCTCTGAGGACACTGATGTAAGGGGGGCTCTCTGGGGACCCTGATGTAAGGAGGGGCTTTCTGGGGACCCTGATGTAAGGGGAGGCTCTCTGGGGACTCTGGTGTAAGGGGATGCTCTCTGGGAAACCTAATGTAGGGGGAGGCTCTCTGGGGACCCTGATGTAAGGGGAGACTCTCCGAGGGCACTGATTTAAGGGGGGCTCTCTGGGGACCCTGATGTAAGGGGAGGCTCTCTGGGGATCCTGATGTAAGGAGAGGCTTTCTGGGGATCCTGATGTAAGGGGAGGCTCTCTGGGGACCCTAATGTAGGGGGAGGCTCTCTGGGGACCCTGATGTAAGAGGGGGGCTTTCTGGGGACCCTAATGTAGGGGGAGGCTCTCTGGGGACCCTGATGTAAGGGGAGGCTCTCTGGGGACCCTAATGTAGGGAAGGCTCTCTGGGGACCCTAATGTAGGGAGAGGCTCTCTAGGGACCCTGATGTAGGGGGGGCTCTCTGGGGACCCTAATGTAGGGGAGTCTCTCTGGGGACCCTGATATAAGGGGGGGCTCTCTGGGGACCGTAATGTAGGGGGAGGCTCTCTAGGGACCCTGATGTAAGGGGAGGCTCTCTGGGGACCCTAATGTAGGGGGAGGCTCTCTGGGGGCCCTGATGTAGGGGGAGACTCTCTGAGGACACTGATTTAAGGGGGGCTGTCTGGGGACCCTTGTGTAAGGGGGGCTCTCTGGGGACCTTGGTGTAAGGAGGGGCTCTCTGAGGACCCTGATGTAAGGGGGGCTCTCTGAGGACCCTGATGTAAGGGGGGCTCTCTGGGGACCTCATTCTGTTCTATATTGTTGTACTTATTCTTTGACTGTTTTGTTTAAAGGAGGGAGGATTGTTTTGGGAGCACTGAAGTGTCAGGTGTGACAGTGTGGCAATGGCAAATGGTTTACAT
This sequence comes from Lithobates sylvaticus, assembly GCA_028564925.1. Classification (NCBI taxonomy): domain Eukaryota; kingdom Metazoa; phylum Chordata; class Amphibia; order Anura; family Ranidae; genus Lithobates; species Lithobates sylvaticus. The sequence goes on along the minus strand of CM053028.1, from coordinate 143,312,263 downwards.
AGCTCACGGCATCCCGGGTCAAGTAGAGGGCCCCTTAGCAGAATTTTGCTTAGGGCCCCAGGGAGGTCAGGATCGGCACTGTGCTCCACAATTTTTTTATTGTGCATTAAAAAAAATAACTTGACATACTATCTGCCAATAGAACTTAAACAAAGAGTGCATTCTATGCATCCAAAAATATAGAAAATATACCAAATCAAATCATTATTCAACCAAAAAATAATGTCAAAGCAATAACTCCAAGGCCAATAATAATTAACACGTTATCTCCTCTCATTCCGCAACATGGCTGGTTGACGAACGGCCATTCAGAAACAAACTGAAAAGCGCTAAATGAAAAACGTGAAAAGAAAAGCGCTAATCAACACTCACCAAACTTACTACTACTAACACGAAATTAGCAGAAGGAGCCCAAAGGGTGGCGCTAATGAGCTGATAAACCACGTAGTACGTCTAGTACATCACTACTTTAATAATTGTTGGCCAACATTTGTGTGACCGTGTGTATGCAAGACAAGTTTGAGGCAACAGCCTTTGGACAAAATTCCACGGTTTTGTTGTCGGAAAGTCTAAACGTGTGTACGAGGCATTAGGCTCAGCTGTTCACCGAATGAGTCAAGACCTATATTTCTTCTACTTGGTCCAATGTACAGCAGGTCAGGAGCTGTTGGAGTAGAAATGGGCAGTTTGCACAGCACAGAATATCTTGGACTGAATATCCTGACTGTCTGCCCATGTGCTGATGCAAGCACAGTAACAATGCAATCTCAAACTTTGTTTGGATGCAGTGAAGTATACAGTTATTGAAAGACTCAAAATGTCTCTGTTTTGAAGACATCCATAAATTTAAGGATAGTTGTCACAATGATGCAGTCAGTATGTAGTGAAATTGTTGCATGGCATATCAGGTATGATTTATTAGGTCATAGCCAAACAACTCTCTGAGTTACAGCAACATTATACAGCATCTGCTTTGTCAGGCTGTTAAGACTGACATATGAATAGTAACAGAAAAATGGATGACTTGCAAAACAATGACAAAAAAAGATTTAGTCAATTTAAAGTAAATATATTGGCTGTTATTGTTGACCTCCTTTTAAAACTCTTCTACCGACCCACTGTCCTCAATACTTTCATAGTTACTGACCATAAAAAATATCACTTCAGTAAATTCAGAAGTCCCCATCTGCATACTCATTCGGGGTTAGCGACTAAAAGTATTAACGCCAGAGGACAACTAGTATTTAAAGAATATGAAATCTACTATGGTAGCCACTAGCCACTGTGGTTGTTTCATAAGCATAAAAAAAATATTTTCAATAGTAATTTAGTGCCATGCTGGTCCTATCGACAAGATTACTAATGTTGTAGGTGCTAAAATAAATAAGTGATAACATACAGGTATATGGTGCAAATAAATATTGTGACAAAACCGCACTTCTAAAAATCTTTGAAATACAAATAAATAACATAATTTCAAATAGTGTACATCATGCTGGCATTTTTTTTACTGGAATAGGGTAGATTTACTAAAACTGGTGCACTCAGAATCTGGTGCAGCTGTACATTATAGCCAATCAACTTCTAACTGCAGCTTGTTCAGTAAAGCATTGGCAAACAAACCTGGAAGCTGATTGGTTTACATGCAGAGGTTTACATGCAGAGGTGCACCAGATTTTGTGCTCTTCAGTGTCAGTAAATAATTCCTAATGTGTGCTTCCTATATGATCTTCATCAAATATACAGAGGCAAAGTAAACGTCACGCTACTACTCTCTATTGCTTACTTATACTAATCTGCAAGTGCTATAATAATCACATATACATATGAGGTGGAGACATGGTTGAGTGAGGACGTGTCAGACCTGAGCTCCCGGTCTCCGCTCAACTACCCCTGTTAGCGTTTGTCTTTTTTTTTGCGGTATGCCCTTCACCAGAAAGAAGGCATTAGGGAGCAGCCAGAAAGCAAAGACATCAACAAGGGCAACGAAAACAGCCCTAAAGGCGGCGGCAAGCTGCGGGAGGATAGAAAAGTACCTTGTGGACTCGCAGGCAGCTACCCCTGCTTCTCCCGATTCTACCGCTTCTCCCGCGCCTACATTTCTTGCCTCCCCCGCTTCCCCTGCTCACGTCTCACCTGTTCCTGGGGTGGCCGACTTGCGGGTACCGCAGCTGATAGCCACGGACATCGGAGTTTCACCCCCCGCTACTACATCGTTGGTTCCTGTGACGGCTGATCCGCGGGACTCGCGGGACCTACGTCTGCTCACTATGGAGGCTAGAGCTTCATCCCATGCTATCACCTCACCTGTCTCTGGAGTGGCGGCTCAGCGGGATAGCGGGACTCGCGGTTTATTTCATCGGATCTCGGACCTCGGCTTAGTTTCTCCAGCTCCTGCATCACTCGCCTTGGCACCTGTATTACCTAGATCACCAGTCCCTGTCTCTGTCCCTGTCCCTGGCACTGCTGACAGGGCTGTGTTACGGGACCCGCAGCTGATTTTCATGGATTCCAGAGCCCTACCCTCTAAAACCATTTCACCCGTATCAGGGATGACTGATTCCCAGTCTCTGCAGTTGCTCTCCACGGCCTCTGGGGCCCCACCTGTTTCATCTGTTTCACCTGCCTTACCTGCCCTACCTATTGCTGAGAACTCTGAGAACTCTGCTTCTAAACTAAGTCTGGGTCTCCCGATGGAATTGGGGCCCCCCTCTCAGCTTCCTGCACTTTGGGCAGATATAGATCTGCGAGCGCTGCTATTAGCACTGCCGACCAAAGCAGATATTGCTGCTCTTCCTACCAAAGCAGATATTGAAAATATAATCGGTCGTTTAGAGGAGCAACATAAAAGAGACTTTGCTGAAGTTAGACAAGAAGTGCAGGTTCTCTCATCTCGGTTGACCACAGATGAGACATCCCTGGAATCCCTGCAGCAGCGAGTTGCTACATTGGAAAGGATACAGGATAACCAAACGCAAACATCGATATTGATGCAGCTCCGTTTAGAAGAAATAGAAGACAGAAGTCGACGCAACAACTTGCGGCTCCGAGGATTACCAGAGGCTCCGGGACCGGAGGATTTAGCAGTGACTGCGGTCACGATTTTTCGTGAATTAACAAAGGAGGCTATTCCGCTTGACCTAGAATTGGACAGGATACATAGAGCTTTAGGACCGCGGCAGCCAGACCTCAACAGACCGCGAGATGTCATATGCAGGGTCCATCACTTTATTCATAAAGAGATCATAGCCCGAAAGGCCTGGGAGGCGGGCGCTGTTAATTTTAACGGTGCCTCGATTAAAATCTTGCCCGACCTATCGAGGGCCACGCTCTATAGAAGAGGACTCTTACGCCCGGCTTTGGATATAGCCCGTCGACAGGGAGCAACGTATAGATGGGGTTTCCCCCTCTCAGTGACTTTTAGGAGAGGGAAGAAATCTTTTACTCTCCGTACATCAGGCGATCTACCGGCCTTCTTCGATTTTATGGACACTGATCCGATTCAAATACCAGATTGGCTCCAAAATATTTCACAACCGAGGGGCCGACTAGGCCGACTAGGCATTCCAGGTCATCATGATCTATTGGATCCTACTGGTATTATACTAAAGGACAATTCAGTCCAGGTCTCGGAGATCAGTGTGGTGGCCAGGTGAAGGGCGCAGACGGCAACCCCGGATGGACTTAAGTGAGTTTTGCATCATACCAGTGACTTTTCTTTTCCAATTGTTATTTGTTTTTTTTAAATTTTTTGTTTTTTTTTTTTTGCCCTTCTCTTTTTTTTTTTTTTTTTTTTTATTATTTTTTTTTTTATTTTTTTTTCTTTCCCCGTATGGGGGAGAGTTACCCCCAAGGGGTCCCCGGGAGACTACCAGGGACACACGGACATGTATTCAACATGGACATATGTTCAAGACCTGTCTACGCCATCCAGGCTAGCGATTCTGATTTAGAGTCTTTAAACTAGAAGGGGAGGGGATAGAGGGGTAAGAGATTAGTCTCTATATGAGGGCCCACTTTCTGATGTCTGGTTTTTATATTTTTGGTTCTTTTCTTCTCCCTTTTACCCCTGTTGTTCCTGTTCTTTTTTTTTTGTCTCTGCTCCTTCCCCTCCCCCTTCCTGATGGGGCGCAAGTTGGCGAGATGGGGGGGAGGAGGGGGTAGAGAGAGAAAACTCTCTCCCAAATTCTCTTCCTTCTCTCTTCTTTTTTTCTTTTTTTACTGGGGGGAATCCCCAAGTGTCCCCAGGGATATATGGATATGTCCTGGAGTTGGACACATGTTTAAGACTTATTTACGCTATCCTGGTGGCCGGAGTGGCTAATAGGGAAGGGAAATGGAGGGGGAGGAAGGGTAAAAGGCACAACTTAATTTTTGTTATTTATTCTTTCTCTTCCCATAAGATGTCCTTAAACGTGAGGAAATTTATTTATTGATTTACTTATTTTCTTTTTTTTTTTTTTTTTTTTTGGAAACAATAAGGGAGTGTTATTGTTCACCTACTACCTATGTTTACATATCAAAGTGACGTAGTTACTCAAAGGAGCCCCAATTGGGACTACGAGAGCAGGATTGTAAAATATTGAGGTTATGTTTCCATGTCAGGGGTTACAGAGGATAGGGTGGGGGGTGGGGGTATCATAGCCATGTTGGTGCTTAACGTGTTACCTATTTTCTTTATATATGTGATTTGTTTTGATGTGTGTTGATAAATTAGGCATGCACGGTCGGACACGTAGGATGCTAGGAGGTGGTTTTTTTTTTTTTTTTTTTTTCTTTTCTTGGCCTCGTGGCCTTATTTGGTCAATTATGCTTCCCCCTTTTTTTGTCTCTTTTCTTTCCCTTTTCTTTCGGAGAGATAAATAGGCTTGAGAAAATATGGACTTCTTGTAACAGGGCTTCTTCAGATACAGGGGGAGGGGGACGAGATTGAATGGAGTCGGCCTATCGAGACTGTAAGGGAAGAAAAGGGGGGGAAGGAAAAGAAAGGGATAGGAGGGGAAGGAAAGGATAGGGAAGGGGGAAAAAAATGTCCTCCTCGCATAATTTGTGTCCCACCTTCCATTCCTCCCCCCCCCGGGGTTTTTTTTTTTTTTTTTTTTTTTTTTGTTTTTTTTTTTTTTTTTTGACTTGCTGGTGCAAATAACAAAGCTTTTCCGGGGTTAGGAATAATGCATACCGTTTGTTTATATGATTATATGATGACAGGGTAGAGGTGGGGGGATTAGGGAAGCTCTTATGGAGCTTACCCTATTAAAAACCCCCACATAGGTTGTCGCACTGTCCCCCCACTTTTTTTTTTTTGGGGGGGTAGATGCGACTATATTGTTTGGTTGTAACCAATTAGTTGTTTAGAGAGGGGAGAAGGGGGAGGACTGGGTCTACGTTCCTCAGCCTAGTGCTCTCCCATTTTCTTTTTTTTTTTATCCCTTTTTTTTATTTTTCCTTTTTTTGTTTTTTTTTTTTGTTTTTGTTGTTTTTGTTTTTTTTTTTTTTTTTTTTTTGTTTTTTTTTTTTTTTTTTTTTTTTTTTTTTTTTTTTTTTTTTTTTTTTTTTTTTTTTTTTTTTTTTTTTTTTTTTTTTTTTTTTTTTTTTTTTTTTGTGGTGCTTTGGTAATGGATAGCCTTAAGGTACTCTCACTGAATGCTAAGGGGCTAAATACCCCTGAGAAACGGAAAATGTTGCTACATGACTTGAAGACTTCCCATACAGATATAGCATTCATACAGGAGACCCATTTTAGGGAGGATAGGATACCTATCCTCAAGAATAGATTCTATTCAGTGACATTCCATGCCACTAATAAGAAGGCAAAATCCAGGGGAGTATCGATCCTCCTATCCAGTAAACATTCCTGGGTAAGTAAGGAAGTATTGCTGGATGAAGGGGGCCGTTACGCGTTTATAAAAGGGACCCTTGGAGGGGTGTGCCTTACCCTAGCAACGATCTATGTGCCTAACGAGCACCAGGACATTTTTATTCGGCGAACTTTGGCCAAACTGTTAGACTTTACAGAGGGCCAGCTGATACTGGGGGGGGACTTTAATGTTTCCCTGTCCCCCAAAGTAGATACGTCCTCTGGAAAGTCATCGATCCCGATTGGCTCCCTAAAACGGATTAATCAAGCAATACATAATGCCCAATTGATTGATGTGTGGCGTTTGCAACACTCGGGTGAGAGAGATTATTCATTCTATTCCCCCCCCCATAAGGTCTATTCGAGAATAGATTTTTTCCTGATTCCCCATGCTCAGTTGCACGCAGTGGGTGAAACCTCGATCGGATTGACTACATGGTCTGATCATGCTCCCATACTAATGACCTACGCTCTGTCGCAAGACACCTCTCGGGTGTCACGTGTTTGGAAATTAAATGAAAGCCTTCTACAGGTTCCGGAAGTGATATCAGAAATTACAAAAGAGCTGCCTTTATATTTCCAGACGAATAGAACTCCGGACAGTAGCCCAGGCATGGTATGGGAGGCTCACAAGACCGTTATGCAAGGTATTTTTATCAAACACGGTTCTAGACTTAAAAGAGACAGAGAAAGGCAATTAAATTCGCTTCTGACCAAACTCCAAGATATAGAGTCTAAACATAAACACGCCCCCACTCCTGATATAGAACGGGACTTGGCTGGGATACGGGTACAAATTAATGATCTTCTACAATATAGGGCTAAGGCGGCTCTACAGAAATGCAGGAAAATCAGTTATGCATACGGTAATAAGTGTGGGAAAACATTAGCTAGGTCGATCAAGGAACAAAAACTCAGATCATATATACCATATATTATGTCCTTAAAAGACCAGAAGACAACTCTTCCTTCAAAGATCTCGGAAGTTTTCCGGGATTTTTATGCGTCCCTTTATAACATATCAACGGCGACAAACTCTCAGTCGTTGATAGAAGAATTTATACAATCAGCTAAGATGCCCACTATTACGGCTGAAATCAAAGTTGAACTAGACAAGCCGATAAGCTTGGAGGAATTGACATCAGTGGTGAACTCTACCAAACTGGGAAAAGCACCGGGTCCGGATGGACTCACCCTGCAGTATTATAGAACCTTGCTTCCTAGCCTAGGACCCTATATGGTAGAATTATTCAACGAGCTGGGCAAGGATAAACCCCTTCCTAGCGATACCTTAAAAGCTTACATATCTGTTATTCCGAAGGAAGGTAAGGACCCGACCTTATGTGGCAGCTATCGGCCAATCTCTCTGCTGAATACAGATCTTAAATTGTTTACTAAAATCCTAGCGAACCGCCTAGCAACTCACTTACCAGATCTGGTGCATTTGGACCAAGTAGGCTTTGTCCCTACTAGGGAAGCTAGGGATAACACGATCAAAGCCCTAAATTTGCTTCATGTAGCCAGAACTTCCTCTATCCCCTGCGTTTTCCTTAGCACAGATGCGGAAAAAGCATTTGATCGAGTGAATTGGCACTATATGTTCTCAGTCCTTCGACATCTGGGACTAGGGGACACTATTATTCAATGGATTTGGGCAATTTATTCAAAACCTACGGCCCAGGTCAAAGTTAATGGGGTCCTTTCTGACTCTTTCTCTATACAGAACGGTACTAGACAGGGATGTCCGCTATCCCCCCTGTTATTCACCTTATCCCTGGAACCATTCTTAAATAGAATCAGATTGAACCCAGATATCCAAGGCATAAGGGTGGGAGGAGAACAATATAAAATATCAGCCTATGCGGACGATATGCTCTTTTCCTTGACAAATCCTGCCATCTCGCTCCCTAATTTATTACGGGAGTTTGAGATATATGGAGCACTTTCTAACCTGAAAATTAACTTTCATAAATCAGAAGCTATGGGGATAGGGATACCTCCTCGCGTGCTAACTACACTCAAATCTAGCTTTAAATTTAAATGGACAGAGACAGCCCTGCAGTATCTAGGCACTTATATACCTATGGATATGTCACGTATTTTTGAACTGAATTTCTCCCCGCTTTTAACCAAGATCCGTATGCTGTTAGAGACCTGGAATAAGGGCTTGCACTCATGGTTTGGTAGAATTAACTTATTGAAAATGTGTATTTTACCAAAATTTCTTTATTTACTCCAAGCACTACCAATCAGACTTCCTTTATCGTACTTTAAACAAGTTAATTCGCTTTTTATTAAGTTTGTGTGGGCCTACAAGAAACCAAGACTTTCTTTTCATTTAATGACCTTACCCAGGCAACATGGTGGCTTGGCTCTTCCGAATATTTTAGTGTACTACCAGGCAATACACATAGGCAGAATCATTGATTGGTGCCGTCACGGTCAATTTAAACTATGGACCCAGATAGAACAAGCTCAAGCACCCATTCCTTTATCAAGGGCCCCGTGGTGCTATGAACATCTCCAGCCATTGTTGAAAAGCCATCCTTTAATAGGTACGACGCTTCGGATAGGCTCCGTAGCTATTAAAAGACCCTCCATTTCTTCTGTGGACTCTCCTTTGTTCCCTATTTTGGGGAACCCACAGTTCTCTCCGGGTATGTGCTTACATAAGTTTGGCCATTTATATTTTTCAGATATGACTCAGGCATCTCATTTCTCTATAAATGGCAGATGGCCTTCAATTGAGGAATTAGTGAGGGAGGAAGGCCCTTTTAAACTGAACTTTTGGCCAGCACTTCAGTTAAGACATTTTTTGGACACTATACCTAACCCAGGAAACTACATTCGCCCTTTGACGAAATTTGAAGAATGTTGCTTAGGGGAGGGCATTATAACACAGGTTTTGTCCAAAACATATTCTATGCTGAACTGCCCGGCAGTCTTACCACATCCGCCGTTCTTGGATAAATGGGAACAGGATTTACAACGAAAATTCACACCGGCTCAAATCCAGAATATACTAACCCTGGCTTTGAAGTCTTCAGTTTGTTCAAAAACTCAGGAATTTAACTATAAATTACTGACACGATGGTACCTCACTCCACACCTTTTACATCAATATTACCCGGAGACTACAGATCGCTGTTGGAGATGTGAGGGAGACAGAGGTACGTTACTTCATATATTCTGGTCATGTCCTAAATTGAATCACTTCTGGACGACAGTCCAAGAGGTGACTCAAAAATGCACGGAGTATAAGATTCCTGGTGATCCGGCATTTTTCTTACTCCAGGTCTCGAATATTCCGGTTAAATGCTATCAAAAAACTATTATAAGACATCTTCTTTGCGCTGCAAAGTCCTGCATCCCACTCTACTGGAAAAAACAAATACCGCCAACAGTGGCCGATTGGCTGCGTAAGGTAGTAGATATCTGTGGAATGGAGGACTTGTTAGCAGTGGAGAAACATGAACGGGACAAACACTCCTTGACTTGGAATGCCTGGAAACAGTTCATTGTATCCGAGGAGGGGATAGCCCTCCTTAGATAGGAGAGTTATAAAAGAGTGCTGTGCCCTACGGTTTAGGGCTGTCCAGAACCAGTGACACCTAATTTCTCCCCCTCCTTTTTTCTCTTGGGAGGGGGGTTTAATTTATTTATTTATTTAAAGTTCTTTTTTTTTTTTTTTTTTTTTTTTTTTTTTTTTTTTTTTTTTTTTTTTTTTTTTTTTTTTTGTTGGTTAAATAAGAAAAAGGGAAACGAGCGAGGTTGGGTTTGGTACTTGAACTTATTCTTTTGGTGTTTTTTTTTTTTTTTTTTTTTTTCCTCCTTCTCTTCTCTCCATATGTTGAATTAGGAAATAACAGGGCGGTAGGCGAGTAGCTTTTTAAGCGACCTCGCTGTTCTGTACCATTATATATGAGAAGAATAAGATTTTAGTTGTGATTTGTATGTTGTTTTATCTTGGAAATGTATTGTATCAACCTGATCTCGCACGTGTGGGGTGCTAATAAAGATTATATTTGAAAAAAAAAAAATAATCACATATACAGTGTAAATAAATATCATGATATAACCTGATAACTACAACCCAGCTATTTTACTCATGTTCTTTTTTAAGGTAGCCATAGACAAAGTGTTGAAGTGGTTCTAAAGCCTTAAAGTGGTTCTAAAGTGCAGAAGGTTTTATTAACGTAATGCATTATATGCATTAAGATAAAAAACTTTCAGTGTGCAGCAGCTCCCCTCAGCCCCCTTAATACTTACCTGAGCCCCATCTCTATCCAGCAATGCAACAGGAGAGACTCGACTGCTGGGGACTCTCCTCCTCATTGGCTGAGACAGAGCAGGGGGCGTCATTGGCTCCCGCTGCTGTCAATCAAAGTCAGTAAGCCAAAGAGGAGAGAGAGGGGGTGGAGCCTAGCCACGGCTCCATATCTAAATGGACACAGAGAGCAGAGGCTCAGCTCGGGTGCCCCCATAGGAAGCTGCTTGCTGTGGGGGCACTCAGCAGGAGGGAGGGGCCAGGAGCACCGAAGAAGACCCTGAGAAGAGGAGGATCCGGGCTGTTCTGCGCAAAAACACTACACAGAGTAGGTAAGTATAATGTTTGTTATTTTTAAACACACAAAAATGTGACTATAGTATCACTTTCTATGCATTAGGGTAAAAAGCCTTCTGTGCTACATGATCTCCTTTCATCTCCTTGCACAAGACTGGGTATTTTAAATAAATATGTAACCAGGTTACATTTATTTTGCTAAGTAATCATTTACTTTGCTAAGTAAATTATACTCACTGGGGTTGATTTACTAATGACAAATAGACTGCTAAAGGTATTGTAAACCCTCGGCCTGTAAAAAAAAAACATTCAGTTTAAAATGAAATGAAAGGCAAAACAGTGTATAGATACAAAAATCATTATAAATACCTCCCCCCCCCCCCCATTTTAATAAGTGTTCACATTCCCTCAGCTGTATAAGAGCTAGGAGAAGAAAAAAAAGCAGCACACTATAAGAAAAAAAAGGGGGGGATGAGTGAGCTGTGTGTTAGACAAAATTAAATAAACTGCACAATAATGAGAAAGTTTATTCATATAAATACACATGGGACATGGTACATAGCAGATATGATGAGCTGATGGGCATACAATAGACAAATGTGAAAAATCCATTATTGCACATGATACATAAAATCAAAGAAAATGGTATAATATAAACACATGATTGAATAAAAAAAACGTAATTTAAAAGCTTGACGTGTTTCGTGGATGAAGTTCCACTTCTTCAGAAGCGGGTGCAGAATGCGTATCTCTAAAAAATATTCCAAGTTACTCCAATAAATTAAATAAGGATGTAGGGGGAAGAGAGATACACATTCTGCATTTGCTTCTGAAGAAGTGTAACTTCATCCAAGAAACGCGTCAAGTTTTTAAATGCAGTTTTTTATTCAATCATGCGTTTATATTTTACCATTTTCTTTGATTTTATGTATCATGTGCAATAATGGAATTTTTACATTTGTCTATTATATGCCCACCAGTTCGTCATATATGTACCATGTGTATTTATATGAATAAACTTTTTTATTATTGTGCAATTTATTTATTTTGGTTTAACACACATCTCACTCAAAGTCCCAAATCCCCCCCCCCCCTTTTCTTAATGATTAATAGAGGATGGAGGTGTGTGCTCGTTTGACCATATACCTCATTTAAAGTCCCAAAATCTCCCCCCCCCCCTTTTATAACAGCAGCACACTGAGCTTCACAGTGAAAGGCTGTGCTGGGGGGGGGGGGGGGGGGTGTCAGGACAAGTCTGATCATTGGAGAGCAGGCTAAGTTCCCAGCATAGCTAGAGAACTGACAATGGTTTGTTCTCCTGCTTAGTGTGATCAGTTTTTAATGGGAAAGCAGAGGGACTGGCAGGAACACCAGGGTTTTCACACTAAGGAAGAAATACAAAGAGGACAGGATACTTTTTCATACAATTACGTGGTACAACAGGTACATAACAAGAATATGAAAATGTTGGGTTTACATATTCTTTTACTATACAAAGGAAGTTGCTCTTTGCAAGAGAACTGAGGTTTAGTAATGATGACTTTCATTATCCAATCATTTTCAAACAAAAATGCTGTTTTGTTTTTTTTTTTCATTTTCCTTGCATGTGATTGGGTATTCTTTGCAAAGTGAAACATCACCACGTTCACAAAGCTCTGAGGCAAATCTCCTTGCAAAGTGCAACGTCACAATCTATTTGTCTTTAGTAAATCAACCCAACCAACTCAAGAAAAGTAAACAGATTAGGAACTCTCAACACTAGGCCCCCGTACACACGGTCGGAAATTCCGATCACAAAATCCGTCCGATTTTTTCCGACGGATTTTGTCCGAAACTGGTGTTGCATACACACGCTCGGACAAAGTTGTCGGAAAATCTGATCGTTCCGAACGTGGTGACGTTCGTTGCATACTACGGCACTACGTAGAGGCTAGTAGCCAATAGCTTTGATCTGAGCATGCGTGGCACTTTGTCCGTCGGAATTCCCTACACACGATCGTAAAAAGTCCAATTTGTTGTCGGAAAATTTGAGATCCTGCACTCAAATTTTTTCGGAAAATTTGAGATCTGCGCTCAACGGAAAAATCCCGCTAGAGCCCACACGCGATCGGATTTTCCGATAACATAATCCGATCGGACTTTTTCCATCGGAATATCCGACCGTGTGTACGGGGCATAGGACTTTTCTAATCTACAAGCTTGTTCCAGTTTAGTGTATTAGAAAGCACTGACACCAGAAACTACCAAGGATACAGCATTTACAAAATGATGAAAACATTGGTTGCCTCTTCTGTACGAGTTTCCTTTAATAGCACACCATTCTCTATGTGTATAAGTAGCATATTGTCTTGTATGCTGTCCATAGAAACCAGCTGGATGGCCCATTACATTTTAACTTGTAAATGGCTTCTTTTACCTCATATTTCTATCTTGTGCAATTTCAAAAGCTAAATGAATTTCACACTTAAAGCACTAAAACGATATTATTAACATTTAGATTTCCCAGAGGTGACTGAATTAGTAATGTATTAATTTCTCCACATAACAATCTGCTTGTTTCAGTACAGTTAAATTTACAGATTAGCAGTTCTCAGAAGAAAATATGGTGACTTAATTAGAAAATTTAGCATCCTCTCATTAAAGACTAGAACAATGCTAATTATATCTACTTATAAAAAGTTGATGTTCAACAAGGGTTTTAAACTACAGTAAAAAATATGTTAGATTAGATACAAAAGAACATTTTCAGCTACTCAAACTAAATGATTAATTTAATTATCTTGAAATGCTCATTCTTATTGATCTTGTTTTTATAATTCTGCAAAAAATTGAGGGTGAATGTATGAAAGATTAAGCTGTGACAAAATGCTTCACTGAAATGAATGCCAAGAACAATGTGTGGCTGAGTGGAGGAAAAAGAATCTGAAAGTACAGATAGAACAAATGTACTTGCTAATAGAGTCTTTCGCAGAGCTAATATACGTTCCTCTGGCACACTGGTAAATGTCAATGCTAAATAAGGCGAGTTTGTTATTAGAATCAAGGGATTTGAACAACAAATTAAAGTTCTGACAAAAGAAAGTATTGATTTTCAGGAGCTATTGAGATTCTGTATAAGCTTGCACTAGGATATTTAAAAAGACATACTATATTTAGTAATTTAACAAAGAAAATACTGTCGTATCATGTTCTCAGTAATTAGAATGAATTCCCATGGATGCAGTATTTAAGACAAAGAAAATAATGTGTACAGATGGTAAAGTATATGACATTTGGGTTAACCTTTGTTTTTGCTTGGTGTTTGCGATCTTAAAAATAAAATGTAATGAATCTGGCTCCTTAAAGCCGCGTACACACGGCTGGAATTTCCGATAGAAACAGTCCGATGGGAGCTTTTCATCGGATTTTCCGACTGTGTGTATGTGGGGAAAACCCGCATCCAATTCGCACCAGTGTGAACCCAGCCTTACATAGTAGAGCAGCAGCAGTGGAGGGGTGGGGAGGACATGGCTCACACACAGAGAGCAGAGACAGGGAATGGCAGTAAGTATATAGTTTATAGTTTTAGTATATAGCTATATATGTTACTCTATAGCGATACATGCAATTTAATTTAATTGCCTTCCCCCCCTTTTTTTTATTAATACTTCATTATATTAACTCAGTTCCTTTGTAATTAATTATTCCAGTTAAAATAGAATCCATTACATGTTATTTACATATAAAAGCCCACCATCTCCCCTATTACTAGACAGCGGTGCCTGTCCTTTTGCAAATATCTCCTAAACCATGTAGGTTTAGGAGATAATTCTTGGACCTACGGGTAAGCCTTAATCTCGGCTTACCTGTAGGTCAAAGTGGTTTGTAAGGGTTTACAACCACTTTAACCACGTCAGCCCCGGAAAGGATTTACCCCCTTAATGACCAGGCCATTTTTTGCGATACAGCACTGCGCTGCTTTAACTGAATTACGCGGCCGTGCGACGTTGTATCCAAACACATTTTTTTTCCTACAAATAGAGCTTTCTTTTGGTGGTATTTGATCCCCTCTGCGGTTTTTATTTTTTGCGCTATGAACAAAAAAATTGAAAAAAAATGTCAGCTATAATACACATTCAAAAAAAATAAATAAAAAAAATCTAATTTCTTTATCAGTTTAGGCCAATATGTATTCTGCTACATACTTTTGGGAAAAGAAATCCCAATAAGTGTATATTGGTTTGCGCAAAAGTTATAGCCTCTACAAAATAGGGGATAGATTTACAGACTTTTATTTTTTTTAATGTTTTTACTGCTAATGGCGGCGATCTGCGATTTTTAGCGGGACTGCGACAATGCCGTGGACAAATCTGACCCTAAGTGACACTTTTTGGGGACCAGTGACACATTGACCAGCTAAAAAAATGCACTGATCAATGTATAAATGACACTGGCAGGGAAGGGGTTAACACTAGGGGGTTAACTGTGTGGGGGGTGGGCTCACTGGGACGACACAGAGATCGCTGTCCCTGATCACTAGGAACAGCAGATCTCCATGTTGTCCCCTTTGTACATAGCCAGATCCCCGTTCTGCCTCTGTACCGTGCGCCAACACTATCTCATGCATCGACTGATGTACAGGCACGTCGGTTTATGCAGCCGAACCGCCTTGCCGCAGTATATATGCGGAAGGTGGTCGGCAAGTGGTTAAAGGAACAGAATCATTTTTTTTTTTTTTTTTTGTTACAGCCACATTAAAGTGGAATTCCAATCAAAAATTACATCTTTCCTATTAATAGTATGCTAAATATCTTTAGCTTTGATATAATTCATTTTCTGGCTAGCTGATTGTCTAGCTTAGAAAGTCTTATCTAGGCTAGACAATCAGCTTCTTCCTGTTCTTCACCGACACTGGTTTCTCTCTTCATCTCATCTTCAGGGACCCCTCAGTTGATGTTGTGACAACAATAAGAACTAACTTGATGGTGTGGCTGGGGTACTGTATATGTATGGGTTCATGTAGAGGCAGGATGATACATTAAACAAATTAGCAGCAATACATTTATATGTGGAATAGGCTCCCTAGTCATTTTCCTATAGTGCCAGTAGAGCACTATCCCAACAATGATAGAATCTTGCCAATCTTTTAACTTATGGAGGTTGGCTCTTTTCTGCTGGAGGGATTGGAAGATAGCAGAGCCAATGTCATTCAGGTCTGGTGTGTATTTTAAATATGGCTCCATATAAACAAAAACAAAATAAAAAGTGTTTGGTCCCTCCCTAATTTATATGGTAAGGATTTCAAAGTTATATTCCATGCAACAATCAAGAAAAAAGGGTGTGTTCCACCCCAAAGATCCACACCATATTCTTATTCAAGCTGCAACCTGGCAGGCAAGGAAAAGGGGGTAAGCATGGGGCCTGGGATCCTGAACCATACCAGGCCACATGCCCTTAACATGGCCAACCACTTTGTCCCCAAGTTGATAAGGACAAAGGCCTCTTCTGAAAAACCCTGGTCTAGTGGTTGTGGCATCTGTGGGTGGGGGAAATTTAACAATAGGGGTCTCCAGATACCAACTCCCCCATGTGAATGAGTAAAGTATACATAGTACCCACTACTCATTCATAAAAAGAAGTAAAGTGTAAATAAAACATACATCGTTTTTGTCCTTAATTAAAAAAAAAAAAAATACAATATCCCTACTTATTCACAGAAAAGTGAAAGTAAACAAACAGTTTTGGCAAATCCTTTAAAGCGGAGTTCCACTCAAAAATGGATTTTCCGCTTTAAGTGTAGGTGACCCCCTGACATGCCACCATTGGCATGTCATTTTTTTGGGGGAGGAGTGGGTACCCTGTTTTTACGGGGCACCCTGCTCCCAATTCCCCCCTGGTACCACAGCGCCAGAAGGAAGATCACCTCTCCCCCCTCCCTTCCTGCAATCTTCTGGGACCTGTGACGTATCAAATCTTCTGGGACACTTTTGTAGCTGCAGACTTTTAAATGGGACATTTAAAACAAGTAGAAAGGTGCAATGTCACAGAACCTCATTTTATATATAGTTCCTAATAGTCCAAAAAGGGGTAGGGGCAGGGTATATATGTAGAGATATACAGTACATGAGTCTGTCAGGGCTGCCACCGAGAGGGCCAGAAGCCAGGTCCAACAAGAGCTAGAGAAAAGACAAGGAGAGGGACGCCTCTGAGTATGTCACAATTGCATTTATTAAAAAGACAATATCCACTCACATGATAAAAAGCAGCGTTGCGTTCAGTCATGTCTCTGGACAGAAGGGGCAAGAGGGACTACAAGTCACAGCGGAGTCCACATGCAGCTGGCAACACATCAAGTCCTGATGGGGATGGTGTAGGTTGACTTGGCACAGCAGTTGGATCCTTTGGGTCCTCCAATATTAGCACATCCGGTAGAGATCGGGTCCGTTGTGAGCTCTTGGGGATGTGAGTTCCAGAATAGGCAGTTTAAAAGGAGATAAGATAGGGGTGGGGGGGCGCCGACACAGTCACCCGCAGTGCTGTGGTGTCTGCATAGCAAGGACGGCTTCCGTATAGATGGTAGAGACACGGCCGTGTGTAGGACGCCAGAACGAGGCTTGGACAGCACAACAAAGCGTGGCGCCGGGGTGTGACGTCATCTAAATGTGACGCGTTTCTGAGCATACAGCGTTATAGATGACGGAAATAGCGGCGCTCCTTTTTCAAGCATGGGGCTTTTCAATAAAGTTTCAAAATTAAACCCTAAGTTTTTCTGCAATGCACTTCAGAGTGCATCTATCAACACCCCAGGCCACGTAGCAACACTCACCTAGAAGACATGAGAAAAAGAAGATACTAACCAAAGAAGCTATACACCACCACTGCAAGTTGACAAGCCTCAAGTCTGCAAACAAGAGAACTCCCAAAATGAGGCACCACACTAGGGATGAGCCGAACACCCCCCTGTTCGGTTCATACCAGAACCTGCGAACAGACCTAAAGTTCGTGTGAACTTTAGAACCCTATTAAAGTCTATGGAACTCGAACGTTCAAAATCAAGTACTAATTTTAAAGGCTTATATGCAAGTTATTGTCATAAAAAAATGTTTGGGGACCTGGGTCCTGCCCCAGGGGACATGTATCAATGCAAATTTTTTTTTTAAAAACAGACGTTTTTTCAGGAGCAGTGATTTTAATAATGCTTAAAGTGAAACAATAAAAGTGTAATATTCCTTTAAATTTCGTACCTGGGGGGTGTGTATAGTATGCCTGTAAAGGGGCGCATGTTTCCCATGCTTAGAACTGTCCCTGCACAAAGTGTCATTTTTGCAGGAAAAAAAGCATTTAAAAGCACTTGAGGCTATAATGAATTGTCGGCTCCCGTAATACAGAGAACAGTCATTGAAAGTCATTGATAAAAAAAAGAAAATATGCGTGGGATTCCCCCCAAATTCAATTACCAGGCCCTTCAGGTCTGGTATGGATTTTAAGGGGAACTCCAAGCCAAATAAAAAAAAAAAATGGCGTGGAGTTCCACCCAAAAATCCATACCAGACCCTTTATCCGAGCACACAATCTGGCAGGCCGCAGGAAAAGAGGGGGGGGACGAGAGAGCCCCCCCCTCCTGAACTGTACCAGGCCACATGCCCTCAACATTGGGAGGATGCTTTGGGGGTCTGTGACCCCTCAAAGCACCATGTCCCCATGTTGATGGGGACAAGGGCCTCATCCCCACAACCCTTGCCCGGTGGTTGTGGGGGTCTGCGGGCGGGGGGCTTATCAGAATTTGGAAGCCCCCTTTAACAAGGGGACCCCCAGATCCCGTCCCCCCTGTTTGAAATGGTAAGGGGGTACAAATGTACCCCTACCATTTCACAAAGAAAGTGTAAAAAATTGTTAAAAAAACACACAGACACCGTTGGGAAAAGTGATCTCTTCTCCGGGGTCCAGCGATGGCTGATCTCTTCCGATGACGTCCAGCGCAGCGCATCCTGTCTCCATGGAGACACTGCGGGAATCCTGTCTTAGCTGAGGAGGACCGGGCCACCTGACCCTGCCCCCTCTGACGCAATGCAAGGGGGAAGTCAGTGACGTACGGGTGACCCCGCCCCCCTCTGATGTAACGGAAATCTGCGTTACATCAGAGGGAGGCGGGGTCACCCGTACATCACTGGGGAAGCCCAGCTTTTCCCTTGCGTCAGAGGGGGGCGGGGTAGCCCGTACATCACTGGGGAAGCCTGGGTTTCTCCACGGAGACACTGCGGGAATCCCATGTCTTAGCTGAGGAGGACCGGGCCACCCGTCACCTGACCCCGCCCCCCTCTGACGCAAGAGAAAATCTGGGCTTCCCCAGTGATGTGCGTGTGACCCCGCCCCCTCTGATGTAACGCAGGTTTCCGTTACATCAGAGGGGGCGGGGTCATCCGTACGTCACTGGGGAAGCCCGGCTGGTATGGATATTTAGGGGGAACCCCACATCATTTTTTTAAAAAAAATTTAAATTTGACCCGGGGTTCCCCTTAATATCCACACCAGACCTGAAAGGCCTGGTAATTGAATTTGGGGGGAACCCCACGCATATTTTTTTTTTTTATTAATGACTTTCAATCGTTCTATGTATTACGGGAGCCAACAATTCATTATAGCTGGGAGTGCTTTTAAATGCTTTTTTTCCTGCAAAAATTACACTTTGTGCAGGGACAGTTCTAAGCACGGGAAACATGCGCCTCTTTACATGCATACTATACACACCCCCCAGGTACGAAATTTAAAGGAATATTACACTTTTATTGTTTCACTTTAAGCATTATTAAAATCACTGCTCCTGAAAAAACTGACGTTTTTAAAAGTTTTTTTTGTATTGATACATGTCCCCTGGGGCAGGACCCAGGTCCCCAAACACTTTTTTATGACAATAACTTGCATATAGGCTTTTAAAATTAGCACTTTCGATTTTTCCCATAGGCTTTTACAGGGTGTTCGCGGCTTTTCGAATTTGCCGCGAACACCCCAGGCAATGTTCGAGTCCAACATGAGTTCGACTCAAACTCGAAGCTCATCCCTACCCCACACACGACAGACTTCCTACACACAAGGTACCTTTTGTAGATTATTCTAAAGGATCAGTTTTCAAACATTGGTACAAAACAGGTCAGCTTAAACCAAAGTCTTTTAAAAAGGTATGATTGCATGCCACTTTTTCACCATAGCAATACACAAGCAAGCCACAATAGACATTTTCTTTGCACGCCACAGACTTTAAAGGTTTATTGATCATCCTGATAGATACAGAGCCTGGTGATCTTCTTTTCAAAATACAAGCAGAGGCTTAAATTTGTCATGCAGTGAGACGATAGACCTAACGATCAAATGGCTTGGAATGGAGTATGTTGTGAATGCCAGGCAAATCAGGATGATAAATATTATAAGCATTGAAGTGCATTGCAGAAAATCTTTAGATTCAGTTTCTAAACTAAGTACATTGCTTCTTATTTAATATATTATGAGACTTTTTTTTTATTGTATTTTGCAGAGTTGAGAAGCATTCTGGGTAATTATTTAAGTGCAGTGATTCTATGTTTAGGTTAAAACAGAGCTGTAGATTAGGAGATTGACCTGCCCAACACAGACAGCATTACATTTCTATTTGCCACAATTCTGAAAATCACAACACAAGAGGTGCTGCTGCAAGTCACATTATAGGCACAATATTGCTAACAGGGCCTGCTTTTTTGTAAAACACAGAACAGACTGTCCCCCAACTTGACACCTATGTGCTGATAGATGCAGATTCAGATGCTTCAATCCATCCTGATGAACCTCAGACAGTCTACCTAAATCTCACAGATTCAAGAGATTCTCAACCTATATTTTCCTCATTCAAGCTAATACTTTCCTAAGCCACATAGCGTGTTCCTTTAAACATGCCACACATCCAAATAACATCAACTGTAAATGCTGACATCATTGGCAAGAAGTCTGATTACCAGGAGAATGACAGCAATCTCAAGATGTCATCAACCACACTGTGCAGTATAAAATCTATGCCAGGAAGATTGACTGTATTGTAAACAAGAAATCTATCCCCAGAAATGGTGCCCTAGAAAACATGAATTATTTCTTCAAGAAAACTACTGAGAGTAGGTGGCTAGCTTAAGAAGCAAAATAAAACTAAACAAGAAAAATCCATGACTAATTCCTAGCTATTGCTTTTTTGATTCTGCTATAATATCACCATCAAGTCAAATGCCAGGGATGACTATTTACGGAAGGAGCTTTATGAGCTGCAGGCTTGGGGATAATTAGAGCACAGTATTGTGTAAATACTGGAATCTTCAAATGCATTACTTGCTGCAAGCTTTTTGGTATTCTACAAATGCAAAAGATTGCCAATTTTGTAGCTGATAGACTCAATTCAGACCCTTCTTTACAAATGTTGGCCTTGATGTTTTTTGCCCTAGTCTGTCATCACATATCATACAAGATGGGGCTACGCAAACAGCAAACACAGGGCAGGCATATTAATCTGTATGGCCATTAGAGCTGTTCACATTGAAGTCAAGTGAATAGTCCTGGACACTTCAATTTAATAAATGCCCTTGGTCATTTCATTGCTATTCAGGGCCCCATAAAACACATCTGCTCAGAGGCAGTAAATGCTGGGAGAGCCAAAGAACTGCATAGATCTTCAAATATCGACACCAAAAGTATGAAAAGATATCTTAGAGACCAGGGATATATTTCAGCCCACTTCACTCTTCTTACACGAAAGGGGCATGTGAAAGAATAATATGCATAGCTAGAAGAATAGGAACTTGATGGTTCGCTCATGAGCATCTGACAACTTTCATGGCTGAAGTCTCATCTGTCGTTAATGCCAGACCTCTAAATCCAGCTTCAAGTGACCCAGAGGACCCTTTCTTGCTTACTCCAACAACTCTTCTTACGCAGAAAACTGAAGTAGTTATTCTGGGGCATTCAGTGCCAAGGACTTGTATTTGTATGAGTGAAGACAAGTTCAAAGTCTTGCAAATACATTCTTGAACAGGTAGAGAAAGCAGTACATCATCATTTTGCAAACAGCTAAACTAATTTAAAACCTAGTGGCATATGCCTGTAAAAACTGCTAGTTCCAAATAAAGGAGTGGCCTCTAGGCTTTGTTATCAAAACTTCTACATAAAGATTGGAAAGATGGATGAGTTGAGATTAAAGTTTGCACAAACCGAAACAAAGTTATTCCCTCAACCAGTTTCTGAATTGATATTGCTGTTTTCATCAGAGCATCCATGCCTCCAGGATAGGACTTTACAAAGTTTATTGTGGTTCCAATTGCCAAGCAGCACTGCATCCATATCTGTTTACAGGCTGTTTTATCAGTGTTTTGACCCTTGTGAGGGAGGTTTTCATCCTCCCACCATCAAGCATGCTAAGAAGAAGAAAACAGGTGCATTCTGGGAAGCCAGTTTTTTTTTTGAGGACTCTGAGGAAGGATAAGCACCCAGAAGAAGCCAGCCATGTGTTTCATTATATGTATTCTAATTGTATGTTGTTATGCCTTTCTTCTCAATTTCAACCAACTTGTTCTTTACAATAAAGCATTTGTTTGGTTTATTGGTGGATAGGAGGGTTCAGCTGCACATCAAGCTTGACAAGCAACCGGGTAACATGGAGCGGTGATGGAATAATTACATTTTATGAATCAGGAACTCCTTTGGATAAGCTAATTCCTGCACCCTCTGGGCCAGAATTATGAGGTACCATCAGACACTGCCCACAGACCCAGAACCTACCCAGGGTACTTTAATTTACAGAAAGAACACTGGACATAATTTGCCCCCTGAGGTTCTGTTCTCACTTCTGTTCACACTGTTGTATTATCTACTTCTGCATCTTTATGCAAAAATTGACCAGTTAATAGGGTTTGGTTCCTTTTGAGTATTTTAGATTCCCTAAAGTGAAAAGAAATTACAGCAGAAACCATGGAATAATTACATAGACAGATGAAGAGAAAATGTAGCATATTGTCTGTCAATATGAGAGGCACATCATAAAACCTGTCAAAATACTAATTTGTCATCACATTTCAGCAAACTGTCAGATTTATTACTGTATATTTTGGATTGTCTCCCACCATCTGCACTGTGTTGTGTTTATGTCATCTGTAGATATGATTGTTTTGCATTTACTATTATGACTCTCAGTTTAGTTTACTTAACCTTAAAGGGTATCTCCAACCAGATCTGGAAATTAAACCTTGAAATGCATATACAGTAGATAGCCCTGACTAGGGCTTGTTTTTTGCCAAGTTTAAATGCAATATACTAAGCCACTCCACTGTATAAAATCAAAACAAGTCATCACCCAGACTTTTTACTTTCCTATGCAATGCAGTGTGATCATGGATGGTGGGAAGGAACAGTAGTGTGCTGAACATAGCTTCCTGAAAACATCATGCCTTAGAACTCCTTTTAGGAGGACCTGATGCAAGCATTGGACTATCTTTTGGGAGGAGTCATGTAAATACCAAATGTCTTGGTGGATAGATGTCAAAATAAAATCCAATCCAATGAATTAAAGGGAAGGACTGAAGACAGCAAGACTGGGGAAAAAAGGATAGGTAATGCTGGATATAAAATTAGGTGGGCTCTGTCTGACCTGCTGCAGATTGTAATGCACATAATGGAAAGTTGACAGTGTGCAGTGAAATCAGAGTAAGCAATTTCAGTGCAGGAGAGTTTGTATAACTGAAAAACTGATGGTAAGGCTGCAGTTCAGCTTTCAATATTAATAATATAATATAATATCAATTATGTACACTTAACACTTTTCTTACTGATTTAGTAAAGGGAAAACAGGTAACTTCCAGCCCAGCACCAGCCCAGCTCAGTTAAGATATACTGAGGAGTAGCCACACAGAGAAGGAAAAGGAAATAATAAGGAAAATATGACACAATTAGGCAAGGGAATTATTTAATACTAATACTTAATACTAAAATGTAGAAAATGCAGGTGATGGCATTACTTATAGTGAAATAAAAGTGCAGCGCTAAAAACACATCTCTGAATATACTGAGACCATAAATGTTCATGTCAATCTCAAAACCAATATTAGGAATATGCCAAAAACCTTAGTTAGATATGTCCACTGTGATAATGAATCCGTGTATAAAAAATTTAAAATAAATAAACGTGAAGTCCACAAATAGAAGAACCCAATGTGTGATGAGTCTAAAAGTATAATCTAAATGTTCATAACATCCACTTGACATCAAGGATGGAAACAATTTGTGAATAAAGTAAAGTAGAATATCCACCACCAAGGCTTACCAGAATGCTTGGACCCAAAAGTAGGGTGTTCCCCCAGATCTTCTGATGGCTCTCAAGGGTAGTGACCCCCAGGGTAGACACCCATGGAGCGGGGGGTGAATAGCTTCTCCCATGCATTCATATATATATATATATATATAAAATTAGGAAGGAAAACAAAATGCCACATAGTGTAATTCCATAAAAAATATGGGATATGTATTAAAAGTAGGAAACCTCACATTTAGGAAGATATAACAGCGCTTTGGTACATGTGTAATGGCAGCAGTGGAGCCTGTTCCAATGCATTTCATCTAACAAGACATCATCTGGGGTCAAACCCCAGATGATGTCTTGTTAAACGAAATGCGTCTAATGAAACGAGTCGGAAAGGGCTCCACTGCTGCCATTACACATTTACCAAAGCACTGTTTTATCTTCCTAAATGTGAGTTTTCCTACTTTTAATAAATACCCCATATTTTTTATGGAATTACACTATGTGGAATTTTGTTCTCCTTCCTAATTATTTATATATATATATATGAATTCATGGGAGAATCTATCCACCCCCTGCTCCATAAGTGTCTACCCTGGGTGTCACTACCCTTGAGAGCCATCAGAAGATCTGGGGGAACACCCTACTTTCAGATCAGAGGTCGCCTACATTGATGCCCTTACCTTTGGTGTACATCACCACAAGCCTTTTAGACTCATTGGGCATACGCCCTTTTGGGTCCAAGCATTCTGGTAAGCCTTCATCTAATTGGTGGTGGATATTCTACTATTCTACGTGGATATGCAACTTTCTTCACAAATTGTTTCCATCCTTGTTGTCAAGTGGATGTTATGAACATTTAGTTTATACTTTTGGACTCATCACACATTGGGTTCTTCTATTTGTGGACTTCATGTTTATTTTTTTTATTTTTTTATACACGGATTCATTATCACTGTGGACATATCTAACTAAGGTTTTTCACATATTTCTAATATTGGTTTTGAGATTCACATGAACATTTATGGTCTCATTTTATTCAGAGATGTGTTTTTGTTTCACTTTACATTTTTGCAACTGTCTGCTTGCTGTGCTTATTGTTTAAAGGGACAGCGCGGTATAACACTTTTACACCCAAATTTATTATAACTAAAGATCACTGGCTGGGGTTCTATTATAAGAATTCAAATAATTCACAGGATACCATGGTGTTAAGTTCACCAGCAGCAGGTCCAATTTTGCACCGGAAATTCAAGCGGGGACACAGGCACAGGAACTTCAAGCGGGGACACATGCACCAGAACTTCAAGCGGGGACACAGGCACAGGAACTTCAAGCTGGAAAGCAGGCAGAGACTCAGGGGTAGCAGGAAGGATTCTAATAGTACCCACTTGAAGAACCTTTGACCAAGGTGGGCAAGTTGGGCAGAGAGAGATAAAGTGCCCTCTTTCTCCACAGTAGAAACAAAGACCATAGTCTCTCCTCCGATCTCTTTCACCTTTAGTTAGCTTGGACCAGATGGCCCTGATCTCCATGGGTTCCACATCTTCCAGGGTAGGTGTGTGTGTATCCTCAGGAGCGTCTAGGCTTTGTGGTGTTAGAGCTTCATAGCTTGGCACATACTGGAATGGCTCGGAGTCGTATCTGTACAGGGTATTCCTGTCCCTGTATACCCGTAGGCCATGTGAACAGAGAGCAGACTTGGGAACTCTGGTTTTCTTATAAACAGGAATGTGAGAGTCCAGAACAAACATGAATGCTTCCCAGTTGTCTAATACTAGACTCCTTTCCTGTAAAAGCTGATGAGCTCATGTTTTGCATTGTCCAGTGAGCAGGTTGATGGAAGTGCAAATCTTTATATTGTCTGTGGCATAGGTCCTAGGCTTAAGAGTAAACAACAGCTCACAATCCATCTTAAAGCACACGAATGATGCTTGGCTACCGCCAAACCTCTCTGGCATCACCACAAATGGCTCAGGACATGCTGGTTCTGGGGCTGGGCGTACTGTACCTTTAAATAACAGAACTTCTTGCTGCAATTCCAAAATGGTCTGGCCCAGGCTGGAGACTTGCAGAACAAGGGATGTGAGCATCTTGTACATCTCTGCGGACTCCATGTTGGCCAGTTCATTATGTAAGGGCTTACCTAGGTTTGAGTCCATGATGCAGAGATGTATGCTCACCCTTGCAAATACACACAGCCCACGGTAATAGGGTAATAAGCTACCCGGGCTGTGAATCTGTGCACAGGGGCTTGACAGGAATTTTCCAAAGGATAGTCGAGGTAAAGCCATAGTCAGGGATTCCAGAAGACAGAATAAACTATAAGCAGAGCCAGGGTCAGAAGCCGGAGTCTAGAAATGTGCACACTGAAATATTTTGTTTTCGAAGTTTTGTGTTCATCCGAAAAATACATTTAGTTACTCCCGAAATTAGTTTTTATTTATTTTGTTTCGTTAAAAAAGGCATTCGTGCGAAAATCCGAAATAATTAAGGTCGAATCTGTCATTGAAGGCTTATGGTGTCTGTCGAATGTTCTAAGAAGATTAGACGGAGCAGCTAAACTGTACGACGCCCCAATTGTACATTTCCGGTCGAATGTTCCGCTTACAAGCTATAGTAGGTTTCTAATGTTGTATGACACTAGTAATAATTATATTTATTAAATATTATTACTAGTCAACCAACATTAGAATTCTTCTATAGCCTATGGGCAGAGCATTTGACCATAAATGTCTGCTCGCCGCGACTGCTTCGTCGACTCTTCATGTTGAATCTTTTCTCTCTATGTCGAATAATCTTGGACTAATAGAGTTAGGTTAGGCACATTAAAACTTTTTTGCTATTGTCTCTCTTATGTCAAATCTTTTCTCTCTATGTCAAATCTTTTCTCTCTATGTAGAATAATCTTGAACTAATAGAGCTAAGCTTGGCACATTCAACCACAGGTTCGATGGACACAGATCGCTATTGTCAGCGTCATGTCGAATCTCCTATCTATATCGAACTGTTGCAAAGAAAACAAAAATAAAGCATTTGTTTATGCCAGATCTTTCAGTATTCTGCACGTTTGTTAATGTTTGTTAAAACGATAACGAAAATACCCGAAATTCGGATGAAAACGAATGCACATGTCTACCGGAGTCAGTCTTGGAAAGCTGTAACTAGAAAACAGCAACACAGGAATACTGAAACCTTTGATAAAACAGGAAACAAGAGACAATGAACAGAAAAAGCCCTCAGAGGGAGGCAGGGTTTTATACCCAGCTGATTGGATAAACTGAACTGAACCAGGAGTGACAGGTAAAATCAGAGTATCGTCCTCAGTACTTCATGCAGAACTAGGCATAGCTGGAAAGCAGGCTGAAAGGAACTGAGGTGTGGCCCAGAGGCAAAGTAACAGGAGCACTAAACTGGCAGTCATGGGTTCAATACCTCCTTGAGCCACTTGGGCCATGACCACACCTGGCTGTTTGCTTGGCACGTCTGTGTGTCCTCCACCTTGGGTGGAGGACAAACTATCCCTGAAGTGTTACATGCTTGCTGAGGCCTCTGTATCCCACTTCTGAACAACCATTTTCTGCGGAGGACTTTTTATATGTTTTCCAGAAGACTTTTTCACCTTTGGCACTTCCTTATTTGTGTTTTCACCCATTCTTCATATGCTTTATTGTACTTATTTTTGGGACTGATATTCACTATTTAGTTCTGATCACTTTTATACAAAATTTGGTCCCATTATTAATGTCTATGGTTTAGCGCTACATTTATACCATCCTAAGCAGCACTCAGCCCTACTTGATTTTGTTCCAGGAGTGGGATAGGAAGTTCAGCTCAGCACTATATACTGTACGTAGCTAATCCTACAGTTTATACAGTGCTCCCAGTGTGCACTTCTTTTAGTGAAGCAAATAGTTAATTTGGACCACAGGGCACGCACCCGGGAGCTGAGTGATCACATAGACATAACGGATCCGGGTGATTACATGGTCTTGTACCATGTGATTACTGTGTCCAATCACAGCAATCACATAGTACTCAATGGAAACCAAAAGTAAACATCGGTTATCTCTGCTCTCACACAGATCGGCTGCACAGAGAGAACTGTGGCTGCAGCCTGTGAGTGTACAGCAGCCTGTCACACTGCACATACACTCACAGGCTGCAGTACCAGCTTGCCCCAGTGTCCCTGATCACTGCCCCAAGTAAAATACAAATAAAATGTGGAGCCACCCCCTGTCATCTGTCCATGTGTCACCAGTGCTCATGCCATACACCATAAAAATGTCCTGATTACTGCTATACCAGCGTCTTGATCACTGCCATATGCCATACCACCGCCATGATCACCACCATTTGCCATACTAGCGCCTGATCAACACCTTATCTCATACCAGCATTCTGATCACTGCAATAAGCCACACCAGCCTCCCGATCACTGGCATACCACATATCACCATCCTCATCACCACCATACCCCATGCCAGATTCCTGATCATCGTCATAACCCATACCAGCATCCTGATATCCACCATAGCCCATACCAGTGTCCCAATCACTGTTTTACATCATACCAGCAACCTGATCACCACCATAAGCCATACCAGCATCCTAATCACAGCCATACCAGCATCCTGATCACCGCCATACCCCATACCAGCATCCTAATCACCACCATACATTATACCAGCATCCTGATTACCACCATACAATATACCAGCATCCTGATCACCCTCATACACTATATCAGCATCCTGATCAACACTATTCCAGCATCCTGATCACCGCCATAATCCATACCAGCATCCTGATCACCACCATTTGCCATACCAGTGCCCTAACCCCAGCCATACTTTAAACCAGCCTCCTTATTACCACCATACCAGTGCCCTGTGTCCTAATCACCACAATATCAGTACCAGTGTCAACGGAGCTAGTGTCCCCAGTTGTTTTCACTGTCCTGATTCTCCAGGGCCTCCAAAAATGTGATAGATAGTCAGGATATTAGATGCGTAGTTTATGCCCCTAGTACACCATAAACGCTTCCTGTCTAGTGACATAGTGGTTCTGTCGATTCTGGCCAGAGAAGCAGCTGATCAGACTGATCTGTATCTGATTGGCTTCATTGGAGGCCAGAGGAGAGGTCTGGGGTCTAATAGGCCCCACATCTCTCCATAAAGAAGACCTGTCACAGCCCATGTTGTCACAAGAGTTGTTGCTCGCCCCTTGTGATAATAATAAAAATGGTAAAAGAAATGTACAGTAAGAGGCAGTGTAAAAGTGTAAAAAAAAGGTCTCACACATGTGGTATTGCAGCAATCATAAGGAGTAGAAGAATGTGTTTTGGGGTGTATTTCCAAGTATGTTCATGCTGCTTGTTAGAAATATCTTGTTAATTGACAACTTTGTGTTAAAAAGATTTTTTTTTTTAAATTAATACATTTTCATTTTCTTTTCTACATTTTTTTAAAACTTGTGGCAAAAAATTATATGTTCAGTAGGCTCATTGGGGGTTATTTAGGAAAAGGCAAATCCACTTTGCACTGCAAGTGCACTTGAAAGAACTAAAATTCTGTTTTTTATTTTCCTTGCATGTCCCCCTCGGATCTACAGTGACTTTACTTCCAGGTGCACTTTCAGTGCCCTTTCAAGTGCACTTGCAGCGCAAAGTGGATTTGGGTCATTTTGTGGGTGTTTCCACTGTCCCTGTGCTCCAAGGCCTCCACAAATTTGACAGGTAGACAGGAAATTAGATGTGTAATTTATGCATAATTTATGCCCCTGGAATGCCTGAAAGTGCTTCTTAGATTTTGGACCTTCTATGCATCTAGGCTGTGAAAAAGTCTCACAGGTGGTATCCCCATATGCAGGAAGCATACCAGAATGTGTTTTAGCATGTAATTGTAAGTATGCCTATGAGGTGTTTGAGAAATAGCTAACAAATGACAACTTTGTGAAAAAAACATTTTTTTATTGAATTTCTTCATATTCCAAAAACATGTGACAACATCAAAAAGCTCACCATGCCTCTTACTAAATGCCTTTGACTGTTTACTTTCCAAAAAGGGGTAATTTGGGGGGTTATTTGTACTGTCCCTTATAGCAGGACTGAACAAAATTTTCATATATATATATATATATATATATATATATATATATATATATATATATATGCTGTATATATCATAGTGTGTAGACTCTATAACTTACACACACTAAATAATATACACTGTTTCAGGTTATTTTTACTTAAATAAATGTAGCAGAATACATTTTGTCATAATTTATGAAGAAAGATGATTTATTTGCAAAATGTATAACAACAATTAATAAAAAAGTGTTTTTCTTTTTTTTTTCAAAATTTTCAGTATTTTTTCCTTTTTATATAGCAAAAAAAAAATCCCAGTGGTGATTAATACCACCAGAAGAAAGCTCTATATGTCAAAAAAAAGATGTTGTTTGGGTATAGTGTTGCATGCTTGAGTAATTGTCACTCAATGTGTCACTGTGCTGAAAGCTGAAAATTGGTCTGGACTGGAAGCAGGGTGAGTGTCCAGACTTGAAGTGGTTAAAGATACCATTAATCTCAAACCAATCACAAAATATAAGAAAAGACGATAAAGCAAAGGGGTTGATTGTCAAAATACAATCAGAATTAAAGTGTAGTTTCATAAATGATCCTAATTTCTCTCTATGTAATTTGTGAACTTTCCCTACAGCAGCTTCTAGTGACACTATGGCTGTTCTGTGATGCCCCCCCCCCCCCCCCCGATTTTATAGTGAGGGGGTTGGCATATCCAAAACCTCATCCCACAACCTTAAAGTTATTGTAAAGTCTATTTTTTTTCTCTAAAAATAACAAACATGCTATACTTACCTGCTCTGTGCAGCAGTTTTGCACAGAGCAGCCCAGATCCTCCTCTTCTCTGGTCCATCTTCGGTATTCGTGGCTCCTCCCTCCTGCTGAGTGTCCCCAGAGCAAATAGCTTGCTATGAGGACACCCAAGCGGAGTCACAGCTCCTTGTGTCCATTCAGACATGGAGCCCTGGTTTGACCCCACCCACTCTCTCTTCTAATTGGCTAACTGACTTTGATTGACAGCAGCGGGAGCCAATGGTGCCGCTGCTGTGTCTCAGCCAATCAGGAGGAGAGTTCCGGATGGCTGTGGCACTCGTGGACATCGCTGGATAGAGATGGGACTCAGGTAAGTATTAGGGGGTGCTGAGGCGGCTGCTGCAGACAGACGTTTTTTTATCTTAAAGGGGCTGTAAAGGTTTTTGTTTTAAAATAACAAACATGTCATACTTTCCTCCTCTGTGCAAGGGTTTTGCACAGAAGGGACCTGATCCTCCTCTTCTGGGGTCCCCCAGCGGCGCTCCTGGCTCCTCCTCTTCTTGAGTGTGCCCAGGGACACCCACATTCCCTGGGGGCACTCGTGCGGGCACGCTCCCGAGTCCTGCTGCTGCCTCCATTGACACGGGCAGCAGGACACTGCCCCACCCCCGACTCCTCTGTCACTGGCTTTGAGTGAGAGCAGCGGGAGCCAATGCTGAAGCTGCTCTGCTTGTCCCCGTCACTGGAATGATCGTGTTCAGGTAAGTAAAAAGGGGGCTCTGGGGGGCTGCTGCACTACAAAAGGTTTTTTACCTTAATGCACAGCATGCATTAAGGTGAAAAACCTCAAGAGATTACAACCCCTTTAATGCACAGAATTCATTAAGATAAAAACCTTTTGACTTTACAAACACTTTAACCTCATCCATATTCAGCACCATGGAAAGCTCCTGTGGGCAGTTTCGCCTACAGGCTAAAAAACAATTGTATATACTGTATCCGGCTGTATATGTGACATGTGACTAGGGATGAGCCGAACACCCCCCCGTTCGGCTCGCACCAGAACCCGCGAACGGACCTAAAGTCCGTGCAAGCTTTCGAACCCTATTAGTTATAATGGATGCGAACGTTCGAAATCAAAAGTGCTAATTTTAAAGGCTAATATGCATGTTATTGTCATAAAAAGTGTTTGGGGACCTGGGTCCTGCCCCAGGGGACATGTATCAATGCAAAAAAATGTTTTAAAATCTGCAGTTTTTTCAGGAGCAGTGATTTTAATAATGCTTAAATTGAAACAATAAAAGTGTAATATTCCTTTAAATTTTGTACCTGGGGGGTGTCTATAGTATGCATGTAAAGGGGCGCATGTTTCCTGTGCTTAGAACTGTCTCTGCAAAAAGTGTAATTTTTGCAGAAAAGAAAGCTATTTAAAATCACTCGCGGCTAATGTTAATTGTCCGCTCCCGTAATACAGAGAACAGTCATTCTTTGAAAGTCATTCATAAAAAAAAAGTCATTGATAAAAAAAAGCGTGTGGGTCCCCCCAAATTCAATAACCAGGCCCTTCAGGTCTGGGATGGATATTAAGGGGGACCCCAGCCAAAAAAAAAAGGGCGTAGGGTCCCCCTCAAAATCCATACCAGACCCTTGAGGTCTGGGATGGACTTAAAGGGGAATCCCAGCCAAAAAAAATGGCGTGGGGTCCCCCTCAAAATCCATACCAGACCCTTATCCGAGCACGCAACCTGGCAGGCCGCAGGAAAAGAGGGGGGACGAGAGCGCCCCCCCCTCCCGCCTGAACCGTACCAGGCCACATGCCCTCAACATTGGGAGGATGCTTTGGGGGTCTAAGACCCCCAAAGCATCTTGTCCCCATGCTGATGAGGACAAGGGCCTCTTCCCCACAACCCTGGCCATTGGTTGTGGGGCTCTGCGGGAGGGGGGCTTATCAGAATCTGGAAGCCCCCTTTAACAAGGGGACCCCCAGATCCCGCCCCCCCCCATGTGAAATGGTAAGGGGGTACAAAAGTACCCCTACCATTTCACCAAAAAAGTGTCAAAAATTGTAAAAATTACAGGAGACGGTCTTTGACAATTCCTTTATTAAAATCTTCTTTCTTCTTCATCCTTCGGTTTCTTCATCTTCTCCTTCCGTCATCTTCTTCCATCCTCTTCCATTTTCTTCTTCCTCCGATCCGCTCCTTCTTGCGCTGGTCTTCTCGTCCTTCTCGTCCAGCATCTTCAATGTTGAGGGCATGTGGCCTGGTACGGTTCAGGCGGGAGGGGGGGCCGCTCTTGCCCCCCCTCTTTTCCTGCAGCCTGCCAGGTTGCGTGCTCGGATAAGGGTCTGGTATGGATTTTGAGGGGGACCCTACGCCATTTTTTTTTTGGCTGGGGCTTAATATCCATCCCAGACCTGAAGGGCCTGGTTATTGAAGCCATCAATTCATTAGCCGCGAGTGCTTATAAATAGCTTTTTTCCTGCAAAAATGACACTTTTTGCAGGGACAGTTCTAAGCACAGGAAACCTGCCCCCCTTCACAGGCAACCTATAGACACCCCCCAGATGTGATACTGCAATGCTGTACTAACAGCACGCACACACAAATCCCCAGAAATAGAGCACATATTGTCAGCAGTCAGCAACACACTGACACGGAAACACAATATGCGAGGCCGCCGCCGCGGCGGCCTCTTATACCCTGGGGCGTGTACTAAAGCCCCTGAGCTATAATTGGCTACAGGCATCCTGCCTGTAGCCAATTATGGCTCTCCTCGCTGCCGGCTCTGTGATTGGCCAAGCATGCGGGGTCACAGTGCATGCTTGGCCAATCATCAGCCAGCATTGCACTGCGACTGGCGCAATGCATTGCGGGCCGCTCGCATCACACGAATTTGATGCAAGCGGCCCAAATAGTTCTGGGCTCGCCGAACGGGCGAACGCCCGATGTTCGTTTCGAACATGGGTTCGAATCGAACACCGGGCCCATCCCTACATGTGACAGGTATTCTCCCAAACAGATAGAGTCAGTAAAGGATTCACTGGGCGAATTTCCTAGGAAATTGTTCATAAATAGGCACCTGTGATTCTTTAACCCTTTCGCTGCAATCAACTTAAGCCTTACATTGACAGTGCAGGGTTTTTCACACATTCCCGGCAATTGGGAATTCATGTAAATTTGACAGTCCAACTGTCAGCTTTCAGGTGAATGTTATCTAGCACCCAAGCACCTTAAAAACAGCCCCCCCCCCCATGTACACACACACACCAGGAGTGCCTATGTACAAAAACTGTGCTTTTGTTACACGTTTTGCACTCCACAGCAAAAGCAATAATTCTAGAGCCATCATTTATTCTTAACTCTAAACTGATGACCTTTAAAGGCTAAGTTCACCTTTTTATTTTTTTATAAATTTCAGCTAACCTAGGTACCAATATATCATTAATGTACCTCTTTTGCAAAAATAAAACAGCTTTCCATTTATTTTTCACACGCTTACCTCACTGACTTCATAGCTGTTTACCACTTCAATACCAAGCCAATTTTCAATTGCGCGGTCATACAACACTGTACCCACATTTTTTTTAACATTTTGTTCCCACAAATAGAGCTTTCTTTTGGTGGTATTTGATCACCTCTGCAATAATACAAAATAACAAATAAAACAAAACCCCAAATTTTGAAAAAAAACGAGTTTTTCTGTGTGTTTCATTTTTTTTTTGTAAATAAATAAATTTTCTTCTTCAATGACAGGCACTGATATGGTTGCACTGATGGGCACTGATAAGGCGGCACTCATGGGCACCGATGAGGTGGCATCAATGAGGTGGTACTGATGAGGTGGCACTGACGGGCACTGATGATGGGCACTGATAGGCAGCGCTGATGGGCACTGATAGGTGGGACTGATGGGCACTGATAGGTGGCACTGGTATGCAGCACTGATGGGCACTCATAGGTGGCACTGATGGGCACTCATAGGCAGCACTAATGGGCACACATAGGCGGCACTGATGGGTACTTATGGGTGGCACTGATGGGTTGACATTTATACAGCTATCAGTGCTATAAATATCCACTGATTACTGTATAAATGTCACTGGCAGGCAAGGGGTTAACACTAGGGGGTTAAATGTGTTCCCTGACTGTGTGTTCTAACTGTGGGGGGATGGGACCGACTGGGGAGGAGACTGATCGGTTTTCCTATATACTAGGAAAACACGATCTGTCTCCTCTCCCCTGACAGGATGTGGATCTGTGTGTTTACACACACAGATCCACGTTCCTGCTCTATCATGAGCGAGTGCGGGTGCCTGGCGGATATCGCGGCCGCTGGGCATGCGCACCGGCTCCTTGGTGATGTGGCAGGCATGTGCCCCCTATGCTGGTGGGAAGCGGAGGACGTCATATGACGCCAGGCCCGGGATGGGAGATCCCCTCTGCGGACGTCATATGACTATAGGCGGGATGGGAAGTGGTTTAAAAACACTGCTCGATTACTTCTGCCTTACTTCCTGGAAAGACTATAGGTCATGACACAGGAAAGAGTTGACCAGCTAACCTTTTTAGCACACACCCTGCATTATCTACCCTCAGCTGGTCAACTCAGTGTTTTTAAACAGCTATGAAGTCAGTGAGGTAAGCATGTGTAGAATAAATGGAAAGCTGTTTTTTTTGCAAAATAAGTACATTATGCTATATTGGTACATAAGGGAGCTGGAATTTAGAAAGAAAAAAAAGGTGATCAAAGGTGAACCTAGCCTGTAAGCAAAGTTTTTTCAGCTAGAACATGGCAAAACTCTGTTACATCACCACCAGCACTGGCCTTGTGCTCACTTCTCTCTATTGTCACCAGCTTCCGTGTTTACAAGTAACAGTTTTCCTCTTCTGGTGGTTCCCACAGAACTTTTCCTGCCATGCACTTATCCTATGACAGTAGAGAAAGGGGCAAGGGATTTGCACAGCCACACTAGATTAGTGGCAGCAGCTCGTCCAGAAGCCCTTGCCCCAAGTCTGCACTTTCCACTCTTCTGCTGTAAGTTGTAGCTGCTCTGGTATTCTCTAGAAGGTGAGGGATTTAGGTGTGGAAGGAGATATCTGTACTTGGGGGAAGTAATTTTAGGTTGTTTACTAACCTGTGAGAAATTACCCTTCTGAATAATTCACTCCTGAACTTTGCACTTTCTGTGTATCACACTCCTGAACCCTGCATTCTGTGCATAGCATACTCCTGAACCCTGTGTGCATAGTACACTTCCTAACCCTGCACCCTGTGTGAAATACGCTCCTGAATCCTGGACCTTATGTGTAATGCACTCCTGAATCCTGCACCCTGTGTGTAATGCACTCCTGAAACCTGCACCCTGGTCATGATATACTCCTGAACCCTGAACTCCATGCATAATGCACTCCAGAACCCTGCACCCTGTGCATAATGCATTCCTGAACCCTGGACTCTGTGTGTAGTGCAGTCCTTAACCCTGCACTCTACACATGATGCCCTCCTGAACCCTGCCACTCTGTGTGTTGTGCATTATTAAACTCTGCCACTCTGTGTGTTATGCACTCCTAAACCCTGCCACTCAGTTTGTTACACAATTCTGAACCCTACTACCCTGTGTGTATCCTAAATATTGCCACTTTTTACGTTAGACCTTTATTTAAAAATTCCCCTTCCAACCCTCCCACTGTGCAATTTGGCCACACACTGATCATTGGACACATCACACACAATATTCTACATTGTTTTTCTCCCCCACTGGTAGGTGGGAAGGGGGAGAATTCCTGCACCTATTCTCTGACAAAAAAGCCCTGCCTGTAAGGGCTTTTAAAGTGTCACCTATGGACAACATTGTGTGCTGAAATGTATTGTCGTTTCATGGGCACACACAATTTTAAGACATGTTGGGTATCTGTTTACTCAGAGCAACCTAAAATGTTATATTTTAACAAAAATAGGCACTATATTGCATTTGTGTGCAGTAAAATTTACTTTCATACACTTTAACTGAAAATATGTGTTTGATAAACCATTGTGCTAGTATCTCGTGATATAAAATATGTAATAATGTTTGTCAATTGTCCTGCAAGATTACAACTATGTTTGTTGTAAAATATTTCTCAGCACTACACCACCTTAGTTTTAAAATCTTTTCAAGCTATATTTCCTAAGCTATCTTGTAATTTTTGCTTAGTGGACCTTCAAAGTTAATGATGGTGACAAGCATTTATGTTTGCCATGTACAGTAAATATCTGTAGTTTTTCCGCAAGGGCACAATTTCCAATGTTCCACTGACTGATTGGTTGACTTGTTAAGTGGTAATTCAGAAGTCTGAAAGCTTCATATCTATTAATAAAATATTTTACCCGCCTTCATTCCCATTGGAGTGCAGAAAACTTCAATTCACAGAAGCTTGCGGTTTAAAACATTTCAGCAGGGAAAAAAATACATTGTTCTGAGAATATTTCTTATGTTTTGTAGGAGAATGTTGAAGAAAGCTGTGTTTCTTTACACCATAGCCCAGTTTTGTTCACTGTACCCTGCAGCATTTTAGATTTTATTTTTATTTTTTTACATGCTGTATTAATTATAAGTGATACAATGTTGCGCTTACCTTGAGTCAAAGTAGGGGGACCCTTTTAGGACACAAAAGAAACATTTTTATTGTATGTACAGTATGGGTAAGGGAACCTGTTTTGAATTTATATGGCAATGGCCAAATCTTAACCCCTTCATGGTGGAAGGTAAAAACAAATCATAATGCCTGAAACAAGTTTTGTAACTTTGGCACATATTAGTAAAACTGTACAAATAATGACAGCTACTTAGTTTATCCAGGTAATGTATACCTTGTTTAGGACCTTTGGGCCATTTGCTGGTAAGAAGTAATAGATATCTCCAGATTTTTTTTTTTATTATTATCAAAGGAACACTGGCCTAAAATATGAATGAATAAACAAATTAATTAATTTAAAATGTAGCTGTATGTACTATTACCATAACCCACCAACAAAGGACAACCCAAAACAAATTAACATTCTCCTGATGATTACAGGAATAACACATACAGTGCCTTGAAAAAGGATTCATATCCCTTAAAATTTTCCATATTTTGTCATGCTACAACCAAAAACGTAAATGTATTTTATTAAGATTTTATGTGATAGACCAACACAAAGTGGCACATAATTGTGGAGAGAAAATGATAAACGATTTTCAAAGTTTTTTTTTTTACAAATAAATATCTGAAAAATGTGGCGTGCATTTGTATTCAGCCCCCCTGAGTCAATACTTTGTAGAACCACCTTTTGCTGCTTTTACAGCTGCAAGTCTTTTTGGGGATGTCTCTACCAGCTTTTCACATCTAGAGAGCGACATTTTTGCCCATTCTTCTTTGCAAAATAGCTCAAGCTCTGTCAGATTGGATAGAGAGCGTCTATGACCAGCAATTTTCAAGTCTTGGCATAAATTCTTAATTGATTTTGGTCTGGACTTTGACTGGGTCATTCTAACACATGACAATGCTTTGATCTAAACCATTCCATTGTGGCTGTATTTTTAGGGTTGTTGTCCTGCTGGAAGGTGAACCTCTGCCCCAGTCCCAAGTCTTTTGCAGACTCTAACAGGTTTTCTTCTTAGATTGCCCTGTATTTGGCTCCATCCATCTTGTCATCAACTCTGACCAGCTTCCCTGTCCCTGGTGAGGAAAAGTATCTCCATAACATGATGCTGCCACCACCGTGTTTTACGGCGGGGATGGTGTGCTTAGGGCGATGTGCATTGCTAGTTTTCCACCACACATAGCGTTTTGCTTTTAGGCCAAATGTAACATTTTGATCTCATCTGACCAGAGCACCTTCTTCCATATCTTTGCTGTGTCCCCCACATGGCTTCTCACAAACTGCAAACGGGACTTCTTATGGCTTTCTTCTAGCCACTCTTCCATAATGGCCAGATTTGTGGAGTGCAGGACTAATAGTGGTCCTGTGGACAGATTTTCCCACCTGAGCTGTGGATCTCTGCATCTCCTCCAGAGTTGCCATGGACCTCTTGGCTGCTTCTCTAATTGTTGCTCTCCTTGCCCAGCCTGTCAGTTTAGGTGGACGGCCATGTCTTGGTAGGATTGCAGTTGTGCCATACTCGATTTTCGGGTGATGGATTGAACAGTGCTCCATTAAATGATAAAAGCTTGGGATATTTTTTTTATAATCTAACCCTACTTTAATCTTCTCCACAAACTTTATCCCAGACCTGTCTGGTGTGTTCCTTGGCCTTCATGATGCTGTTTCTTCACCAAGGTTCTCTAATAAACCTCTGAGGGCTTCACAAAACAGTTGTAATTATACTGAAATTAAATTACACACATGTGGACTCTATTTACTAATTAGGTGACTTCTTAAGGCAATTGGTTCCACTAGATTTAAGTTAGGTGTATCAAAGTAAAGGGGGCTGAATATAAATGCACGCCACACTTTTCATATATTAATAAAAAAAAAAAAAAATGAAAACCATTTATCATTTTCCTTCCACTTCACAAACACGTGGCACTTTGTGTTGGTTTATCACGTAAAATCCCAATAAAATACATTTACCTTTTTGGTTGTAACGTGACAAAATGTGGAAAGTTTCAAAGGGTATGAATACTTTTTTGAAGGCACTGTATGTATATGTAATAACAAATATGTTGCTTGTACTTTATTCTACCTAAAACACATGGACCCTGACCTTTGACCCAGACATTTAACCCTGGCCATGGCCTTAGACTCTAAGCTAACCTTACATCAAACCCTGATCTAGCAATTTTATCTTTATTTTTGAACATTTTATTTTTCTATACATAGGATGTATTTTTCTCTATTCAAGAGAATAAATGGCACAGGGGCAGGTTGTATGGTTACTGACCACTGCAACAGCTAATTACAGGTTATCACAGCCATCATGTAATCGATAGCTGGTCCTCTTCGCTGTTGATCTTTAGTATGAGACCCAGAGCTGTCAGTTACAGCTCGCTTGGTCTTTGTACTGGGAGCATGCTGTGCACCAAGCAAAAAGACCCACTTCAGTAAGACCGCATATGTACAAACACAAACATTAGTGACACATTCTAAAACACATGGGTTGTGGAAATAGAGTGTTCTGTACCACATGGATAACTGAAAATGTTTAATTCCAGAGTGAAATATAGAGAAATACCAGAAAATTCTGCAACATAGTGATAAGAGGCAAATAAGATAATCTTGAATCACACAAGGTGCCTGTTAACAGAATTTTGTAGTCAGACAGTCTTGGGGTAATTAGGATATAATCTCTTTATATTACATTGTGGAACTTTGAATGATAGCCTATTATCAGCACTACCTTATACAACTTGATTGTCATGCACACCTCAGTGTTCAAAGATTTATGGCTGTTGACAGCGCCATGCATTTTTTTTTGCTTAAAACACTTTCATATACTTTATGTAGCTTGTTTTAGGATTATATTTTAGTTATTATAAAATGTTATTTAATAGGACATTTGTTTAGAAAAATATATGACTTTACAAATAAAAGTATATACAGTATTCATTGTTATTTGTATTCACTATTTCTTGCGGATATAGCATGTTTTCTTGTAGCTCAAATATACATTAATATATATGTAAACCCAATCACTAAATTTTTCATATAAATACATAGCTTTCATAAAAATCATATTTGACAATCCTTTCCTATAGAGGTCCTTGTTCAGGCACTTCCTGTTAAAAGATGACAACTCTCTGTCACTTCTCCCAGATGTGCTCCTAAGTTGTCAGATTGTTGCATGGGCTTCTGAAGGAGACTACTAAACTGTTGTCACTATCGAATCCAACATAAGAAAATGTCATGGGACCATCGCTAGAGAGTATACATGTAGACAGGAAGTGGTTGCAAGAGGAGGAGGCAGGTGATCAGCAGTATTGATAAACATCCAGAAAGATGAAAACAAGTAAGTTTTTTTTTTTTTTTTTGATACGCTGGGGTTCATTTACTAAAACTGCAGAGTACAAAACCTGGTTCAGTTTTGCATAGAAACCAGTCAGCTTCCAGTTTTTTTATTTGTCAAAGCTAAATTGAACAAATTAGGTTAGAAGCTACCATGCATATATACACAGGCCCGGATTTACTCCCTTTGCCGCCCTAACATGATAACGACCCCAAACACACCTTCAAGATGACCACCACTGCCTTGTTAAAGAAGCTGAGGGTGATGGACTGGCCAAGCATGTCTCCAGACCTAAACCCTATTGAGTATCTGTGGGGCATCCTCAAATGGAAAGTGGAGGAGCGTAAAGTCTCTAACATCCACCAGCTTCGTGATGTCACCATGGAGGAGTGGAAGAGGACTCCAGTGGAAACTTGTGAAACTCTGGTGAACTCCATGCCCAAGAGGGTTAAGGTAGTTCTGTAAAATAATGGTGGCCATACAAAATATTGACACTTTGGGCCCAATTTGGACATTTTCACTTATGGGTTTACTCATTTTTGTTGCCAGCGCTTTAGACATGAATGGCTGTGTGTTGAGTTATTTTGAGGGGACAGCAAATTTATACAGTTATACAAGCTGTTATACAAGCTGTACACTCACTACTTTACATTGTAGCAAAGTGTAATTTCTTCAGTGTTGTCACATGAAAAGGTATATTAAAATATTTACAAAAATGTGAGGTACTGTGTATAAATATATATATATAGTCGAAGCCCTTCAACTGATATGAACTACATAAACACGAGACAAGACTTACAACATAACATAGACCTGAGGTGTGCCCACAGGGAATGTGAAAGTATGGTCAACATATCCCTGATAATGGCACTTGTGATGGGTAAGCATTTGCAGTTAACCATGTGCTGATGCTTCTGGATGCAGCATAGGAATGATTTGACTACATGGGCTGCAAATAAGGATGGCTTACTGGGGTCCTGTAAAGACAAGAAATACCTCTTGATATAGTCACAAGTACAGTGAGGAAACGCGTAGAGGCGGAGCTGATGACATCATTAAATCCATCTAGGAAGCAGTTCCCAAGCCACTGGTGACATAGGGCCGTGGATCTGCGGATGTTTCAGCGATCCAGGGATTGTCAATCTTTATTATACAAGTGCTTTACCTGCATGCACCAGGACAGTGCATCTGTAAATGTGAGTCCTTTACTGTGGTTTTATTAAAAGTTGTTTTTAAACTGTAAAACACTATGTTGAGTTTTTTCCTGCCCTTATGACATAATACTACGAGGAACAGCATCTGAGTATTTGGGAGTTCTTATGAGGATAGAGGAACAACAGATTGCTGGATTTATGCCCCTGAGGGGAAGGTGAAATAGAGGAATTGGTATCCTATCAGTGTGGTACTGTGGATACCTGATAGGTAAGCATGTGCCGCGTCCTAAACACTATAGTGAAGAAACGGGGAGGGGACTTGGACTTTTTAGGCACCATACAATGGTATATTTAAACAAATATTTATTATTAAAAGGAGAGGAAATACATATACATCAGTATATACTTAAAAAACACATTTTATCACCAGATATATAGAATTGATAACCGCACATGCATCCTATAGTAATAGCCTTAGGGACACATAAATAAACCAACAACTAGAGTTTAACTATCCGATAGTCGTGGGGTGTCCACAGATGAGGCAGGGATGCGATGGAGCGGTGGTGTCACAGCAAGAGCTCTACATGTTTCGCGTTCACATTAACGCTTCATCTGGAGCATTAGGTGACTAACAAGAAAATGAGATTAAAAGACACAATGAGCATATGTACACTGTTCATTTTTATATACATTGACAGAAACAAAATTGATATTTAAATGCATGTAGATAGTGTCAGCCCATGATAGCCTCAAGGACATGAAACTGAGGGGAAGGTGTCATTAGACCCCATGGTGGGTCTTCATGTGAGGTGAGCACATATAGAGACCGACGGAGGACACGGTGGTGTGCTTGATCACTTATTTTGGATTTGTCAGTTATGAAGATATAGACATGTGCACTGAGCAGAGTTTTTCTTTTGGATTTAATGTCTTGCATCTACCAGCAACAGTCACTACATATAGTATAGTATATATATATATATATGGACATTTTCTCTGCATATTGCTAGATTATATAGATTGTTTTCAACTGGGTGTGTTTGCGCTTCACTATTTTAATTTTGCTGAGATTTAACAGGGGCATGTAATTACAATTTTTTATATAATATTTTAATGCAGGGCCCATTCATGTGCCCAACAAGAGTATTTGTGAGGGCTTACAGTGTTGTGGTACCACCACCACCAAAGGCCCAGGGGCATGTAATTACGGTTCTTGATATACTATTTCACAGCAGGGCCTGTTCCTGTGCCCACCAAGAGTAATTGTGAGGGCTTAAGCCCCATACACACGGTCGGACTTTTTCATGGATTCTGTCCGATCGGACAATGTTGTTGAAAAATCAGACCATGTGTATGCACCATCGGACAGTGTACGTCGGTTTGTCCGACGGACAAAGTCTTATCTCCTGCTGGAAAGATTTGCCGTCAACACGGTCCGATCACACCAAATCCGATCGTGTGTACGGTTGTCCGACGGACAAAGTGCTACGCATGCTCAGAAGAAATTCTGTGACGGAAGCGCTCGGTCAGGTAAAACTACCTTTCCTAATCGACACAGCACATTCGTCACGCTGCAATGTTAAAATGTCTTTAATGCAGCGCATTCTCTTTTTCTTTACAATGCAACAAGAATGACATGTTTTAGCTGCTCCTATTCACCCGCACTTCTCACAAACTTACTTCTTTATTACTTTTCAGCATTTATACACTACATGTTTATTTTTACTCAGATCGTAAAAGAATCTTTGTTATATTTTTAACATCATTTGTCTTTTTTTTTTGGGAATACATATTTGAAGGTTTTTTTTTTTTTTTTTTTTTGGAGGGGGGTTGTGTGTCTCAACTTAGCAAAACCACATTATTAACATTTGTATTTCTTGCTTAAATTTACTAGGAGTTTGTTGGTTGTTGGTGCCCCTTGTTAATTCTACTTTAGGATTAGTGAAATGTACCAGCCTACTCACAAATAATCTGTCATTGTAGAAAAGTAAAACACATAGTCAATGATTATTTCAAATCAAAAAGACCTTTATTTAGGTGTCAGCAACAAACCAAAGAGGAACGCAGCGATGGTGAAACTTGGGGAATTTGCAAAGCCTTGGCCCCCCACGGCAACCATCATTTTTCAAGCGTAGAAAATTGGGGGCCTGAGGAGTACGTATATTAAGGGGAGTGCAATCTGGTCCTGAAGTCCAAAGTATCCGTAACTGCAGCAGATGCCATCTAGGTCCCCAGGCTCTGGTACTACAAGAGGCTCCATCTTCTCTCAGACCAGACTGATTCCAGGTCGTCACTCTCAGGTCTTCCTTCCACGCTTCCTTGCACGCTGTGGCTGTCGTGCTGGTGGGGTGGCAGAAGGAGGAGGAGGAGGAGGAGGAGGCGGAGCATGGTAGCTATGGCAAACATGTGTGACTGGGGTCATCTCCCCAGCCCTACCCTTATTTAGGACATGGAGGATGAGCCCCTCACACATGTTGCGTTGTCTCACCTCCATACCCATCATTTTTGTGACAACCACCGAGCCAAAGGTCTCCTCGTCGGCGGGTGTGGCATGTAGGGAGGCTGAAGCCTCTCTGATCATGCGGAGCGCTGACTCTGCCGCATAACCCC
The DNA here is from genome assembly GCA_028564925.1 of Lithobates sylvaticus. NCBI lineage: Eukaryota > Metazoa > Chordata > Amphibia > Anura > Ranidae > Lithobates > Lithobates sylvaticus. Next base: position 143,267,994 of record CM053028.1, on the reverse strand, counting down.
CCCTTCTCACCCTTTTGTAGGGAAGGCGGAGGAGAGGGATTTGTGAGTCAGTCAGGCTCCAAAGCCTAGCCCCCTCTTGGCTGCCACTACCCACCTGGTGGCTGCCACTAACTCCTGCCTCCTCCTGACTGCCACCTTCCACAGCCACCTCCTGGCTGAGGTCTTCCTGTGTATGAAAAAGGGACATAGTTTCAGTTATTTGTTCATCAAACACACACAATTCTCATCTTGTGACTGTTGCAAAATGTTTACAATTAGAAAACCATACAATTCTCAGCCCTGCAGTTTAGATTGTGGCCCCAACTGTCTCCAACACTACTGTCAGTTGATATGTCAAACACGTTAGGAACTAAGCAATTGGGTATCCTGAATTAAGTGAACATCATTCATTATTCACATAAATGGTAACCAAACTACTATACCTGGAACAAGCTGGGCTCCTCCACCTCTTCCAGACTGGGAGGCCCAGGTTGGTCCTCGGAAGCCTCATCAGGGGTGGCCTGCGCGCAAGGAAGCGTGGAAGGAGGAGTCGAGAGTGGCTCCGTGACATCAGTCTGGTCTTTGAGAAAATGTAGACTCTGATAGTACCAGAGCTTGGGGACATAGACCTCATCTGCTGCAGTTGCAGTTTCTTCCGACTTCACAACCTTCTTGCGCTCCCTGATATACGCACTCCTCAGGCTGCCAATTTTCTTTCTTATAGCATCAACAGTTGCCGTGGGGAACCTTGGCTTGACAAATTCCACAAGTTCCTCCAGGGCTGCGTGCCTCTTTGGTTTGTTGCTATAATGGGGGTGTTTACCCTGCCATAAAATGGGAAATTCCCTGTATTTGGCAATGAAGAGGGGAGAAAACTCATGTCGTTGAATCCCTTCATAATCTCTGCAAGACACAACACCACACAAAACACTATAAATTATGTCTGGCTAAACTCTCCTAATCTTCTCCATAAAGAAGCCTCAAGTTCGAATCAGTCTAGGCTAGTTATGTACCAACGTCCAATTGTACCTTCGTTTGTAGCGATCGTCTCGTCTCCCAGATCGTGGCTACGACACAGGCGTGTGACGTTTTATATACAGTGCGCATGCGTCAAACTCCGCCCGACCCTGACGATCTTTCTCGTCTATTCCCCACCCCTTCTCTTTACGGGGCAGTGGGGAGAGCACATGGCGGGGACACAGCAGGTGCGCCACAAATATCCCACCAACGAGGAGGACGAGGAAAGTCCAGAGGCAGAAACGTCCCGATCCCGGAGCCTGAAATTCAAGGCCTCCAATATGTCATTTGGAGAAATGTTGGAGATGGTGGACATATTAAAGAGGAGCGACTATGATGGGAAGTATGGGCCTTACCTCAACCCCAATGTCCGCAAGGCCAAGATCATGTCTAAAGTTGTGAGAAGGCTGTACAATAATTTTGGGGTACAACGATCCAAGGAGCAACTGAGGAAACGCTGGTCAGACCTGAAACTGAGGGAGGCCGATCAGTACAGAAAGATCAAGCGAATTCTTCAAAAAAGTAAGTAGTTGTGTTTTGTGTTTGATTTCTTGCTTGCATACTGCTCCATGTGGTTTGATTTTTACAAAGTTGTACATTCCAAAATGGCCACTTTCCTGTTCGTCTGTGCATTCGATCGTACTCAGCCTCGATCTTTCTGCCACTGTCATGGTCGTGTGTGTGTCCATTCGATCGTACGCAACGATCGGCCACTTATAATACGATGTTTGGTGTTTTATTTGTGGAAAGGAAGTTTGTTCTCACTAGAAATGTCATCAAGAATGTAAAGCCAATTTATTCAATGTAAAGGAGAGGTCACCCAGTAGCTGGTTCCCCATCTGGACTCTAGAGCACTAGTGCTGGGACACCCAAACCACCTTTTTATTAGGCTTTTCCACACATGTGCTCCAGTGGATACTAGAGGGGGGTCTCCATCACACAAACTTCTACCAAAAAGCTAGTCAGTTTAGCACCTTTACAAAGTGACTACATTCATGTAGTTGGCATTTGTAATTGGCCAAACAAAAATTGTGTCCGTCACTTTCAAGCAATGTTTGTCATTTCCTATTTCTGCCCTCAATAGATTGTGTTGCTAAATCTTCCTTTTGTACATTCTCATAGGGGAGCGAAAACTTGGCCCGTCTGAGGAAACCCCAAAACCAACACCTCCCAAAAAAGGTGAAACAGCAGAAGCAGAGGAGGAGGAGGAGGAAGGAGAGATCATCGAACTTGGAGAAATTGTCACCACAACAGGTGAGTGTGGGAGAACACAGCTAAGCTACTGGTAAGCTAATCAATGTATGCCTGCCTCATTTCCAACACCCGATTTTTTTTTGTTTGTGGTTTTTAGGTGACGTGGATGTTGTGGAAGAAAAATCGCACTTTACCACAGAGAGTGCCCACGTACTCATCGGGGAGAGAATGGTCTGCAATAGAGATCTCGATTACATAAAGCAAAACATCAATGATGTTCAACAAAAATTGAAGAACATCATTGATGTTTTAGGAAAAATATGAAAACGCACCAAGTAATTAACACACATTTGTAACTTAAGAACTGTGTGAAATTTGGAACATGCACACATTGTGTCCACATGTGCTAGCTCCCATCATGGTGGATAAATGCCCTCGTTTTTTTGGGGGTGCAACCACTTTACGAACTACGAAAGTGGTTGTGGTGAAGGGGTTGCACCCCCAAAAAACGTCCATTCATCCCCATGATGGAAAATGGCACTTTTGAAGCTTCTAGGCATGTGTTTTACCATCTAATGACCATTTTCAGACCCAAATTGTGTGCATGTTCTAAATTTCCACTTTCCAGGGGTGACCCCCCCATGTGATGAAGGCAAGATCAAACACACTTTGAACATATAGTCATGTCTGATCTTGTCTTCACTTTACAAAGTTGAACTTTCCAAGTTCCTAGGTTCTGTTTTGCTCCATGCCTGGTTTTACCAATTGCGGAATGTTTCTAAACAATGCTGTAAATAACCAAGATGTTGTCAGTTTGGGCGTGAAGATTGTAAACGCACTTGTGAATGTTTTCAAAGTAAAGTTTTTTATTTTTCTAAATGTGTGGCTTCCTTATTTCAAAAACACAATGCATTATGTATGTCAAATGGAAAGGATATGGTGGCCAATTGGTGTTATTTACTAAAGGCAAGTCCACTTTGCACTGCAAGTTTCTTTTCCAGGGCACTTTTTCACTGCACTTGTAGAGCATAGTGGATTTGACTTATGTAAATGACACCCACAGTGCTTTGTACGAAAACACGGAGCACAGCATTTTTGAGAATACACACATGTCTGACCTGGTGATGAAAAGGAGTATTTTGGGTGTCAGTTAGGCAGTACAAACCTTATCTAGACCAAAGATTAGGTATCAAACACACAACATGAGACTAATCTTTTTGGGAAGAAGAGACTGTTACCTCCTTTTGCCCAGAAAGTGCATTCCCACTGTCGAAGGCAAAGGGAAAAAATTTCAAGGTAAAATAAGCAAAAAAGAATAATGAAATGACAAGAAATCATAGGTTGGTTGAAATATCAGATTTATTAAAAAATGCCTCTCACACATCGTCAGGCAGAGCAATGGCCCCCCTACCCACAAAGTACTCCATATATTGCTCGCGGACCGCGCGGGCATTTAGAGGGGGCAAGCCTGGACGTGCCACTTGAAGGGCTGTGAGGTCCGCATTTGGCGGGCCCTCCACATCTGGGCCAACGGGCACCACATAGTTCCTGTTATGTCTTTTGAGGAAGTTGTGCAATATGCAACACGCAAGAACTATGTGGTTCAGTTTGTATTCCGCCAAGTTAATTGCCGTCAAGAACAGGCGGAAGCGGCTGGCCAGGATGCCAAAAGTGTTCTCCACCACTCTTCTGGCTCTGGACAGCCTGTAGTTGAAGACCCTCTGTTCTGGGGTGAGGGTCCTCATCGGGAACGGCCTCATCACATGGGGAGTCAACGCAAACGCTTCATCTGCGACAAAGACGAAGGGGAGTCCTTCAGCATTCTCCTCTGGAGGTGGCAAGCACAGACTGCCACTTTGGAGACGCCAGTAGAACTCCGTGTGCGTAATGGCACCACCATCCGAGATCCGGCCGTTCATCCCCACGTCCACATACATAAATTCATATGTTGCCGACACCACCGCCAACATCACTACACTATTAAACCCTTTATAATTATAATAGTGGGACCCCGAGTTGGGCGGTGGGACGATGCGGACGTGTTTCCCATCAATTGGCCCTCCGCAGTTAGGAAAGTCCCAACGGCTGGCAAAGTGGGAGGCCACAGTCTGCCATTCCTGTGGCGATGAAGGGAACTGTGGAGTGAAACAAGAAAAAAAAAAATTAGTCACTTTGCACATAAACATTGCAAGCAGATTAGACAATCAACATCTTGGAACAAGAGCATTGTATAAAATTGGAGGCTGGAAAGTATTTGCACAGAAAAGTAGAGGCTCCCCTTCACAGATTACTCACCCCCCATCAATCCCCCCACTTCTGATGGGCCTTTGACAATAACTAGGGTTTTGGGGGGGGGGTGGTGGACAGGTAACCCTCTGCACTTCATTGATTGGCAAATGGCTCAATAATGTGTGCTAGTTTGGCCAGACCCTCTGTACTTAACACTATTGGCAGCCCCCAGGAAAGCTAAACTAACATTTCAACCCCCCCCCCCCCCCCAAAAAAAAAGGAAAGCACATTGTGACATTCTGAAATTACCAAGCAAGCTAATAGGAGGGAAATAACACAAAAAAATAGGAAATGGAAAGTAGGGAGGCAGCCCCTTGCACTACATGCTTTGCAGAATTCATCCCTAAAGATGCCCACTAAAAAGAGGTAGGTATATAGTGTGTATTGACCTTGGGAAAGCCAGCAGATAGAGGATTGGTACCATCTGACAGAGCAGTTGGGGGAGGGGGTTCCTAATGAGTTTGCCCCCCCCCCCCCCACCAAAAACAATAAAAAAAAGGGGCTCTACATGAAGTAAACCACACAGCAAACATTTGTGCATATTTTAGGGGGTGTTTGGGGGCAAAAAATACTATGCAGCAGACAAAATACATTGCTTAGGTGACTAGGCCATAGGTGTCTATTGGGGCAGAAGAGCATGCTGGTGAGGTAAGTGAAGGGAAAAATGCATGAAGAAGAAAAGGGGCACAGCATATTAGAGCATATTGCAATCATGGTAATTAGGGAAGGAGGTCAAAAATAGAAGACATTAGCAAAAAGAACATACATAGAAGGGAATAGTAAAGGAGAAATGTTACCTTAATATAGTCCTCCTGCAGGACCTCGATGATGGCAGAACAGGTCTCTGGAATAATGATTCCCAGGGCCTGGGGAGAGATACCTGAAGAGAACTTCAAATCCTGAAGACTTCTCCCTGTCGCCAAGTACCTCAACGTGGCAACAAGCCTCTGCTCCGGAGTAATGGCTTGTCTCATGCAGGTATCCTGCCGGCTGATAAAGGGGGTCAGCAAAGCCAAAAGACGGTGAAAATCGGGGTCCGTCATCCTGAGAAAGTTCCTGAAATCATCAGGATTATTCTCCTGGATCTCACGAAGCAAAGGCATGTGCGAGAATTGGTCACGCTGAAGCAACCAATTCTTGGTCCACATACTCCTCGTCACTCTGTTCATGGACGGGTCTTGGCTCAAAGCTAGAAGCCCGACACCAATTCCGCGTACAGCACGAACTCGGCGACGAGTACGCACGGGAAACATCGCTCACAAGGTCACAAAAGGTCGGCTGGTCAGAACGGACAAACAGAAAGCACCGATAAACAGCAAGGCCTGAAAGAACGAAATGAATACCAGAAACGAGCAGACAATAAGCAGTGCAAATCAAAGCGTCCTATATCAAGATATAGGCCGCAATGACCAACAAATGCGAACTGACTACACGCACTAATAAACAGATACACACGACAAGCACAAACTGAAGAGCAGTAACGATCTGAGTCAGAAAACTGAGAAGCGCGAATCTTAAGTCACCAAACTTCGACTAAATCTCGATAAACACGGGATCAGCAGAAGGAGCCCAACGGGTGCCTGACGTGGTGCTGAACTTCCCTTTTCTAATCTCGTGGACGACGACTTACGTCACGACGTTCTTGCAGACCGGATATTCCGACAACGTAGTCCGACCGTGTGTACGCAACACCAACATCGGACAAAGTACGACGGACAGGATCCGACCGACTTGGTCCGCGGATTGTCCGACCGTGTGTATGGGGCTTTACAGTGTTCTGGTACCACGACCACCACCAAAGGCCCAATTTTTCTGTCCCTGTTTAACAGAGGCATGTAATTACAATTTTTGATATAGTATTTCACAGCAGGGCCGTTCCTGTGCCCACCAAGAGTAACTGTGAGGGCTTACAGTGTTCTGGTACCACCAACACCTAAGGTCCAATTTTCTCCAGAGTATATAGGGCAGGCCGTACAGTATATTAACTGTAATATATAGTGCCTGGGGGACCCTCACGCCTTTTTTTTTTTATTTGGGTGTGGGGTTCCCCTTAACCACCTGAGACCCAGAGTACGTCATATGACGTCTTTTTGTTCTCAGGGGTATATCTGAATGATGCCTGTAGCTACAGACATCATTCAGATATTGCCGGTTTCAGCCGGCGATTCCCTGCACCATAAGAACGATCATAGCGGCTGTTCCGCCGCTTGATCGTTCTTACGGGCGGCGGGAGGGGACGCCCCCCCCCTCCCGCCCCCCTCCGGTGCTTCTACCGACTCACCGCTTCCATCGGTGAGTCGGACTCGGGATCCGCCGGCCCCCGGATGATGATCATAGAGAGTCTCTATGATCGTTCGGAGGCCGGGCGCGATGTTATGACTTCACGCCCGGCCTCTGCATTCAAAAAACGGCGCCGCCTCCGCTGGGAAGCGGTGATCGTTTTTTTTTTTTTTTTTGATTTTAGGCTTCCCAGCCTAGAGGTGAGATGTGGGGTCTTATTGACCCCATATCTCACTGTTAATAGGTCCGATCATGTAATATTCCTATTACAAGGGATGTTTACATTCCTTGTAATAGGAATAAAAGTAATCAAATATTTTTTTTTTTTTTTAAAGTTGTTGAACTAAAAAAATAAAGTAAAATGAACAATAAAAATAAAAAAATAAAAATTTAAAGCGCCCTGTCCCCGCGAGCTCGTACGCAGAAGCGAACGCATATGTAAGTCCCGCCCACATATGAAAACGGTGTTCAAACCACACATGTGAGGTATCGCCGCGAACGTTAGAGCGAGAGCAATAATTCTAGCCCTAGACCTCCTCTGTAACTCAAAATATGTAACCAGTAAAACATGTTAAAGCTTCGACTATGGGGATTTTTAAATACCAAAGTTTGGCGCCATTCCACAAGCGCATGCAATTTTGAAGCGTGACATGTTGGGTATCTATTTACTCGGCGTATCTTCATCTTTCACATTATGCAAAAAAATTGGGCTAACTTTACTGTTTTGTTTTTTTTTAAAGCAGGAAACTGTTTTTTTTCTGAAAAAAACGCGTTCGAAAAATTGCTGCGCAAATACCGTGCGAGATAAAAACGACCGCCATTGTATTCTTTAGGGTCTTTGCTAAAAAAACATATATAATGTTTGGGGGTTCTATGTAATTTTCTAGCAAAAAAATTTGGAATTTTACATGTAGGAGAGAAATGTCAGAATTGGCCTGGGTCTCAGGTGGTTAATATCCATACCTGACCCAAAGGGTCTGGTAATGGACTGGGGGGACCCATGCCGTTCTTTTCAATGATTTCCATCTATATTACCGGGACCCGACAATACATTATACCTGCGAGTAGTTTTGAATTACATTTTTTCCTTTAGAAATTTAATTTTGCTGTGGTATTGTTCTAAACACGGGAAAATGCGCTACTTTACAGGCATACTAAGGACACCCTCCAGCCACGATAATTAAAGGAATATTTTATTTTTATTGTTTCACTTTAAGCATTATTAAAATCACTGTTCCCGAAAAAACTGATGTTTGTAAAACTTTTGCATTAATACATGACCCCTGGGGCAGGACCCGGGTTCCCAAACACTTTTTATGGCAATAACTTGCATATAAGCCTTTAAAATTAGCACTTTTGATTTTTCACGTTCGTGTCCCATAGCCTTTAACGGTGTCTGCGTGTTCAAAAAAATGTTTTGTCTGTTCGCAAGTTCTGCTGCGAACCAAACGGGGGGGGGGGGGGAGTGTTCGGCTCATCCCTACCAACTGGCAACGACTTGGAAAATATTTTTACGAAACTTGAGAAATTAGTTTGAGCAGTGGTTTGTATGGTGGAAAAATGAAGCCTGCACTCGGAGACCTATGAACGATTAGTAAGTTCCGCTGCGGAGGCCGTAAATACGAAATGGGGAACACAACGAATTGAAGATAAGAGAAATGATTACAAATCCTACCTGCGACAGTGAGAAAGACTCGATCTACGAAAAACCATGAACAGAGAAGCCGCAACACACTGGAAATTGGGACACACAGACTCACGAACACGAGTGAGCTGGGAAGAGTCGGCCTAGTGACATAACGAATTGTGCACCAGAGCTGACAAAGACCACAGGTGAGTGGTCTGCTTAAATACCCCCCGAACTCCTCCCATAAATTTAGGACACCATTCTGGCCTCTTTATATATATATATATATATATATATATATAATGTTCATGTTACTCAGTTGAGGTAGCAGCTATTTTTTCATTTGTAATTCCTCTTAATGGTGTAGTATGTATTTTATTTTATTAATTTTTAATACATTGGTTTGATTCATGCTATGTATGCTGAATATAAGAGCAGGAATGATAAAGTCCCAAAACATGACAGAGGACAGTAGTTAATATTGGTAACCAAACACTTACGAGTGCATTAAAGAAAAGATCTATTGCTAGATACACTTCAGAACTGCTCTACTGAGCTGCACCGTTTTACTTAATGGACATAAGAAAACAATAGACTTCCAAAACATGTCTGCTTAAGTTGAATTGATTTCAGTGGAAAGTGATTTAGCTGGGAATTAGTTTGGTTACTCATTTCAAGCCTGACAATATAATCCATTTAATTACAAGTCCTCTTGTTTTTCAGAGCAGTGTATCTTTGCTATATTTTGGATTAGACTCTTCTGCTTCCTTTTCTTATCTGTTCATATATTAAAATCTACACATGCATTACACAGTTTTAAGATGATTATTTAGAAAAGGTACCTACAATATTAACAACTTTTGTGCTTCTGATCTGTGGCATCTGTAGTGTAAAAATAAATGTTCATATTGTACTGGCTATGACATTTGTAAACTGCGATTATTGGTGTATTTTATGAGGGTTTACAGTTTAAAGCCCAAATTAACTCTCAGTTTAAATCCACTAAATACATTCCAGGTGAATCAAAACAAAAGGTATGCAAAGTCTTTAGCTGCTTTTACACAGCTCCATTGAAAACGTGAGTAAAAAAAAAACACATATGCATTTTATGCATTTCCGGCACGTTTCCTGTGCTTTCTAGTTGCCTAACTTCCAGGATACACCTGTGATACTATTTCATATTTCATTTATTTCAGTGTGGGGCTGCATTTTTGGTGCAGTTTTGAAAAACACACTAAATATGCAGCAAGTAGGACAGAAAAACACAACTGAAACACAGCTGACCGGTGTGAAGAGTTCCATAGGATTTAAAGAAAGAAAATTGTTTAAACACTGATCAGTGTGAAAGAGTGTCTGCAGATAGTTTGCTGCATTTACAGGCAACTAAACAACACCTCTGTCTAATTGTCTGATTACCTGTGACCAGTTTGCGTGCAGCCAAAACTCAGCAGAAATGCTGACCCTGAATGCACACTGTGTGCATCCAGGGTTGTTATTCACATTTAACTGCTTGGATGACTGGTTACATGTAAACAATTATGGCTCTGGACATTGGTTTGTACATAATATGAATTTGACAGTTGTTGCTGACAGCCATGGCTGTTTGCACACTATTGGTGCATGCAGCATTAACAACCACTGGTAAGAATCCACTTATTGCCAGCACCTGTCCCTTGCCACACACAAGCTTCCTCGTGAATGTAGCCTTACGTTTTTTTTAAAGCAACTGCATCCAGAGTGGAAAAAACATGATTCCTGTGAGCATGTTGTACAAAAGGACCCTTACTCTCTATGTGGAAACGGGGGTCACTCTGCCTCTGCCCTATAATTCTTTACCATCCAACAGATTTGCTTCATAATCTGTATTGCAATTAAACTAATATATTGCAGCTTAGTGGTTCTTAGATGTAGCAGCGATTTTAGTTTCCTTTTATGATCTTTTACTATTATTTTTACCTTGTGTCAAAGCCGATAACACACCTCTTGTCCTATGACAATATGTAGAGAGGAGCAATGTTGTTACCCTAAGCTGTTCTCCTGATTTCAACTACAAACACCCCCTCATCTCCAAAAAATAGGGAGAGGTCTTCTGTAGTTCATAGAAGATAGCTAGAAAAGCTGATAACATAGTGAGGGGGAACAATAAAAAGTGTCTAGGATAAATGTTGTCTCAGCTGGAACACAACTAGTCAGCTTTTCATTTAAAGTGATTGTAAAGTCTCTTTTTTTTTCTATAAAAATAACAAACATGACATACTTACCTGCTCTGTTGCAGTGGATTTGCACAGAGCAGCCCAAATCCTCCTTTTCATGGGTCCCTCTTCAGTGCTCCTAGCCCCTCCCTCCTCTTGGGTGCCCCCACAGCAAGCAGCTTGCTATGGAAGCACCCAAGTCGAGCTGCAGCTCTTTGTGTCCATCCCTTTATGGAGCTGTGGTTTGGCCCCGCCCCCTCTAGTTCCTGATTGGCTAACTGACTTTGATTGACAGCAGTGGGAGCCAATGGCGCTGCTGCTGTGTCTCAGTCAATCAGGAGGAAGAGTCCTGGACAGCTGAGACACTCGTGGACATTGCTGGATGGAGATGGGGCTCAGGTAAATATTAAGGGGGCTGCTGCACACAGAAGCATTAAGATAAAAAAAACTTCTGACTTTGTAACCCCTTTAATTTTGTAAGCTGTGTGAATGAAAGATAGAAGCTGATTAAATGCTATGGGCAATCGCACCAATAACCCCCTATAATTTCAGATGTTGGTTCAATAGAGAGTTACAGTTATAATCACATTATATTTCTAGCAGAATCAACAGCTATTTTTCTGTGCTTGCAGAAAATGTATTTCATCTGAAAAATAAAAAAAACTGGACTGGTAAGCTGCAATACACTATATTTTTATTTAAAATTTTAGATGTAATTTACTGGTAGAAGAGATGGCATAGAACTCAAACGGGCTGCCTCTAGATCAGGGGTACAGTCTCAGCTGCTGTGCCACTGGTCCGTATGCAACTATTTTGTATAATATTGGAAATGTTAGCAAGGTGAGGTATAGGTATTGTTAGTCATAAATGACTTGTTTCAATTACCGTATATACTCGAGTTATAAGTCGAGTTTTTCAGCCCATTTTTTAGGCTGAAAAACCCCCCCTCGGCTTATACTCGAGTGAGCCGTACAGCAGCTGTACCTTTGATTACTAAAACAGCGGGTGTCTCCCGCTGTGTTATGCAGTCTATTCAGCCGTCCATTGTGACAAAGCCTCGCCTCCTCCTTGTCCACGATAGACGGAACACTGATACAGTTTCCCAGCTGTAGATAGATGGGCACAATTAAGGGTGCAAATGGGCACAATGTGGCTACAGATGGGCACAGTGAGACTGCAAATGGGCACAATGAGGCTGTAGATGGGCACAGTGAGGCTGCAAATGGGCACAATGAGCCTGAAAATGGGCACAGTGAGGCTGCAAATGGGCACAGTGAGGCTGCAGATGGGCATTGTTTACCCAGTAGCTGCTGCATTTTCCCACCCTAGGCTTATACTCGAGTCAATACGTTTTTCCCATTTTTTTGTGATAAAATTAGGTACCTCGGCTTATATTTGGGTCAGCCTATACTCCAACATATACTACTCACAACTTGTTAAGGACCCTTGAAATGGTGCATTAGATAGATGTTTCATTGGTTCTCATTTACATAAGAAAAAAAATGTTCAAAGGAGCTGTTTCATTGTCTGTGAATGTGTATACAGTATATGTGAGCAGATTGTGAAATGATATTGGGTATTTCGGCATTGTTATACCTTTTCTTATGTAGAAATGCAATGTTTAGAAAGCTTAATGATTAACAATGAATATAAGTCTCTACTATTCACTCTAATCTGTGTGGAAATAGTTGGCAACTACATGAAATACATTTTCAAATCACTATAAATTCCCAAACCCGTTGTCTAGCCTTGTGTGCTTTTTCTAGCAGGATATTAGAGAAACAGGGAAACATCTTCCTATTTTGGATTCTATTGTGTTTCTTTGGCAGACCTGGAAGAGTCCATGCATCATCTGTCATGGGTTACATCAGCCAACAACGTCTGCAAAACGTTGATATCCAGCATAATTGTCACTGATGCCTAAATAAAATGAAACAGATTTTGCATAAGGCATGCCAGAAGCAATGAGTTCTTTGAACTGAGGAAATAAAACACACTTTATCACAGTTCCACTCCAGTGTTTATTCTGTTTTGACACCCCAAAGCCTTTTTGTGTGTATCAAGTATGAAAGGTTGTAATTCATGCAAATCCTCAGAAATGCAATTGTCTGCATCTCTCTTACTGTGATTGTTTTTAAAAAGAGAAACCTTTATACTGTGTGTTTTAACATACAATGAGGGCGTGTTGCACTGTGCTGTAAAAAACCTGAAAAATTTGACACTGTAGAAAACCAAAGGACCACTAAACATAAATGCCATAATTTTTAAGATCTAATTTATGTAAAGGGAATGTTTTATGTAAAATGTACTATTCGTAGATGAATATAGAAACACAAAACTGTTCAGTCCACTGCTTTTCTTTTGAAACATGGCAGCTAACACAATAGATTTCACAAGAGAGTTCTACAACTGTTAAATATCTAATTTTCTCTGCAGGTGTGGTTAGGGTGCTTTAACATGCAGCACAATATACTTGCCTTACTAACTTGATGGCAGCATATGAATGGGTGGACTGTGCCCTCACTCCGACCCCATAGGACCTCTCTCTCATAAATTTAGAGGCTGAACCAGTCCACGTGTTTCTATTTTGTCCTTTTCACCATGTAGCAGCCTTTTTCCAACTGGGGTTCCTTGAGGTTTCCTCAGGGGTGCCTTGGCAAAATGCCTAAAAATGTATCAAAAAATTGTATCTAAGCCAATAGGTAAATCAAGCCTACCCTTTAGTTACACAAAGCCACGGGTTTTCATTATGCACCATTATGACTTTCTAGATACTGGCATCCTAACAACCAATGACATCATCCGGTAATAAGGAGGATGTCTGTTGCTTTCACAGCATCCTTTGTTAACCCCCCTGTGCCTCTCTCCCTCAGCACTGGGGTGACATTAGCTGACTGATGGAAAGAAATTGGGGGAGAAGAGAAACATTCAAATAATAATCAGTACCAGTGTGCAAAAGTGTATTTGCTTTGGGAAAAAAGAAAATCACCTCTAACATTGGATGTCCTAGGTGTGGATGTTGCTGCATTATGTAAAGCTATTAGAATAGTGTTTTACATTTTAGAATGGGGTGCCTCGAGTCTGTCCACAATTTTAAAGGGTGCCTTAAGATTGTCTATAATTTTAAAGGGTGCCTTGACAGAAAAAGGTTGACACTGCCATGTAGGACCAAACAAGATGTGCACGCAGCTCCACTTACCCGACTGCAATAAACTTGTGGCCTTTCACCTGCACCCCAAGTGCTGACCCCACTTTCTGGACCCTTAAGTAAGGCTCCTTGTGTGGGTGATGTGGCTGGCATTTGGGCTTGCTACCTTCTTACACTGAGCTGCAGTTGCTGGCTTGCTTATGATGCCATGGCTGCCTCCATAGAAAGTGGAGGTGTCCACAACCCCTTCCTCTGTATTCACTGTGCTGTTCAGTGATCCATCACTGTGAATTGTACTGTAGTGTATATCACCCATTGTATTCACAGTGAATAGACTCATTAGAACAGTCCTCTTTAGGACTACTTTTTTCGTCTGTGTCAGCAACCATTTCTACTGCTATTTAGCTGCTGCTGGACCCCCTTTTTAATTTTAGAGGTGTTTTAATGAATTTTTACTCACACATTCCTTTTTTACTGCAATAAATATAAATAAAGGACAAAAAGGATTTTGGGGCTCTGTTTTAGGGTTGGTCTTTGTGGATTAGGGTTTTCGTTTCTGTTTTGTTTTTTTTATATATATATATATATACAGCCCTCAAAAATTACACTCGCACACTCGCATTTTGCGAGTGATTTTTGAGGGCTGGCGAGGAGAAGAGAGGAGAGCCGCCACTGGGAGATCACAGCAGGGAAGATTCAGACTTTCGTTTCATAAGCTGTGAGTGTTCCCCCGCCGTGCGCCGTCACATAAGCTCCTCCCCTTTTCCGGGACTTTGATAGACAGATCACCCGTCCAATCCTAGGACGGGTGACATGTATCAAAGTTCCCCGGACAAGGGGAGGGGCTTATGTGACGGCGCACCGCGGGGGAACACACAGCTTATGAAACGAAAGTCTGAATGTTCCCTGCTGTGATCTCCCAGTGGCAGCTCTCCTCTCTTCTCCTCCACAGGTAGGCAGCACATGGGGACACAGGCTGCACATGGGGGGGGACACAGGCTGCAAATGGGGGGGGACACAGGCTGCAAATGGGGGGGGACACAGGCTGCAAATGGGGGGGAACACAGGCTGCACATGGGGGGGACACAGGCTGCACATGGGGGGGACACAGGCTGCACATGGGGGGGGACACAGGCTGCACATGGGGGGGGACACAGGCTGCACATGGGGGGGGGGACACAGGCTGCACATGGGGGGGGGGACTGGCTGCACATGGGGGGGGACACTGGCTGCAAATGGGGGGGGGCACTGGCTGCAAATGGGGGGACACTGGCTGCACATGGGGGGGGACACTGGCTGCACATGGGGGGGACACTGGCTGCACATGGGGGGCACAGGCTGCACATGGGGGGGGACACAGGCTGCACATGGGGGGGGACACAGGCTGCAAATGGGGGGGACACAGGCTGCAAATGGGGGGGGACACAGACTGCACATGGGGGGGACACAGGCTGCACATGGGGGGGGACACAGGCTGCACATGGGGGGGGGACACAGGCTGCACATGGGGGGGGACACAGGCTGCACATGGGGGGGGACTGGCTGCACATGGGGGGGACACTGGCTGCAAATGGGGGGGGGCACTGGCTGCAAATGGGGGGGGACACTGGCTGCACATGGGGGGGGCACTGGCTGCACATGGGGGGGGGCACTGGCTGCACATGGGGGGGCACAGGCTGCACATGGGGGGGACACAGGCTGCACATGGGGGGGGGGGACACAGGCTGCACATGGGGGGAGGGACACAGGCTGCACATGGGGGGGGGGCACAGGCTGCACATGGGGGGGGGACACAGGCTGCACATGGGGGGGGACACAGGCTGCACATGGGGGGGGACACAGGCTGCACATGGGGGGGACACAGGCTGCACATGGGGGGACACAGGCTGCACATGGGGGGGACACAGGCTGCACATGGGGGGGGACACAGGCTGCATATGGGGGGGACACAGGCTGCATATGGGGGGGGGGGACACAGGCTGCACATGGGGGGGGCACAGGCTGCACATGGGGGGGACACAGGCTGCATTAACATTAAGGTTGTTAATATTTTTATAACTTAATTGCATAAAACATTAAAGGTGTCATTTAATGAGATAATTTATGAGGGCGGGTTTAGGGGCGGGGCAGGGTAGGGGTTGGGCGGAGCAACTGGTGGCGAGTAACCCTTAAGGCCTGGCTAGAAGCTCAGGACTTGAAATTTTGAGCCCTGTATATATATATATATATATATATAAATATATATATATATATATATATATATATATATATATTTATTTATTTATTATTTTTATATTACTTTTATGGGCTCTTTTTGTTTTTTTCCTGGGACATCAGCTGTGGTGCCACGGGAAAATCTTTCCTTTGTGAGCAGCACATGACTGAATACTATTGCAGGTCCAGGTTACTGCACAAAATCACCAGTGTCCAGTGCACTAAAACACACCTCAATTCTTATACTACCATAGCTGAAGAAATTAGGCAATGCTCATCAGGGGAACATGATGAAGTCACGTGACCCTGTGATGAAATGCATGGGGGTAGGGCTTATTTGGATGATGGCATCATGCACAGAACACTTTATGTCTAAATATACCAATATGAATGACAATAGAACTTTTTTATGGAACGGACATGCACACTGTGCACGTTCTTGTGCGCATGCGCGCACGGCGGCGAATCACGGCTCCCTATTTAAACGAGCAGCCACTTAGCATCAGTGCTGCCGGCCATGTATTTTTCCATTGTGACCCACAGTTTGGCTTGGTCATGAAAGTACCAGTTAAGTAGTCTTTGGAGGACTATAGCCTGATAGTACCTCTGTAGGTCTGGAACACCTAAGCCACCGGAGCACTTCGGGTGCCTCAGGACCCTCAGTGCTATGCGTGGTTTCTGGGAGTTCCATATGAACATGTGGGATATGTGGGCAAAGAAGGTTCTGGGTAGGGATATAGGGAGCATTTGCATATAGAGCAAAATCCTAGGTAAGACGTTAATTTTTATAATATTCACTCTCCCTAGCCATGTGAAGGCGGTTTTCATCCAGTGTTGCAAATCCTGTTTGACCGCGGATATCAACTTAGGGTAGTTCTTCATGTATAGTGTGGCAAAGCTGTATGTTAGTTGTATGCCTAGGTAACGGAGGGAGGTCTTAGCCCACATAAAGGGGAATGCTGTTTTCAGTCTATCTATAATGTTCGGGAGTAATTGTATGGGCAGGATTTCGGACTTCGTGTAGTTGATTTTAAAGTTCGAGATTGTCCTGAAATGTTGGAGTTCCTTCAACAGGGCTGGCAGCAAGATCAGGGGGTTCTTTAGGTGGAATAATACATCATCCGTGTATGCAGAAAGCTTATGTTCTACAGAACCTACTGTCAGGCCCGTTATGTCCGTGTTCACTCTCACTCTACACAGCAGAGGCTCTAAAGCTAGTGCGAAGAGGAGGGGTGACAGCGGGCACCCCTGTCTCGTGCCATTCCTGATCGGGAACGTGGATGAAAGAGTGCCATTTACTTTGACCCCCCCGTGCGCGTGTGGGACTCCTTACCTTAGGCAGGTGACAACGGATCTGGGGTAGGGGTGCTACTCCTGGCTTCGGGGCCGTTCCTTCCCCTCACTGCTGAACAGGAAGTGGGTCCTGAGACCCGATTGGCCGGGAGTCCTAAGACTCCCTGGCCAATCTGGTTACAGGACCCGCTTCCTGATTGGCGGGGAGAGGAATCAGGAAGACAATAGGGAGTATTAATTTGCTATTGTTACACAACTGGATAGGCTCAGGGCGCAGTGCTCTGCGCCCCCGAGCCCACTATTTCTTGAAGCCAATTAGAGTCTCGGGCTCTAAGCATGTGCTTCAAAAAAAAAAGAAAAATACCACCATTGGAATCCATGCATCCAGCGTCCTGCATGTAGATTAGGGACCAGGCGCATTGGTTGGGGGGGGTGGCGCCTCTACGCCCCTTATGGATGGGTCACCTCTGTTGGTATTGTTGGCTGCTATAGAAAGCACTCCATAAAAGGGCATAGTGGCCGTTGAAGAGATTTTTTTGTATAATCATGGTATTACTTACCATTGGGATTGGTACTTACTTGGTATTATTTTAGATTATCCACAAGCAGTAACTGATAATGAAACCTGTGCTTTACCATAGAAAATACTTTTGATTAAAAAATACAGTTAATATTTTCTCAGCATTACCTTACAAAAGAAAAAGAAAACTATGTACCCACTTATTTAAAAGGTTAAAGATTTTCTTAGTAACCAGTCAACCACCATATTTTATCTTAAGCAAAAAATCAAATGTGATTTTTACTGTAGGCTAGTGTACTTTTAAGCTTCTCATATCCCATTACTTCATTTATTAAACACATCCCTGCTAACATCTACAATCTTCTGCCAAAAAATTATGACAAACAGTATATAAAGCTCAATTTTTACAAATAACTAAAGGTAATTATAAAAGTTAATTACATCTGCAGTTATAGAGAACTGTTTGGATGCTGACACATAAGATTGTGAAGACTAAAGTTAAGGCTGTAAGGTCCCAAAATGTTGAAAGCAAAATACGATAGAAAACAGTCTTATTTAATCAAGTGTGCTGTGTTCATACTTATCGCTACATGGTGTCTCTATCAGCTTTGTATACTTGTATTATGTTGTTCAAAAGCTTAGTTAGTGGTAGCAAAAAAAAAAACATATCTAATAGAGCTAAAGCAGAATATACAATAGGATAAAAAGAAAAACATGGGATAACTGCAAGTACCAAAAAACACAGCTAGAAAAAGCATCCGTTTCTCAAAGAAATCATGTAGAAGTAGACCTAATATTAAGAACCATTTAGTCTGACATAAGATCAATAAATGATACTTTTGCTAAGAGAAGTGCAGAAGCTGACATTGTTCATCTCTTCTTCTAATGATGCTAGTTAGTAGGCTGTTATATTGATCGAATTGGTTTTTAAGTACCTAGATCAAAAATACAAAAAGGTGTTTTGTTTTTGCTTTGACTTAGTATGCTGTATGCCTGTTTTGGTTCATGACTTAAAGGGGTTGTAAAGCCTAAACATTTTTTGCCTTAATGCATTCCTTGCATTAATGTAAAAAAAATGTAGGTGTCAGCATTGCCCCCTCAGCCCGCCTCTATTTACCTGAGATCTCATTCGATCCAGCGCTGTGCACATCTGCAGCTCTTCTCTCCCCTCACTTCCGGGTCTCGCTGGCTTTGCTGTGGAACCGGGAGCCATTGGCTCCCAGTGCTGTGAATCAAAGCCAGTGACGCGGGAGCTGGGGGGGGGGGGGCAGGGCCGAGTCCCGATGTCTGTATCAATGGACGCAGCAGAGGGAAATGAGCATGCACGAGTGCCCCCATGGGAAGCCGAAAAGAGGTTCCCACTAGAGTAGGTAAGTATAGACATGTTTGTTATTTAAATAAAAAAAAATTACCTTTACAACCCCTTTAAAGATTGAATTTAAAGGATTGCCATAACTATCAGATAAATTATATATAAAGGTAGGCCATAAATGGCAGTCCTACTTTTCAAAACATAACTAATACTAATATTAGTATATAAACCTGCAAAAACACATTGGATTTGATTTACTAAGGGCTCTTTCACACGGACGGACCGTATGTCCGTTTTTCATCCTTCCGTTCTTGGATGAAAAATGGACATACATACCCTATGGGATAGCGGGTGTCAGCGGATGAGCATCCACTGACACCCGCTCTCGTCCGTGCCCGCTCTGCTCCGTTTCTGCAGACGGAGGAAAACCCTATTTTTTCATCCGTCTGCAGAGCGGATCGGGTGACGACGGACTCTACGGTCCGTCGTCACCCGATCCCCCATAGGGGAGAGCGGCGCTCTGACAGGTCCGTCCCTGCACATTGTGCAGAGACGGACCTGTCATCTTCCTGCTCAGCGGAGATCGCTCCGGCGATCCCCGCTGAGCAAGCGGCTATCCACGGGGCGGATCTGCACTGATCCGCCCCGTGTGAAAGAGCCCTAAAACTGGAAGGTGAAAAATCTGGTGCAGCAGTGTGTGATAGCCAATCAGCTTCTAACTTCAGGTTGTTCAATTAAAGTGGTTGTAAACCCTCTCATATACCCAGTGAAGTGAAAAGCCTCAGATTACACACAGAGATTAAACAAATCCCCCTACATAAGTTTAACTTGTTGATCTGCAGTCTTCTCTACATCCCTTCAAGTGCAGAATTTTTATAAAATCCTTCTTCACAATATCACAAAGAAGGGTATGGAGAGCTGCAGTTACAGTGTGTGAGAACTGATTGGAGGAAAGGGACACAGACCACTTCACACGTGGCAAGGAACGAAGGAAGGGTACAGAGCTGTGTTCTGAATAGACAAGCTGTGTGCTGAGCTCCCTCCCTGTCACAAAATTATCTCATGTGTTGGGAAAACTTCTCAGAAGTGGCTCATGCTGATAACAGAGGAATGGAGTACCAGGGAGAAACGACACTTATAGCGTTGGAGAAATACTACAGATATATGTGCTTTATTCAGATTTCATGACTGAGGTTTACAGACACTTTAAGCTTTGACTATAAAACCTGGAAGCTGATTGGTTTCTCTGCAGAGCTGCATCAGATTTTGCATGCTTTAGTAAATGAACCTCAAAGTATCACTAAATGTGTGCTTTGGGTTTATCTTTCAGCTGTAAAGTTACTTTTATATTTACCTTTAGACATTGTTGCATACTGTTGCTGTTATCCAAGTATGCATAGAATAATAGGGCAGAATGACAAAAGGCTTTTTTTTTGGGATCTTTTAGTTTTCATTGATATTGTGCAAACAATACCCCATTGTAAATATCACAATAACCATTTAAAATGGAAGGGAATGAAACAAATTACACAAACTCAGAAGGAAAAATGCAATGTGTAAGGTAAATACAACATGGCAAAGAAAGTTACACGGTTAGTTCAAGTGATATTAAAGGCTATGTTTTTTTTTTTTTATAACAAACATGTTGTACTTACCTGCTCTGTGCAGTGGTTTTGCACAGAGCAGCCCTGATCCTCCTCTCCTTGGGTCCCCCGCCAGCGCTCCTGGCCCCTCCCTCCTGTCAAGTGCCCCCAGAGCAAGCAGCAAGCAGGGTCGCTCCGGAGCCACTGCTCTGTGTGTCCATTCAGACACGGAGCCGCAGCTCGGACCCGTACCCTCTCTCTCCTCATCGGCTCGCTGTCTTTGAATGCAGTGGGAGCAAATGACACTGGCTGCTGTCTCAGTTAATGATGAGGGAGGGTCCCCTGAGAGCCGAGGCTCTCGTGCATATCGCTGGATCAAGATGGGGCTCAGGGAAGTATTAGGGGGGCTGCTGCACACGGAAGGTTTTTTATCTTAATGCATAGAATGCATTAAGGTAAAAACCTTCTGCCTTCAGAACCACTTTCACCTTTACATAAAAAAATATAAAGGTGAACTAACACCGGACACCCTCCTACCCCATTGTGACAGCGCTGACCATTCAGAATCCATCTGGTCCCTCCTGGAAGTGCTGATGGTGAAGAGGGAGAAAAGCAGGGGTTTCAAATCCCTGGTCTACCTGAGTGGCTGCTGATATCTTAGGAACTCCAGAGGAAGTAGAGCAGGGAACGGGATCGGTGGGGAGGATGTCCAGTGTTAGTTCCCCTTTACATTTTTTATATAAAGCTGAATTAACACTTTAAGCCCAGTTAAATCCTTCTTTTTTATTACTACAATGCAGTCAGACTGCATAAAGATAAAGCTTAGGTTCACACTAGGGCTGCTGCATAATCATGATTCCTTCAGTGCATTTTTGTAGCAGGTTTGTGTGGATTTTTTTCACTCATTTTTCATGCACTCCCACGGAAATCTATGGGTCCCAAAATCCACTGTGTAGCACTAAAAGGTTGTCTCAGTCAGTCAGTTGATACTTTTTGTGTGCATGAAAGCATATGCAATGGAAAAATATCCTTTTGTCCCAAGGTTTTTTGTGTATGTGAGGCTGTCAGTGGTACAATAATTGGGAATATTTTTTGGGTAGAAGGACCATTATATGTGTGCAGTATATACAGCGAGCAGGGCACAAACCTGTGTCCTGTATCCACAAAGATGGGGGTGCTAGCAATATTTTTTGGGGACACTATAGCAACCTGAAGCACCCACCTACCGGCTTCCCTGAGTTGACCAAATACACAAAAATTGTTCTTAATTATTGAAAGAAATCTTTTTATTTTCAAAAACTACTAAACTGATATTTTTTTTTACTTTCAAAGATTTTTATTTGTTCAAAACCTAGATAACAAAAATACATGAAATGCATGTCCAATGAGGCACTAAAGGGAACATGTGGTTACACGTAGGATATGCAAATACAGAGAGGTAAGACCATTTGTTCTGATATTGTGTCGTATTCCTTGCGTGTCACTCATGCTTTATATCTGAATCTGGATTTTCGGTGGAGCACTCCCTATTGGGGTCATGCTGTGCCTGGAGTACTGCCTCCAAACCTCCTGAAGAAGACAAAAGCCAAGGATAAGCATTGAGCTTTGCATAGGGGGAAGGAGCATTAATACCACACCTTTTGTGCCCCATTGGAAGGGCCCTTTGACAGAGCATCTTAGAGGTTATTAAACCAAAGGGTCCCTTTGGTTGTTGTTATGGGCTGTAGTGTATGAGGTATGGGGGGAATGGGAGAGAGTAGTTGGTAGAGAGAATAGGAGAAATAAAGAGGGTCCGATCAACAGGAGGGGAGTCAGAGATTATTTGTTAGGCTTGTACACCAGGGATGAGAACGATGCCCATGTATAGGGCCCAGGGCTCCCAGGTAGCTTCAAACACAACAGTCGTGTCTAATAGGATGCTGGTTAGCTTCTCCTGGCACATAATCCACAATATCTTACGTTTGGCAGGTAAGAGGGAGAGCCTGGGTTGTTTCCATGCTTTAGCTATTGTCAGCTTAGCACCTAACAACATAAAGTGGATCAATTTGCAGGTGGTTTTGGAAGTCTTGGGGAGATTAGCATTCAGGAGAGCAATGGCTGGGGTTCTAGGGATTTGGTTGTTTGTTACTTTTTGGATCTAGGCAAACATCCTGTTCCAGAATGACCTTATTCTGGGGCATTCCCACCAAATGTGGGCCATGGAGCCTGTTAGTTAGCATCCTCTAAAGCATTGAGGGTTAGCTGTTAGGTATATGGTAGCTAACTTGGCAGGGGTGAGGTACCATCTGGTCCTTACTTTTAGGCTAGATTCAATCAGGGAAATATTCCTTATCCCCTTAAAGGCTCTAGAAAAGGAGGCCCGCCATCTTTTCAAGTCCCATCGTATTTGCAGATCATTTTCCCAAGCTGTTATATATGGGGCTTTGCAAGGCTGTTGGGCTAGTGACTGGTAGATAACAAAGATTCCACCCTTCTGTTCCATGGCCTGTCCGCACCATATTTCATATGGTGTGAATCTTGGTGGGGCGGGTTTTCCCTTCCAGATTTTGTGCAGAGAGTGTTTTATTTGCTGAAATCTGAAATGTTCAGAAGTCGGGATTTCCAGCTGCTGTGTACAGAATTTCAGATAAATCGGTCCCAAGGAAGTGAAAAAGTGGCCGATCCAACCCCTTGTCCAACCACCATTTAAGCCTGGGTTCACACTATAGCGAATTTGCAGCGGGGCAAAATACTGCGAATTCGCAGGACATTTGAAAACCCATTGTTTTCAATGGGGCACGTTCACACATGTCCGGTGCATGCGCACTGCGAATTGCCGAAAAACCGCAACCGTCTTTGGTGCGGTGCAGGACGGATCAGGTGCGAATTCAGGCCCATTATCTTTTATGGGCACGCATCTGATTCGCACCTGGCTTGCGTCCTGAACAGAAATTCACAAGTCATTGTACTACCTCTGAGGGGGAAGTCCACGCCCAATTTTTGAGAAAAAAAAACGCAGAAAAAACGGCGTGGGGTCCCCCCAAAATCCATACCAGACCCTTATCCGAGCACGCAGCCTGGCAGGTCAGAAAAGGGGGTGGGGACGAGCGCCCCCCCCCCTCCTGAACCGTACCAGGCCGCATGCCCTCAACATGGGGGTGGGTGCTTTGGGGAAGGGGGCGCCCTGCGGCCCCCCACCCCAAAGCACCTTGTCCCCATGTTGATGAGGACAAGGGCCTCTTCCCGACAACCCTGGCCGTTGGTTGTCGGGGTCTGCGGGCGGGGGGCTTATCGGAATCCGGGAGCCCCCTTTAATAAGGGGGCCCCCAGATCCCGCCCCCCACCCTATGTGAATGAGTATGGGGTACGATGTACCCTTACCCATTCACCTAAGGTGTAAAGTGTAAATAAAAAAAAATCACAATCTTTGAAAAATATTTTATTGCACTGCTCCGGGGGTCTTCTTCCGTCTTGGGGGGTCTTCTCGTCGGACTCCTCCGCTATTTTACCTAGCTCTTTTACCGAGTGGAGAAGCCCGGCTTTCTTCTTCTTTGTCGCCGTCGTCTGGGGGTCTCGATACGCCGCCTTCTTCTTCTTCTTCCGATGTTGACTCGTCGCTCTCTCTCTGGCCGGAATGGCAGAGCCGCGCTGTGCTGGGACTTATATAGGGACAAGGGGGCAGGGTCACATGCTCATGTCACATTGTGACCCTGCCCCCCTATGATGTCACAGTCCCAGCATCCTCCGGGACGGGGTCACCATGTGACATGAGCATGTGACCCTGCCCCCTTGTCAATATATAAGTTCCAGCACAGCGCGGCTCTGCCATTCCGGCCAGAGAGAGCGACGAGTCAACATCGGAAGAAGAAGAAGAAGAAGGCGCAGAAGGCGACGACAGCGGCAAGAACAGAAGAGACCCTGGAAGACCCCCGAAGGCGTATCGAGACCCCCAGACGACGGCGACGAAGAAGAAGAAAGCCAGGCTTCTCCGCTCGGTAAAAGAGCTAGGTAAAATAGCGGAGGAGTCCGGCGAGAAGACCCCCCAAGACGGAAGAAGGCGCCCGGAGCAGTGCAATAAAATATTTTTTAAAAATTGTGTGTTTTTTTATTTACACTTTACACATTAGGTGAATGGGTAGGGGTACATCGTACCCCATACTCATTCACATAGGGTGGGGTCGGGATCTGGGGGCCCCCTTATTAAAGGGGGCTCCCGGATTCCGATAAGCCCCCGCCCGCAGACCCCGACAACCAACGGCCAGGGTTGTCGGGAAGAGGCCCTTGTCCTCATCAACATGGGGACAAGGTGCTTTGGGGTGCTTCCCCAAAGCACCCACACCCCCATGTTGAGGGCATGCAGCCTGGTACGGTTCAGGAGGGGGGGCACTCGCTTGTCCCCACCCCCTTTCCTGAACTGCCAGGCTGCGTGCTCGGATAAGGGTCTGGTATGGATTTTGGGGGGGAACCCATGCCGGTTTTTTTTCGGCGTAGGGGTACCCTTAAAATCCATACCAGACCTAAGGGCCTGGTATGCCTCTGGAGGGGGAACCCATGCTGGTTTTTTTATAAAAATTTGGTGTGGATTTCCCCCTCAGAAGTAATACAATGAGTTGCGAATTTATGTCAGCAGCTGATTCGGACCTAAAACGCGTACAATCCGCAGAACAGCTGGCGTTTCACTGCGCAGTCACGCAGGGCCTTGAATTCGCACCGCACTAGTCTGAACCCAAGCTAAAGGATTTAATGTCTTGGCCAGGGATGAAGTCTGGATTGTTGAAGATATGGGCTAGGGGCCGGCATTCAGAGATCAAGGAGGTCTCAGATCTCAATTTGTCCCATAGGGTCAGAGATTGAGAAAGGATAGGTGATAGTATTGGGGTCGCTCCCTGGATGGGACCCCGAAAAGTTAGTTGATGGTGTAGTTGGGTGCTGCCTGCCTTTCTATTTGTATCCAATCCACAGTGGAGATTTGTGCTATTCTTGCTGCTTGGAAATACCATAACAGGTGTGCAGTCCCAACCCCCCTGTGTCCTAAGTTGGAATAGGGTTGTTTGGGGTAACCTGTGGCCTGATCCCCCCCAGAGGAATTTGTTGACTTTCCTTTGGAAATATTTCAGGTGGTCTTTCCTTATATTAATTGGTATAGCTCTGAATCGGTAGAGCAGTCTGGGGAGGAGTGTCATTTTCATAGAGTGAATTCTCCCTAGCCAGGAAAGTTCTCCCCTAGCCCAATTCCTCAGGTCAGATTCGAGATTCCCACTTGGTCCTTATGGACGTACCTGTTAATGAAGGAGGCTAGACGATTGGCTAGGATCTTTGTTAATATCTTTAGATCATTATTTATGAGAGAGATGGGTCTGTAGTTCTCCACTTCCTCCTGATTTTTGTTCGGTTTGGAAATCACTGTTATGTAGGAAATGTTGAGTTGAGGGTCTAAGGGGGATCCCAGGGTTTTTGCATTGAAAAATGTTGCCATGTATGGGGCCATGTTGTCAATAAAAAGCCTTGTAGTAGGGTAATGAAAGGCCATCAGGTCCAGGGGCTGATCTCTTTTTGAGGTTTTTTATGACGTCCATTATCTCTAACTGAGATGTCTGCCTTGGAAATAAGTGGGCCCTTATCCGTGGGGGTCATGCAGTAGAGTTTAGTATAGAAGTCATGGAAGGCTTTGAGTATTTTCTTGGGATTAGCTGTAGGGGGTTGACCCAACACCCTGATTTTGGGGAGGGTGTAGGTGCGATGCTGAGGGGAAAGCTTAGCAGCTAACATGGAGCCAATTTTATCTTTCTGTGAGTAAAATTTGGCTCCGCTCCAGCGGATGTTTCCCTGCTTTGGCAGTTAGTGCCAAGTTGAACACTGATCTGGTTGCATCCAATTGTTCTAATAAGATCTTACAGGGGCATTTGTGGGCTGCCCAAAAAACTTTGGTGGAAATTTTATCTACATCACTTAATTGGAAGTACTCTTTTAGGGAGTCGACTATGTCTTTGGTGTTGACGGGGTTGCTAAGGAGTAGAGTTGAGCGGACACCTAGATGTTCGGGTTTGGCAGGTTCGGCCGAACTTCGGAAAAAAGTTTGGGTTCGGGACCGAACTTGACCCCGAACGCCGAACCCTATTGAAGTCAATGGGGACCCGAACGGCTATAATGAATTGTCGGCTCCCGTCCCCATAATACAGAGAACAGTCATTGAAAGTCATTGATTTTTAAAAAGTTATTTAAATAGCACTGATTCCTATGTAAATGACAGTTGTAGTTAGGGGGTTAACCACTAGGGGGCGGGGGGAGGAGTCAGTGTGACGTGTTGTGTTTTTTTTCACAGTAGGGGGGCGTGGCTGTACGTCTGACATCATTGATCGGCGTTCCCGATGACAGGGAACCGCCGATCACTGACAGTCAGTGTAGGAAGCGCGGGGAGAGGTTTGTTTACATAGACCTCTCCCCGTTCTTCAGCTCCGTAACCCGATCGCGGGATACCAGCGGCGATCGGGTCCGCTGGTCCCGCGGCCGTGGTCACGGAGCTCCCGACTGGGTCGCGGTCCCCCGGGCAGGCAAATTAAAGGGGACGTACAGGTACGTGCTTTTGCCTGCCCGTGCCATTGTGTTGACGTATATCTACATGAGGCGGTCGGGAAGCGGTTAAATTTCGTACCTGGGGGGTGTCTTTAGTAAGCATGTAAAAGGGCGCATGTTTCCCGTGCTTAGAACTGTCCCTGCACAAAGTGTAATTTTTGCAGGAAAAAAAGCTATTTAAAATCACTCGCGGCTATAATGAATTGTCAGCTCCTGTAATACAGAGAACAGTCATTCATTGAAAGTCATTGATAAAAAAATAAAAAAAAATAAAAATAAAAAAAAAATAAAGCGTGGGGGTTCCCCCAAATTCAATTACCAGGCCCTTCAGGTATGCTATGGATATTAAGGGGAACCCTGCGCCAAAAAAAAAATGGCGTGGGGTCCCCCTCAAAAATCCATACCAGACCCTTATCCGAGCACGCAACCTTGCAGGCCGCAGGAAAAGTGGGGGGGACGAGAGCGCCCCCCCCCCTCCTGAACCGTACCAGGCCACATGCCCTAAACATTGGGAGGATGCTTTGGGGGTCTGTGACCCCCCAAAGCACCATGTCCCCATGTTGATGTAACACAAAAGTACCCCTACCATTTCACCAAAAAAGTGACAAAAATGTTAAAAATGACAGGAGACGGTCTTTGACAATCCCCATATTTAAAGTCTTCTTTCATCTTCTTTCTTCTGGTCTTCTTCCCTCTTCCTTTCTTCATCCTTCGGTTTCTTCATCCCCCGCCCCCCTCTGACGTCATGGGGAAAGCCATAGGGAAGTCCCCATCAAGTCCCCATGCGTCAGAGGGGGGCGGGGTCACCAGGTGGCCCCACCCTCCGTTATAACAGATCTGTCAGAAGAAGCGAAGCCTCACACAGCAGGCCCCCCCTCCCGACAAAGAAGAAGAGACGCAGTGGAAGAAGATGCCGGACTAGAAGACCAGAGCAAGAAGAAGCGGATCGGAGGAAGAAGAAGATGGAAGAAGAAGATGAAGAAACCGAAGGATGAAGAAAGGAAGAAGACCAGAAGAGAGAAGATGAAAGAAGACTTTAATAAAGGAATTAATAAAGGGGGAGGCCGGGATCTGGGGGTCCCCTTGTTAAAGGGGGCTTCCAGATTCTGATAAGCCCCCCGCCCGCAGACCCCCACAACCACCGCCCAGGGTTGTGGGGATAAGGCCCTTGTCCCCATCAACACAGACCCCCAAATCATCCTCCCAATGTTGAGGGCATGTGGCCTGGTACGGTTCAGGAGGGGGGCCTGCCAGGTTGCGTGCTCGGATAAGGGTCTGGTATGGATTTTGAGGGCGCATGTTTCCCGTGCTTAGAACTGTCCCTGCACAAAGTGTCATTTTTGCAGGAAAAAAAGCTATTTAAAATCACTCGCGGCTATAATGAATTGTCAGCTCCTGTAATACAGTCATTCATTGAAAGTCATTGATAAAAAAAAAAAAAGCGTGGGGGTTCCCCTAAATTCAATTACCAGGCCCTTCAGGTCTGCTATGGATATTAAGGGGAACCCGGCGTCAAATTAAAAAAAAAATGATGTGGGGTTCCCCCTAAATATCCATACCAGACCCTTATCCAAGCACGCAACCTGGCAGGCCGTAGGAAAAGAGGGGGGACGAGAGCGCCCCCCCCCCTCCTGAACCGTACCAGGCCACATGCCCTCAACATTGGGAGGACTCTTTGCGGGTCTGTGACCCCTCAAAGCACCATGTCTCTATGTTGATGGGGACAAGGGCCTCATCGCCACAACCCATTGGGAACCCCCACGCTTTATTTTTTTTATCAATGACTTTCAATGAATGACTGTTCTCTGTATTACAGGAGCTGACAATTCATTATAGCCGCGAGTGATTTTAAATAGCTTTTTTTCTCTGCAAAAATGACACTTTGTGCAGGGACAGTTCTAAGCACGGGAAACATGCACCCTTTTATATGCATACTATAGACACCCCCCAGGTACGAAATTTAAAGGAATATTACACTTTTATTGTTTCACTTTAAGCATTATTAAAATAACTGCTCCCGAAAAAACGTCCGTTTTTAAAAGTTTTTTTTGCATTGATACATGTCCCCTGGGGCAGGACCCAGGTCCCCAAACACTTTTTATGACAATAACTTTTTAAAAATCAATGACTTTCCATGACTGTTCTCTGTATTACGGGGAGCCGACAATTCATTATAGCCGCTTTTTTAAGACTTTTTAAAAAGCACCATTACATCGCCGAACACCGGACCCGAACCCGAACATACAGTCAATTGTTTCGGGTTCGGGTCCGGGATCCGAACACTCAAAAGTCCGGGTTCGCTCAACCCTACTAAGGAGTGATTCATTAAGTCGCCAGTGTGATCCTGGTGTCCTAGTGAGGGTGTTCTGTAGGGATAGCAGAACCAGCGAGTGGTCTGATAAGGCAGTGTCTATGATGGATGCTTTTTGTGCCAAGGGAATGATGCTGGGGGGAACTAGGTTATTATCAATCCTGGCATAGGACTGGTGGGGGGAGGAATAATGGCTAAAGTCCCTTTTCGTGTGGTTCAGTTCCCTCCAACTGTCTACAAGGCCTTGAGAGTTAATAAGTTTTGCTACGTTGAGACTGGTCTTAGTGGGTCGTGTCAGCTGGGCCGATGGGGGTTTCAACTTGCAAAGCCCCTGGTGAAAGGCAACGTTTGAGTCCCCACCAAAGATAACTGTGCCCTCCAAGAGGGGGTTCAGAGTTTTGAAGAGGGATTGAAAAAACTTGGTTTGTCCCTTATTGGGGGTATAGTAGTATATATTACAGTATAGTCTTCCCTCTACTGTTCCTTTAACTAGAAGGAATCTACCTCCTGGATCTCTATATTCAGAGATGGGGGAGAATTTACTGTGCTTCAAGATTAGTATCGCAACCCCCTTGGTCTTGTTTGCCGCATTCGCTAGGTAAAATGTTGGGTAGTATGCGTGGAGGAATTTGGGGTTGTATCAAGCCGAGAAGTGTGTCTCTTGGAGCATAACTATATCTATTTTGAGTGAGCAATCGTTTTCAAGTGCTTTTCTCTGTTTCCTGGGGGAGTTTAGTCCCTGAGCATTATTGGTGGCTATCTTGAAATCTATCCCTGTTGGGTTAGGGTTAGCCATGGGAACAGAAGTGTGGAATGCTGCTGAACCTACCGCCACTTACCCGTTGCCGACTTCTCCAGTGGGGGACAGGGTTGAGTGTAGGGCGAGTTTCGATCAGTGACTGGACACGGGTACACTTCCTGTTGATTGGCTTGAGAAAGAGAAAGAGTTAGAAAGAGGATGGGAGGGGGAAAACAAAACAATATTATGGGTCTTCTAGGAAGACCAATTGGGTCTGGCATGGAACACTCTTGCCAGACTACCGATACGCATCGGCTGCCCCAGGAGGGGGCCGACGACCCATCTCACAGAAACAGAGGGACTGTTACTGTGGGATAGGTGGAGGCGCAGGGGGGTCACCCCGGACCCCTGATTCTATGTGATACTGTAACGTTAAACAAACGCAGCTTATAATAACTTGTCTTATGAATAGTGAGTACAGAAAACTGTATATAAAACCAAAGAAGAAAAACATTATAAAATGTAAGGTATAAATGAGGAGTTGACTCTAGGGCTTTCCCTAGAGTCTCCCCCCCCCATCCGTAAATGTGAGGGAGAGGAAGTACTCGGGGAAAGAGCCGGGTGCGCTCATGGCACAGGGGCTACCTGTTTCAGGTCCCCAGGGTAAGGCACTTTATGTTCCCCCAAGTCAGAGGGGACCCCGGTTTCCCGGTCTCCCTGAGGTTACTCTCGAGGAAGGTCAGGATCTTGCTGAAGTAGGGTCTACGACTGTGCAACAACCAAGATCCTAAGTGAAGCATCAGAACCGGAAGTGCCTTTAGGTCACTTTTTAGAGCAAATTGGAGAGTTTCATCGTTACAGTCTTGATGTTGCTTTTGTCCAATGCGGGGAAAGAACTGAACCGTACCAGGCCACATGCCCTCAACATTGGGAGGATGCTTTGGGGGTCTGTGACCCCTCAAAGCACCATGTCCCCATGTTGATGGGGACAAGGGCCTCATCGCCACAACCCATTGGGAACCCCCACGCTTTATTTTTTTATTTTTTTTTATCAATGACTTTCAATGAATTACTGTTCTCTGTATTACAGGAGCTGACAATTCATTATAGCCGCGAGTGATTTTAAATAGCTTTTTTTCTCTGCAAAAATGACACTTTGTGCAGGGACAGTTCTAAGCACCCCTCAAGGGTCTGGTATGGATTTTGAGGGGGACCCTACGCCATTTTTTTTTCTTTGGCTGGGGTCCCCCTTAATATCTATCCCAGATCCGAAGGGCCTGGTTATTGAATTTGGGGGGACCCCCACGCTTTTTTATTTTGTTTTTTATCAATGAATGACAGTTATCTGTGTTACGGGAGCCATCAATTCATTAGCCACGAGTGCTTTTAAATTGCTTTTTTCCTGCAAAAATGACACTTTTTGCAGGGACAGTTCTAAGCACAGGAAATCTGCCCCCCTTCACAGGCAACCTATAGACACCCCCCAGATGTGATACTGCAATGCTGTACTAACAGCACACACAAATCCCCAGAAATAGAGCACATATTGTCAGCAGTCAGCAACACGCTGACACTGAAACACAATATGCGAGGCTGCCGCCGCGGCGGCCTCTTATACCGTGGGGCGTGTACTAAAGCCCCTGAGCTATAATTGGCTACAGGCATCCTGCCTGTAGCCAATTATGGCTCTCCTCGCTGCCGGCGCTGTGATTGGCCAAGCATGCGGGGTCACAGTGCATGCTTGGCCAATCATCAGCCAGCATTGCACTGCGACTGGCGCAATACATTGCGGGCCGCTCGCATCACACGAATTTGATGCAAGCGGCCCAAATAGTTCTGGGCTCGCCGAACGGGCGAACGCCCGATGTTCGATTCGAACACTAGGCCCATCCCTAGTTGTTTGGACCTTTTTTTGTTCCGGGGGGAAGACAGGGCTTGCTGGAGAGGGGCAATTGGTCGAACCTGCAGATGCAGTGGAAAAGTCCATGGGTCCTTCCTGTGATATTAGTTTAAGGTGAAGGAAGAGTTTCTCACGTCCAGTAGGTTAGAGAAAGAATGTGCCTTGCCCTGAATGGAAAATTTCAAGCCAAATGGGAAGGCCCTGCGGTACTTGATGTCCTGTTGAGAGAGAACTTTAGGAGTGGTTTGAGAGATCTCCGTTTTTGGATGGTTGAGGGAGAGAGGTCTGTGAATATTTGTATTTGGTGCCCTTGGCACATCGCTTTAAGCTTGATGCGTGATTGTCGCATGACTTCCTCTTTTATGGCATAGAAGTGTGGCTTAACGATGACATCCCTCGGGGATCCATCCTTTCTGGGGGTCCCAGGGCTCTGTGAGCTCTGTCCAACTCTAGGCGATGAGGGGGTGTGTTAAGTATCAGGTCCTTAATAAGGTTTTGTACTGCAGGGGGGATTTCAGTGACGGTTTCAGGAAGGCCCCGAATTCTGAAGTTATTGCTTCTGGACCTGTTCTCTAGGTCATCAATCCTGGAAAGGGCAGTTTCCAGCTGGTCTTGGAGGACCTGAATGTGTGCTGCATTCTGATTGGTTTTAGATACTGTAATTTCCATGTCCATTCTGGACCCCAGGTTAACAAAATCAGATTTGAGATCTCTTGTTATTTTGTCTGCTGTATTGGCCAGTCCCCTGTCTAGGAGGTCTGATAGTTTGAGAAATAAATCAGCTGGTGGTGTGGCTGGGTCTTGGTTCGGCATGCCTGGGGAGGGGGTAGTAAGCATGTGGATTTGTGAAGGCCCGACAGGGGACAATGTGTATTCCTCCATAGCACGGCACAGCAGTGAATCAATAGAGGTTGGAGAGGGAGCCGGGGGGGCTGTGGGTTGCCTTGGGCCACCTGGGAGTAAGTGAGGATTGCTGGGGCTAGGACTTGCCTCTGATCCGGTTTCCTTTCCTCACAGGCCACGTGTGGCTGGGTAGCAGCGGTGGCCATCTTGGTACACCCGCCCCTCCCTGCATGTGCAATTTGCGGCCTGAGGTCCCGTCTAGCAGCAGGTCCGGGCATCCAGGGGGGTGCTCGGAGGTCTCTCAGGTCAGGATGGCTTGCTGCTGGCTGCCCTGGGGAGTTGTGTAGTGGGCTGTTTGTGCTGTGGGTCCGGGGTGATGTGGAGCTCCAGGCTTAAGCGGCCATTACGGAGCTCTCGTGCATGCGGACCCTCTAAACTGATATTTTTAATCTATTCTACATCACTATCACTAGAAGCTCTAGCTTAGCTCTAATGTGGTGGTATTATTAATTTAGTAGCTAAAACAAGATAAGTGGTTAAATTATTTTCCCAAGTTTAATTCTAACAGATAATTTAATATTTTAATTATCCTTTACACCAAAGTACTAATAGATTTATGGGGTTTTAAATTGTAAACTAATGTACAAAAGCAGATGCAATTTATTTTGCAGAAAAGACAATGAGATAATTTTATTTTTTTATTTGTGAAATATAGTGTTTTATAAGCTGTCAAATGGCAAGAGATTCCCCGTATTTATTTATTTCAATACAGTACTTAAAGTTAAAAAGAATAAGATTTTTGTTAATTTGTTTTGCCAATTCCCTTTCACATCCTCTAGAATTTTTACATTATATTTCTTGTTACAAAAATGTATGTATTTCCTATGATCCACAGCTTCATCTAGCGACCATAATGTGGTATTTACCCCTGCTTATAATTAGGGATGAGCTTGATGTTCGGGTCGAACATAAGTTCAACTCGAACAACGGGTGTTCGACAAAGAACGAACATTATGGGGCATTCGCGGCAAATTTGAGCGCCGCAGAACTCCCCATAATGCACTGCATTGCTGTATGATGATTGGCCAAAGCATGCACCTGACCTGCATGCTTTGGCCAATCCCAGCGCCCTCTGCTAAGAGAGCCATAATTTACCGAAGGCAGGGTGCCCTTGGCCAATCATGGCTCAGGGGGTCTAAGTCCACACTATATAAGGCTGCCTACACAGCGGCCCTGTGTAGTGTTGTTGGTGTGGACGGAGAGATACTGTAGCTTGATTTAGATTAAGCAGGCAGGTTATTCAGTTAGTGGCAGTGTATTTGATATATATATATACATATACAGTCAGTCTGATATATATATATATATATATATATATATATATATATATATATATATATATATATACACACACACACACTCTGCATCCAGTGTAGCCTATATCAACAGTGCATTCCGTTGTGTACTATTTCTAATACACTTCAGGTGGTGTATTAATAAATAAAATATATATATATATATATATATATATATATATATATATATATATATATATATATATATAGAGTCTCATATATATATATATATATATATATATACACATATACTCTGCATCCAGTGTAGCCTATATCTACAGTGCATTCCGTGGTGTACTGTTTCTACTACACTTCTGGTGGTGTACACAGTACACAATACAGTGCAGCCGTAGTGCAGTTGCTACTACTTTTCTGGTGGTGTACACAGTACACAACACTTCCTCAAACTCAATCTTTCTAAAACTGAGCTTGTTATATTTCCTCCTTCACGGTCCCCCCTGTGACTTCACCATTAATATCAACAACAGAACCATTGGTCCCTCCACACATGCCAGGGTCCTGGGTGTAATCCTTGACTCTGAACTCTCCTTCAGCCCCCATATCCAATCACTGGCTAAATCCTGCCGCCTTCACCTCCACAACATCTCCAGAATTCGACCCTTCCTAACTAATGACACCACAAAGCAACTCATTCACTCTTATTTATATTATTTTTATTTTATCTTATTTATATTATTTCCCGCCTTGACTACTGCAACTCTCTCCTTAATGGCCTACCCTTAAGCAGGCTATCCCCCCTTCAGTATATTATGAATGCTGCTGCTAGACTAATTCGCCTCACTAATCGATCCGTGACTGCCGCCCCTCTCTGCCAATCCCTTCACTGGCTCTCCCTACCCCACCGTGTAAAATGCAAAATGCTAACCATAACATACAAAGCCATCCACAACATCGCCCCCATCTACATTACCAACCTCATCTGCAGATATCGCCCAAATCGTCCCCTTCGCTCCTCCCAGGACCTCCTGCTCTCTAGCTCCCTTGTTACCTCCTCCCATGCTCACCTTCAGGACTTCTCCAGAGCCTCTCCCATCCTCTGGAACTCCCTGCCCCATTATGTCCAATCAGCCCCTACCCTGTCCACCTTTAAGAGATCCCTAAAAACTAATTTATTCAGGGAAGCCTATCCCACACCCACTTAACAACTGTCCCAGAGCCACCCCCATCAAATCATTCTCTGCAGCTATTACCTTTTGTACCACCACCCCATCCCTTTAGAATGTAAGCTCTACGAGCAGGGCCCTCCTGTACCTTTTGTATTGAACTGTACTGTACTTGTGTTGTCCCCCCCATACATTGTAAAGCGCTGCGTAAACTGTTGGCGCTATATAAATCGTGTATAATAATAATAATACAGTGCAGCCGTAGTGCAGTTGCTACTAATTTTCTTGTGGTGTACACAGTATACAATACAGTGCAGCCGTTGTGCAGTTGCTACTACACTTCTGGTGGTGTACACAGTACATAATACAGTGCAGCCGTAGTGCAGTTGCTACTACTTTTCTTGTGGTGTATACAGTACACAATACAGTGCAGTCGTAGTGCAGTTGCTACTACTTTTCTGGTGGTGTACACAGTACACAATACATTGCAGCCGTAGTGCAGTTGCTACTATTTTTCTGGTGGTGTACACAGTATACAATACAGTGCAGCCGTAGTGCAGTTGCTACTACGCTTCTGGTGGTGTACAAAGTACACAATACAGTGCAGCCGTAGTGCAGTTGCTACTACTTTCCTTGTGGTGTATACAGTACACAATACAGTGCAGCCGTAGGGCAGTTGCTACTACTTTTCTGGTGGTGTACACAATACAGTTTAGCCATAGTGCAATTGCTACTACACTTATGGTGGTGTACACAGTACATAATACAGTGTAGTGTGGTGTTGCAAAACAAAATATACATCATGTTCAGAATGCTACCAAGGAGAGGCATACGCTCACAGGCCACTAAAAGAGGACAAGCAGCCTCTGTGTCTACAGTCAACAGTGCTGGTCATGGACATGGTGCATCCTCTGCAGGTGGCCGTGGGGCACGCTTGTCCTTTTTTCCTGCTGCTGGCCGTGTTATTGAGCCAGAACATGCAAAAGAGTTGGTGGAGTGGATAACAAAGCCGTCCTCATCCTCCTCATCCTCTTTCACCCAGGCTCAGAGTAGTTTGCCTTCCAATGCAGCTGCCAAAGCAGCCTATTGCACCGGCTCCTTGTCCACAGTCACTCCTTCCGTAGCCCCACCATCATGCATGGATGAGTCCCCCAAACTATTTGACCACAGTGTCAGGTACATGCTGCTGGAGGATGCGCAGCGATTTGAAGGCTCAGATGTTGGTTCCCAGGTTGGCGATAGGATTAACGTGAGCATAGAGAGAGGGGGTGCCCAAGGAGGACAAGAAACTGTCAGTCATGTTTCCCCAGCTGCAGCATACTGCCAAGTTTGCTCCAGTGATGAGGGGGGAGGGGATGATGAGATCACTGACTACTTGGGTGCCTGATAGACGAGAGGAGGAGGAGGCGGCACAACTCCAACCAGGCAGGATGTCCTCTAGGGGGCAGGCACCCTACTGCATCCCACCTCAGAGCTCCGCAGGTGTAGGGCGCTGTTGACTCCCCGCTGAATTTGAAAAGTTCCTTGGTGTGGGCCTTTTTTTGACACATGTGCAGCACGCTTGCAACCTATGTCTGAAGCGGACCCATCGTGGCTGGAACAGCAACCATTTGGGCACCACATGCTTGACCAGACATATGACGACCTCCCATGCAGTCTGTTGGCAACAGCACTTGAAAGACCCACATCAAAGAAAAAGGCAGACTTCTCATTGCTCCTCATCTGGGATCTCCAACCCCACTATAGCTCCAGCCCTCTCAAAAAACTGCACTGAGAGGAATGAAGGTATAACATTAGGTGTCCCAAGTACAGTGTAATCAGTACACCATCATCTGATTTTAGCAGGCAAATTTCCCTACCCCAGTTGCTACACCGTAAAAAGGAATTTGGTCCCAGCCATCCACATGCTCAGTGTCTGAATGCTAGCTTGGCCAAATTGCTAGCACTGCAACTGCTGCCTTTTCAGCTGGTAGACTCTGTCCCCTTTCGTGAATTTGTGGAATGTGCTGTATCTCAGTGGAAGGTTCCAAAACACCATTTCTTTTCACGGAAGGCCATTCCGGCTCTCTACCGGCATGTGAAAGGCAATGTTTTGGCCTCTTTGGACAGGGCGGTCAGCAGTAAGGTGCATATTACAGATAACTCATGGTCCAGCGGGCATGGGCAGGCACGTTACCTTTCCTTCCTGGTGCACTGGGTAACTCTGCTGGCAGCTGGCAAGGATGCAGGACAGGCTTCGGTATTATTGGAGCTTGTTCCACCACCACGCTTCCAAAATGCTAGTGGTGATTCTGCCACAGCTCGTTCCTCCATCCCCTTCTCTTCTTGTTCTTTTTCTTCTATGGCTTCTTCTGCAGATTTTTCCTCTGAACCAGCGGTGCTCCGTAAGCGTTCAAGGGCCTGCGCAAGCACTCAGGCAAAAAGATGCCATGCAGTGCTTGAGTTGGTATGCTTAAGGGACAGGAGCCACACTGGGGCAGAGATTTTGTCAGCTCTGCAGTGGCAGGCTCAGAGGAGGTTGACGCCATGCCAGCTTAAGCCAGGAATGGTTGTATGCGACAATGGCACCAACCTTCTCTCCACCCTCCAACAGGGACACTTGACCCATGTTCCATGTTTGGCACACGTCCTGAATTTGGTGGTGCAGCGGTTCTTGAGCAGGTACCCAGGCTTACAGGATCTCCTGAGGCAGGCCAGAAAAGTCTGTGGTCATTTCCGCCGGTCATACAATGCCAGTGCTCGGCTGGCTGACATTCAAAGGGAATGCAACCTGCCCACCAACTGCCTCATTTGTGACATGCCCACCAGGTGGAACTCAACGTTGACAAAGCTGCAGCTGCTGCACATGCAGCAGAGGGCCATCAATGAGTACCTGTGTGAGTATGGCACCAGGACAGGGTCAAGGGAGCTTGGCTTCTTTTTTCTATGCCAGTGGCTACTGATCAAGGATGCATGCACTGTCCTGTCACCATTTGAGGGGGCCATGAGGCTGGTGAGCAGCGACAATGCATGCATCAGTAATACTGTCCCTCTTGTCTTCCTGTTGGAGCACACGCTTCGTGGTATAATGGACAGGGCACTTGAGGCAGAACAGCGGAAGGAAGAGGAGGACTTCCTTGCTTCGCAAGGCCCCCTTTATCCAGATAGTATTCCTGCGTGCCCGCCAAACACACAGGGAGAAGAGGAGGAGGATTGTTTCAGCATGGACGTGGAGGATAAAACTCAGCAGCAGTTTTAAAGGGATGGTTTTCAGTCCCCAGAAACCCAAGGAGTTGTACGTGGCTAGGAGGAGGCTGTTACGGATCATGTGATCCTTAGTGACCCAGAGGACTCAGAATCAAATCACTCTGCAAACTTACACTGCATGGCCTCCCTGATTCTGCAAAGCCTGCGAAAGGACCCTAGGATTTGTAGTATCAAGGAGAGGGATCATTACTGGCTGACAACCCTTCTTGATCCATTTTGTGCAATGCATTTCCAGACCCTGGAAGGTTACAATTTGCCATTACAATTTCTGCATCCACCGTTCTTTCTGAACGCACATTCAGTGCTACTGGAGGGTTTTTAATGGATCATAGAGTGCACCTGTCCACAGACTCCATTGATAGGCTCACATTTATAAAAATGAATCAGTCTTGGATGAGAAGCTATCAAGCATCTGATGCTGATGTAACTGATTGATCTTTCTATGGATGTGGGATCCCTTGAAGACTGCCTATGCTGAGTGACTATCCTATTCCTCCTCAATCTTGATGATGCTAGCTTCCAACAATATTTTTGGTTTAGGGCACCACCACCACTGCCTAAGGCCCAATTTTTCTGCCCCTGTTTAACAGGGGCATGTAATTACAATTTTGTTCTAATATTTCACAGCAGGACCCATTCCTGCGCCCACCAAGAGTAGCTGTGAGGGCTTACAGTGTTGTGGCACCACCACCACAGAACCAATTTTTCTGCCCCTGTTTAACAGGGGCATGTAATTACAATTTTTGATCTAATATTTCACAGCAGGGCCCATTCCTGCACCCACCAAGAGTAACTGTGAGGGCTTACCGTGTTGTGGCACCACCACCACGAAAGGCACAATTTTTCTGCCCCTGTATAAGAGGAGCATGTAATTACAATTTTTGATATAGTATTTCACAGCAGGGCCAGTTTCTGTGCTCACCAAGAGTAACTGTGAGGGCTTATGCCCCGTACACACGGTCGGAATTTCCGACGGAAAATGTCCTATTGGACCATGTTGTCGAAAAATCCGACCGTGTGTGGGCTCCATCTGACTTTTTCCGTCGGAATTTCCAACGGAAAAATTTGAGATCCTGC
Source organism: Lithobates sylvaticus (assembly GCA_028564925.1). Lineage (NCBI taxonomy): Eukaryota > Metazoa > Chordata > Amphibia > Anura > Ranidae > Lithobates > Lithobates sylvaticus. The sequence goes on along the minus strand of CM053028.1, from coordinate 143,228,199 downwards.
TCTCAAATTTTCTGACAACAAAGTCCGATCGGACTTTTTCCGATCGTGTGTAGCGAATTCCGACGGACAAAGTGCCATGCATGCTCAGATCACATTACAAGACCAAAGCTATTGGCTATTAGCAACGAACGTCGCCTCGTTCAGAATGATCGGATTTTCCGACAACTTTGTCCGACCGTGTGTATGCAACACCAGTGTCTGACAAAATCCGACGGAAAAAATCCGACGGATTTTGCATGTTCGCATGTTCTGCTGCAAACCAAACCAGGGGGTGTTCGGCTCATCTCTACTTATAATAATAGAACATTTGTTCAGAATATATATTAACCTAAAGAACGTTTATTTTCGCCCCAATTTACAGAGGATGTATGTACATAGAGATTCACTGAGTGAATGACTATGCAAATTGTTAAAAGAAATAGACCCCTAAGTTTCATTATAGTGTCATAAAAGTGTATTGGGGGTTGCCTTCTGTATCATATTGTGGAAAATAAATTTTTCTGTCCCATTGATGCAACTAGCAATGATTAAAAAAAAATCTCTCCATTTTGGACTTTGGAGAGGTGAATCTACCCAGCATGGATATTATCAGCATTCTATCCAGAACAAAAAAAAACTTTGCATTTAGATACACTTTAACTCTTGTTTCAACTTTGCCATTTTTAACATTGTTTATGCTTTGATAGAAAAATAATTTTTCATACAGTTTATTGATTAATTTCTGTCTTTTTTGACCTGTGTGACTAGTCCTAAAATGACTGATTTGTGTGCTTCCCAAATTTGTTTCTTGCAGTATATGATTGGTGGCTGGCTTCTAAATTGGTTTGTTAATGATGTATGCATTTCCTGTGTCATTTTTTTTTTTTTGGGGGGGGGGGGGGGGGAGAGTAGTTAAACCCCAAGGGAAGCTTCTGTGAAAACTGTACCTGAAACTTTAATATGTGTGCAACAAAACTGAAAAGGATGTATTTCTGACCTTCTTTGCAACACCCCCCGGTTCGGTTCACATCCAGACATAGGCGTGCGCAGCCTGTTGCATTAGGGTGTGCACCCCAAAGCTCAAACACACATGCGTATATATGTATATATATATATATATATATAATATATATATATATATATACACATATACACTGTATTACCAGAAGTATTGGTACACCTGCCTTACACACACATGAACTTTAATGGCAGTCAATATTGAACCCTCCTCTCGGCTCCTCTCGCAGTCCCGCCTATATATATATATATATATATATATATATATATATATATATATATATAAATATATTAAATGAAGTCACCTGCCTGCCTGAAAGTGTCTTTGAACACGCACTCCAGGAATGACCTACAGTCAGGTATAGGCTTGGCTGGACTACAATGCAAAGGATATATATTTTATGAACTGCACCTCACTGAGTCACTTGCCTGAAAGTGTCTTTGAACACGCACTCCAGGAATAGCCTACAGTCAGGTATTGGCTTGGCTGGACTACAATGCAGTGGATATATATTTCATGAACTGCAGCTCAATGAGTCAGCTGCCTGCCTGCCTGAAACTATCTTTGAACACACACTCCAGGAATAGCCTACAGTCAGGTATTGGCTTGGCTGAACTACAATGCAGTGGATATATATTTCATGAACTGCAGCTCAATGAGTCAGCTGCCTGCCTGCCTGCCTGAAAGTATCTTTGAACACGCACTCCAGGAATGGCTTACAGTCAGCTATAGGCTTGGCAGGACTAAAATGCAGTGGATATATATTTCATGAACTGCAGCTCAATGAGTCAGCTGCCTGTCTGAAAGTGTCTTTGAACACGCACTCCAGGAATGGCCTACAGTCAGGTATAGGCTTGGCTGGACTACAATGCAGTAGATATATATTTTACGAACTGCAGCTCAATGAGTCGCCTGCCTGAAAGTGTCTTTGAACACACACACCGGTAATGGCCTACAGTCAGGTATAAGCTTGGCTAGACTACAATGCAGTGGCTATATATTTTATGAACTGCAGCTCAATGAGTCACCTGCCTGCCTGAAAGTGTCTTTGAACACGCACTCCAGGATTGGCCTACAGTCAGCTATAGGCTTGGCTAGACTATATATATACAAGCCTGTATATATATATTAAATGCACTGCAGCTAGCTGAACCAACTGCCTGCCTGAAGTATATTAGCAACAGTACACCAGGAACGGTCTGCAGTGAGATCTAGCTAAACCGTATACAGTGTGTGTATATATATATATATATATATATACTAGACTGACTGTATATATATATATATATATATATATATATATATATATATATATATATATATATATATATATATGAAATACACTGCAGCTAACTGAATTAACTGACTGCCTGAAGTATATTAGAAACAGTACAGCAGGAACAATCTGCAGTGAGATCTAGCTAAACTGGATACAGTGTATATATATATATATATATATATATATATATATATATATATACAAAGCCGGGATGTATATATATACACAATACACTGCAGCTAACTGAATCAACTGCCTGCCTGAAATAGATTAGAAACAGTAGAGCAGGAACGGTCTGCAGTTAGATCTAGCTAAACTGGATACAGTGGGTATATATATATATATTTTTCTTATGGTTGAAGCCCTTATGGCCGATACGTGTCTGAACAAGGATAAACTTACCATAAGATCTACAACATGAAATGGACCTGAAGTGTGCCCTGGTCTAATGAACGGTATGCCAAAATAAGGGGGCAAAAACTCAGGTGAAATGTTGTTTATTTATTTTAGGAACCATTCATTGAGTGAGTTGGGCGAATGCCCGTGACATCTCCACCTGAGGATCAGGGATATACCGGGTGAAGCAGGCCTACTTCCATCTGCCGAGTCTTTGGATGATGTGATCTGGGACCCCATGCCACGATGCGGTTGAGGCGGCCGCGATACGAAAAGAGTGACCGAAGTATTCACTGGGGTTGAGGCGTAAGTTGCGAAGGAGAATCCTTATATGCTTCATAAACTGGCTGGTACTTAGGGGGTTGACTGGAAAGGGTAGAAGGGGATCAGAGCCCCTCTGTTCCAGCAGGAGTGAGAGCAGGTGATTGAGCACGGTTACTGGACACCAGGAATTGCCAGTCCTGTAGAGATGGATGTCTACCCCGGGGCCTGCCTGCTGGGCCTTGGACACTGTGAGGTGGAGCATGAAATGGTCTTGATGGCGAATCAAGTGACGTCTGCATAGGACTTGACTGGTTGAGCTGTTACAGGTGAACTCGCTGGGCCACAGGAACCCGTAGTAGGCCAGATAGATGGCGGCTTGTATGACCAGGCTGGGGAGGACGTCAAAAGGGGAACCGGTGAACATGGTGGACATTTCTCGGAAGATGGCACTTGTAATGGGGCGACGTTTGGTTTTGCTTGCCGGTTGCGGTTTTTGATGCCACGCAGGACGGCTCGAACGGCATGGGACGAGAAGACAGATGGCTTTGTGGGATCTTGAAGTGCCAGAAAGTGCTGTATGCCGGCTAAGTACAGCCGGATGGTGTTGTAGGAAAGGTTTAACTGTGTGTGGCAATGTGAGACAAAGGCCAGAATGTGCCTGGTGTCTGTAGGTGTTGATACCGAGCAGGTAGCTATAAACTTGTTGAATACATCCCAAGCTGCGCGGTAGGCTTTGAGTTAATTATATGACAGGGACTGGTTGATGAGCTGGATGGCTCCACGTAGATGTCGGTCTAGTCCAGGGTCAGCTGAGACCAAGCCGGGATAGGGGCGGACACCCGGTCAGCTTCTGGAATCTGCCGAAAGAAGGAGACAAAATTAAAGTGTGACAGTGCGTCCGCTGCCAAGTTGTATTTACCTAAGATGAATGAGAAATGGACGTTAAATTGATTCCGTAGCGACAGCTGAACCAGCCTGCATAAGAAGGACATCACCGAAATCGACTTGGATCGGCCTTTGTTAACAATATACGCCGTGGCCTGATTGTCCGTTGTGAAGCCTACCGTTTGTCCGGTCCAGTTGCGACCCCAAAGTTTGGCGGCTGCCATGATCGGGTAGAGTTCAAAGAGGGAGGATGTCCGGCTGAAACCAGGGATTGACAGGATCTGTGGAGGCCAAGGGCCAGCGAACCAATGGTGGCCAAAAATGTCTGCAAAGCCTGTGGAGGCTGCAGCATCTGTAACCACCTGCGGTGAGAGGGGCGAGATAGTTGGTATGAACATGGATATGCCGTTCCAGGAGGAAAGGAACTCTTCCCACATCGCTAATTCTGCTACGGTGCGGCGTCCAGGCTGAGAATCTGGTCGGGGTCTTGTGCCTGTGACAGGTAGACTAACAGCCGTGAGACAAAGGAACGACCCTGGGGAATGATCCGCATGGCAAAATTAAGCATGCCTAATAGTGACTGGAGCTGTCTCCTTGTGCACCCTCTTGTATGGGTAAATTCTAGAAGAACAGATCTAATGCGGGTCAGCTTGTCGGGGGGAAGACTGGCCTGCATGGAGCAAGTGTCTAGGACAACTCCGAGGAAGGTGATGGAGTGTGTAGGCCCATTGACCTTGTGTTCGGCAATGGGGACGTTGATGTTCCTGAAGACAACTCTGAACTTGTCGAGGTCTACTGGTGACACATCGGGTTGCTCTATTAGCAAGAAGTCGCTCAGGTAATGGATAACTTCCTGGCACTGGGCCTTGTGTAGGAGAATCCAGGTAAGGGATTGAGCAAAAAAAGGGATTGAGCAAAAGTGTTGAAGAGCCAGGGGCTGCTTTTAGAGCCAAAGGTAGCTGGTAGCGAAATAGTACCTGTCTCTCCATTTGATACCGTGCCAACACCAGAGGGACGGGTGAATAGGCAAAAGTTTAAAGGCGTCTGAGATGTCAGCCTTGGACAGCCAGGCGCCTGTGCCTGCTTTAAGGATGGCTTGGATTGCCTTGTCCACGGAGACGTACTTTAAGGAGAACTCCTCGGAGGGAATTAGGGAATTAAGGCTGGGGATATGGCAAGAATGAGGCTCAGACATGTCATACACCAAACAGACTTTATTAGAGAACTTGCCCTTGACAAGCCCAATAGGGCTGACTCTCCAGGTGTTAAAGGGGGGCTGTGTGAAGGGACCTATGATGAAACCTCACTCTAGCTAGGCTAGGAGCAATTCATCTATGGCCTGCTCGTCGATTTCTACACTCATAGGTTGTGTGGGGCAGGGAGATGAGGCCAGTATGAAAGCCCACCGTAAATCCTTGGATAAGGAACGTGGCTAGTGAGGGGGTGGGGTGTGAGTCAAGATAAAATCCCAACCACAGGACATCTATGTGGCTTAGTCATAGGTTCTTCTGCTTGACTTCACACAAATTCTTCGGATGCGCCCTGTGGCAAATGACGCAAGCGTAGAGCAGGCGGCATTGGCTAAAGTTACAAGAGCCGTAGTTATAATTATTACAGATGGCCGCTCCTCCCATAGTCCGACTGGTGCGTCCGAACTTGTCCACCTGGGGCTTCTGTGCCAGGGCTGGCGGGCTTTGGACTGTACCAGAGGTAGAGGGGAACTTAAGAGAGTGGCTGACTGCTATATTGGCGCACCTGGTGGCGGTGTGCGTGGAGGATTGGCAGACTGCGCATAGTGGTGAGCGCAGGCCGGCAAAATGATGGCAGAACAACTCCGTATCCATTAGGCTTCAGTCCGTGGCTGACTGGAATTGTGCCATCCTGGCAGCTGCCTTCGCGGAGAAGGAACGGTAGTAGTCGTAGAAGGAGAACCCGCCGTATTTGTAGCCCAGGTCCACCACAGTGTGGAGATACAAGTCCAGCTCTTCCCTCCTGCCGGGGGAAGCTGAGCATATGACGTCTCTGAGCATCCCAAAGGCTAACGCGAATTCTGGGACGGACATATGACGTCTCTGAGCATCCCAAAGGCTAACGCAAATTCTGGGACGGACAACATTCGGTTAAGCCTAGGGTCCTTGAGGACCACCGAGACATCTCCCCAGGTATAGGCCTTGTTTTCAGCCAGGTCATGGACCGATATGAGCTGGGAGGCAAGGTTGACATCCTTGCCGTCCAGGATGTCCTTCTTTATGCTAGCCGGAACTAGGTGTGCTGGGCAGACAACGGGACTTGTCCCTGTGGTACCTGTGGGAACCGGTGTCAGAACCTGGACTGTGGTTGGGTCAGGGACAGCCGGGGCCGGGTGAGCTTCAAGGAGAGTCACTCTGGCCTGGACGTCCGTGACTGTGTTCGCCAAGGATGACACCATGGTGTGGAGTTATGCTATAGACACGGATATCGACTGAAGAGAAGCCTGTTGGGTGCTGGGCCCAGCTGTAGCTGGAGGAGGGAATAGGAGCCTGAAAAGCTCTGCCTTCCTGGCCGTGGCAGGGAAAGGCACGCCCCTGTGCCTTAGTTCTGCCGTCAGACTGGGGATGGTCCATCCCCTGAGGGACTGCCTGCTGTCGCTTACTGATGCTGGGGAAGGTGACAGGGGGCGGTGAGGTCCTCGCTGCCCGCTTGAGACATGGCTCTAGGTGGCTTGTACCCTAGACGCGATGTCCTGTTTCTTCCGAGGTCGCAAGATGGTCAACCAGACCTATTGGGGATGACATAAGTCAAGACTGTCTGACTCTTTTTCCTGTGCCAACATACATACCCAGCTCCTATGCTTCAAAGGATGGGTGTACACACGTACGTATACATGTATACACGTGCTTATCTATATATTTTACCTGGAGAAATACCGTCTAACCTGTTGCAGGGTGGACCTACTGAACTTGGACTGACCTGGAGAGAGAAACAACAGATGACAACTGGTGAGGGGTTTTGCCTGACTAAGTCTGAAAGATATTTAAGTGACTGGCTGGTGTAACTCCGTGATGCGTTTCCCCTTTTTTTTTGGGTGATTTGCTGTGATAGTTTTGCGTAAAAATAAATGAGAAATGTTTTGTGCCACGTCGTAGGCGCAAAGTGTGGAAGATTAAATGAAATTAGTGAAATGAGACCAAGTCAACTGGTGCACGTTGAGACGAATCGATGCATCGCGGATGCCACTGGATTTCGAATTGGAGCGTGGTACATGACAATGAAACAAACCAAAATTGTCAGACTGACAACTAACCGGACTCTGGAGCATGTACTGAAATGAGGCCAACAAACGTCTGGGGCACACGGAACGAATCGGCGCATACGGGATGCGACTGGATTCGAATCAGGGCGCAGTCTGTGACATTGAAATGAAATGAACAAGTTCTGTCATGACAGAGGCACGGATCGGTCGGCTGGAACTACGACCGATGACGAAATGGACTCTGGAGCACGCACTGAAATGAGGCCGACAAAAAATACCTGGGATACGTCGGGAACGAACCGGCATGTGAGGGTGCGACCGGGTTCAAATAGGGACGTGATTCGTGACAGTGAAATGATTCCCATGACAGAGGCGCCGATCGGTGAGCCGAATTTACGACTGGTAGAGACCGGACTCTGGAGCATGTACTGAAATGGGGCCGAGAAGCACCTGGGGCACGCCGGAATGAAATCGGGGCACCGGGGTGCGACCGGATTCAAATCGGAACGTGATACGTGACAGTGAAATGATTGCCATGACAGAGGTGCTAACCGGTGAGTCGCAAACTGCGACTAGCAACGACCGCACTCTGGAGCATGTATAGGGGGCCTGACAGCTGGAGCACACCGGGACTAATCGCAGCATCCGGGATGCGGCTAGATTCGAATCGGAGTGCGGTACATGACAGTGAAATTAGTGAAATTACTGAAATGGTTTGAACGTTTCTGCTATGCTGGGGACACGAATTGTTGTGCCGTGACTTTTGCGACTGGCAACGAGCTGTCCGTAGAGCATGACACCGAGGTGAGGATACGACACCGACATACCTGGACGGAAACTGTGAAATGCTAATGCGACTAAGTTCCAATCTGTAGTGACAGGTGAAACGATCGGCTATCGTTTGTAAATAGCGGTGTAAGCGAGTGGCTTGAGATGCGGCTACGTGTAGGTTCTAACGAATGACTCGTACGTATTCGATATCGAGATTCGTGACAAGATATCAAACAGTAATGCATGAAATGAAGGTCAAACGAGAACCCTACCTGCGGCAGCTGAGCCAGATACGTTGTGCAAAAAACGATCGACAACGAAAACCATGAGACGTCTGGAGACGGAACTCACGAACGCTAACGAATCTCGAGTAGTCGGCTTAGTGACGTAGTATCGCGCACAGGAAACCGACAAGGACCACAGGTGAGTGGGCTGGTTAAATACCCCCCCGGACTTATCCCATAAATTCAGGCCACCATACTGGCCTTCCTACACATATATATATATATATATATATATATATATATATATATATATATATATATATATGTATATATATATACACAAAGCCGGGATGTGTATATATATATATATATATATATATACAAAATACACTGCAGCTAACTGAATCAACTGCCTGCCTGAAGTAGATTAGAAGTAGTGAGATCTAGCTAAACTGGATACAGTGGATATATATATATATATATATATATATATATATATATATAGCATTCTGACTGTATATATATTAAATACACTGTAGCTAACTGAATCAACTGCCTGGCTGAAGTAGATTAGAGAACGGTCTGCAGTGAGATATAGCTAACTGAATAAACTGCCTGCTCAAAGTAAATTAAATGACACACTCTCTCTCTATCTATCTCTCAACGCCAGCAACACACTACATAGGGCCGACGTGCAGGCGGCCTTATATAGTGTGGGGCATGTACTTAACCCCCTGATCCATAATTGGCTAAAGGCACCCTGCCTTTGGCCAATTGTGGCTCTGTTTGCTTAAGGCGCTGTGATTGGCCAAAGCTTGCGGGTCATAGTGTATGCTTGGCCAATCATCAGCCAGCAATGCACTGCGATGACGCAGTGCATTATGGGCCGTGATGCGCCACTCAAATTTGTCACGAACGGCCCATAATGTTCGATCTTCGTTGAATGATCGAATAGCCGATGTTCGAGTCGAACTCATGTTCGACTCCAACAGGCAGCCCATCCCTAATCATCACCCTCAAAAAAAGAGCCTCCCTACATTAAACTGCAGTGGCTCGGGGACAGTTGTTGTTAGGTGGGTGTGGGATAGGGTGTGGGATGATCATAATTAGATGTATAAAGTTATCTCAGGTACTTACTAAAAATGTACTCCTTTAGCAAATAACTGGGCTATAACTACTGGTCTGCACTTACAGTACACAGATGTGTAGTTGTGTAGGGTCACATGAAAAGTTAACAGGATATAACTTTTATGTAATTGATTTACTTGTGTTTAAAAAATTTGACTTACACAAACGCTCCTGCTGGCACACATTTTCTAAAATGTCTACTTTGAAATATACAGTATGTAAATATATTTTGATTCTTTAACTGTTCTTAAAATTATGTGTGTGTTTTTTTCAAATCCCATATGGTCAAATTCTCGTACACATCAACAAAATAGTATACATTAATAATTTTATATCTCCAAACACACTTATATGGCATACATAATAAAAGAAAACAATAAAAAAGAAAAAATACGAGCAATCTACAGGAAAAATTCCATCTGCTATTTCTAGTAAAGAAACATGGAACTTTGACCTTTCAAATGAGAAACTGGATAATTGGCTGGTATGTATTGCTTTGTGTAAAGACAGTTCAGTGTTGTACTAGCAGAGTGAGAAATAAGTAGTGTAATTAACCAGGAAAAAATATATAAGTTATGATTTAAAGAAGAGGCATACAGCCATAAATAGGATTTGACATAATGGGGTTGGTTTGCTAAAAGCAAATAGGCTGTTCACTTTGCAAGGGGAGTTTGTACATGACAGAGTAATGGAGAATAAAGCTCTGGGGAAAAAAACTACACTTCAGTATGAGTTTTGATTGCTTTCTATCTTTTTCCTGAGGAAGTGGAATTTATTTACTACTGCTTCTACCTATGCAAAATGAAGTGTTTATGTGCCTTAAAGAGGAGCTCCAGTCTGTAAAAAAATAAAAATAATTTAAAGTCAGCAGCTACAAATACAGTAGATGCTGACTTTTAACATACAGACACTTACCTGTCCAGGGATCCTGCAATGTCGGCATCCCAAGCCCATTCGTCAGTCGGCTTTGGGTGCTGGCACCGGCATTGTAAGTAGGGTAAACCAGCAGTGAAGTCTTCAGCCTCCTACTGAGCATGCGCATGCTGCACTGCGGTTGCTGAATGGATGGGGCCAGAAATGTTGTATATCACAGATCAAGTACCTAAAAAAAACAGGTACCCGCCCCCCCCCCCCCCCCCCCCCCCAAAAAAAAGTGTCAAATGTGGCAGTGGAGGGTGCGAACAAACGGAGCTTCCTCTTTTGGGTGGAGCTCTGCTTTAAGTACCTTATTTATCTGTGTATAACACACACGTTTTCCCTCTTAAAATAGGGGAAAAATCGTGTGTGCGTGTTATACGCCGATATAAGCTGGTCCCCTCCTACCCCCTCGGTGACAGCCTATATTTCGGCAAGGCTGCAGATGGACACTGATCCGGCTGCAGTGAGGAGCAATGCTGCAGATGGGCACTGATCAGACTGCAGTGAGGAGCAATGCTGCAGATGGGCACTAATTAGGCTGCAGAGAGGAGCAATGCTGCAGATGGGCACTAATCAGGCTGCAGTGAGGAGCAATGCCGCATGATGGGCACTAATCAGGCTGCAGTGAGGAGCAATGCTGCAGATGGGCACTAATCAGGCTCTAGTGAGGAGCAAGGCTGCAGACGGGTACTGATTAGGCTGCAGATGGGCACTGATTAGAGTGCAGATGGGCACAGGTCAGGCTGCAGATGGGCACAGATCAGGCTGCAGATGGGCACATATCAGGCTGCACTGAAGCTGCAGAAGGGCACAGATCAGGCTGCATTGGTGCTCACTGACCATTATTTTGCTTCAAAGTGGTTTATTTAAAAAAAACTTCCCTCTTAAATTGGGGTGCGTGTTATACGCCAGCGTGTGTTATACGCCGATAAATACAGTAAATCAACCCTAAAGTGTCTTAATGTTGATAATCACAAAATAGTATATTTATATATTTATAACGCAGTCAGCTGGCCTATAGCTTGTTTTTTGTTCTGCATTTTAACATTTTAAAACTGTATTTCTTTTTTTATTATATTTATTTCTTTATATGTCCTTGAAATACTTGTACTGATGTTCTCTTTCAAAGCAGCAAGCAAGAAATTATATTGCAAGCAATAACTGGTTCATCTAAACAGGTAACCATGTATTGTGGAATATTTGAATATTAAACTTTTTGCAGAATGGTATATGATAAATTTAAAACCAAACACAGAAGAAATCTAAACTGTATGAATCTTACCATTATTGTGTCTCTTCTTCATCAAATTATTTGTAGGTGCTCTTGTATATTTTAGGTTATATTGAAACATGGAGCAGGTATTTACATTTAGATACAGCATGTCTCAGGCTTATCAGTTCTATTTCATTTGTGGGCATACAGTATATACAATAGTTATATTTATATATTCATATATAATCTGTACCGTACATGTAGTAATAATTGCAAATAATTCTTAAATTCACTGTGTTGCTTGCAAGTTGCAACACATTAATCCAGGGCCGGGACAAGGGGTGGGCAGGAGGGGCGGCTGCCCTGGGCACTGCGGTAACAAATGGAGTGGGGGGCACCATGAGGAGATTGAGGGGGGAGGGGATGTGTGTTGGTTATAAAAATTTGGGAGGCAGCAAATGGTAAGAATTGTCCTAGGAGAGGAAATGTGTCTGTGTGTGTGCTAGGGGTGGTGATCCAGGGGTATTTGTATTGAGTGGGGCATAGGAGAAGAGGATTTGTGCTAGGGGGGGTTGATTTGGGGGTTTGTGCTAGAAGAGGTGATATGGTAGAGGGGGAAGGGGATTTCTGCTAGGAGGATTTTTTTTGAGGATTTTAGTAGGGATGATTGGGGGGTGCTAGGAGGGGGATGGGGGCAATTTGTGCTAGGAGAGAGATTTGGAGTAGGAGGGGGAGAGAATTTGCACTTATTCTAGGAGGGGTGATTTTTTCAGGGGGGGGGGGCATTTGTACTGGGGGGATTTGGGGCATGGAGGGTGCAGAGATTTGTGCCTCAAGGAAGGGTTTCAGCAGGGGGGGGTGCATTTGTACTGGGGGGATTTGGGGCATTGAGGGTGCGGAGATTTGTGCCTCAAGGAAGGGTTTCAGCAGGGGGGGTGCATTTGTACTGGGAGGAGGGGGCAATTATGCTTAGAAGATAATAATGCAGATTAGTGCACAATTTTTTTTTCGTTGGAAGGGGTTTGCTGGCACATAATGTTCATACTTTTTGGGGGAGGGGGGCGCAGTTTGGCATGTTCGCCCTGGGCTCTATGTGAACTTGTCCCGGCACTGCATTAATCAAATCTAGTGCTGGTAACAACCTTCAAACCATAAACCTTTAAACCACACTATAAACTTGGGAATAAATAAAAGAACTGTCCATACGCACAAATGTTCATGTGCAATAATAATGAAAATACTGCAATAGTCCACAAAAACTTCAAGGTTCTTTTTTCTTTTGAAGTGAGACATTTATGAATGGATGTTATAGATTGTACCTTTTTTGCTTTATAGTTTGTCTAAAATTAGATGGCTTTTTTTACATGAGATATATCTGACAACATTTCTACTGCAAAAGTTGGATAACCTATCACCAGCTAAGTTTAATAACAAGGTTAGCTATTGCTGTCTTGTGCATGCTAAAGTCAATAATTTGTGGAATAAGTATGGGCAGGTAAAACATCCTCCTAAACGTTTTTCACCACCTTCTGCATAATTTTGTCTTGGCTGTTGTATGTTCATATTTTGAATCATTCAGGTATTCCACAATGTCTTGTTTTACTGTTGGTATATATCCATATTGCAGTAAGAATCAATAGAGAGCAAACCAGCCAAAAATCTATTTGCTTTGAGTTTGGTGAATGTATCAACATTTTTTGTGGAGAGAATTTTTATGGTCAGTTGTGGCCCTTTGGTGCACTTTTAAGCAAGGTTTGTCACACAAGTAACATGAGAGGCTGTTCACATCTGTGGGAAATCTGTGGGAAATCTCTGCCCAAATCCAAATAGTTTATACTTACAGTATATATATATATATATACTTCATCAGGTGCTAAAGGGGTGTGACCGCATGTTAACAATTAAATATCTCAATGAACCCTCTGCACACTGCTAAACATAAAAACAGGGATTTTTGGTTCATATACACTGCAATACATTTTAAAGCTGGCCAACCTCCTCAAAGTAATCCCTCTCTGGCCAGTCCCTACTCTACTCTGCAAAATGCAAAATACTTACTTTCTTATAGCATACTTCAGTGGCTAAAGTGCCAATGTGCGGCAAATGAGACACAGTGTCAGGAAAGTCCCCATGGAAGACGCAGTGCTGGCTGCTCTGGGGCGCTCCCGTGTGCGCTGGTGCACGTGCGCAGATGTATGCTATGGTGCGCGTTGGTGTACGCGCGCCTGTGCGCACTGGTGCATGTTGGTGCACGCACGGCGCTTGCCCACCAATCAGTCTATTTAAACTGAAGGTGCACTCCAGTCCGGTGCTGTCTGATCTGTAGCTCCTTGTGTTCCGTGCTCCTGTTTACCTGCCTTATATGTTTGATCTCCTAACGACACGGCTTTCCCTTTGGATTCTCCTTGTCTTTTGCCTGCACCTGACCTCGGCCTGCCTTTGACTCTGAACCCCTCTGCTCCTCTGGTACCTCGTTGCCCGCCTGTTGTCGACCCGGCCTTTGACCTGACCTGTTGCAATGCTTCTGCTCCAGCATCACCAGCCTGTGCTTATGCTTGCCTGTCTGCTGTTCGGTTGGTGTCATCTGCCCTGCACCTGGGATCCAAGAGCCAACATTCCTGCAACTAACCCGCCAGGTTTTCATACCACTATGTACTCCCATGCCTCCTGTTTGCTCTACCGGGGCCGCGAGTCAGATACATAAGAGAGACCTTCCTCTGCTCCATTGGGCTCATCAGCCAGGTACGTGAAAGTCTGACACACAGCTGAAGGAGACTACAGACTCAAGTCTGGGGACTGACCTTCACTATGCAAAAGAAATAAGATATGTCTGTACCCAAATCCAAATAGCTTTCACGTATACTGTACATTTTACAGATCAGGTGATAAAGGGGTGTGAGTAAGGGAGGGATATAATCTCAGTCAGTTGTTTTGCTATCTGTTTCCCATTAGGGAGATTTCCCTTCACTTTCTGTCCCATAGCCAGATTGGGAATTGAGCTAAGAACTAAAAAAAATAATAATAAAGTTTTAATGTCATTCTCGTTTGTTTTTAGTATACCAGCCATAAAAGGGTTAAATGCTAAACCAAGAGAACATACAAAAAGAGGAAGCTTGCTAGCTCCTAATAAATTCTAAATAGTACAAAACATGGTGAACATTTAGAACTGGCAGTTTTTTTATTTTAGTTTGCTTTTTAATTGCTTCACATACACCGTTGCAAATTTAGATAGAAGAGGACACTGTCCATAGGTGTAAGAGCGTCTGGTGCTGTCTTTTGAAAAACACCACAAGATAGAATACTGTTGAGAGTAATAACAAGAAAAGGTGATGATACCCGAAGCTTAAAAAGTGGGTTAACCTCCCTGGCAGTAATCCTGAGTGTGGCTCGGGGTTAAATTTCAGTACCGTTAGTGGTAACCCCGAGCCACACTCGGGATTGCATTGCAGAATCCTGGTGCAGGTTACTTACCTTGTCCCCAGGATCCTGTGATGTCCTCCCGCTGCGTCTGCTGGCTGTGTCCTCTCTGCTCTGTGTGCTGGGCTCCATTCCCTGTGAGTGTCGCAGCGCATGGGGGCGGAGCCCGGCAGGAAATTCAAAAAGTACACAAAACATAACACATACAGTACACTGTAATCTTACAGATTACATTACTGTATCAAATCATTTCACAACCCTTTTGTCCCTAGTGCTTTGTCCAGTGCCCTGCATGCAGTTTTATACTGTATTATATATACTGTTCTTTCTGCCTGGAAAACTTGAGATTGTCCATGGCAACCAAAAAGTGTCTCTTCACATCAAAAGTGGTTTAAGACCAGCTGGAAAACAGCGATAGTAAATTAGAACACTTGCAGAATTGAGCGATAGTGAATCATGGGGAAATACATTTTAGTATTATTATATCATTTTTTTAATAATTATTTATAGTTATCTATTATGTTATAATTTATGATTTAGTGTTTTAAACTTTATCATACCGAGATGTCTACTAGACTCTTGTTTGGACAGATTTAAGTGTGTTTTTACTAAGAATTACAGACCTACAATATAAAATGCCAAATTTCTATGCAAAACAATGTACCGCTTTGAGATTCATAAATCTGACAATCATACCGCCAGGGTGGCTACGGAGTCTAACATGCATGCTATATGACCAACAGTTGTGTACGGTGATATGGAGTAGTGGTGACTAAAGGTGGAGTACATCTTTATTTGAATGTGATATTTTTTGTGCTGCATTGAAGAGATTGTGTATTTGATTTGAAGAAGGAGTGCAAAGCTTTTATTGGAACTAGGTTGAGAAATTTCATGACATTGTCATTAAAGAGTAACTCCACTTTTACTGAAATAAAAACATTCCCCTCTGGGTGATCTATGTACATTGCATGGATTTTGGCAAACTTTGTTGGCGATTCCTATGTTTTGTTATTCTACAGAAATAACTGTTTGTTCCCCTGTGTCCATGTTCAAAGTGAATGGTAGTGGACTTTCATTAATGAACAGCTGCTGCATTTGCAGGATTCTAATATGGAATGTGGCAGGGTCTCCATCCCTTAATTAACCCTTTTAGAGGATCTCACCAAAACTGAAATCTTTGTTGAAGAGGATGCACAAAATCGAATTAGTATTTTAGTGCAGGCTTCTGGAAAAATCAGTGAGCCAATCACACATGCAGGAAATTATATTTCTGGGGGTCGTTCCATACACAATCTAACAAAAACTCCAGGTTGCATTGCATTTTACAGAAAATTACAGTGCTGCAGATCGAAAAGGAAACATAATTTTTAATATTGATATACTACAATATGGCTTGTGCCACATTTGAGTATGCTATATTATTATTTTCTCATTAGCAACATTTTTTCTACTTCAGGCAAAAGCTAAGAAAGACATAGAAGAGGCTTATCTAAATAATAAAAGGTAAATGGAGGCTTTTTGTGGTGTGGTGAACATTTACTTTTAAACATTTAAAATTAGAAAAAGGTTCACAGAAAATAGTTTTCAATCTACGTTTTACTTGCCTCCCATAATCCCCCCATTGAAGTTTGGATTGAGAAGCGAGCTTAACCACTTCTAGACTGCCCCACGGAGATATACTGCCGCGGGGCGGCCCTCCTGCACAAAATCATGTACCTGTACGTAATTCCATGCACTGGGTCTGGGGCGCACGCACCGCCGGTGATCTGCTGTGATTGGACACAGCGCGAGCCAATCAGCGGGTCCAGTGGACCCGATATTCGCAGGTGCCTCGCGATCGTTCTGAGGAGAGAAAAAATGTCAATCTGCCTATATAAACATATGTTCTGTGAGGGATAGGGGAAGATGGAGATCTTGTGTTCCTGCTAAGCAGAAACATGGATCTCTGTGTTCTTCTAGTCAAAGCATCCCCCACACAGATAGAAAGCACTCCCTAGTAGCACATTTAACCCTTTGATAGCCCCTGATGTTAACTTCTTCCCAGCCAGTGTCATTAGTACAGTGACAGTGCATTTTTTAGCACTGATAACTGTATAGGTGTCACTGGTCCCCAAAAAAGTTTTACTTAGTGTAAAATTTGTCTGCTGCAATGTCGTAGTTCCCCCTAAAAATCCTTGATTGCCTCCATTACTAGTAAAAACAATAAAACAAAAAAAAATTCCATAAATACATCCCATACTTTGTAGACAAACCAATATACGCTTATTGGGATTTTTTTTACCAAAAATATGTAGCAGAATACATATTGGCCTAAATTGATGAAGACATTTCTCTCTAAATTTCTCTTGGATATGTTTTATAGCAGAAAGTAAAAAATCTTGTTTTTTTTCCAAAATTGTCTGTCTTTTTTTTGTTTATAGCGCAAACAGCAGAGGTGAGCAAATACCACCAAATACCCCCAAAAGAAAGCTCTATTTGTGAGAAAAAAAAAAACATAAAGTTTATTTGGGTACAGGGTCTGGCCATGAAGAGGGTAAACCCTTCCGGGGCTGAAGTGGTTAAACACTATATTCGAAACAAGCATTACCACATTGCACAATGCTGTGAATCTATCAGTTGGAGCACTGTGATTAGAAGAGAGAGCACAGAAATGGCCTCATCAATAATCTATTTTTCCTTATCCACTTATGCCCCATACACACGGTGGGAAATTCTGATGGAAAATGTCCGATCGGACCATGTTGTCGGAAAATCCACCCGTGTAGAAAAAAAGCGGGATCTCAGATTTTCCGACAACAAAATCCGATTGGACTTTTTTTCGATCGTGTGTCGAGAATTCCGACAGACAAAGTGCCACGCATGCTCAGATCAAATTAAGAGACCAAAGCTATTGGCTACTAGCCTCTACGTAGTTCCGTCATACGCAACGAACGTCACCACGTTCAGAATGATCAAATTTTCCGACAACTTAGTCCGACCATGTATATGCAACACCAGTGTCGTACAAAATCCGTCTGAAAGAATCCGACGGATTTTGTGGTCGGAATTTCCGACCGTGTGTAAGAGTCTTCACAAAGTTGTATTGCTTTGATAGCAATGGAGAAAAGTAAGGGGACAAAACTGAGTGAAGAGAATTAAAAAATGTTAAAATTAAAATAGTTTAAGCTGTGTATTTCTATGTTTGTCACCCCCCTTAAAAAGGGCTATTTTGTTGGTGAAGGAAATGTGCCATCAACACTAGCACTTGGACATGCAACAGCCCCCAATTAGAGTTAACATTTTACTGCCATCTGTCAGTGCCTGCATTATTATGACTATGCAATACAAAATTCACTCAGGGCACAGAATATTAAATAATTATCTGCTGTGTCCAAACTCAGCAGTGTTAAAAGCTCTGGCCTTCTGTAATTCTGTCCAGGAATATGAAATTTAAATAAATATCTTCCAAACTGATGACTTTCTACAAATGTAAAAGTTATATTTCTGCAGTGTTGCAGTTTGCTTTACGCTACTGCAATTTAGATCCCTGGTGAAGTATTCATAAGGGCCCTGTATCATATATCTCTTTTTATGTAACAGTACTTTTGAAATCGCACGGTAAGATTTCTGCAGGCCAACTTGAATTGCAAGTGCTTAACATTTTTTAGGAAATTGTCAATTAAAAAAATGTTTGTTTCCTTGTTTTTAAATAGATCAACTGTGTGCACAAATATATGTTGAAAATACTAGGCAGAGGAAAGGATTGCAATGCATAAATATTGTTTCTTGTAGTCTTTTTTATTTTACACTTTGCAAAACAGGCGTTGAGCTAAATTCTCTAGGTGGAAGACATAAAAACAGTCAGCCATATTTTATTTCTGCAGCTCTTCCATAATTTATTATTTAGGCTTGTGTGCCATCATAAAACCAAATACTCTTCAGTATAGCTTGAGAGAACTCATATTTTTTCACAAAAGGCTTTAAATCTAACCCGCAATTTTTTCTCCATTGGAGCCACAACAAATACTTTCTTTCAATGCTCCTGGGGGCTTTCTTTGTGCAGATTCAAACTGCAATCATTTGAAATCTATACAAAAAAACATTGCATTTTAAATCAAACATGCCATAAATAATTTTCTTTCCACAAATATAGAGTGGTTATCAATACATGTCATTCATTTTTCTGAAAGGACAAGGTTAGGGTAAATACAGTGAAAGCTACAAAACAAGCCGATTAATAATAACGAACATCATATTTGAAAAAATACTATGGAATTTTCATAAGAGTGCTAATTATTAATGCAGCACTTTCTACTGGTTAACAACTTAGTTTATTGATTGATATAGACAGATTTTATGACATCTAAAGCATATTGAGATAAGGCTGGAGCTCTGAAATTTGTAAAATGGATAAGAATTTGAGTAAACCTGATTTTACAGACTGAATGAAAAGTGTAGCAATAAGCAGAGATCATCAAGTCTTGCATTTCTTGTCTACCTTTCTGCTCAAGTAACAGAGGGTCTCATATCTTACAACTGTTTTCTACCTACTATTAATAAAATAATACTATTTACAGAGAACTGCCAAAACTGACTATAGTAAAGCATATGATTGAAGGTTAATCGTCCCATTATTTAGCAAGATTAATGTACCAACATCCCTAAAGTAAAATATAAGAAGAGGATGGAGATGTGGGGCTTTACGGGTACCTTATGAAAACATTTTCTTTTTTAGAGCAAAATATTCTGATACAAAAGTTTAAATGTGAAAAACATATTTTATTAAGACAAATAAGAAAAGGGTATTTGTAAAAAATGAACAAATATGCAAAGATCTATTATCTAAGGTTTATACACCTATTCCTATTATCGACATAGATTTTACAGAGTTCATTGATGCGTGGTCACATATTTAACAAGCTTCTACATATTTCGCCTATACAGGCTTCATCAGGAAGGTTGACATGATCACATAGAATTAAGACATTTTTTTGTGTAAAGGATGACTTCATTCACATATGGAACCTTGGGTGTATAACAAAAGAAAAACAAGAATTTTTAGAAAATTACATTAATTTCCAAACAAGCAGAGAGGTATTTAGTTAGATTTTTCTAAAAAACAACAAAAATATACTGTATGGAGACACAGAAAAAAATATGACATATACACCTTTTCCGAATGAGGTAAACCACCCCCACCCACATTCAAAACCTCAAAACCAAACACGAGAAGTCCCCTAAATACCCCATATTATCAAAGGATAGTGAAAGACGGCCCTACCTCTCATATCGGATCCTGTCCAAGAATATCCTCAGAGGGGTCTCATAGGGGACTAGTCAGATTCAAAACAGTCTCACAAGCAAAACACACACACGGATCCTACTGAGACGACGGGTGAATCACAGGGAGGGAGATATGGGGCTCAGTAAGGTACAGATGCCACGTTGGTTTTATTAAAAGCAATAATCTAATGAAGAAATTGCATAAATAGTTATATTGTATTAATAGAGAGAAAGAAACCAATAAATGTTTAGCCGAAAAAATCCATTTAAATTTAATGCTTACCGTTTCTTAACTATTCACAATAGTGTAGTTAGAAGGCTGACTGAGAGCTCGGATAAATAAGAGTGGAGGATATTCCGGCCCGCTGTCTATGATATTTACAAAAAGACACTTATTGGAATCAACTAGTTTGGTAGAATAATAAAGTAGTTTCTTTTGTACAGCATGTATATAAAGCATCACTGCTTATCTAAGTTGTTCTGTCTTGCATGAAAAAAAGAAGGGGCAAATCAGACATTTCAATGTCCTAACCATGCAGAGACTTATGATGTAGATGTATGGGATGTATTACGCAAACTCTGCTTCCAATGAGCTTTTGTCCTACAAAGGGATTTTAAGATAGTCATATTCTAAGGAGGCAAGTAAGACTGAAATATGAATTGTACAGTTTTAAAGGGCAGTATATAAGGGTGAATATCAGTATTTACCTTGGTATTATAACTGTGATCCTTCCGAGCTCCCGCACATCTCAACTGGGATGTGCGCTTTATAAAGCCCTCCCCATGGCGCCAAAACGGCGCGGGCGTCTGACGTCCCACCGCCATTTTGGCGCCAAGCGGACAAAGGGGGAGAGCCCCGTGTCGCGAGCAGCTACTACCGGAAATGACGTACCGGAAGTGCGGCTCCGGGTGACATGCCGTGCGGACAGTCCCTCGGAACAAAGACCAAAGGGCCCACACAGCAATGTGTCACAGGGATGCCGCAATGTGCAGCTCATTCGCGGCTATGGGGAGCCTCAGGGTGGACGCATGGTCGGAGTGCCATACACAGCCTCCCATAAAGAGGGAAGGAAGAGAGCAACTCCACCATGCATCCTTGGGTGTCCATGTGATCACCCATATAAGTATCATCCCGATAGGAACGTCTGTCACACCATTCAATCACTCACTCACCAAATATATCCCCTGGTGTTATTCGACATATCAAATGTGGGGTAGAGGGCAAAAAAAATAAAAAAATTGAGCTTATTAAAGATTTGCAATTATTCGCAAGAAGATTGATGTATAAGGTACTGTACGATAAGGATTCCATCATGACAACAGACCAGGGTGGACATAATGTTATGCCACCTGATGTCACATTTGAAGATTTACGAGCCCTACAGGACTTAATGGACCTATGGGACGAAAGTAACCCTGAAGAGACTGGATGGGTGTTTAAACCCACAGATGCCGGTTCTACTTCTGCCAAAACATCGATCCCCAATCCTTCGACTCCCCTCCCATGGACTCTTCCTTCCGTTCCAATACGAGAGTAACCGAAATCATATCGACCCAAATCACGCTCATTTCCTGTATTACAAGGTAACTCTAATATATGGGCTTTTGTGATTCAGGTATCCAAAGAATTTAAAAAAAAATTGGTACACAGGACCTCAATTGAACTTACCGGATGATTGGAAGAAAGCCCTCCATAAACTGCATTTAAACAAAAACATTGTTATAAAATCGTCCGATAAAGGTTGAAATCTTGTCCTTATGGACACTAAGTTCTATGAGAAAATGTGTTTAGACATTATTAGCAATGACAAATGGTACAAAGCCATTCCCAAAGCACATGCCAACTACTATGCACGGCTATATCAAACCATAATAGCAAAAGCCTATAATTCTGGTCTTATAGACCAAAACACATATAAATATTTGGATGTAGTCGATTTCAGAATTCCGACTTTTTATGCACTTCCGAAGGTGCACCAAAATTTAACAAACCCTCCAGGTCGGCCCATGATATCTGGTTGCGGTTCTTTAACCGAAAAGGCAAGTCAACTCATAGATGAGTACCTCTATGTACATGTGAAGGGTCTGTTTTCATATGTAAAAGATACGATAGAACTTTTAAAAACTGTGGATGGTGTGGAAGTCCCCCCTGAGTGCTGGCTAGTAGCCATAGATATAGAAGCACTGTACAACTCCATACCACATAAAAGAGGGGTGGAAGTTGTACAGAGTTTTCTGAGTGAGCGGGACCTGGATTCCCGGAAATATAATGACTTTATCGTGGAACTTTTAGAGTTTGTACTGACACATAACGTTTTCACATTTGGAGACTCCCACTACCTCCAGGTGCAGGGTGTCGCAATGGGGGCCCAATGTGCGCCCTCATATGCAAACCTGTACCTGGGGGGGTGGGAGCGTGATCTTTTTTCTAATGAGGCCTCGTCTATATATGTGTGCCAAATTGCGGCTTGGCACAGATATATAGACGACGTTTTCATGATTTGGGCGGGATCACCATCTGATCTTGAGTTATTTTTGGCAAGTTTACAAATTAATACATATAATCTCAAATTTACTCATACTATGAATCAATCAAGAATTACATTTTTGGATGTAGAAATTTATGTAAACGACCAAGGAACATTGAGCTCCACCCTTTATAGGAAACCTTCGGCAGGTAACAGCTTACTGCATGCCAACAGCTCACACCCTCAGCATCTTATTAAGAGCATCCCATATAGTCAATTTCTGAGATTGAAAAGAAATTGCACAGATACTAAGGACTTTCAAAAAGAGGCTAATCTCTTACGAGACCGCCTTTTAGCAAGAGGATACAGTAAGACGTGTTTAAGAAAAGCATTCAATAGGGTAAAACTCCAAGATCGAGCTACATTACTCTACAAACCTAGAAGGGAAAAGACTTCAACTTCAACTAGAATAATTACAAAGTATAACAGACAACATGGTAAGATACGCAGCATTTACAATAAATACTGGTATCTTTTAACCGCTGATGCAAAAGTTTCCAAGTTCATTAAACCATTTCCTGAGATAACATTTAAACGCTCCCAATCTATTAAAGACAAACTTGTAAAAAGTCACTACAAAAAGCCATCGGTAGAAAAACGCAGCACCGTTGGAACATACCCATGCGGCAAATGCAATTTTTGCCCATATATTTTAGAGGGCAAAAACATTCTGCTTCCAAACAACGAAACTTGGATCCCTAAATATAGAACGAATTGTTTATCAATTGGTTCAGTCTATCTAATGAAGTGCCTATGTGGAGCCTTTTATGTAGGGAAGACAAAAAGACCATTATTCTGTCGCATTAGAGATCATGTATCCCTTATACAGAAACGAAAAATGGAAACACCTATAAGTCGGCATGTGGGACTATACCACAAATTTGATTTAAAATTTATAGGTTTTTTCAGTTTGGAACATTTGCCACAACATGAACGTAGACAATAGACAATAGACTGCTACAGTTAGAAAGTCGCTGGATATACCTATTACAAGCGACACGCCATCCAGGATTAAATGAAGGGATTAGCTTTAAGCCCTTTCTTTGATGTGTGGCATTTGCCCCATTGGCGTTACCACCGATGGTTTGTCCTGATCTGCCTTTGGCGATATGCCCAATGACCCAGCCGTGATGTGTTCTCTCAGGGGTGTCACCATGCCACATCACATTTCACCATACATCAATATATTTGCCCTCTACCCCTCCCCATCCCTCCCCCCCTTCTTACCTCCTGCTTCCCTTTTTGGCCCTCTCCCTCTCCCCATCCCTCCCCCCTTCTTACCTTTTGCTTCCCTCTTTGGCCCGGGGATTTCACTGGGTCCAGCCATTTCATGATGTGGCAAGTTAGATGGAACCTGTTCTGTACACACATGTATACGTGTATGCGTATAATTAATATCATGTATTATTGTTCTGTATTTTTATATTTTCTTTATTTTCTTTTTTCGTTTCTATTTTTTGATTATTCATGAAACTGATACGAACAATACCTGTATGTATAAAAAATTTAACAAATTGGTAGACACATTTGATATGTCGAATAACACCAGGGGATATATTTGGTGAGTGAGTGATTGAATGGTGTGACAGACGTTCCTATCGGGATGATACTTATATGGGTGATCACATGGACACCCAAGGATGCATGGTGGAGTTCCTCGCTTCCTTCCCTCTTTATGGGAGGCTGTGTATGGCACTCCGACCATGCGTCCACCCTGAGGCTCCCCATAGCCGCGAATGAGCTGCACATTGCGGCATCCCTGTGACACATTGCTGTGTGGGCCCTTTGGTCTTTGTCCCGAGGGACTGTCCGCACGGCATGTCACCCGGAGCCGCACTTCCGGTACGTCATTTCCGGTAGTAGCTGCTCGCGACGCGGGTCCCTCCCCCTTTGTCCGCTTGGCGCCAAAACGGCGGTGTGACGTCAGACGCCCGCGCCGTTTTGGCGCCATGGGGAGGGCTTTATAAAGAGCACATCCCAGTTGAGATGTGCGGGAGCTCGGAAGGATCACAGTTATAATACCAAGGTAAATACTGATATTCACCCTTATATACTGCCCTTTAAAACTGTACAATTCATATTTCAGTCTTACTTGCCTCCCTAGAATATGACTATATTAAAATCCCTTTGTAGGAAAAAAGCTCATTGGAAGCAGAGTTTGGGTAATACATCCCATACATCTACATCATAAGTTTCTGCATGGTTAGGACATTGAAATGTCTGATTTGCCCCTTCTTTTTTTCATGCAAGACAGAACAACTTAGGTAAGCAGTGATGCTTTATATACATGCTGTACAAAATAAACTACTTTATTATTCTACCAAACTAGTTGATTCCAATAAGTGTCTTTTTGTAAATATGATAGACAGCGGGCCGGAATATCCTCCACTCTTATTTATCCGAGCTCTCAGTCAGCCTTCTAACTACACTATTGTGAATAGTTTAGAAACGGTAAGCATTAAATTTAAATGGATTTTTTCGGCTAAACATTTATTGGTTTCTTTCTCTCTTTAAATATTAATACAATATAACTATTTATGCCATTTCTTCATTAGATTATTGCTTTTAATAAAACCAACATGGCATCTGTACCTTACTGAGCCCCATATCTCCCTCCCTGTGATTCACCCGTCGTCTCAGTAGGATCCGTGTGTGTGTTTTGCTTGTGAGACTGTTTTGAATCTGACTAGTCCCCTATGAGACCCCTCTGAGGATATTCTAGGACAGGATCCGATATGAGAGGTAGGGCCGTCTTTCACTATCCTTTGATAATATGGGGTATTTAGGGGACTTCTCGTGTTTGGTTTTGAGGTTTTGAATGTGGGTGGGGGTGGTTTACCTCATTCGGAAAAGGTGTATATGTCATATTTTTTTCTGTGTCTCCATACAGTATATTTTTGTTGTTTTTTAGAAAAATCTAACTAAATACCTCTCTGCTTGTTTGGAAATTAATGTAATTTTCTAAAAATTCTTGTTTTTCTTTTGTTATACACCCAAGGTTCCATATGTGAATGAAGTCATCCTTTACACAAAAAAATTTCTTAATTCTATGTGATCATGTCAACCTTCCTGATGAAGCCTGTATAGGCGAAACATGTAGAAGCTTGTTGAATATGTGACCACGCATCAATGAACTCTGTAAAATCTATGTCGATAATAGGAATAGGTGTATAAACCTTAGATAATAGATCTTTGCATATTTGTTCATTTTTTTACAAATACCCTTTTCTTATTTGTCTTAATAAAATATGTTTTTCACATTTAAACTTTTGTATCAGAATATTTTGCTCTAAAAAAGAAAATGTTTTCATAAGGTACCCGTAAAGTCCCACATCTCCATCCTCTTCTTATATTTTGCCAAAACTGACTGTGACAGACCTAGCCGGGATACAGGCTTTTTGAGAGGACTAAATGCAAGCCTCCTGCCAACCGATTATGGGCCCTGGATTTTAAGGGGCACAGGGTGAAGGAAAACCCCAACCCCAGTCAGATTCAATGCTGTATATATGTGTCATGAACTCAAGATGTTTTTTTTTTTTTCAAAATGTTTTTATTGAGATAACAAAATAGAAAGGCATACATACAAAGTATCGTAAGTCAATTTTACAGAAACTACACAAGATCCAGTACATAGGAGATCTAGAGGGAAAACATATGCAAGCAAAAGGATTTGGTGAGTAACAATTGGGTGAGACCTCTACTTGGTAGGAAATGTGAAGCAGATTAGACAGAAAATATCCGTTCGATGTATGCTGTCTAGTAAACATTCAATGTAGAACAAAAGACCGTAAGGATCTGAGTAATAACCCTAATGGGTAACAACTGGGGGAGGGGGAGAATAAACAGGTAGGTGTAGAGGGGGGGGGGAGTTGCAGGCTTCAAAGGGAGCAGCCTCATAGGAGAGGGGGCTTCAGAGAAAGTCCACCTATCATAATGTTTTTTTACAAGGTATTAGCTAAGAAGGCTGTATGGGTTACGGATCCTCCGGGATTGGCTCATCATAGGAGAAAGAAAGTGTGTGAAGATCCAGTTGGTCGTTCGAGGAGAGAGTTGAGGAGATGAACAATTGCCATCTGTTGAGGAAACGGGATCTAGATTTGGGGTTCTTGAAATCCGTGAGGAGTCGTTCTTTGTAGAGGAGGCCGACACAGTCCTTTTTGAGTTGGGTAATGGGTGGGCTTTGAGGTGAAATCCAGTGTCTGAGGATGAGTCTTCTTGCGATGAGTAAGCATAGCAAGATCCAGTCTTTAGAGGGTGGTTTGGGGGCCGTCCCCTGAAGGGATGTGGCATTGGAGGAGGAAGGTGACCAAGGTAGCAGAAAGGGGTCCCAGAAACCAAAAATCAAGAGGAGAGGGTCTTTGGGGAGTTTTAATAGCGTGACTTTGAATATGAAGGAGATAACTTGATCCCAAAAGGAGGAGATGAAAGAGCAGGACCAGAATCGATGTGTTAGTGAAGGTTTGGAGGCTGAGCATAGGGGGCATGAGACTCCATCCTTCTTGGATTTGGGTGAGAGGAAGGGAATGTAAGCTCGGTGTGTTATTTTTAGCTGGGTTT
Source organism: Lithobates sylvaticus (assembly GCA_028564925.1). NCBI lineage: Eukaryota > Metazoa > Chordata > Amphibia > Anura > Ranidae > Lithobates > Lithobates sylvaticus. The sequence continues at coordinate 143,201,128 of CM053028.1, read as the reverse complement.
CCCCTCCATGTTTCATTGGGAGTGAGACGGAGAACCTTGCGAAGGCCAGATAGTATTTTTTCGATGAGATTAGGGTCGGGGAAGTCTTTGTCCCAGTTGGCTATGGAAGTAGAGGAGAGAGGGGGTGAGGTTTCAAGTAAAAGAGGTTTGTAGATGTCTGAAATTGTGAAGCGACCATTCTTCAACAGCCGATCCAAGAAACTTTGTTTAAACCTCAAAGATTCTTTTTTGCAGGTATTAGTTATGAAGCTGACACACTGATTGTAGTGGAACCTATGGGAAGGGGGTAAGGAGAATTGGGTGGACACCTCTGCGAATGGAAGAATCTTTCCCGTTGTGTGGTCACAGAGTGCCGAAAATTTTAACAGGCCATGCTCCTGCCATATGGCAAAAGGTTTGCTGTGTGTACCAGGGATAAAACCAGGGTTACCTTGGATGGGTAGGTAGAGGGAGAAGTAGGATGGGAGCTTAAGGATTTTTCTAACCTCCCTCCAAGCCAGGGCTGTGTCGCGTAGTAGGAGATTATGTTGAAGTGGGAGGGGAATAGTTTTCCACCTGCAATGTAGGAGGGCCACTAGGGAATAAGGGTGAGCCATTTCAGTCTCCAGTGCAAAGTTGGAGTGCCGGGGTTGTTGAACCAGCCAGTCGAGGCTAGTCCTTATTAAGCAGGCCAGATTATATAGTCTTATATGTGGCAAGCTAATACCCCCCATCGCTCCTGGGCAGGTGCAGTTTTCCGAAGGCAATACGTGGTCTTTTGCCATGCCAGAGAAATTTGGAAATTTTAGAATTGAGAGCTGTGATGTCACTGTGTCTCAGCAGTAGCAGGATAGTTTGCATGGGATACAATAGTCTGGCGAAGTTGACCATTTTGACAAGGTGGCACCTTCCCAAGAGCGATAGGGGGAGATCCATCCAGTTCGACAGTTCCTGTGAGATTTTGCTGAATAGAGGGGGGTAATTAAGATGGTAAAGAGAGGAGGGCAGTTTCCCTATCTTGATCCCGAGGTATGTGATGTGAGACGTGGCAACTTGAAAGAGAGAGTTATTTGACCAAGGGGGTATAGGTTTATCACCGATAGGGAGAATTTCACTTTTAGAGTAATTTATGCGGAGACCCGAGCAAGTTCTAAAGTTGTCAAAGATGCTTTTGATTGTTAAAATGTCGGCTGGGGGGTTAGACGTGAAAATGAGGACATCATCTGCGAAGAGTGATGTACGCAGTTCCGTGGAGCCTACCGTGATGCCGTTGATAGGAGCATTGAGAGTCAGGAATCTAGAGAGGGGTTCTAAAGCAATGTTGAATAGCAAGGGGGATAGAGGGCACCCCTGTCGAGTACCTTTGTGGAGGCGTAATTCTTCTGAGAGAATACCTGCTGCAACTAACTTAGCTGAGGGTGACGTATACATTGAATTAATAAGGTGACAGAAAGGGCCGCTGAAGCCCATTTTGGAAAGTGATAGTTCTAGCCAATTGAAATTTACATTGTCAAAGGCTTTTTCTGCGTCTAGGGTGATTATAGCATAATCACCTTTGGGATCCTGTTTGGCTTGTTCGAGGGCTAGTAACACCTTACGAATGCTTAGGGTGGCAGTACGTCCTTTCACGAAGCCAGATTGGGCAGGGTGGATGAGGTCGGGGAGGATTATAGCTAATCTGGAGGCCACTATTTTGGATAGGATTTTGACATCCACATTAAGTAGGGAAATGGGCATGTAAGAGCCTGGTTCTAAGGGGTCCTTGCCTTTTTTTGCAAGAAGCTTGATAATTGCTTGATTGCCCGTGGGGAGATAGGGGCCACCGGCCCAAATGCCGGAATATACGGAATGAAGCATAGGTATCGTTATATCTGGGTGTGTTTTATAAAATTTGCTAGTAAAGCCGTCGGGGCCAGGGGCTTTCGAGGGTCGCAGATTTCTAATGGCTAGTGTTATTTTGTGTGTCGTAATGGGGGCATTAAGGGATTCTAGCTGGGTGGGAGAGATGGTAGGGAGGTGCATTTTGTCCAAGAAGGAGCGAGCAGCGTCTTTGTCAATAGGGTCTGGGCCATATAGGGCCGTGTAAAAGTCCAGCATGTTTTTTTTAATTTTTGGGGGAGTAGAGTGAACTTTCCCCTGGTGGTCTCTGAGCGAGGTGATGTGAGTCGGTCGGAAAGATCCCTTGCAGAGCCTAGAAAGTAGTTTCCCGGACTTGTTCCCAAACTTGTGGAAGGTGGCGTCTAGGTGGGCTTTTTTTGTGAGTTCAAGGGTGGTTGCCCAAGCATCAAAAGAGGCTTTAGCTGCCGTCCATTCATCCCTGTCGGTGGAGGAGTTGGAGGTGACAAGTTTGAGTTGCGCACTGTGTAGTCTAGTGCTGGCCAACTTGAATTTAGATAGCGTTGTTCTTTTAAAGGTAGTGGCATATGATATGATCCCGCCCCTCAGGAAGGCCTTACCAGCATCCCAGAGAAGGTTTGGGTCGCTGGAGTATAAGGCATTGGCTGAGGAGAATTCTTCCCAGGAGCGCATCAAGTAGTTTTGAAAGTCAGTGTTGTTGTGTAAGAATGAGGGGAAGCGCCAGAGGTTGGGATGAGGTGGGAGATCTAGTTAATCAAGGGTGAGTGATATCGGGGCATGGTCGGAAATGGCAATGTCTTCTATCCCGGTGTCGGAAATAAAGGGAATAAGGTTGTCGGAGCCGAAGAAATAGTCGATTCTGGTCAAGGTCTTGTGAGGGTTGGAGTAAAAGGTAAAGGCCCTGTCTGTTGGATGTGATAATCGCCACAGGTCTGAGAGGCGTAGGGAGTCTATGGTCCATGCGAAAAAGGTGGGGGTGGAAGGAGAGGGATTTATTGCTGCGGGCTTTAGTGCTGACCTGTCATCTGTGAGATGCATGATGTCATTGAAGTCTCCCCCAATCAGGTGAGGTAGGTGGGAGGGGGTAAGGAGTAGTGAGGACAATAGGCAATAGAAGGATTTTGTTGGATTATTAGGGGCATAAACGTTCGATATTATTAGCTCCTTTGAGCCGATTCTGATTTGGATTGAAATAAAGCGTCCCTGGTCGTCTGTGTTAGTGGAGAGAATGGAGCATGGGAGGTTTCTATGAATCAATAAGAGGACACCAGCTTTGCGCCCCACTGATTCCGAACCCAAGACTGTTCCCACCCACAGTTTCTGCATTCGATGGAAGTCAGATGTGTGAAGGTGAGTTTCCTGGAGTAGCGCTATGTCGGTTTTTAGCCGTTTAAGATGACGAAGGATCTTCATTCTCTTGTGAGGAGAACGGAGACCCTTTACATTCCATGAAATTACCCTAAGATTTTTAAGGGGAACCGTGATCATTGTGTTGAATGGTGAATATTGGAGACTCGCATGAAATATGGAGTGAGAGCTGTCGGCTATTGTAAATACGATGTATGTGGAAGTGCAACAGAGGAGGGGTGGGAAGGGGGAGGAGGGTGTAAGGAACCAAACAGGGAACCATAACAAGAGTAGAGCAGACGTAGTCATGGACTTCACTTTTTTTCCGCATGAGTTCACTGTGCAAGCGGCTCCCCAGACAGGACCCTAAATAAAGGAGGGAGCTAGCAGGGGTGCCTGAGAGCCCAGGAACCAGTGATATGAGGCTCGGGGGGTCCGATTCATACTAGAAGAGGGAGTAGGTGAAGCACAGTGAATTCAAATGGGAAAAAGGACATTTAGTAGATAAAGCCATTAAAGCGTCAGTGCAATTCTATTCCTTAAAACCCAGAACATTTGAGCACAACATCGGGGCATACAATTAAATATAGCGTTATGACAATTGCCGATGACTCTGAGATCGCGGACCTGTCAGTGGCCTTGACTGGAGTAAACCCAAATCCAGATCCAAACCCGATATGGATTTGAATGTTGATTCAAGTCAACCCCCAATTTTAAGATCCCAGTGCCATGGGGGCTGCGGATAGCAAAACGAGGAAGATAATATCATACCAGAAACAAAAAAGAATACATGAGAAAAGATAGTCATATAAGCGCGTGCCCAGTGGAATTGCAGGAACAGTGGGAGTCGAAGTATAGAGACTGGGTGGGAGCAGCATAGCGTCCATAGGGAACAATATGGGAGTGTTGATCAGTGGCCAGTTCTAGGCGGCTGAGGGGTATACCCTACAGCAGAGTAGGCCAGGTCGTTCGGAGGATGAGGGGGGGTGGGGCGAACAAGCAGTTGTATGTAGAGAGTGAGAAAAAAGAAAAGGTGGCGAAATAAAAATATACGACCTGGAGTAGAGGAAGGCAAGACTATCGTCAGAGCCAAGAGTTCAGCAGTTCAACGGAGAGCGCTTCTGTTGCGATGATCTGGAGCAGAAGATCTAAAGCGCTTGGGAGAATCTTTACGGGGGCTTCTTTGTTCCAGAGAGCGGAGGCCTGTGGCAGACTTGGAAGGCGTCTGGTGAAGAGAGTCCGGACGGAGAGAACGCATGAAGGATTCTGCTTCTGAAGGGTCTTGAAAGGAGAGTTGGTCCCCATTCGGTGATTTAAGGCGTAAGATCGCAGGGAAGGCCAAGGTGAATTTTATTTGTTGCTTGAACAATTCGGAACAAACCGGTTGGAAGGTCTTCCTCTTTTTTGAGACTTCGATCGAGTAGTCAGCAAAAATAAGGATTTTCACTTCATCAATTTGAAGAGCTGGAGATTGCCGGAATTCTTGGAGAAGAGCTGATTTGTCTGCGTAATTTAGGTATTTGGCAATGATGAGTTGCGGGGATTTGCGTTCGGGTTTGAGGGAGCCCATCCGGTGTGCGCGCTCCACCGTGAAAGGACCCACGAGGCCCATAGCTTCAGGGATGCGTTTGGAGCAGAAATCCGTGAGGGCCGCATTGGGTAGCGACTCAGGGACGCCTACGAATCGCAAGTTGCTCCTTCTGGATCTGTTCTCCAAATCTTCCAACTTCTGGATGATGTATTGGTTGGTTTTAACTTAGGAGTGTTCAGTGGCTTGTGCCTGATAAAGCTCATCCTCTACTTCAGATAGACGATTCTCAATTTCGTTTAACCTAGTGGTGTGTTCAGACAGCTGGGCTTTGATCTGTTTCATGCCGGCATTGACTGCCTTTTCAACAGAGGCTGCGATCATAGGGGTCAGGAGAGCAGCCACTGCCTGTGCTATACGTTGAGTTTGGCCGTCCTCCAAAAGGGGGACATCTGTGATGTGGATCCCTGAAGGAGAGATGTTGGGGGGTGGTAGATTTGTGGTCTGGGGTGCTGAGGGAGGTGAGGCTGAATCTGCCTGGCTTGTGCATCCACTAACCTCCATGTCAGCTGAGTCCGGAACCGTTGCTGCAGATGCGCAGGCCGGAGCGGCAGGAGAGTAGGCCGGAGCCGGGGGCTCGATTTGCGGCCTGTCCGGCGGGGCCGTGACGGCCGCGTACGAACGGGCGCCGGTTCTCTCGACGAAGCGATCCATCCGTGCCCGCAGGTGACAGGGGACCTCCGGAGGTGTCTGGTAAGCTGCGGGGGCCCTCAGGCTGTGCTTTATAGGCCGATTTGAGGGTACCTGGAGCGGGAGCTGAGGAGAGGCGCAGTTACCTCATGCGGCGCCGGAACCGGAAGTCAACTCAAGATGTTAATTGAGAGGGCTGATTACATTGTCCTCTGTACAATGTAGTAGACGGTCCGTCTGTTACTGGTGGTCTCCTGCTATTGTGATACAATGTCGTGTGGTTGTAATTATGATAATTTATAATCAACTGTGTTTAGCTCAGTGACAACAAGTCTGGCCTGTAGTGAAATCCTGAGTCACATCGGCTGCTTAAAGGGATTAGTTAATTAGTTTATGTTAAGTTGTTACAAGTGAATTGTTAGAGTAATATGAGCAGGAGGGGGGATCTCCTCTTCTACTGTATATAAATGTCAGTTTGGTTTTGTAATAAAACAGTCCATGTTGGCACTAAGCAAGTGTCATCTCGTTTGGTGCTTGGGAGCGGTTGGAATATCTGATATCTATATCCAGACTGGGAGGAAGTGATATATGACGAACGCACTCAAGAGGAGTGTAGGGACGTTCCGTCACACTGACTTTTTAAAATTACTTTACCTGTGATGTGTATAAGCTTGAATATACGCTAAAACATTGACTTTTAAAGCCCTCTTGAAAGGTATATGTAGCACCCTCCTGGTTAGGTTGCTAGTAGTGTTGGGGCAAATTTTGTTTTTGGCTCCCCTTTAGCCACTGAGCGAAGTTTGATTGCTTTCGGCTGTTTTGGGCTCTGCTGGTTGCAGGTTCGACTGCTTCCCCATGGTTTTTGGTTGGAAGAGGCAGACCCTCAACTTGCATATTCATACAGCCTCGGCCAATCCCTGGAAGCAAGAATGGCCAGTTGGGGGCTGAGGTATGTATAAATAGGCTGGGGCCTAGAACAGCAGGGTCCTTGTCCTGGTGGAGAACACCCAGCCTGAGGGCTGTGGTGCTCTGGGTCACTTAGTTGAAGTTTAGAGGAGGCCATCAGGGTCCTAGCTGTAGGACATCTGAGGGATCCATGTCTAAAGTTGCTGGGAGCCATTTGAAGGAAGTCCACAGAGGATCTAAATTGGAGGCTCACAGTACCAAACCGAAGCTGTCTGGTACTGCAGGAAAGCATTCAAGTACCCAGGGCACAGTCAATACAAGCCTGAAAGAGATCCTAAAGACTGCCCTTGTTAACTTTTGGAGAGACTGTTCCAGATTTGCTGGCTCGGGTTTCCTCTTGCGTTGGAGTCCCGTGAGCTGTAGTTCACTTATCACTAGCCTCAAGAGGGTTTTTACCCTGAAGAACCATATAGAGTGTCCGTCATTATGTTTTTCACTACATTTGGAGTATTCCAGGGCTTACCCCATACCCTACCCTAATCCTCAAGCAATAAATCTAGAAAGACACTTCCTGCTTGGTTGGAGCTTCCGGAGGCCGCTCCTTTGAGGGGGGGAACTGCCAGGAAAGGTTCCACCCACTGATGATACTGTCTGACATTTGGCGTGCAGTACTGTGGTCCACCAGCAGGTGTCTCCTGGGAGTCTGGAACCTCCTGGGGATCTGTCCCCTGTTAGTAGTATTATATGATCCTTGGGCCGCAGTACTGACATCCACCAGCGGGTGGTTCCTGGCAGTGTGGGGCTGACATCATCTCCTGCAATTAGGCATCACCTGAGTAATTGCAGGAGGTGTGTATAAGTACCCAGAAGACACACTGATGCCTTGCCTTGGTATCTTCCTTGCACCCTGAACCTGTTCCTGATCCTATTCCTGTCTGTTACCTGAATCCTGGACCCTGAGCCTTGTACCAGACCCCTCCCTCCTGTGATCCATCCATCTTCTCCTTGTCCTGTTTGTCTTCCTTACCCAGCTGCTGACCCCCCGTTGTCGATCCTGGCATGGCCCTGTTTATGATTCTGGTATTCCCCTTTACTTGTGTATATTTGTCTGTTATTTGTGGGTTTCTGTTGGTGGTTGTTTGGTTGCACATTGTAATAAATTGGCAGTGGTTGTATTTATTCACTTATCTTAATAAATTATATATTTTCACCTTATCTGTGTTTGTTCCTCTGTGGCTGTCCACACAGTTCTGGTCACACCTGATACGTGACACTCTGTTCTCCACCTCCTGTACCATGTCCGCAGCCTCTGTCCTCCACCTCCTGTACCATGTCCGCAGCCTTTGTCCTCTACCTCCTGTACCATGTCAGCAGCATCTCTCCTCCACCTCCTGTACCATGTCTGCAGCCTCTGTCCTCCACCTCCTGTACCATGTCTGCAGCCTCTGTCCTCCACCACCTGTACCATGTCCGCAGCCTCTGTCCCCCACCTCCTGTACCATGTCCGCAGCCTATGTCCTCCACCTCCTGTACCATATCCGCAGCTTCTATCCTCTACCTCCTGTATCATCTCTGCAGCATCTGACCATCTCTTGTATCATGTCTGCAGTCTCTGAGGGGGAGTTTGGAGAGGAGTCAAGAGTGGGAACACTGCCGGGATGGGGGTCACGAGAGAAAACAAACATGTGTGCACTGTGGAGAGGAAACTATAGGATAAAACCAGAGCCGCCAAGCTGGAGCCTTCTGACTGAGCCCTGCACGGTGCACCTGAGCGAATGTAAGTGACAGTGTTGCCAGGCCAGTCTGAGGGGGGTTGCTGATGTAAGGGGGGAGTGAATACAATAATGTAAGGGGGCACTGATACAAAGGTCCCCCCTTATTTTAGTAACACCTCCCTTTTCACTCCCCCCTTACATCAGCAACCCCCCTCAGACTGGCCTGGCGGCACTGTCACTTACCTTCGCTCAGGTGCACCGTGCAGAGCTCAGTCAGAAGGCTCCAGCTTGGCGGCTCTGGTTTTATCCTATAGTTTCCTCTCCACAGTGCACACATGTCTGATTTCTCAGACTCCTTGACTCACTCTTGACGCCAAATGTCAGACAGTATCATCAGTGGGTGGAACCTTTACTGACAGTACCCCTCCCCCCCCTCAAAGGAGCGGCCTCCGGAAGCTCCAACTAGCCGCTGCTGAGAAAAGCCCATGATATCAAGCCGGACAACGGATGGAGGTACATCAAGCCGGGCAGCGGGCACATCAAGTCAGACAGCAGGCACATCAAAGCAGATAGCGGACTCTGGATCATCTGATGGGCAGCAGGCTCCGGGTCATCGGGCTGGGCAGCAGGCTCCAGGTCATTGAGCTGGGCAGCAGGCTCTGATTCATTGGGCTGGGCAGCAGGCTCCAGGTCATCGAGCTGTGGAACAGGCTCCGGGTCATCAAGCTGGGCGGTAAGCATGGGCACTTCAAGCTGGGCAGCAGGCACGGGTACATCAAGATGGGTAGCAGACAGTGGCACATCAGGCTTGGCAGCATGGGCCCTTCAAGCTGGGCAGCAAGCACGGATTCATCAAGATGGGTAGCAGACAGTGGCACATCAGGCTGGGCAGCAGACAGTGGCACATCAGGCTGGGCAGCAGACAGGAACACATCAGGCTGGGCAGCAGACAGAGGCTTGTCAGGCTGGGCAGCAGACAGGAACACATCAGGCTGGGCAGCAGGCCGGAACACATCAGGCTGAAACTTTGGCACTGGCTCTTCAGGCTGGAACGCTGGCATTGGCTCTTCAGGCTGGAACGCTGGCACTGGCTCTTCAGGCTGGAACGCTGGCACCGGCTCTTCATGCTGGAAAGCTGGCACCGGCTCTTCAGGCTGGAACGCTGGCACCAGTTCTTCAGGCCAGAACGCTGGCACCAGTTCTTCAGGCCAGAACGCTGGCACCAGCTCGTCAGGCTGGAACGCTGGCTCTGGCTCTTCAGGCTTGGACGCTGGCTTTGGCTCTTCAGGCTGGGACGCTGGCATTGGCTCTTCAGGCTGGGATGCTGGCACTGACACCTCAGGCTGGAACTCTGGCACCTCAGGCTGGAACTCTGGCACCTCAGGCTGGAATAGATTGGTGGGTGTGGAGGCAGGTTGGGTTAATGGCATGATCGTTTTGGTTGAGAAAATAATTTTGTTTTTCTTTGGCTTAGTCACTGAAGTTCTGTAGGTGGGGGTGCAGCAGACTGGAAAGGAGGATTGGGATATGGCAGAGAAGAGGTAACAGTAGCTGGGGGAAGTTCTTGTGGATTTGTAGGCAGCTGAGAAGAGGCAGGTGGGTTGAATGCAGGATAGGTACAGGGAGCAGAGACCGGATATGAGTATTTGGTTGGGAGAAGGGTGTACTGCGCTGCGACTGAAGTTGTCATGGGTGAAGGGGAAAAAGAGATTTGGGCTGGCAGGTGTCTGATGGCAGAAGTGGTTAGTTGTGGGTTGGGTGGGGCTGATTGTAGCATATCAGACCTTGCTAAGAGTATTGGTTGCACAAACTGTAAGTTACATTCTGCCTGTCTGACCAGGGACTGAACAGACTCAATGCACTCTGTTGTCATTTGTTGTGAGCAGGCTGAATAGTGTTCACTAGGGATGGGCCCGGTGCTCGATGCGAACCCACGTTCGCATCAAGCACCGGGCGTTCACTCGCTTGGCGAGCCCAGAACTATTTGGGCCGTTCGCATCACTATTGTGTGATGCGAGCGGCCCCGCAATGCATTGCGGCCGGCGCGGCCGGCGCGGCCGGCGCAGTGCATTGCTGGCTGATGATTGGCCAAGCATGCACTATGACCCCGCATGCTTGGCCAATCACAGCGCCGGAAACTCGGAGAGCAATAATTGGCTACAGGCAGGACGCCTGTAGCCAATTAAAGCTCAGGGGCTTTAGTACACGCCCCACCATTTAAAAGGCCGCCACGCCATCGGCGCCAGTCACATGAGTTCCGGCTTTAGGAGAGATCAGGCTGATTCTGTGTCTTTGCTTGATTCATTGCTACAGAACGATTTGCTCTTCTTTGCTAAACCATAGGCTATTTATTTGCTAAACCATTGCTACCTGTCATTGATCGTCCATTGCTGCTGGTTAGTGTGTTATTAGCTGCTGCTGGGGATTAGTCTGGTGCGTGTTTTACTGTTAGTACAGTATTTCAGTAGTACCAACCGCAGTGCTGTTAGCACAGCATTGCACCCCAAAAGCACCCATAGGACTTCTAGTGTGTTAGTGGCAGCAAACAGAGCTCCTATATTTTCTTCCCAGAAGCACCCATAGGACTTCTAGTGTGTTAGTGGCATCACACAGAGCTCCCATATTTTCTTCCCAGAAGCACCCATAGGACTTCTAGTGTGTTAGTGGCATCACACAGAGATCCCATATTTTCTTCCCAGAAGCACCCATAGGACTTCTAGTGTGTTAGTGTCATCACACAGAGCTCCCATATTTTTTCCCAGAAGCACCCATAGGACTTCTAGTGTGTTAGTGGCATCACACAGTGCTCCCATATTTTCTTCCCAGAAGGACCCATAGGACTTCTAGTGTGTTAGTGGCATCACACAGAGCTCCCATATTTTCTTCCCAGAAGCACCCATAGGACTTCTAGTGTGTTAGTGGCATCACACAGAGCTCCCATATTTTCTTCCCAGAAGCACCCATAGGACTTCTAGTGTGTTAGTGTCATCACACAGAGCTCCCATATTTTCTTCCCAGAAGCACCCATAGGACTTCTAGTGTGTTAGTGGCATCACACAGAGCTCCCATATTTTCTTCCCAGAAGCACCCATAGGACTTCTAGTGTGTTAGTGGCATCACACAGAGCTCCCATATTTTCTTCCCAGAAGCACCCATAGGACTTCAAGTGTGTTAGTGGCATCACACAGAGCTCCCATATTTTCTTCCCAGAAGCACCCATAGGACTTCTAGTGTGTTAGTGGCATCACACAGAGCTCCCATATTTTCTTCCTAGAAGCACCCATAGGACTTCTAGTGTGTTAGTGGCATCACACAGAGCTATATTTTCTTCCCAGAAGCACCCATAGGACTTCTAGTGTGTTAGTGGCATCACACAGACCTCCCATATTTTCTTCCCAGAAGCACCCATAGGACTTCTAGTGTGTTAGTGGCATCACCCAGAGCTCCCATATTTTCTTCCCAGAAGCACCCATAGGACTTCTAGTGTGTTAGTGGCATCACACAGAGCTCCCATATTTTCTTCCCAGAAGCACCCATAGGACTTCTAGTGTGTTAGTGTCATCACACAGAGCTCCCATATTTTCTTCCCAGAAGCACCCATAGGACTTCTAGTGTGTTAGTGGCATCACACAGAGCTCCCATATTTTCTTCCCAGAAGCACCCATAGGACTTCTAGTGTGTTAGTGGCATCACACAGAGCTCCTATATTTTCTTCTCAGCAGCACCCACAGGACTTCTAGTGTGTTAGTGGCATCACACAGAGCTCCTATATTTTCTTTGCCGAAGCACCCATAGGACTTCTAGTGTGTTAGTGGCATCACACAGAGCTCCCATATTTTCTTCCCAGAAGCACCCACAGGACTTCTAGTGTGTTAGTGGCATCACACAGAGCTCCTATATTTTCTTTGCAGAAGCACCCATAGGACTTCTAGTGTGTTAGTGGCATCACACAGAGCTCCCATATTTTCTTCCCAGAAGCGCCCATAGGACTTCTAGTGTGTTAGTGGCATCACACAGTGCTATATTTTCTTCCCAGAAGCACCCATAGGACTTCTAGTGTGTTAGTGGCATCACACAGAGCTCCCATATTTTCTTCCCAGAAGCACCCATAGGACTTCTAGTTTGTTAGTGGCATCACACAGAGCTCCCATATTTTCTTCCCAGAAGCACCCATAGGACTTCTAGTGTGTTAGTGGCATCACACAGAGCTCCCATATTTTCTTCCCAGAAGCACCCATAGGACTTCTAATGTGTTAGTGGCATCACACAGAGCTCCCATATTTTCTTCCCAGAAGCACCCATAGGACTTCTAGTGTGTTAGTGGCATCACACAGAGCTCCCATATTTTCTTCCCAGAAGCACCCATAGGACTTCTAGTGTGTTAGTGGCATCACACAGAGCTCTCATATTTTCTTCCCAGAAGCACCCATAGGACTTCTAGTGTGTTAGTGGCATCACAAAGAGCTCCCATATTTTCTTCCCAGAAGCACCCATAGGACTTCTAGTGTGTTAGTGGCATCACACAGAGCTCCTATATTTTCTTTGCAGAAGCACCCATAGGACTTCTAGTGTGTTAGTGGCATCACACAGAGCTCCTATATTTTTTTCTCAGCAGCACCCATAGGACTTCTAGTGTGTTAGTGGCAGCAAACAGAGCTCCTATATTTTCTTGTCAGCAGCACACATAGTACCTATAGTGTGTTAGTGTCAGCACCCATAGGACCTACAGTGTGTTGTGAGCACACATAGGAGCTCTATTTTTTATACTATATACACTACCGACTACAATGGCTGGAAGACCGCCAAGGAGAGGCAGAGCGTGCAGAGGCAAGAACACAGGGCAGACAGGCTCTGTTTCTAGAGACAACAGTGCTGGCCGTGGACGTGGTCGTGCATCATCATCAGCACGTGGCCATGGGACACGCTTGTCTTTGTATTCGGCAGCTAGACATGTGGAGCCGCGTCATGCTGAAGGCTTGGTAGAATGGATGACCAAGCCCTCCTCATCCTCCTCATCCTCTCTCACCCAGGCTCAGGGTACTGGCAGAGCAGCTGCCAACGCGTACTCAATGGCATCATCAGCCACCCCTTCCCTAGACCCACCATGTCCTCCTGAGGAGTCCCCCGAACTCTTTGAGCACAGTGTTGGGTACATGCTCCAGGAGGATGCCCAACGATTCGAAGGCTCGGATGATGATACCCAGCTTGAGGAAGTCAGTAGTGTGCGCACAGAGAGAGGGGATGCTGAAGGACAGCAATCTGGCAGTACTGTTCCACCAGCTGCAGCTTACTGCCAGGTTTGCTCTAGTGGTGAAGAGGGAGGGGATGATGAGGTCACTGACTCCACGTGGGTGCCTGAAGGGAGAGAGGATGAGGAGGAGGACGAGGAGGAGGAGGATGCGGCGTCACATGTCCAACGAGGCAGGATGCCCCCTGGAGGCCAGCACAGCAACTGTACCACACCGCAGAGCTCCGCCTGTGCAGGGCGCTGCCTCTGCACGTTACCAGAAAAGTTCTTTGGTGTGGGCCTTTTTTGAGACGAGTGCATCAGATCGCACCACTGCTATTTGCAATATTTGTCTCAAGCGTATCTCGCGTGGCCAAAACATCAGCCACTTGGGCACCACAAGCATGAGCAGACATATGTCGACCTGCCATGCAGCTCGTTGGCAAGCACACATAAAAGACCCACACCAAAGAACAAAGCGGACCTCTCCTTGCTCCTCATCAGCTGGGATCTCCATCCCCACTACATCTTCAGTCCTCTCTGAAAGCTGCTCTGAGAGGACTGAAGGTGTAGAATTAGGTGTGTCACAACCAAGTACTTGCAGTACACCGACGTCCGATTGTAGCAGGCAAATTTCCCTGCCCCAGCTGCTGGACCGTCGAAAGAAGTACACTCCCAGCCATCCACATGCCCAGCGGTTGAATGCTAGCTTGGCTAATTTGCTAGCACTTCAACTGCTGCCTTTTCAGTTGGTAGACTCGGCCCCCTTCCGTGAGTTTGTTCAATGTGCGGTTCCTCAGTGGCAGGTTCCCAAACGCCACTTTTTCTCATGGAAGGCGATTCCGTCTCTCTACCGGCATGTGGAAGGCAATGTCCATGCCTCGCTGGAAAGGGCGGTCAGCGGTAAGGTGCATATTACCGCTGACTCATGGTCCAGCAGGCATGGACAGGGACGTTATCTTTCTTTCACGGCCCATTGGGTCACTCTATTGGCAGCTGGGAGGGATGCAGGACAAGGTGCAGTAGTGTTGGAGGCTGTTCCGCCACCACGCCTCCAAAATGCTACTACTGCTACTGGTTGTGACACACCTCTCTCCTCCACCCCCTCCTCTTCTTCTTCCTCCAGTGCTCTGTCCTCGGAACCAGCGGTGCTCCGTAGGCGTACAAGGGGCTACGCAAGTACGCAGGCAAAAAGATGCCATGCCGTGCTTGCGCTGGTGTGTTTGGGGGACAGGAGCCACACTGGGCCAGAGGTTCTGGCAGCTCTGCAGGGGCAGGCCAAGAGGTGGTTGACGCCACGCCAGCTTAAGCCAGGAATGGTCGTTTCTGACAATGGCACCAACCTCCTCTCCGCCCTGCGACAGGGGCAGCTCACCCATGTGCTCTGTATGGCTCACGTCCTCAACCTGGTGGTGCAGCGGTTCTTGGGCAGGTTCCCAGGCCTACAGGATGTCCTGAGGCAGGCCAGGAAAGTCTGTGTGCATTTCCGCCGATCTTATAATGCCAGCGCTTGGCTGACTGAGCTGCAAAAGGAGCTGAACCTGCCCAAGAACCGCCTAATATGTGACATGCCCACCAGGTGGAACTCACGTTGGCCATGCTGCAGCGACTGCACACGCAGCAGAGGGCCATCAATGAGTACCTTTGCGACTACGGCACCAGGACAGGGTCAGGGGAGCTTGGCTTTTTTTCCCCACGCCAGTGGAGCATGATCAGGGATGCATGCACTGTCCTCTCACCATTTGAGGAGGCCACGAGGATGGTGAGCAGTGACAGTGCATGCATCAGTGACACTGTACCTCTTGTCCACCTGTTGGAGCATACGCTGCGTGGGATAATGGACAGGGCACTTGAGGCAGAACAGAGGCAGGAAGAGGAGGACTTCCTTGCCTCTCAAGGCCCCCTTTATCCGGACAGTGTTCCTTCTGTCCCACCCATCACACAGGAAGAGGATGAGGAGGAGGAGGAGGAGGAGGAGGATTGTGTGAGCATGGAGGTGGAGCCTGGCACTCAGCATCAGCAGCAGTCTTTTATGGATGATGTACAGTCCCAACAAACCAGTGGACTTGTACGTGGCTGGGAGGAGGTGGCTGGCGATCATGTCATCCTCAGTGACCCAGAAGACTCCGGACCGAATGCCTCAGCTAACCTACGCTGCATGGCCTCCCTGATCCTGCAAAGCCTGCGGAAGGATCCTCGTGTTCTTCGGATCAAGGAGAGGGACCATTACTGGCTGGCCACTCTCCTTGATCCACGGTACAAGGGTAAGGTTGCGGACCTTATCTTGCCGTTGCAGAGGGAGCAGAGGATGAGACATCTCAGGGAGGCCTTGCAGAAAGGTCTGTGCAACGCGTTCCCAGAAACTGGGAGGTTACAAACTCCTGGTCCTGGACGACGAGTTGCTGAGGCTTCGGTCAGTAGCAGAAGGAGCGGTGGGGAAGGTGGACGTCTGACCGATGCGTTCAGACAATTTTTTAGTCCGCAGCCCCAAGGTATGATCGGTTCCAGCAACCATCGCCAGCGTCTGATATACATGGTGCAGGAATACCTAGGGGCAAGGTCAGACTTGGACACCTTTCCCACCGAAAATCCTCTGGCTTACTGGGTCCTGAGGATGGATCACTGGCCAGAGCTTGCACAGTATGCAATTGAGCTACTGGCCTGTCCTGCCTCCAGCATTCTTTCCAAACGCACATTCAGTGCTGCTGGAGGATTTGTCACCGATCATAGGGTGCGCCTGTCCACTGACTCGGTTGATCGACTGACCTTCATAAAAATGAATCAGTCTTGGATCACCACCAGCTACCAGGCACCTGAAGCGGATATAACGGAATAATTTATAATGTCACATCCCTTCAAGACTGCCTATGCTGATGCTGAGTGACTGTCCTTTTATGTTCACTGACTATCCTCTTCCTCCTCCTTAATGATCCATGCCACCACACCAGTGCCTAAGGCACAATTTTTCAGCCCATGTATAACAGGGGCGTGTACTTACAATTTTTTTAAAAAAATGCTTCGCAACAGGTGTGACTGCTGTGCTCCAAGTACAGTATCTGTGAGGGGTTGCAGTGTTGTGGCACCAGCACCAGTGCCTAAGGCACAATTTTTCGGCCCATGTATAACAGGGGTGTGTAATTACAATTTTTTAAAAAGATGCTTCGCAACAGGTGTGACTGCTGTGCTCCAAGTACAGTATCTGTGAGGGGTTGCAGTGTTGTGGCACCAGCACCAGTGCCTAAGGCAGAATTTTTCAGCCCATGTATAACAGGGGCGTGTAATTACAATTTTTGTCATTTTGTGCAAGGACAAGGACAGTTCTAAACACGGGAAACACATGCCACTTCACAGGCATACTTTAGACACCCCCCAGGTACCATATTTAAAGGAAAATTCACTTTTTTTTTTTTTTCACTTTATGCATCATTAAAATGACTGCTCCCGAAAAAACGTTAGTTTTTAAAAGTTCTTTTTGCATTGATATATGTCCCCTGGGGCAGGACCCGGGTCCCCAAACCTGTTTTATGACATTAACATGCATATTGGCCGTTGTAATTAGCAATTTTGATTTCGAACGTTCGCGTCCATTATAACGAATAGGGTTCGAAAATTCGCGCAAACTTTCGGTCCGTTCGAAGGTTCTGGTGCGAACCGAACCCGGGGGTGTTCGGCTCATCCCTAGTGTTCACAAAAGTATGTGGGATCATCCTCCAAAAGCCATTCCAGGGATACAACTTTATTAATATTAAAAGGTGCAGAAATGTCATCACAGCCTTTGGGAATACTGGGCAGGGCCAGCTCTGTACATATATCGATTAAAGGCTGCACATCCCCAAACAGCAAACAACCATGATCCACCAGAGAGTGAGATAAACACATGATTTCAAACAACTGGTCACTCGTCCACTCTGTAAGTGTCTGGTGGAGATATTCGCCACTCTCAGACGCCAGCAGAGCATAGTAACTAATAACATCCAAATTCATTTCACCTGAAGTAAACAGAACCGAGATGGTAGACTGTCACATATCAGGTGTGACCAGAGCTGTGTGGACAGCAACCGAGGAACAAACGCAGATAAGGTGAAAATATATAATTTATTAAGATAAGAGAATAAATACAACCACCTCCAATATACTACAATGTGCAACCAAACAACCACCAACAGAAACCCACAAATAATAACAGACAAATATATACAAGTAAAGGGGAATACCAGAATCATAAACAGGGCCAGGCCAGGGTCGACAATGGGGGGTCAGCAGCTGGGAAAGGAAGACAAACAGGACAAGGAGAGGATGGATGGATCACAGGAGGGATGGGTCAGGTACAAGGCTCAGGGTCCAGGGTTCAGGTAACAGACAGGGTTCAGAGCGCAAGGAAGATACAAAGGCAAGGCATCAGTGTGTCTGCTGGGTACTTATACACACCTCTTGCAATTACTCAGGTGATGCCTAATTGCAGGAGATGATGTCGGCCCCACACTGCCAGGAACCACCCGCTGGTGGATGCCAGTACTGCAGCCCAAGGATCATATAATACTACTAACAGGGGAAGGCTCCCCAGGCAGTTCCAGACTGCCAGGAGACACCTGCTGGTGGACCACAGTACTGCATGCCAAATGTCAGACAGTATCGTAAGCGGGTGGAACCTTTCCTGACACAGAGGCTGCAGACATGGTACAGGAGGTGGAGGACAAAGGCAGCAGACATGGTACAGGAGGTGGAGGAAAGAGGCTGCAGACATGGTACAGGAGGTGGGGGACAGAGGCTGCGGACATGGTACAGGAGGTAAGGGACAGAGGCTGCGAACATGGGGCTGCGAACATGGTACAGGAGGTGGAGGACAGAGGGTGCACACATGGTACAGGAGGTGGAGGACAGAGGCTGCGGACATGGTAGGTTACTCCTCTGTGCCCCTTTAGTATCCTTCTGTGACCACAAACTGTGACAATGTCCTCCTCCTCCTGTGCCCCTTTCCCCTTTCCACAGGGCAAGGCACATCAGTGTCCTCCTCTGCCCCTTCACAGCTTCACCCCCAGTCCTCCTTGAGTCCTCTGCCATCTTTTTATCATCCTCTCTCTCTCACTCACTGACTGACTGACTGACCCTCCTATCCTGTCCTATCCTGTCCTGTCCTATCCTGTCCTCTCCTCCTTAGCTGCTTTGGCGGCTTGTAGCAAGGCAGTGGCACCGCCGTGCCGAGAACGAATACCGCTGCTAGTGCTACAGGCTCCCATTTAAATATGGCGCCAGGTGGCGCCATTACGTTACTGCGTATGCGCCGCCCGGCCGAGCGTGTACAAGCTTTCCCAAGCTCGGAGGGTTTCGGAACGGCGCATGCACAGTTGCAAGGTCAGCCCGCGGCCATCATTTTTACGGGCATCACTGCCGTAACGGACTTTAACGGGCAGCCTGAAAATGGGCTGAAATTTACAGGCTGCCCGTAAATTAACGGGCGGTTGGCAACACTGGCCATCATAGAGAGTTTATCACTGGCCAGAGCTCTGCTTTCATCTTGTCTGAGATCCTTACAGTCTGGCTACCAAAGTGAACTCAACTGCAGGTTACAAAACCCTACTTAATAGTAGTATGAACCTTCTTCATCTCCAGATCCATTCGCTGTTCCAGGGCCTCTGCAAATGATATTGCTTTTCTGCTGGCAGAATGGCACCCATGGTTAATCTGATGAAGACTGTTTGGCTGGCTGCTATGGAGGCAGAGGCAGGGGCGTAACTATAGGGGGTGCAGCAGTCGCGAGTGCAACCGGGCCCTGTGCTGCAAGGGGCCCATGCCGCCCCCTGTACATATGGACGGTGGCAGCATAGGCGGTTAGGCACCAGGCGCAAGGGTGGCTGGAGGTGGGGGGTGACTAGCAGAGCTCCATGCTCGACTACCGCACTGGCTGCTCTTTAGTTGTGCATTCCCCACACAACCTGTGTCCTCTGCCGCTCCTCCGGGTCCCCCTCTCCTGCTCCATGCAGTGCTACTCAGTCCGGAATCTGTCCTCCGCAGCCAGAGTCCCGCACCTGAGTCCGGCACACACTGCACTGCATGCTACTCCTGGGCAAACATACTTTAAGCACACAGATGCAGTGCCGCCCAATGAGAGCCGGCACCTCAAAGGACACCCCAGGCTTGTCTGCCAGCACCCCCCCTCCTCCCTGTCATACACAGATGTTGACAGGTCTTTCTGGGAGATATGTCCCCTAAAGACAGGGACCCCATCTCCCATGGGGACAGGGACCCCTTCTCCTTTCCCTTCTTTCTCTTTGTCTCAAAGGTAACATCATAGGTCTGTTTAGACCTCTGATATCTCACCAAAGTCCCCCAATGAGACTCCTAAAAAAATTGTAAAAAATAATTAAAAAAAACTGCTGATACCAGTGGTGGAACTACAGGGCTCACAAAAGTCGTACCTGTGACCAAGCCCTGGAGTTCCACCACCAGACTCGGAGGGAAGGGCCTCGGCTGGGGTTCAGGGGGGCCCTTCATGGTTTCTTGCACCGGGCCCTGAAGGTTCTAGTTACACCACTGGGCAAAGGCACCCTTTAAATAACTTAGTTGTTTGATTAGCTTAGTACCTGAACATTATTGAATAGAGATCCACACAGTCAGTTTGTACAGCGTTAAAACATCCACTTTTTGCTTCTGATATGCCAACTTGCCATAGCAACTTCTCAGAAGCAAGCTACTACCAGCTAAGGCTGACCCATCTGGCCAGTCTGATAAAGACTTCCTGGCCAACTGCTTCTGAGGTAGAGGTTGCCTTTAAATAAACGCAGCTGTTTGATTAGGCTTGGTATGGAACCATTAGTGACTATAGATCTTCTCAGTCTCTGCCCCTTTGCCGCTGCCTCTGGCCTGCAACTTGGCATGCATTTGGCCAACACACCAGCTATGACCAGTCCACTATCGCCCCAGATGATTATTGTAGAGATTTCCTTGGTTTGCCTCTTCTGGCAGTTAAATACATAGTGGTTCCTTCAGGGCTAAAGAGGACATGTCCCTGTAGCAGAAGCAGGTTAACTCTCCTCTTCCTGAGAAGTGTTGGTATTGAGGGCTGAAGAGATTTGCAAACCATTATGCCCATAATGTGCACTCTTTTAGGATAGAATATACCTACCTGCCCTCACCTTAACCACTTAAGTCCCAGACCATTTTTCTGGCCAAAGGCCAGAGGACTTTTTGCGATTCGGCACTGCGTTGCTTTAACTGACAATTACACAGTCGTGCGTCATGGCTCCTAAACAAAATTAAAGTCCTTTTTTCCCCACAAATAGAGCTTTCTTTTGGTGGTATTTGATCATCTCTGCGGTTTTTATTTTTTGCGCTATGAACAAAAAAAGAGGGACAATTTTGAAAAAACACATTGTTTTTTTACTTTTTTTGCTATAATAAATATACCCAAAAAATACATAAAAAAATGTTTTTTTCCTCAGTTTAGGCCGATACGTATTCTTTGACATATGTTTGGTGAAAAAATTGCAATAAGCGTTTATTAATTGGTTTGCGCAAAAGTTATAGCGTCTACAAAATAGGGGATAGATTTATGGCATTTTTATTAATAATTTTTTCTTTTTTTCTTTTTTTACTAGTAATGGCGGCGATCAGCGATTTTTTTATCGTGACTGCGACATTATGGTGGACACATCGGACAATTTTGACACATTTTTGTGACCATTAGTATTAATACAGCGATCAATTCTATAAAATTGCATTGATTACTGTAAAATGTCACTGGCAGTAAAGGGTTTAACCACTAGGGGGAAGGGGAGGTGTTAAGTGTGTCCTGGGGAGTGATTTTAACTGTCTGGGGGATGGGCTAGCAGTGACACGACACTGATCACTGCTCCCGATGACAGAGAGCAGACGATCAGTGTCCTGTCACTAGGCAGAATGGGGAGATGCTGTGTTTACATCGGCATCTCCCCATTCTTCAGCTCCGTGACACGATCGTGGGCACCCGGCGGACATCGAGTCTGCGGGTCCCGCGGGCACAGTCACAGAGCTCACGGCACGCGCGTGCGTGCAAGGCGGGTAATTCAAAGTAACGTACGGATACGTTACTTTGCCCAGCCGTGCCATTCTGCCGACGTATAGACATGTGCGATTTGTTTCGTACGAATTCGTAATTCGTACGAATTTTTCGAAATTCGTACGAATTTCCGAATCTGTAGTACTAATTTTTTTTTTTACGAATTCCGTACGGAATACGACATTCCGTTTACGAATTTCGTCGCCAAATGATTCGAATGAATTTGAATGAATTCGAATGGATTAGAATGAATTCGAATGACAAAGTGTCATTTTTGCAGGAAAAATTCCGTTTACGAATTTCAGCTCCAAATTATTCGAATCCAACTACCAATATCAAATTTCAACTAATTCAAACGAAATTATTATAGCAGATATAACGAATTAATTCGAATGCATTCGAATTAATTCGAATGATTCGAATGACAAAGTGTCATTTTTGCAGAAAAAAAAGCTATTTAAAAAACAGTCATTCATTGATATAAAAAAAAAAAAAAAAGCGTAGGGGTCCCCCCAAATTCAATAACCAGGCCCTTCAGGTCTGGTATGGATATTAAGGGGGACCCCAGCCAAAAAAAAAATGGCGTGGGGTCCCCCCCAAATATCCATACCAGACCCTTCAGGTCTGGGATGGATTTTAAGGGGAACCCCGGCCAAAAAAAAAATGGCGTGGGGTCCCCCTCAAAATCCATACCAGACCCTTTATCCGAGCACGCAACCTGGCAGGCCGCAGGAAAGGAGGGGGGGACGAGAGCGGCCCCCCCTCCCGCCTGAACCGTACCAGGCCACATGCCCTCAACATTGGGAGGGTGCTTTGGGGTCCCCCCCAAAGCACCTTGTCCCCATGTTGATGAGGACAAGGGCCTCTTCCCCACAACCCTGGCCGGTGGTTGTGGGGGTCTGCGGGCGGGGGGCTTATCGGAATCTGGAAGCCCCCTTTAACAAGGGGACCCCCAGATCCCCCCCCCCCCTGTGTGAAATGGTAAGGGGGTACAAAAGTACCCTACCATTTCACCAAAAAAGTGGCAAAAATGGTAAAAATGACAGGAGACGGTCTTTGACAATTCCTTTATTAAAATCTTCTTTCTTCTTTCTTCTGGTCTTCCTTTCTTCATCTTCTCCTTCCGTCATCTTCTTCCATCTTCTTCTTCCTTCGATTCGCTTCTTCTTCCTCGGTCTTCTCGTCCTTCTCGTCCGGCGTCGTCCTTCTCGTCCGGCATCGACGTCTCTTCTCGCAGGCCGCTCCTCGCAATGGGAGGCTCCCGCTCTGTGAGGCTCCGCTCCGGGTGACAGGTCTTTTATAACGAAGGCACCTGGTAACCCCGCCCCCTCTGACGCATGGGGACATCATGTGGAATTCCCTATGGCTTTCCCCATGACGTCAGAGGGGGGCGGGGTCACCAGGTGCCTTCATTATAAAAGACCTGTCAGCGGAGCGGAGCCTCACAGAGCGGGAGCCTCCCATTGCGAGGAGCGGCCTGCGAGAAGAGACGCCGATGCCGGACGAGAAGGACGAGAAGACCGGAGGAAGAAGAAGTGAATCGAAGGAAGAAGAAGATGGAAGAAGATGACGGAAGGAGAAGATGACGGAAGGAGAAGATGAAGAAAGGAAGACCAGAAGAAAGAAGAAAGAAGATTTTAATAAAGGAATTGTCAAAGACCGTCTCCTGTAATTTTTACAATTTTTGCCACTTTTTTGGTGAAATGGGAGGGGTACTTTTGTACCCCCTTACCATTTCACACAGGGGGGGGGCAGGATCTGGGGGTCCCCTTGTTAAAGGGGGCTTCCAGATTCCGATAAGCCCCCCGCCCGCAGACCCCCACAACCACCGGGCACGGTTGTGGGGAAGAGGCCCTTGTCCTCATCAACATGGGGACAAGGTGCTTTGGGGGTCTCAGACCCCCAAAGCACCCTCCCAATGTTGAAGGCATGTGGCCTGGTACGGTTCAGGCGGGAGGGGGGGCCGCTCTCGTCCCCCCTCCTTTCCTGCGGCCTGCCAGGTTGCGTGCTCGGATAAGGGTCTGGTATGGATTTTATGGGGGACCCCACGCCATTTTTTTTGGCTAGGGTTCCCCTTAAAATCCATCCCAGACCTCAAGGGTCTGGGATGGATTTTGAGGGGGACCCTACGCCATTTTTTTTTTTGGCTGGGGTCCCCCTTAATATCCATCCCAGACCTGAAGGGCCTGGTTATTGAATTTGGGGGGACCCCTACGCATTTTTTTATCAATGGCTTCAATGAATGACAGTTCTCTGTATTACGGATCCGACAATTCATTTGCCGGCAATAGCCGCAAGTGATTTTAAATAGTTTTTTTTTCCTGCAAAAATGACACTGTGCAGGGACATTTCTCTATATTAGATATACTGAATCTCAAAGCATTCGAAGCATTCGAAGAATTCGTTATATCCGCTATTATAATTTCTTTCATATTAGTTGAAATTAGATATTTGTTAGTTACAATACAACATTCGAATTGTTCTCTGTATTACGGGAATCGGCAATTAGCCGCGAGTGATTTTAAATGTCTTTTTTTCCTGCAAAAATGACACATTGTACAGAGAGAGTTGTAAGCACAGGAAACATGACCCCATTCATAGGCATACTATAGAGTATATAGTATATAGAAGGGGCATGTTTCCCGTGCTTACAACTCTCTCTGTACAATGTGTCATTTTTGCAGGAAAAAAAGACATTTAAAATCACTCGCGGCTAATTGCCGATTCCCGTAATACAGAGAACAATTCGAATGTTGTATTGTAACTAACAAATATCTAATTTCAACTAATATGAAAGAAATTATAATAGCGGATATAACAAATGCTTCGAATGCTTCGAGATTCAGTATATCTAATATAGAGAACTGTCCCTGCACAGTGTCATTTTTGCAGGAAAAAAAAACTATTTAAAATCACTTGCGGCTATTGCCGGCAAATGAATTGTCGGATCCGTAATACAGAGAACAGTCATTCATTGAAGTCATTGATAAAAAAAATGCGTAGGGGTCCCCCCAAATTCAATAACCAGGCCCTTCAGGTCTGGGATGGATATTAAGGGGGACCCCAGCCAAAAAAAAAAAAAAATGGCGTAGGGTCCCCCTCAAAATCCATACCAGACCCTTGAGGTCTGGGATGGATTTTAAGGGGAACCCCAGCCAAAAAAAAATGGCGTGGGGTCCCCCATAAAATCCATACCAGACCCTTATCCGAGCACGCAACCTGGCAGGCCGCAGGAAAGGAGGGGGGGACGAGAGCGGCCCCCCCCTCCCGCCTGAACCGTACCAGGCCACATGCCCTCAACATTGGGAGGATGCTTTGGGGGTCTGAGACCCCCAAAGCACCTTGTCCCCATGTTGATGAGGACAAGGGCCTCATCCCCACAACCGTGCCCGGTGGTTGTGGGGGTCTGCGGGCGGGGGGCTTATCGGAATCTGGAAGCCCCCTTTAACAAGGGGACCCCCAGATCCCGCCCCCCCCTGTGTGAAATGGTAAGGGGGTACAAAAGTACCCCTACCATTTCACCAAAAAAGTGGCAAAAATGGTAAAAATGACAGGAGACGGTCTTTGACAATTCCTTTATTAAAATCTTCTTTCTTCTTTCTTCTGGTCTTTCTTTCTTCATCTTCTCCTTCCGTCATCTTCTTCCATCTTCTTCCATCTTCTTCTTCCTTCGATTCGCTTCTTCTTGCTCCGGTCTTCTCGTCCTTCTCGTCCGGCATCGGCGTCTCTTCTCGCAGGCCGCTCCTCGCAATGGGAGGCTCCCGCTCTGTGAGGCTTCGCTGCGGCTGACAGGTCTTTTATAACGAAGGCACCTGGTGACCCCGCCCCCCCTCTGACGTCATGGGGAAAGCCATAGGGAATTCCACATGACGTCCCCATGCGTCAGAGGGGGGCGGGGTCACCAGGTGCCTTTGTTATAAAAGACCTGTCAGCGGAGCGGAGCCTCACAGAGCGGGAGCCTCCCATTGCGAGGAGCGGCCTGCGAGAAGAGACGCCGATGCCGGACGAGAAGGACGACGCCGGACGAGAAGGACGAGAAGACCGGAGGAAGAAGAAGCGAATCGAAGGAAGAAGACGATGGATGAAGATGACGGAAGGAGAAGATGAAGAAAGGAAGACCAGAAGAAAGAAGAAAGAAGATTTTAATAAAGGAATTGTCAAAGACCGTCTCCTGTCATTTTTACCATTTTTGTCACCTTTTTTGGTGAAATGGTAGGGGTAATTTTGTACCCCTTACCATTTCACACAGGGGGGGGGCCGGGATCTGGGGGTCCCCTTGTTAAAGGGGGCTTCCAGATTCCGATAAGCCCCCCGCCCGCAGACCCCCACAACCACCGGCCAGGGTTGTGGGGAAGAGGCCCTTGTCCTCATCAACATGGGGACAAGGTGCTTTGGGGGGGACCCCAAAGCACCCTCCCAATGTTGAGGGCATGTGGCCTGGTACGGTTCAGGCGGGAGGGGGGGCCGCTCTCGTCCCCCCCCTCCTTTCCTGCGGCCTGCCAGGTTGCGTGCTCGGATAAAGGGTCTGGTATGGATTTTGAGGGGGACCCCACGCCATTTTTTTTTTTGGCCGGGGTTCCCCTTAAAATCCATCCCAGACTTGAAGGGTCTGGTATGGATATTTGGGGGGGACCCCACGCCATTTTTTTTTTTTTTGGCTGGGGTCCCCCTTAATATCCATACCAGACCTGAAGGGCCTGGTTATTGAATTTGGGGGGACCCCTACGCTTTTTTTTTTTTCTGCAAAAATGACACTTTGTCATTCGAATTCATTCAAATTCATTCGTTATATCTGCTATAATAATTTCGTTCAAATTAGTTGAAATTCGATATTGGTAGTTGGATTTACTAACGATTCGTAACTATTCGTAACGATTCGTAACGTTTCGTAACTTGAAATTGAAATTCGATATTTGTAGTTGGATTCGAATTGTTCTCTGTGTTATGAGAACCAACAATTCATTAGCCGCGTTAACGATTCGTAACGATTCGTAACGATTCGTAACTTTACTAACGATTCGGAAAAAAAAAAATTACGATTCGTCCGAATTTCGTATTTCGTACGAATTCGAACGGAATTTCGTACACGAAGTACGAATTACGAATTTTTTTATATATACGAAACGGGACGAAACGAAACAAATTTTTTGACAGTTCCCATGTCTACCGACGTATATATACAGGAGCCGGTCGGCATGTGGTTAATAAATGTTGCTGGTCTTTAGGAAAGCTGATTGCTATTGGCCCATGGATGAGCTGAAAGACTGGAACCATGCCTGGGAATATTTAATAAAAAAACATCAGTAGTAACCACTACAAGCAGCAAACCACAAATCCCTCTGTGGTGTGCCACAGATAACAAGCAATTACACATTGATAACAGGTAAAGGACTAAGAAAATGTAACTAAGCAGATCCTGACTTTTATTTTAGCATCAAGGTCAGCATGTAAATGCATAGTAATAAACGTATAGCAGTCATTATGACCCCTTTCACACTGAGGCATTTTTCAGGCACTACGGTGCTAAAAATAGTGCCTGTAAAGTCTCGGCTGCAAACCTAGTGTGAAGGTCCAAGTGCTTTCACACTGGGGTGCTGCGCTGGCAGGGCGTCACAAAAAGTCCTGCCAGCAGCTTCATTGCAGTGGTAGAGGAGCGGTGAATACACAGCTCCTCCCCATTGAAAACAAGCAGTGTTTTGCGGGTGGATTTAACCCCTTTTCGGGTTAAAACCGCCCCCCCCCCAGAGGCCGAATAATGCCGCTAAAACAACGGTAAATTGACGCTTAAAATAGTGCTGCTGACGCCGGGGCGGCTCAGTGTGTCTAATACTGTAGAGTCAATGTAATCACAGGCAAGCAGCACAGGTTAATAGTCATCAGACGATTAGCACTAGCAG
This sequence comes from Lithobates sylvaticus, assembly GCA_028564925.1. Lineage (NCBI taxonomy): Eukaryota > Metazoa > Chordata > Amphibia > Anura > Ranidae > Lithobates > Lithobates sylvaticus. The sequence goes on along the minus strand of CM053028.1, from coordinate 143,173,947 downwards.
GTTAAACCTACCTTAGACACATGTATTGCAAAGGTTCATACCACAACCAAGCATTAAAACATTAATACACAATAAGCCCAGCCTGACCCCCCCCCCCCAAAATTATGCTGTGCCCCACCATGTGCCCCCCCCCCCCCCCAAAAAAAATATATATTTTATTTATTTATTTTTTTTACAAAAAAGGCAATGTCTTTTTGTTTGCATTCGTAGCGGATGTGCCACATCTTACTCAGGCCGCCGCTGGAGTAACACAGTCTCTATTGAGAGGGGGAGTATTCTTCTAGCCTGGACGCGTGGGTAAGTGTGTGCACTGCAGTACACTGTAATCACTAAACTGCATTATCTCCATCTCTTCTCTCCCCCATCTGTCCCTCCCCTCTCCTGTTCTTTCAAGACCTTCACAACTTACTTTCACTTTCAGTCAGGCTAGTAGTAGAGAGAGTAGTAGGTAAGATGAGTTAAAGAGAGGTAAGTAAGGTAGAGAGGGTAGAGTATGAGAGTAAGAGTGTTGTAGTATAGTATAGAGTAGAGTAAGAAGAGGTTGAAAAGAGAGAAGGAGTAAAGACGCTGGCTCCTCTCCCGCTCTCGCCTCCCGCCCTAAGTTGAGTAAGTGTATTATGTTTGGAGTAGTAAGGTTGTAGTAGTAACGTAGAGTAACCTCCGTCCGTTCTGAGAGTAGAAGTAGAGTGTGGGTCGCGGGGGGTTAGAGTAGAGTAGAGATGAGAGTAAGTGGAGAGTATAAGGAAGTAGTGAGAAGTAAGAGGAGTTTTAGAGAGTATGTAAGTTTTTTATAGTTAGAGTATGAGTAGGAAAGATATGTAAGTTGGTTAGTAAGAGTAAGAGAGGTACTATGCAATCTGTTCTTTTCTGCATACCACAGTGAAGAGAGTAGAGAGAGAGAAAGAGAGAATTAGTAGTTAGTAAGAGAGTGTAGTAGTAGAGTAGAAGAAACTTGCATGATTCCCCCCAACAACACAGACAGTGGTGGTGACAGGGGAATATCGTTCCTGCCCAGCAATTGTATTCTCCCAACAAACAGTCATTATCACTAGTGGCTATAGCAACCACTAGTGATAATCATAAGAGTATCTGGCAGGCTGGTTGTTCCCAATTTGATCGATCAACTTGGTACATTCAGCCTGCTCATTAATGGTTCAAACCTCAGACAGTTCCTGATGAACCAGCTGAGATTTAAACTGCCTATGGCTGGTCTTAGCACTTAGGCAGCCCCACTTTTTTTAATTTAACTAGTAGGTTGCATTAAAAAAAAAAAAGAAATGATCCAATTCACCTATCTACACATTATAGGTGGATGGGGGAATCCCTCCCAGTGTGGACCAGTGGTGGAACTACCAGGGTTGCTGTCCTGTCCCGGCTATTCACAGCGCTGGTCTCTGTCTCCATGGCAGCGGCGGCACATTGGAACCCAGTGCTGGTTACGTATGATGTACAGGAGGGCCAGCACAATTTGTTGTTAGAGATGGGCAGGGCATGTTCAAAATTCCACATGCCTGAGCCTGCCAGGAAGCCCACACTGCACAGCGCTAATCACAGGCAGTGAGACATTTCCCGGTCCGCAGCTGCACAGATCAGGAATGTCTCAGTGCCTGTGATTAGCCGTGTGCCGTGTCGGCTTCCTGGCGGGATTGGGCATGTGGGATTTCAAACACACCCGAGCCCATCTCTAATGGTTGTAGAGTAGACAGTTGACCTCTCTGCAGGTTGCTTAGCAGCAGTGTAGCCTTCTTTGACATGCTGATCGTGATGCAATCCAGGTGATGCTCCTAGTAAAATCCTAGTGTTAAATATCATAGTGATTTTATTGATCGAAGGCCACACCTTACAGGCATAGAGCCCACACCTTATAGGCATAGAACCCACACCTTACAGGCATAGAGCCCTGCTGAACATATGGTGGATGTGGTTGTACTGTTGATGCTAATAAATACTGTGTTTATTAGATCTGACTGGGAGCATCACCTGGATCACATCCCGATCAGCATGTCAACAGAGAAGGTTATACAGCATTACTGCTGCTAGGTGACCAGCTGGGGGCTCGGCTCGCTACAACCAATAGTGCCAGCCTTCCCCTGCTTGCCACTGCCAAGGAGAAAGATGCCAGACCAGCACTATCAATAGCAGGGGCAGGACAGCAAGAGGAGGCTGGGGAACACCACAGTGGCAGAACACCAAGGCCCGGTGGCAAGACAACCTTTGCAACCCTGTTAGTTCTCCCACTGCTTTGGACCCTTATATTTTCTTGGTATGCTGGTGACATATATCTCTTGTTTTCTGCCACCCTGGGGATCGTAGTAAAATTGCATTTTATAGTTGCCCCCCTACTTTAGTCCCTGTCCCCCCATGTGCCCCCCTAAATATGAAAGCTGGAGACGCCACTGCTCAGCACCACTTATTGTCAGCCTAAGCATTAGCAATACTGCAGACACAGACCACAACCTGTGAAAGATTAGTAAACAGAGTGGCACTATGGACATCCAGTAAGATTCACATGTGTGATATATGCTTTCAGTGGTGCAAGCTAACAGAATACCTGCAGACAGTAAGCCAAGCCTGTAGGGCTAGGCCTTGCTGAGTTAATAGGAAGGCTTCAGCCCAGCACAGCACACTTTGCTATCAGCATTAGCTGTATTGCAGACACAACCACAACCTGTGAGGCATTAGTAAACAGACTGAAACTATGGAGAAGCCAGAAAAATTCACATGTATGCCATATGCTTTCAGTGGTGTGATTTAACAACATATTTGCAGCAGTAACTGAATACTATAGATTTGTGCACCATGTGGTGCCTTGCCACCTGCATGCTTTATGGCCAAACAGGAAGTCCAATGAATGTCCATTCAAGGAGTCATGATGAAGGCACAATCCCTAGAGACCAGATGTCATCACCCCCCTCATCCTGGATCCTGAGGGGGGGGGGGGGGTTTCGCCCATATAGGAGATTTACAGCCTGTACAGCAGGGAGCTTTGTCACAGGAGAGACTTGAACCTGTGTGGCTTGGCCAGATAAATCCAGCAAAGTGAGGGAAAAAAATCCTGCTTTCAGCAGCAGCATAACCGGCTTTAGCAGTGAGGAAAAAAAAGAGAATTCTGCCTGCAGGGAGGAGACTTGCTTATATAGTATAACCGGTCCTGGAATAGGGCAGGGGGTGGAGCCTACCCATACGTATATGCTGTCATGTTGTGTCAGGAAAGATAAATACATTTAGGTTAAAAGGGGTATGTGGAGCTAACCACTATTAAAAAGCTAAAATAAATGAGGTGTTCCAAACATGTGTAAATAACAACAGATATATAATACTCTAACAGAAGCATGAAGTACTTGGGAATAAACCTCACGCCCAATATTCAATCTCTCTTTAAACACAACTATATCCCTCTGCTGAATAACATCAGAAGTGACCTCAAAAAATGGAACACGTTAGCACATTCCTGGTTGGGAAAGGTGAATATAGTCAAGATGAATATACTACCTAGAGTTCTCTTCTACTTTCAGATGATCCCACTGGGTGTCCCCATAGGGTTCTTTTCCCTTTTACAGACCATGGTCTCCCGCTACATTTGGAGGAACAGTCACCCTAGAGTATCCAAGGACGTGCTTTTTCGGTCCAAGGTGTCTGGGGGACTGGCTCTCCCAAATTTTAAGGCATATTATAACGCAGTGATTTTGTCTAGGATCTCTGAATGGAAGTACGCCGCTAACTCTAAACTGTGGGTGAGCCTAGAGTACGCTTTAAGCAACACAGACCTAGCAGTTACTCCCTGGCTCCCACGCCCCTACAGGCATCTCTCTTCAAATACCTCAGCATTAACCACCTCCACCCTGGATATCTGGGACTCTTTGCATAAGAAACTATCATGGTCATACGCTTCACCCTTACTACCTCTCCTGGGTCATACATATTTCCTTCCGGGTCAATTGGACCCTGGCTTTCAGTCATGGTCTCCAGACAGACCCCTACTACTGCACCATGTTCTGCAAGCCAATACACTCAAACCGCTAAAGGACATCCTTGGTCCCAAACCACCTCTATTCCTGGATATATGGAGGTTCAACCAACTACAACATTTCCTTTGCACTCTCCCGCAGCCACTAAGAGGAGCACAAGACTTAAATGGTATTGAGGAAATACTATACCCTACGGACCCTCCGGAACGCTCTATCTCACTATTCTAAAAATCGCTCATTAGGCTCCAGGATGACAAACACCCCCCCTTCCTTGCTAAGTGGGAGGCGGATCTGGGTTCCTGCCTCTCGCATAACCAAAAAGACAAGGTCCTACAGCTAACCCACATCTCCTCAATTGCATCGAAAATGACCGAGGTCAACTACAAACTACTAACTAGATGGCACTATACCCCATCAAAACTCCATCAGATGTTCCCCGCCAATTCCCGTTGTGTTGGAGGAATTGTGGGAACAAAGCAACTCACGCTCATATATGGTGGTCGTGCCCTCTTGTTCGCCCATATTGGACCAGCGTCATCCAAATTATACAACAGATCTCCAATGTCAACCTCCCCTCCGATCCATGGATCATCCTTTTTCACGCAACCACGGAACCAATCGGTAAATACAAGCGCTCCATAGTCCCTCATCTACTGAACACAGCCAAGGCACTAATACCTGCGTACTGGGGCCAACCTGAGACCCCACCAATGAAAAAGTGGTTCCAAAAAATCGCTGAAGTCCATCTCATGGAAGAGATTACCCATCGAGATAGGAACACCTCCGATCGTCATACTCTAACCTGGACCCAGTGGACGGACTTTCAGAACACCACGACATATAAGGAAATAATTGTCCACCAGTCCTGAGCCCGTTCACATACATAAGGACAGGCTAACTACAACATAGGTCGCCTCGGTTAAGGGTATTCCTTGACCTATACCTGACCACTGTAATGTGGAACAATAAGCAAAGTGATTTATGGTATACGATGTAACATACATGTCAGCCCCCCTCCCCTTTTCTTGCTCTTTTTTCCTCCTTCTATCTATACAGTCTTTCTGTGGTTCCAGCTTTCCTGAACCACCTAGGCCAAGACTAGACACTTAAAACGCCCTATTTGTACACTTACTGTTATGATTGATGAAAAGCGTAAGTACTTTTTGACGGTTAGTTCAATTGCGTATGGATGTATAATCTGCTCTATAGTAGAGAGTTTGGACTACACCAGCTACTCTGTGTAGTTGCACACCCGCTGAAATTATCCATTACTCTAACATAAACTGTATAGTCTGTATTGAATGTTCATACGCTTTGTATTCTCTGTTTTTCTTTCAATAAACATTTATTAAAAAAAAAAGATATATAATACTCAACTGAATGCGTGATGATAAAACTTCTTATTCAGTAAAATGTAAGGTAAAGAATCCTAATAATAATCTGTAGCTTTAGTGTGCAAAATGAGTGCAAATAAAGTGACTAGGTAAACCTTCAACAATCATGGCAGACTATAACTTGCAAAAATAATCAAATAAATATTCAAATAAATATATGAAAATGCACAGTGCAAAGTGCAATAATGGCAAAATTCCAAGTGATGTGTAAAAAGATCAGGTATACGATCACCTGAGTTCACGAAGAGTGGTAACCGTGCTATAAAATAGCTCAAAATAATATACGAATAAAGAATGCAAATTGCTGAACATTTCATGGAAAAAAAGTAAATTGCACAAAAGAAAGAATGAAATAAATAAAAAAATAAATATATAAAAAAAAATATATAAAAAATTTAAACGGTGAACTACAAGTACCAGCAGTTTGTTCAAAAGTAAAAAGTGTGAGAAAAAAACACACACTGTGTGCTAAAAATATTCGCAAAGGATCTTCTTATGCGTATGTGCACGATTCAAACAAATCTGTGTTCCAGTATTCAGTGCTGATCCATGCAGTCAGTGTGCTCCGTGCTTGTTCAGGGGTGCACCCTGAATATTTTGAATATTTATTTGATTATTTTTGCAAGTTATAGTCTGCCATGATTGTTGAAGGTTTACCTAGTCACTATATTTGCACTCATTTTGCACACTAAAGCTACAGATTATTATTAGCATTCTTTACCTTACATTTTACTGAATAAGAAGTTTTATCTTCACGCATTCAGTTGAGTATTATATACCTGTTGTTATTTACACATGTTTGGAACACCTCATTTATTTTAGCTTTTTAATAGTGGTTAGCGCCACACACCCCTTTTAACCTAACTTCATTTACTGTGTGAGATCACTTACCGGTATATGCTGGCAGCTTCCCACGTATTTATTCTTTTAGGTTGAGGGCACTAGTTACCCCCGGTTTCAAAGATAAATACATGTTTACTTCAATTCACCAATCATATTCTAGTAAAAATTATTATTATTTTTATTGACCTCATACATAATTGGGTATCCATAGTAAACACGTGTTCACTTTATTTGCTAACATTCAGTTACCAAGGGAACAGCCATGACTACTTTAGTAAATTGACTCTAATAATCATTACACTGAATGCTGCTATAAAAGGATAGTCTGCCAATAGGAAGATAGTTCAAGTTTTTTCACAAATAATTTTAATTTGTGCTTGTGAAACAGTTTGTAAGGATTAATGTGGATTTGAATGTATAGCATTAACTTATTGGTACTATTGCTATGCTATGTTTGTTAAATGCAGCATGTCATGAGCTATAGTATTTCCTATATACTGTATGTTAGGAATAAAAGAAAGTGAAAAATAAGTTAGAAGAAAATAAAAGCCATAAATTGTGGTAGCAGACTTTGCGCTAAGTGGGTCTAGTTTCTTTTTTCAATAATTTCTGCTAAAAAATTTGTACATAAGCATTATGTGCAATCAGGGCCGGATTAACATAGGGGCTATTGGAGCTGCAGCTCAAGGCCCCTTTCTCAAGATAGGTGTCAGGTCACCCCGAGGCTAGGTGACAGATGCACACCGTATGGAGCAGGAGTACACCGCAAGGTAGTGGGCCCTATGGCTGACTGCAGCGGATGGGAGTCAAGGTGATACGGAAGACAGGGCCGCCGGACACCAAGACAGATCCTACCGGGGTTAGAGCGTAAGATTCCCTGGGGCGCGGAGTCTAAGAGCCAGCTGGTGTTCACCACAGCCTCTAGTGGTGAGGATTGACTGGGCTGCAACTGGCTCCTGGTCGCGACCCCCAGGGTCCCCCAGCTCACACCCACAGTAGGCAGGAGGACAGGGATAGTGAGGGATAGCCAAGGTCAGGGCCACAAGCAGACAGGGACAGCCAGGTACACGCCAAAGGTTCAGGGTCACAGGCAACCAGGGATAGTCAGGGACACGCCAAAGTCGGTAACAGAACAACAGAAGAGCACACGGCAGGTAACAGAAAGCCAAACACACAAAGGTTGATCAGCAGGGTTGGCCTGCAGTGCACAGGTTAATATAGAGTCCTGTGATAGGAACTAGGGTGGAGCCCTGCCAGAGGAGGGATGATAAAAGCAGTCAGGTGATGGTCGGCTGGTCTCTAGAGATGAACACATGGAGACAGGTAAGCAGACAACTTTATTGCAAAACCATGACAATAGGCCCATTTGCCCAAAAAAACAAAACAAAAAAAAAAGATCAACTTCGAGGGTTGTAGCTCAGGGATCTGGAGTCACAGAGACTCATTTGAGGGGTATGTAGCTAAAGACCTACTGCAGCACTGGTTAAAATATGGGGCTGCTTTCATCTATGGTTCCGGAGATACAGGGCTGCTTGCGCAGTCGGTCAGACACTTCATACAGAGCGGCCAGTTTAAATACAAGCTGGAACACTCTGCAGCAGACTGGGAGGATGAACTCACAGTGCTTATAATAATTATTTGTATATTATTTATGGTAATTAACCTCTTGCCACCCAGGCCAATTCTGACACTTCTCTCCTACATGTAAAAATCATATTTTATTTTTTTTTGCTAGAAAATTACACAGAACCCTCAAGTATTGTATATATTGTTTTAGCAGACACCCTATGGAATAAAATGGTGGTCTTTGCAACTTTTTATGTTACACGATATTTGCGCAGCAATTTTTCAAACGTTTTTTTTGGAAAGAAAACTAAACTAAACTAAAGTTAGCATGATTTTTTTTTGTGTACCAAGCGATGGTTTACATTTTTTTTTTACAGGTTAGAGAAGAGGTCTAGTGCTAGAATTATTGCTCTCGCTCTAACGACCGCAGCATATGTAATCTGTGTGTATCTGGCTCAGATACTAACCAGTGCCTACCCAGCCACTGATTAGTATCTCTCCCCAGCCTGTCCACACACACCCTCTCACCTGCTGAACTGTGGATGCTGGATCACTCCTGCAGTGTTATTGTGTTCTGCCAGTGAATACAATGATTAGTGTTGCTAACTATAGCTGGCAGCACTGATTGTTTTGGGGAAAACCTGACAGGCTGGTTGTACTCAAGTCCAATGCTGAGACAAGGTAATTTAGAGCCCAGGGCAGTCATGCCAAACTGCGCCCCCCCCCCCCCCAAAATGCATGAGCATTATGTGTCAGCAAAAATCCCCAAATCCCCAAAAACTGAGCACTAACCTGCATGATTACCCCAAGCATAAATCCCCTCTACTCCCATTACAGATACACCCCCTGCTGAAATCCTCCCTCCCAGTACAAATATTTGCCCCGGCCAAAGAAAGAACACCCCTCCTAGCACAAATCCTCTACCCCTAAAATGTTCCCTCCAAGTACAAATCCCCCCCCCACACTACAAATCCCCTTCCCCAGCACAAATCCCTCCTACTAGCACAACTACCCCCCAATCATCCCTACCAGTACAAATCCCCACCCCCCCAAAAACATGTCCCCTCCGAGCACAATTCCACCCACCCAGACCATATCACCTCTTCTAGCACAAAATCCCCCCTCCTAGCACAATTCCTCTACCCCCCTAGCACAAATCCCCCCCTAAGAAAAATTGTTCCCTCCTAGCACAATTCCACCCGCCCAGACCATATCACCTCTTCTAGCACAAAATCCCCTCAATCCCCCCCTCCTAGCACAATTCCTCTACCCATAAAATGTTCCCCCCTAGCACAAATCCCCCCTAAGAAAAATGTTCCCTCCTAACACAACTATCCCCCAATCATCCTTACTAATACAAATCCCCCCCAAAAAAATGTCCCCTCCTAGCACAACTCCACCTGCCCTTCCACCATATCACATCTTCTAGCACAAAACTTCCCAATCCCCCCTCCTAGCACAAATCCTCTACCCATAACATGTTCCCTCCGAGCACAATTACCCCCCAGTCACCCCTAATAGTACAAATCCCCCCCCAAAAAAAAGTCCCTTCCTAGCAAAATTGCAACACCCCCCCACCCCACCATATCACCTCTTCTAGCACAAAACTCCACAATCCCCCTTCCTAGCACAAGTCCTCTACCCATAAAATATTCCCTCCTAGCACAACTACCCCCAATTACCCCTACTAGTACAAATCCCCCCCAAACAAATGTCCCCTTCTGGCAAAATTCCACCCCCTCCACCATATCACCTCTTCTAGCACAAAACTCCCCAATCCCCCCTCCTAGCACAAATCCTCTACCTATAAAATGATCCCTCCAAGTACAAATCCTCCCCCTAAGAAAAATGTTTCCTCCTAGCGCAACTATCCTCCAATCATCCATACTAATACTAATCCCCCCCCCCCCCAAAAAAAAATTGCCCTCCTAGCACAATTCCCCCCCCCCACCATATCACCTCTTCTAGCACAGATCCTCTTCCCCTATTCCCTCTCCCACCACAGATCCCCCTAAATTACTACTCCTAGCACACTCCCCCCCCCCCAAATTACCCCTACTAGAACAATTCCTACCCCCTGCCACCCACCCAGTTTCCCCTTCCAATACAAATTTATTTTACCCCCCCCAATCTCCTCCCACCTCACATGAGATCACAGTGCCCAGGGCAGCTGCTCCTCCTGCCCACCCCTTGTCCCGGCCCTGCTTAAGTCGGTTAATAGGTTGACTTGTGTAAAACCAGCTAGCCCATACATAGATCGATTATGGCTGGTCTCTGCTTAATTGGTGTAATTTCAATCCATGTATGGCCCGCTTAACCACTATGCAGTCCCTAAACATCCTTCCACAAACCTTTACATTTTTCCTTCCCAGATTACCTCTCCTATACATAGTGTCCACTGTCATACCCTCCATACTCCTCTCCTGTACATAGTGCCCACTGTCATACTCTCCACACTTCTCTCCTGTACATACTGCTCACTGTCATACCTCCACACTTCTCTCCTATACATAGCGCCCGCTGTCATATCCTACACACTCCTCTCCTGTACATAGTGCTTGCTGTCATACACTTCTCTCCTGTACATAGTGCCCACTGTCGTACCCTCCACACTCCTCTCCTGTACATACTGCTCACTGTCATACCCTCCATACTCCTCCCCTATACATAGTGCCCACCGTCATACCTCCACACTCCTCTCCTGTACATACTGCTCACTGTCATACCCTTCACACTCCTCTCCTGTACATACTGCCCACTGTTATACGCTCCACACTCCTCTCTGGTACAAACTACCCTCTGTCATACCCTCCACACTCCTCTCCTCTACATACTGCCCACTGGCATGCCCTCCACACTCCTCTGCTGTGCATAGTGCCTACTGTCATACCCTCCACACTTCTCTGCTGTACATAGTGCCTACTGTCATACCCTCCACACTCCTCTCCTGTACATACTACTCACTGTCATACCTGCCATACTCCTCTTCTATACATAGTGCCCACCATCATACCCTCCACTCTCCTCTCCTGTAATTACTGCTTACTGTCCTACTCTCCACACTTCTCTCCTGTACATAGTGCCCACTGTCATACCCTCCACACTCCTCTCCTGTATATATTGCTCACTGTCATACCCTCCACACTCTTCTCTTATACATAGTGCCCACTTTCATACCCTCTACACTCCTCTGCTGTGCATACTGCCCACTGTCATACCCTTCACACTCCTCTCCTGTACATAGTGCCTTCTGCCATACCCTCCGCACTCCTCTCCTGTACATAGTGCTCACTGTCATACCCTCCACACTCCTCTCCGGTACATACTGCCCTCTGTCATATCCCCCACACTCCTCTCCTGTACATACTGCCCACTGTCATACCCTCCACACTCCTCTCCGGTACAAACTACCCTCTGTTATACCCCCCACACTCCTCTCCTTTACATACTGCCCACTGGCATACCCTCCACACTCCTCTGCTGTGCATACTGCACACTGTCAAACCCTTCACACTCCTCTGCTCTACATAGTGCCTTCTGCCATACCCTCCGCACTCCTCTCATGTACCTAGTGCCCACTGTTAGACCCTCCCCATTCCTCTCCCTCACCTGCACATACTTCCCACTTTTATACCATCCATACTCCTCCCATATGCCTCTTACCCACAAAACAGTTCTTTAAAATTATACTAAATATCCTCAATGTTACCAGCTCTAGAATGGGCACACTTTTGTTAGTTCTCAGGAAATCTCAGTCCTCATATTTGTTCTTCCTTATTATTAGTACTTTAATTTTGTGATTACTACTGTGATGTATAGAGGAACATAGGGGATGTCAGCTACTCTAAATATTGCACTTGTAAAAAAAGTCTCCCTGAAAATATTTTTGAAATGTTGGCAACTATGCACTTAAGCACTGTCCAAGGGCCACAGTGTCAGTAGGGGGCCTCATGAGAGGCTCCTGTGATATTAAAGCGGTAGTAAACCTTTCTAACATTACTACGTTTTAGAGGCCCTGAGGTAGGGTATGCCATAATGTACAAGTATGCACAGCATATTAGCACATTAGGGTACACTTAAATTGTCAGACTGAGCCCTCCAGTGCTGTGCTGTGATCAATCCGGCGGGGGCCGCGCGCTTCCATCTTCACCTGGTCTTCCTTCCGGGTTCTGTGCCTTCGGTCACTTGCCTTGGCCGGGCTGCGTTGATGTCATTCCCACGCATGCTCATATGCATCCTCTTTCTCTCATCCCCCCTTTCTCTCTCATCCTCCCTCCCTTACCCCTCACACCTCTTTCATCCCCTCTCTCTCTCTCTCATCCTCCCTCTCTCTCTTTAATTGAATTTGTTATAGCAAAAAATTGTTTGCATTTTTATTTATTTATTTATTGTTTATAAAAGGCCCCACCAAAATCCTCAGCACCATGCCCATGATGTTCTTAATCTGGCCCTGTGTGCAATACACTATATCCCATTGAAAAGTTTAATTTCAGTGGTACATAGTATGAATATATTGGGAAAGAGGAGGGGTAAAAGGAGGGAGGGGATCACAGGGTAGAGTGATTACATAAAAAAACAACAACAAAAAAATCATAAGTATGTCCAGAAATTTTTGATAAAATTTGAGGTATTACCTACGTAGTTGTACCATTATGCGTAGCCATCATAAAGGGGAAAGTTGGTCTATTTTTTATCATTATTTGGAATGGCCTAAACCAGATATCATTCACTTGTTCACCATTGTGCATAACCCTCTCAATACAGTGCATTTTCACCCCCTTCCTGCCCAAGCCATTTTTCAGCTTTCAGCGCTGTCACACTTTGAATGACAATTGCGCGGTCATGCTACACTGTACCACAATGAAATAGAGCTTTCTTTTGGTGGTATTTGATCACCTCTGCAGTTTTTATTTTTTGCGCTATAAACAAAAGAAGAGTGACAAGTTTGAAAAAAAATTATATTTTTTACTTTTTGCTATAATAAATATTCAATTTTTTTTTTAAAACAATTTTTTTTCCTCAGTTTAGGCTGATACGTATTCTTCTACATATTTTTGGTAACAAAAACTGCCATAAGCGTATATCGATTGGTTTGTGCAAAAGTTATAGTGCCTACAAAATAGGGGATAGATTATTGCATTTTTATTATAATTTTTTTATTATTATTATTATTTTTATTATTATTTAATTTTTTACTAGTAATGGCAGTGATCTGCGATTTTTATCGTGACTGCGATATTGCGGCTGACAAATTTTTGGGACCATTCACATTTATACAGCGATCCGTTGGCAGGGAAGGGGTTAACCACTAGGGGGCGCTGAAGGGGTTAATATTTTCCCTGGGAGGGATTCTAACTGTAGGGGGAGGCGATTGACAAGGGAAGGAGACCGATCAGTGTTTCTCTGTACTGAGAACACACCATCAGTCTCCTCTCCTCTGACAGGACGGTGGATCTGTGTGTTTACATACACAGATCCACGTTCCTGCTGTGTTACCGGGCAATAGCGGGTGCCTGGCGGACATCGCATCGCGTATCGAGTCCCTAGTAACACAGCGCGCGCGCCCCCTGGTGGGCCAAACAGGCGAGGGCGTCATATGATGCCCTCCCGCCACGAGAGCTGCACCGCCTGGCCGTCAATTGGCAGCAGGCGGTCAGCAACCAGTTAATATGGATACCTACCAACATAAATGTTTTTGCTTCTTGCTAATGAGGACTTCAATGTTCTTCTGTCTTTGTCTAGCCTACTCATTCCAGCCACCAAGTAGCAGGGGTTGAGTCTTCTGACACACTGCATAAAAGCATTGCACAGCACAGGATTGCATATGTAGCAGGGATGTGCGGTGAGGTCAGTGGCTGGTGAGACACTGTTGTAAACAGCGTTAAAATCACACAAGTGAGGTATCGCCGTGATCGATAGAGCGAGAGCAATAATTCTAGCACTAGACCTCCTCTGTAAAAAAATGTAAAGTGTTGCCTATGGAGATATTTAAGTACTGACAAGTGTGTGCATTTTTAAATCGTGACATGTTAGGTATCTATTTACTCGGCATAACATCATCTTTCACATTATAAAGAAAATCTGGCTAACTTTAGTGTTTTTTTACTTTTTATTCATGGCACTGTTTTTTTTTTTTTTTTTAACATGTTTAAGAAATTGCTGCCCAAATACTGTGTGACATAAAAAGTTTCAACAACCGCCATTTTATTCCCTATGGTCTCCCCTAAAAAATATATATAATGTTTGGGGGTTCTGGGTAAGTTCAAACCAGTAATTTCATAGTAAATAGATAAATAATAAATGATTATGTTATAACATATAGTATAACAATATATTATTTAGCTTGATTAAAAAAAAATACATTTTTAGCAGCAGCAGATTCTCCCTCTTAACTGTGTGAGGAAAAAACATGGGATTATGGGTTAACCTTATACCCATAAACCCATGTTTTTTTCATGTAGTTAAGAGGGCTGGACTGGAAGACACATGCCCCCTTTTATGACACTGCAGTGAGAGGACAGCCTCCATTGCAGCATTTTTATTGGACAGCTTAGACCAGTGGTGCTTTACCATTGGTCCAAGGCTCCATGCTGTCCATTGAGCTTAGTGCCTCTGACAAGAAGTGAGAGGCACTGTGAGCTCATCCTCTCAGTCTGCTGCAAACAGTGTGTGCCAGATTGTATTTAAACTGTCCATGCTGTATGTAGCTTCTGAAAGGCTCTGCAAAGAGCCCCATATCTACAGAACCATGGGTTCTAGGTGCCCCTGCCTCACCTGCCTCCCCTGACTGCATGTCCCTGCAAATCCATTCATTCTGTTTCACTGAGGGCTTGTTTTTTAACCCTTTCATGCCCCCTCCTTTCCAACACATATGATCTCCATCCTAGCTCTCTAGTGACCTATATGTTACCACTTCCCTTGCCTTATGATACACATCTAAACATTAACCCCTTCATCTCCATCCTGCCTCTGTGTGTGACCTGTGCAATAAACCCTTCATCTCACAAATGCTCTATGTATTACCAGTGCATTAAGCCCTTGGTTACACTAATTGCGACATTGAAATTGTGTTACTTCCCTTGAATTAGCATGATTTCAAAGTAGTGCTACTTCAGGTGCTACTTGGAAGACAGCTGTGACTTCACGCACAGATGTCAATGCAAGTCACACCTGAATTTGCAACAAATAGTGCAGGTAACTACTACCAAAATTGGTGTGACTCTGATTTGACCCCTTCCAATGCGAACAATAGGGTGTGACGTGCAATTTGAAACTGTTAAATCGCATGACAAGTCACACCGGTTTGACCAGGGGCTTAATTTATCTACAGCGTAATAACCTATTACCGTTGTAATAAACAATTATATCACATTGGGTTATCTACTTTCCAAAAAGGCAAATTTTCACTGGGGTTTTCATGCTGTCCTGACATTTATACTTTAACAGAAAGTAAGGGGAAAAAGTAGTTTTTTTTTAAAATGTGTATTTTTTTTTTTAAAGTAAGAAAATTAAAAAAAAAATGTATTAAATAACACCAAAAGAGCTCTATCTGTCTCAAAAATGTATACAAAATTAATTTGGCTACAGCGCTGCATGAGCGAGCGATTGTCATTCAAATTGTTACAGCACTGAAAACAGAAAGTAAGGGGAAAAAATTGTTTTTTTAAAATGTGTATTTTTTTTTTTAAAGTAAGAAAATGAAAAAAAATTTTTTTATTAAATAACACCAAAAGAGCTCTATCTGTCTCAAAAATGTATACAAAATTAATTTGGCTACAGCGCTGCATGAGCGAGCGATTGTCATTCAAATTGTTACAGCACTGAAAACTGAAAAATGGTTTGGTAATAAAGGTTTATTATAGTATGGTACTCAACTGGTTAAGCAAAACTTCTGCACTTAAGCACTGAATAAAAAATATATTTAAAGAGCAAGATAAACCTAAACGTATGCTTGGGAAGGTTGAGGAAATGACTGACATGCATTTGAGGTTATTTGCATATCTCCAGATTAATAATTATATCACTAATTGAAGACTCATTGCTTTGCTATACTTGGAAAGGCTGTGTGAAGTGCAAAGTATTTGTGGAATGTCTTGATGAGAAACATTTTTGTTCCAACTTATTACAACCATTAGGTGTCTCAAACTATTAAACAAAATGCTGAGAACCTACATTATTTTTATTACCTTCCTTCAGGGGTGAACAAAGAAAGATGTCAAATCTTTCCAGTTTGGTTTGCTCCCCATCAAATACTATTATTTAACTTTTATGAAGATAGGGTAGGAAAGTGTATGTATGCGGATAACCTGCTGCTTTACTTGAATTGTGTAAGATCTTCATTTTATTATGCATTACAGATGCTGGACAATGTTCTCTCATATGCAAGCCTTTAGTAAGCATTTGCAATAACATTGAGCAAATAACAGGGACTGCTAATTATTATAGAGGTAGAACATAAAATGCTTCTGCCTTTCCACTTAGTGACTCCACAAATACAAATATGAGGGAGTCTAGATCTTTATTGATATGTCATGAATGAAATTGAGTTTATACCACTAACAATATGCTTCAGTTTTACAATTTTCTAAAACACATCTCAGCATGTTCAGGTCTGCCTGTGACTATATTTTAGGAAGTGGTCCTTTTAAAGGCAGCAATCTTACTTAATTGTACATGTTTGTTCAGAAATTACACTGTGTTGGTCGCTAAAAATAAATGGCCTCCTGTGGGAACATTTACCTTGAGCTGAAATTAAATACACAAATTATTCCTGCATTAAAAAAAAAACTTTGGGGAATTTTAACTATTATATAGTTCAAGTTTTTATTTGAAACCTGTTTATATGTTACATCTACATGTGATGAAGTTTAAAGGATTCAAACAACATTTTAAAAATGTTCCTATAGAACATATGTTATTTCGTTATTTTTTTATTAAAAATGAAAAAAAAAATGTTGTTTTAATATACAAGAAAATTTTGTTTAACCACTTCAGCCCCGGACCATTTGGCAGCCAAAGGACCAGAGGTCTTTTTTCAATTTCGCACTGCACTACTTTAACTGGTAATTGCGCGGTCATGCAATTTTGTAACCAAACGAAATTTGCGTCCTTTTCTTCCCACAAATAGAGCTTTCTTTTGATGGTATTTGATTGCCTCTGTGATTTTTATTTTTTGCGATATAAACGGAAAAAGAGCGAAAATTTTGAAAAAAAAAGAGATTTTCTACTTTTTGTTATAAAAAAAATCTAATAAACTCAATTTTAGTCAAACATTTGGGCCAAAATGTATTCAGCCACATGTCTTTAGTAAAAAAAATGCCAATAAGCGTATATTTATTGGTTTGCGCAAAAGTTATAGCGTCTACAAACTAGAGTACATTTTCTGGAATTTACACCGCTTTTAATTTATGACTGCCTATTTCATTTCTTGAGGTGCTAAAATGGCAGAGAAGTACAAAACCCCCCCAAATGACCCCATTTTGGAAAGTAGACACCCCAAGCTATTTGCTGAGAGGCATGTTGAGCCCATTGAATATTTTTTTTTTTAGTCCCAAGTGATTGAATAAAGACAAAAATAAAAAAGATTTTTTTTTTTTTTCAAAAAGTTGTCACTAAATGATATATTGCTCACACATGCCATAGTTATATGTGGAATTGCACCCCAAAATACATTTTGCTGCTTCTCCTGAGTATGGGGATACCACATGTGTGGGACTTTTTGGGAGCCTAGCCGCGTACGGGGCCCCGAAACCCAAGCACCGCCTTCAGGATTTCTAAGGGTGCAAATTTTTGATTTCACTCCTCACTACCTATCACAGTTTCGAAGGCCATAAAATGCCAAAATAGCACAAAACCCCCCCAAATGACCCCATTTTGGAAAGTAGACACCCCAAGCTATTTGTTGAGAGGCATGGTGAGTATTTTACAGCTCTCATTTGTTTTTGAAAATGAAGAAAGTAAAGAAAAAAATTTTTTTTTATCTTTTTTTCAATTTTCAAAACTTTGTGACAAAAGCGAGATCTGCAAAATACTCACCATACCTCTCAGCAAATAGCTTGGGGTGTCTACTTTCCAAAATGGGGTCATTTGGGGGGGTTTTATGCCATCTGGGCATTCCATGGCCTCCGAAACTGTGATTGGCAGTGAGAAGTGAAATAAAAAAATTACACCCTTAGAAAGCCTGAAGGCGGTGATTGGTTTTTGGGGTTCCGTACGCAGCTAGGCTCCCAAAAAGTCCCACACATGTGGTATCCCCGTACTCAGGAGAAGCAACAGAATGTATTTTGGGGTGTATTTCCACATATGCCCATGACATGTTTGAGCAATATATCATTTAGTGACAACTTTTTGTAAAAAAAATATATATATTTTTTTTTTTTCATTATTCAATCTCTTGGGACAAAAAAAAAAAAATATTTAATGGGCTCAACATTGCTCTCATCAAATAGCTTGGGGTGTCTACTTTCCAAAATGGGGTCATTTGGGGGGGGTTTGAACTGTCCTGGCATTTTATGCACAACATTTAGAAGCCTATGTCACACGTCACCCACTCTTCTAACCACTTGTAGACAAAGCCCTTTCTGACACTTTTTGTTTACATGAAAACATATTTTTTTTTTGCAAGAAAATTACGTTGAACCCCCAAACACTATATATAATGTTAAAGCAAAGGCCCTACAGATTAAAATGGTGGGTGTTGCATTTTTTTTTTCCACACAGTATTTGCGCAGCGATTTTTTCAAACGCATTTTTTGTGGAAAAAATACACTTTTTTTTATTTTAATGCACTAAAACACACTATATTGCTCAAATTTTGATGAAATAAAAAATATGATCTTAGGCCGAGTACATGGATACCAAACACGACATGCTTTAAAATTGCGCACAAACACGCAGTGGCGACAAACTACATACATTTTTAAAAGCCTTTAAAAGCCTTTACATGATACCACATTAGATTCACGGAGGAGGTCTACTGCTAAAATTACTGCCCTCGATCTGACCTTCGCGGTGATACCTCACATGCATGGTGCAATTGCTGTTTACATATGACGCCAGACCAACGCTTGTGTACGCCTTTGCGCAAGAGAAGGGGGGGCAGGGGTGCTTATTTTTTTTTTTTTTTTTTGGTTTTTTTTTTATTTATTTAGCTTTTTTTATTTTATTTTTAAACTGTTCCTTCCATTTTTTTTCTTTGTTATGATTTTTATTGTTATCTCAGGGAATGTAAATATCCCCTATGATAGCAATAGGCAGTGACAGGTACTCTTTTTTTGAAAAAATTGGGGTCTATTAGACCCTAGATCTTTCCTCTGCCCTCAAAGCATCTGACCACACCAAGATTGGTGTGATAAAATGCTTTCCCAATTTCCCAATGGCGCGTTTATATCCGGGAGGGGGGACATTCCCTCCCACTGCTTGTAAAAGCAGTCTAGAGGCTAATTACCCGCTAGAATTGCTTTTACATGAAAGCCGATCACTGGCTGAAAAGAATGATACCAAGATGATACCTAAACCTGCAGGCATCATTCTGGTATAACCATTCAAAGTCCAGCAACATACTGGACATATATTGTAATCTTTTTTTTTTCATGCAGCCTCTTGGCTGAACGAAAAAAAGAGATTGATTGGTGGGTATGCCCACCATTAGAATACCTCCCTTCATCCACCCACTTCTAATGATGGGCATACATGCACCATTTATATATGCCGATGCATGGGGGCATCCTCCCGCAAAAGTTATGCCGTGTACACACGGTCGGAATTTCGACCGTATGTACGTGGCATTAGGAGCCAATCGCTCCTCCCCCCCCTGCTGCCCCCATGCTTCGGCATATATGCTCTTTTTTTTAACTGTGGTGGTGAAATCACCTCCTACAGCGTTGGAGTCGCGGCTTTATGTATCGTGGGAGCAAACGCTGTTGCTGTCAAGATAAATAAATCCGCGTTGCAACTGAATGGCGCACCTGAAAACAAAAAAATGCTTAACACTAAAACACAGTAAACAAAATTACATACCTGAAAAGCAAGCATGATAAAACATGATAAAACATAATAAAACATTGCAGAATAGAATGGAGTAAAAAAAGAGCAACAATAGAGAGAGAATAGAGTGAGAGAGAGAACAATAAAACGACAACTATTTTATTTTTTTTTTATTTTTTTGAGATTCACAGGTAAAAAAGCTCCTGACTGAAGCGACTGAATCAAAACGCTACCACAAAAAAAATGTTAGCGATCGCAGGGATCAGGCCTGACTCTGCGAACGCTGCAGTTATGTGTGCTTAGTGTTTTGTAAGTGACAGTGATCGATCGATACTGCACTTGGGTGGGCTGGGCTGGGCGGAGGGGGAAAACGCAGGTGCTAGCAGGTATCTGGGCTGATCCCGCTAACAATGCGTTTTTTTTTTGGAACCCTAAACTGCTGGGACGCTAGTATAGATCTGATCAGATCAGATATTGATCTGTTCAGATACTGTACCACTAAGGGAGGTGTATGCTTTGCGCGTGGGTGTTTGCGGTACTGGCACTAACCTGGGGCGACGCAGACCTTATTTGACCCTAAAACCTAATTGATATCACCCGCCGGGCGATCAGGGGGTTAAACCGTTATTGGGTAA
This sequence comes from Lithobates sylvaticus, assembly GCA_028564925.1. Taxonomy (NCBI): domain Eukaryota; kingdom Metazoa; phylum Chordata; class Amphibia; order Anura; family Ranidae; genus Lithobates; species Lithobates sylvaticus. The sequence continues at coordinate 143,153,556 of CM053028.1, read as the reverse complement.
TAAATGGCGGGTGCCCTGACAGTATAAAAAATAAAGCTAACTAACCAGCGTCACCCGTAACAGTAATACAAAAAAAAACTGGTTACCTAGCGACACTAATGCAGCGATCAGAAAAACGATCGCTTAGTGACACTGGCAAAAGGGGGTGAAAGGGTTAACTAGGGGCAATCAGGGGGTTAAAACCTTTATTAGGTAATATATGGGGGTACCTGACGCTATATAAAAACCTGACGGGGAACCTAAATAACGAAATAACTAACTGGCTAACCAGCGTCACCAGTGACAGTTATACAGTGATCACTGGTGAAAGGGTTAACTCTAGGGGCAATCAGGGGGTTAAAACCTTTATTTAGGTTGTAATATGGGGGTACCTGACCTATAAACCTATTTATGAACCTATATAAACATGGCGGTTACCTAAAAAAAAAAATGGTTACCTAGCGACACTAATGCAGCGATCAGAAAAACGATCGCTTAGTGACACTGGCAAAAGGGGGTGAAAGGGTTAACTAGGGGCAATCAGGGGGTTAAAACCTTTATTAGGTAATATATGGGGGTACCTGACGCTATATAAAAACCTGACGGGGAACCTAAATAACGAAATAACTAACTGGCTAACCAGCGTCACCAGTGACAGTTATACAGTGATCACTGGTGAAAGGGTTAACTCTAGGGGCAATCAGGGGGTTAAAACCTTTATTTAGGTTGTAATATGGGGGTACCTGACCTATAAACCTATTTATGAACCTATATAAACATGGCGGTTACCTAAAAAAAAAAAATGGTTACCTAGCGACACTAATGCAGCGATCAGAAAAACGATCGCTTAGTGACACTGGCAAAAGGGGGTGAAAGGGTTAACTAGGGGCAATCAGGGGGTTAAAACCTTTATTAGGTAATATATGGGGGTACCTGACGCTATATAAAAACCTGACGGGGAACCTAAATAACGAAATAACTAACTGGCTAACCAGCGTCACCAGTGACAGTTATACAGTGATCACTGGTGAAAGGGTTAACTCTAGGGGCAATCAAGGGGTTAAAACCTTTATTTAGGTTGTAATATGGGGGTACCTGACCTATAAACCTATTTATGAACCTATATAAACATGGCGGTTACCTAAAAAAAAAAAATGGTTACCTAGCGACAGCAGTGACACTAATACAGCGATCAGAAAAACGATCGCTTAGTGACACTGGCAAAAGGGGGTGAAAGGGTTACCTGGGGGGCAATCAAGGGGTTAAACCTTTATTAGGGGGGCTCGGGGGCTACCTTGGACCTAAAACTAACTGCACTGACAGTTATTACAGTCACACTGACACTAAATGCAGTGATCAGTAAAAAAATGATCACTGCAATTAGTGACACTGTGACTGGGGGGGGAGGGGGTGATCTGGGGGGTGATCTGGGGGTGACAGGGGGGTGTTTTGTGTGCCTATGTGTACTGGTGTCAGTGTACTGTTGGTGCACTAACCTTTAGATGTTCACAGCTCGGCGTTCCGGTCACATAGACCGGCGCACCGAGCGTGACATCACTTCCTCTGCCTGTGTTTTGATTGACACAGACAGAGGAAGCATCTGATTCGCCAGGAGCGATCGCGAGGGGGTGGCCAGAAACCACTGGCCGTCCCCTCATCCCGGATCGCTCCTGAAGCGATCCCGACCGTCCCCGCCGGCCGGGGGGGGTCCGATCGGACCCCCCACCCGCCGGAAGAATGGCACGTACAGGTACGTGGTTCTGCCTGTACGTGCCATTCTGCCGACGTATATATACAGGGGGCGGTCGGGAAGTGGTTAAACATCAACATTTTAGGGTTCATTTACTGAAGCTGAAGAGTGCAAAATCTGGTGCAGCTGTGCATGGAAGCCTATCAGCTTCTAACTTCAGCTTGTTTAATTAAGCTTTGACAAAAAAAAACCTGGATCCTGGGTTCACATTGCTGCGGGTTAGAAATTGTGCGAGTTCAGCTGAACTTGCACGATTTCAACCCGGCAATGCAGTCTGACTTTAGCAGCGATTTGACAAACATCTGTGCGGGTTCCTGCACAGATGTCTATACAAATCGCCCCCTGAATTAGGCAAAAGTAGTACAGGAACTAGTACGGCACCACAAAGTCAGCACCGCACCGATTCGGATGGTGCCATTGCCGGCAATAACCTCCGATTTGGCAATGCGATTTGACATGTCAAATTGTACCAATGTGAACCCAGGCTTAAGCTGATTTCTACAGAGCTGCACCAGATATTTGTTGTTCTTTTATAGTTATTTTTCTGAGGGGTACTTTCCTCTTTATCTATTAATACTACATATTTTTGATAGGACCTTTTTTCCCTACTTTATTTTATACCTGTGTTCCCACTCATGAGATTTGACCTCACTTCCTCTCCAGTGAGGAAGTCTCTCCAATGGTAGACACAGGCTTTGATTTACTAAAGGCAATTAGGCTGTTTATTTTGAAAGGGGATTTCAACAAAGCTTAGTAAATGAGGTTAAGCTCTGTTGATTTCCATTGTCCAATCGTGTGCAAGGAAAACTGCTGTGTTTAAAAAATTAATATTTCCTGCATTGGGTATTCTTTTGAAAAAGAGAAATTTTGCCACATTCACCACACTCTGGGGAAAAGTCTCTTACAAAATGCAACTTCCCTTGAACAGTAAACAGCCTTTTTTCCTTTACAGAATCAACCCCACAGACAAAAACTATAAAAAATACTTTTTAGAGCACGGGCAAAGGTTTGCTCCCCTAGGGGTTTCTTTACTGCTTATTTTAACTTTCTGTCCCAATGGCCCTCATTCCCTTTATTTCTAGTCCTGGTATCAAAAGAAAAAAGATTAGTGGAAATCTCCCAGGTGGAGTCACAGAAAGCAATCTAAACCCAAGGTAAGTTCAAACCCTTCAATGCTATATTCAAAACTAATAGAAAGATTTGTCTAGAATTTGACGTTTTATTATTTATAGGTCTGTACATTACCACCTCTCCATGTCTCTTATGCCCCGTACACACGGTTGGAGTTTTCCGACGTAAAATGTGGGATCAGAGCTTGTTGTCAGAAATTCCAACCGTGTGTAGGCTCCATCGGACAGTTTCCATCGGAATTTCCGTCACACAAAATTTGAGATTTGGTTCTCAAATTTTCCGACAACAAAATCCGTTTGCATAAATTCCAATCTTGTGTACACAATTCCGACGCACAAAGTGCCACGCATGCTCAAAATAAATTCCGAGACGGAAGCGATCGGTCTGGTAAAACTAGCGTTCGTAGTGGACATAGCACATTCGTCATGCTGCAAATTTTGAAATCTTTTAATGCAGCGCATTCTCTTCTTCTTTAGAATGCTAGAAGAATGAAGTTGTTTTGCTGCTCATATTCACACAGAGTTCTCACAAACTTCTTTCTTTATAATTTCTCATGATCTAATGAATAATATACATTTTTTTTTTCGTCAGATCTCCAAAATACATATTTTTTGTTTTTTTTATCAAGATCTGCATTTTTTTATTTTTCTAGTGATCTCCATAATATTATTTCTCGTTTTGTGTGTCAAGTTACCACAACACCATTATTATCTTGTATTTTGTTACCTCAAGGACAAACTGTCTTTTTTTAAGTAAAACACATAGGCAAGTATTTCTGAAAAATAAATATCCATTCATTCTGGGTCATAACAAAATAAAATGGAAGGCAACGCTGGAGAAACTGCTGAAATTTGCGAAGCCTTTGTACCACAGGGCAGACATCAATAATTTTACAGTCAAAATTGGTGGCCTGAGGAGTCCATATAATAGTGAGCACAATCGGTCCAGGACTACAAGAGATCAGGAACACTAGCAGATGACATATCTGTCCCCAGGCTGTGGTCATACAACAGCCTGCATCTTTTGTCAGACCAGACTGAACCCAGGCCATCACTCTCTGGTCTTCCTTACACGCTTCCTTGCAGGCTGTGGCTCTGGTGTTGGAGGTGTGGCAGGAGGGGGAGGAGGAGGACCTGTAAGAGGAGGAGGGCCATGGTTCAACTGACAAATGTTGCTTTGGCTTGTGAGTTCGCCCCTCAACCCCTTATTTAGGGCTTGCAAGATCACTTCTTCACATAAGAGGTGTTGGTCCTCCTCCATTTCAAGCATTTTGCAGGCTGTCATGTAGGCATAGTCCTCTTGAACACTGGGGGGGGGGGGGGGGGGGGGGGGGGGTTCTGAGGGCCACAGTAGCCTTCATAAATAGGCCAATTGCTGCCTCCTTCAGGTTACTCCTCTTCCTGGCACTTTTTTGTGGAAGGCAGAGGGGAGGGACCTGGGATTCAGGCAGGCTACTGGGCCGGCCACCGCCTGGCTGACACTTACCACTGCCACCTCCTGGCTGCCACTTTGAGACTTTCCTGTGTCTGAAAAAGGGACATAGTTTTAGTTTTTTGTTCAATTACACACAATTTTCAGCTCTTGACTGTTGCAAATTAAATGTTAATAAATAGAAAAGTCTATCATTCTGACCCTAGCATTTTTTACTCTTGTCACAATCATTTGTGGCCACTACTGTCTATTGATATGTAAAACACTTTGGGAAATCAGAAATTAGTTATCAAAACTAACATATATTTAACATCATTAATTTGACAACCAGAAATATTTTGAAGAATGCTATGCCTGACTCAAGCTGGACTCCTCCACATGTGGCTGCCTGGAAGGCCCAGGTTGGTCGTCGGAAGCCTCAGCTGGGGGGGAGGAAGCCTTGAAGGAAGACTGGAGAGTGCTGGCCTGGGTTCAGTCTGGCCTGCCAGAAAATGCAGTCTGTCATAATACCACAGCCTGGGTACATAAATGTCATCTGCTGCAGCTCCTGATCTCAGGGAATCCTGAACCTTCTTGCGCTCCCTAATATAAGTGCTCCTCATGCCACCAATTAGGGCATTCAAATAGGGGATGTCTGCCGTCGGGATCACTGGCTTCACAAATTCCAGAAATTGATCCAGCGCTGCCTTCCTCTTTGGTTTATTGTTATAAAAGGGGTGGTTTACCTGCCACAGACAGGGCAGCTCCCTGTACATATCAATGAATATGGGGATAAAGTCCTCATTGTTGAATAGATCAATTTTCTCTGCAAGACACAACACAAGACAAACCCTAATGTCAGGCGAAACTCTCCTAATCTTGACCCAATATAGGCCTCAATCTATAAGCAGTATAGGCCACTGATGCACCGACTTAAAATTGTACCTTCGTTATAAAGATCGTCTCTTCCATTACTTCGCCCCCGCTCACAAATCGTACGTACAACGTTATGCTTTATATACACTTTGCTCTGCAAGTGCACTTGAAAGTGCACTTGGAAGTGCAGTCGCTCTAAATCTAAGGGGTAGATCTGAGATGAGTGGAAGCTCTGCTAATTTTATCATCCAATCATGTGCAGGTTAAAATGCTGTTTTTTATTTCCCTTGCATGTCCCCCTCGGATCTACAGCAACGTTACTTTCAAGTGCATTTTCAGTGCACTTGCAGTGCAAAGTGGCTTTTCCTTTAGTAAATAACCCTCAGTGTGTCAACATGTGCTATCTGCCATCAGGGGATATCAATGTACGTGTTTTGTGGGTGCAACCCCTTCCTCATTACTAAAGTAGCTGAGAGGAAGGGGTTGCACCCCCAAAACACGTCCGTTGATCCCCCATGATGGGAGCTAGCACATGTTGACATTAGGCATGGGATCAGGAGGGAAATCCCCATTTTGAATCCCAATTTGTGTGCATCTTCAAAATTTGGCTTTTACAGGGGTTACATCACCCCATCTGATGAAGGCAATATCAACACATTTTGGACATACTAATGTCTGATATTGCCTTCACTTTGTAAGTTCTTGAGTTCTGTATGTTATGTTTTGAAACATGCCTGTTTAACCAAAAAAGGCTATTTATAATTAATGTGACAAAAAATAATGTTATACACCAAAGATGTTGGTTTGTTCAAAAACACTTTTGTAAACGCACATGTGAATATGCTTTGAGTAAAAAGTTTTCTACTCAGCAATGTGTGGCTTCTAGTTTCAATGATCAAAAGCAGTTTTTGGAGTAAAAGTTGGTGTTTATAGTGACAATGGGGGTTATTTACTAAAGGCAAATCCACTTTGCGCTACAAGTGCAGTTTCAGTGCAGTTTTAAGTGCACTTAGAGTGCAAAGTGGATTTTTCTTTAGTAAATAACTCCCACAGTGCTTTCTAATTTGCCTCAATCACTCCACAAAATTCATTCATGGTGCTGAAAATGATGAATATATTTGTCAGTAATACATTACATACATTAACAACAAAACAAGGTGTGTGTGTGTAGCAGACCCACAACATAATAATAGTTTGCTGAAGAAGAGATTGTAACCTCCTGTATCAAATAAATTACATTTGTACTATTGAAGAAAATGTCCAAAAAGAAAAGCCCATTGGAGAACCTAGGAGACAGACAAAAGAAACCCAGGCAGTAAATCAAAGGAAATCTTATTTCAGTTTAATTTCCAAAATTTAGGATAAAATGTTTCTTGAACTGTTTCTGGCATATCAATGGCCCCCCTACCCACAAAGTACTCAACATACTTATGTCTTACTTCGCAGGCGCTTTGGGGGGCAAGCCAGGACGCCCAACTTCAAGCGCCGTCAGGGTTTCTTGTTGAAGTCCGGCCTCAGGCCCAACTGAGGCCACATAGTTCATTGAATTTCTCCTTAAATAGTTGTGTAGAATGCAGCATGCTAGGATTATCTGGTTAAGTTTAGATTCCGCCATGTTGATTGGTGTAAGGAATAGGCATAACCGGCTGGCCATTATCCCGAAAACGTTCTCCACCACTCTTCTGGCCAGACGGTAGTTATAAACCCTCTTGTCCTGGGTGAGGGTCCTCATGGCTTCAAAATGGTCGGCTGGTCAGAGCGAACTAATAGAAAGCACAGAAAAACAGAAAGGCCGGAGCTGAAAATCAGATACGAGCGGACAAGAATGCACTGAAAATCAAATACGTAATATAAATACAAACCCACAAGCACAAACTGAAGAGCAGTAACGATCGTAAAAGCAGGAGCCTGAAAAGCACGAATCATCTGTCACCAAACTTCTACTAACACGATATTAGCGGAAGGAGCCCAAAGGGTGGCGCACTTGGTATTGAACTTCCTCTTTCTAGTGCCGTCGTACGTGTTGTACGTCACCGCGTTCTTAACGTTCGGAATTTCCGACAACTTTGTGTGACCGTGTGTATGCAAGACAAGTTTGAGCCAACATCCTTATGAAAAAATCCATGGATTTTGTTTACGGAATGTCTGATCAATGTCCGACCGTGTGTATGCAGCATAACAGTAACCATGAAATCTTCAAAAAAATCATCCCCAAAGAAGTTTTATAGCATTTTCCAGCCATTGGCCTCAGTATTATTGCCCCACTTTAACTACATTTGGACCCTTCATACAATTCTTTTTTCAATATTCTATACTTAAATTATTAGCTCACAAGGATTGTTGTTGGACAGGGGTCTATGTATTGCCTAGGCTCACGCGGTTCCTAAGGAAAAGAACACCATCTTAGATTTTGGAATCTGACTGGGAGGCTACAAATATGTGATTGAAAGTTGGAACACTCAGTCTGCTAGAGCTAGCCTGGGAGAGATCCAGACTAGAAAAACTTAGTGAGTGGCTTAATGCTTTGCTACACAAACATGAATATTTCAACTGGCGTTATTAGTGTTTACAGAGGGTTATTATATGTTTAGTTTGAGCTTAGACGAGCAACGTGGCTTTGTTTTGGCTTGTAGTAAATGGCAAGCAATGAATAAACATTTACACCTTTAAACTTTTAAACCTCAGAAAACTGTCTCTTGTGGATTTTCCAGCCACAGAATTTGAAAACTGATGCTTATGTCTTTACTGATAACTGTGTTGTCTGCTATAATGGAGTACTGTGCAGTTGCTATAGACCCGTGTGAAAACAGGCTGCTCAGTTCTTCATCCTTGTCGTTTCTCTGTACATCAGTACAGAGAAACGACAAGGATGAAGAACTGAGCAGCCTGAGCTGAGCAGCTCATACATGCTCCATGTTGGGAATTGCAGCCTGCCTCTTCTTGCTGATATAATGTCATGGTGACATGGGCGATGGGACTGGGCATGAACACAGACTGACCAGAGTTGAAAGAACTTGAAGCAAAGCGGTGTATGCGGATATGTGGAGCAATGGGCACTTATGGGAGAACAGGGGAGAGTTCAGGAGGAAAATATAGTAGTGGTGAATAGAAAAACTGCCCCCACTGCTTCTCCACCACCATCCCAGCCCTGAGTACAAGATCAGTGGCAGGAGATGTTGGTTTGGAATAAAGACACGGTTCCAGTACAAAAAAGGCCTGGCTGAATTAATTAGACCTCCATGACAGCCAAAGATCTAGCACTTTTATAAGGAATTGTGAGAAATGGAAGCCTCCATACTTCTTTGCTACAGGTCACTACAACTTATGCGGCGTACACACGAGCGGACTTTCCCGCGGGATTGTCCGCCGGACTGGAGTCCGGCGGACAATCCGCCCGTGTGTGGGAGCCGGTGGACTTTTTTTCCGCCAAAAGTCCGGCGGACTAAGTTTTAAGTTCAGACTTAAAATCGTCCGCTGGACTCGCGAGTCCGGCGGACAATCCCGCGGTCTGTGTGCTAGTACGCTGGACTTTTGGAAATGAACGGACTTGCCGACACAAGATCGGAAAGTCCGTTCATTTAGAACGTGACTTCAGGTAGACGGGACTAGTGAAGGCAATGAATGCCGCCGCGCTAGCCCCGTCACCTGGCATGGATTTAAAGAGAAAACCCTACGCCAAAAAACGGCGTGGGGTCCCCCCAAATCCACCTCAGACCCTTATCCGAGCACGCAGCCTGGCCGGCCAGGAAAGGGTGGGGACGAGCGAACGCCCCCCCCTCCTGAGCTGTACCAGGCCGCGTGTCCTCAACATGGGGGGTGCCCTGGGGAAAGGGGGGCCGTGCGGCCCCCCACCCCAAAGCACCTTGTCCCCATGTTGATGAGGACAAGGGCCTCTTCCCGACAACCCTGGCCGGTTGTCGGGGTCTGCAGGCGGGGGCTTATCGGAATCCGGGAGCCCCCTTTAATAAGGGGGCCCCCAGATCCGGCCCCCTACCCTATGTGAATGAGTATGGGGTACGATGTACCCCTACTCATTCACCTAAGGTGTAAAAGTGTAATAAAAAACACACAATTTTTTTTAAATATTTTATTGCACTGCTCCGGGGCTCTTCTTCCGTCTTGGGGGGTCTTCTAGCCGGACTCCTCCGCTCTCTTCTGCTCTTTTACCTAGCTCTTTCATGAGCGGAGGAGCCCGGCTTTCTTCTTCGTCGTCGCCGCCGTCGTCTGGGGGTCTCGTTCCGCCTTCGGGGTCTTTAGGGGTCTTCCGGGGTCTCTTCTGTTCTTGCCGCTGTCGCCATCTTCTGTCTTCTTCCTCCTCTTCTTCTTCCTCTTATAGGGGGGCGGGGTCACCATGTGACATGAGCATGTGACCCCGCCCCCTTGTCCCTATATAAGTCACAACATAGCGCGTGTCAGGAACAGTGTCATTGCTTGGATCGCCTGCTGGTGTCACTGTTCCTTTCGGCACCAAAGGGTGCAGTTCTGGTGGCCACCAGCGGGGGTCTCCCAGCAGATGGACATGCTAGTGATTAAGCTACACCTGATGTGGAACTGCTGGGAGTATATAAGCCCGTCCCTCACTGAGGCTCAGGGCTTCAGTATTCCTTCCTGCAAGCCTTGTCCCTGCCTGACCTGATCCTTTGCCTGAAACCTGTTCCTGATCCGCTTCCTGCCCTGTCCTGGACTCTGTTTCCTTACCTGGTTCCTGAGACTCGTCCCCTGATTCCTGCCTTGGCTTCCCCTTGCTTCTGCTTTCTCCACCTGGCCCTTCTGTTCCCCTTGTTCTCTTATCCCTGCCTTGTTACTTATGTGTTCCACTTCCTTGTGTGTGTTTATAGTTAGTTAGTTAGTTAGATTAGGGTTCTGGGGTTGCTGTGTGTTATTTGCTTTTTGCTTGTTCATGGTTTGCTGTGTTTGGTTTTCACGTGTGTCTTTATCCTTTAATAAATATATATTTGTTCACTTACCTTTTGAGCCTGATTCCTTTAGTGAAGACCCCCGAAGACCCCGAAGGCGGAACGAGACCCCCAGACGACAGCGGCGACGGTGAAGAAGAAAGCCGGGCTCCTCCGCTCGTGAAAAAGCTAGGTAAAAGAGCAGAAGAGAGCGGAGGAGTCCGGCGAGAAGACCCCCCAAGACAGAAGAAGACCCCCGGAGCAGTGCAATAAAATATTTAAAAAAAATGTGTGTGTTTTTTTATTTACACTTTTACACCTTAGGTGAATGGGTAGGGGTACATCGTACCCCATACTCATTCACATAGGGTGGGGGGGCCGGGATCTGGGGGCCCCCTTATTAAAGGGGGCTCCCGGATTCCGATAAGCCCCCCACTTGCAGACCCCGACAACCAACGGCCAGGTTGTCGGGAAGAGGCCCTTGTCCTCATCAACATGGGGGACAAGGTGCTTTGGGGTGGGGGGCACCCCCATGTTGAGGGCACGTGGCCTGGTACGGCTCAGGAGGGGGGGGGGGCGCTCGCTCGTCCCCACCCCTTTCCTGGCCGGCCAGGCTGCGTGCTGATTCCCTTTAAATCCATGCCAGTTGACGGGGCTAGCACGGCGGCATTCACTCCCTTCGCTAGTCCCGTCTACCTGCAGTTATGTTCTAAATGAACGGACTTTCTGATCGTGTGTCGGCAAGTCCGTTCATTTCCAAAAGTCCCACGGACTTTTTCCCGCGGATTGTCCGCCGGAAAAGTCCGGTCGTGTGTGGGCAAATCCACATGCTTGGAAAGTCCGGCAGACCTCCGCTGGAAAGTCCGGCGGTTTGTCCGCTGGACTAGGTCCGGCGGACAATTCCGCCGGAAAGTCCGAGCGTGTGTACGCTGCATTACTAGTAAATTTTAGCATATATCTAATTAAAACATTCTTTTCAGGAACAGCTTGCAACAATCACACTTGTTCAGATTTTGAAAGTATGTTGTTAAATGAGACAATCACAAACATTGTCATCACAAGCTAAATAACTGTTTCCACTACCGATACTCTCAAATCTTCTTTTAAAATAATTTATTGAGAGTTATACAGTACAAGTTATCAATACATAGTTTATGTTTATATAAGGTAAACAAATTTGAATAAAATATATTCTCAAAAATCTATTAGGGTATAACAGAAGTTTAGTTATTGTACTGTAAGCTATATGGGAATATATTTAATCCGTTGTACATATTTGTAAACTATTTTCTTTACAAGAAGTTAGCCTAGTATGATATAAAGAAATAAAGATAACAATATATCCTATGTATAAAATAGAGAATTAAAAGGTCATCTATAGTAGATTAAATTGTTCGTCATCTGGATGTCCGGGAGAGACATCCGTCCCACCAGGGCCAAGATCTGGCTATTTGGCTTGGCTTTTACTGGGTACGCCCCCATCCACCCTGTTTGTATCTTTGGTTAGGTTATCTTTAAACCATATATATTCCTTCTTCTATAAAGTAATCTAATATAGATTTGGATCAATACATTCCCAATTTTGTAAGTGTCAAATATAATAAGTGGGATAAAGGAGTGGGATCTGAAGGGAAGTTGGAGGGAAGGAAGGGTCTCCAGAGGGGATAGTTTGTTCAAAAATACCAAGGATCATATAGCATTAATGTCTGGGAAGGTGGTTAACCTCTTCAGGGTAAAAGGAGTGAGCTGTCTAAGTCTGGTGGTAGATGGTGTGTTATCCATGTAAGCCATAGTGTTTCAAATTTAGAAAGTTTATCAAGTATGATTGCCTCCGTTTTGGCAGGGATCATTGCTTGTGTTACACGTTGTTTTACTGACACAATACAAAGTGTGGTTGATTTCCAGGCTTTTGCTATAGATTGTTTTGCTGCCGTAGTGACATAAAGTAGGAGTTTAAATTGGCGTTGCGTTATATTTTGTGGCTTATTATTTAGGAGAGCCACCGTTGGATCAAGTTGTAAGGTGGTATTAAACATGGTAGAAAGAATGGTAAATATTTTTGACCTAAAGGTCTGGGCTTTGGGACAGGTCCACCAAATGTAAAGGTGTGTACCTGGGTCACAACAGCCTCGAAAGCAGTGAGGGGGGTATTGGGGGTGTAATTTTGATATTCTTGCTGGCACTAGGTACCATCTGGAAAGAACTTTATAATTAATTTCTAGAGCTACTATGTTTGGTGTTGCAGATTTTGTAGCTTGCCAGATTTGTGTCCAATCCAACGTATCTGGAGGGAGGTTTAAATCAGTCTTCTATTTAGAAGTATATGATGGGGGGAGGAGGTTGTGTGTAAAAGTAATTGGGCATACAAGTCTGAGATAAGTCCGCGTCTGTGGGGGTCTGACATACATGTTCGTTCAAAAATAGTGCAGTCCGGAGTCGTCAAGACTGTGGGGGTATTTTGGGATAAAAAGTTTTTTATTTGTAAATATCGAAAACTTTCACTATTTGTATATTGGTATGTTGTGAGATTTGGCGAGTGTAGGGAAGGATAGAATATTATTTGATTCATAGAAGTGATGAATTTGTGTAATGTCTGCATTTAACCAGGCTGAAAAGGAGGAAGGTGAAGTCCATGCAGGGTAGAAAGAAGGGTTGTGTAGAAAAGAAAGAGTGGAGATTGGAGACCCAATCGGGTTTTGAGCCTATACCAAATTAAAAGGCTATGTTTTGTGACTGGGTTTGTTATGGTACGACGCTGGGGTGGTGAGAACCATAAAAGGTTTGATGTGGAAAGTGGGTCACAATCCACCGATTCTATAGCTAACCAAAGAGGAATTTCTTTTGTGGCGTGATACTTAGGCAATTGTGCTAATTGAGAGGCATAGTAATATTTCGAGAAGTTTGGAAGGCTCAGGCCTCAGCGGGTTTGGGGCATATATAGTGTAGGTTGAGCTAATCGTGGTTTAAGTTTACCCCAAATAAATTGGGCTGTTTTGCACTGTAGAATACGGAAGAGGTATGCAGGAACATGTATAGGGAGCACTCGGAATAGGTATAAAATTTTTGGCAATATTGACATCCTTACCACTATGATTCTACTCATCGAAGCTAGTGGTAAGGATAACAATTTTTTCATTAAGGTTGTTAATTGAGATAGCATGGGTGAATAATATGGGTGCAGTGTATAAATCAGCTGGATTTGCCGTAAATTATATTTCTACGTAGGATATATGTGTTGTCGACCGCGTAAATGGGAGGGAGACTTGTAAATGTTTTTGTAGTTCAGATGATAATGAATGGCTTTCGATTTATGTTGATTTATTTTGAGGCCAGATAATTTACTGAATTTTGTAAGGACATCAATGAGATTTGGGGCTGACAGCAGAGGTGAGGTTTGAAATATTAAGACATCATCGGCAAACATACATAATTTATGTTGGTGCCCACCTAGTTCGAGGCCTTTTATATTTGTGTAGATCTTATAAGTTGGGCTAAGGGTTCAATTGCTAAGTCGATTATAAGAGGGGATAAGGGCATCCCTGCCTGGTTCCTCTTTCAATGTTGAAGGGTTGGAGCGGTAACCCGAGTAGGATACATATGCTTTTGGATTTAAATAAAGAGAGGAGATCCATTTCAGGAATTGTGCTCCGAATTCCCATCGATAAAGAATGATGTTAAGATAAAACCATGGTAAAGTATCAAATGCCTTTTGTATGTCGATTGAGAGGAAGCAAGCAGGGATTTGGCGAGTTCTGGCTATATGGGCCAGAAGTGTGGCACAACGAATGTTGTCACCTGTTTGTCTGGAGGGAATGAAACCAGTTTGGTCTTTATGAATCAGAGTTCCAATGATTGGGTTAAGTCGGTTAGAGAGAACCTTAGCTAATATTTTTATGTCTATGTTAAGTATTGAGAATGGTCTATAATTAGACCATGATGTGTCGTCAGTATGTGGTTTTGGAATCATGGATATTAAGGCTAATAGGGATTTTGTGCAAAAGGAATATCCTTTTACGATAGAATTGAAAGCGCTAGCCATGAGTGGGGATAACTGGGTAGTAAAACGTTTATAATAGGGGGCTGAGAATCCATCAGGGCCTGGGTGTTTGTGTAATTTTAAAGTCTTTATAGCAGATATGACTTCCAAATTTCTGATCTGTTTATCTAAAGCTTCTTGTTGAGTTGTGGAAAAGGAGGGGAGTTGGATAAAGGAAAATAGGGTGTCCAAGTTCTTTTGATCAAATTTATGTGTATTCTGGTACAAGTCCTTGAGTTTTTTGCGGAACTCATTTAGAATTTTGTGTGGATTACTAGAGTAAATGCCTTTAGTTATTTGAAGACATATGGGTTTTGGAATGTGATCTACTGCTTTGTTTTGCGAAGAGTCTGTACCGCCGAGTTTGTCAAAAATAGGTCACGTTTTAATTTAGCTTTATCATAGGCTAGCTTAGTTAACTGAGAAGGCCTATTTTAAAAATCTTCAGAGGCTTTATAAAATTTAGTTTGTTGTGGAGTTGTTGTTTTAATTTGCGGGGATAAGATGTTAGGCTGATACAGACTCCTCTGATAGATGGTTTGAGAGCTTCCCACAATGTCAGGGGGTTTGTATCAGTGGGTGGATTATTTGTGATGTAATCTTGAGTGGCGTTTTACATTTTTGATCGATATGCTGGATTGACTAATAAACTGTAATTTATACACCAGGATCGGAGATTAGGAGGTGAAGAGAAGGTAGTCATGACCGCATTGGGGTCTGACCATGTACATGGGATGATTAAAGAATTTTGTATGAGTGGTGAGGTACTGATGTGTACAAATAGGTGGTATATTCAAGAAAACAACTTGTGGGGATGAGAATAATGCGTATATTGTCTTCTTTTAGGATTTTGGGAAGGGAATGTTGTTCAAGGAGTTGTTGAAAATACAGGCATTGGGGTTGTAGTGGGGTAGGGGATATTACTTGATTAGAGTCACCACAAATCATGAGAGTACCCTTCTTATGTGTTTACAGATGTGAGAGGAATGAAAGAGGGTTTCTATTGGGGGCATAATATGAAACTATGGTTATTTCATTATCTAACAGAAGACCAGTAATTAGTATATATCGTCCTTCGGGATCCTTCATTTCCTTATGTCGAGTAAAGGGGTAGTTTGGTGGAATGCAATCAGCACTCCTCTTTGCTTCACAGATGCCGAGGCCATATAGACCTGAGGTTATTGACGACTAATAAAATTAGGGGAAGACTGGGATGAGAAGTGCATTTCCTGCAAACATATCACATGTGCAGAAAGTGAAGAGAAGGAGTGAAAAGCTTTTTTTCGTTTTGGAGGTGAATTGAGGCCCCGGACATTGAGCATTAGTACGTTTAAAGACGTCATTATAAAAAAAAAAATGAATGGGATTAAAAGAACTTCTTATCTGGTTACTGTGCAATGAGGTAATACTCTGGAGGAGAGGGGGATAGGGAAGGAAGGGAAAAGGTGTTTGAGGGAAGTTTTAAATGAACTAAGTAGTGAAATAAAACTTCTGGTATTAGGACTGAAGATGAGAAGCAGTTATTGAATATAGATGAATGTGGCTCCTATTTGGAGCTAGTATCCAAGGGGTGGTGAAATATCACCAGCCGGTGGGTACAAGTAGTCCAAAGAGTGGGGTCAATAAGTCCGGCTACACGAGTATCAAGTCAGTTGTGCAGTGGTTTGTCTCCAGGACAAAGACAGCCTCCACAAAGCTTATATAAATAATTTATATAACTTAACGAGTCACTTAATAATACATTAGCTATTAATATCCTAAGTTAACAGAAGTGTTTTTTCTGTAAATCTGTGCTACTTCGCAAACTGTAACAAGGGAAGTGAATGAAAACTCAATAAACCTATAGAATTGTGTTGGAATTTTTAATTTTGGTTTTGTGTGGAAAGGTACAACACACTTAATAGATTTATATAATTATGAATCTCTATAGATGGAGATCCCATCAGGGTATAGAATGTTTTATCCTTCACTACATATTACCTAAATTCGGTCTTCATATATATATATATATAGTGATAATAGGTAAAAGTTTCAAGTATGCAATATCATAAAGGAGAAATTTTAGTCCATTTGTTCGCCAGGGTTTGGTGGTGGTGATGCAAAACGACTCCGCTTGTTGGTGCTGGAATGGGCTTGTTGAATGGAATTATCTTGTTGAATCTTTGGTGAATTTGATGGCGTTCTGCGTTTGGAACCTTTTGTAATATTTTCTGGAATTGACAAACGAAGCTCTTGGATTGCAGTTAGAAGGTCATCCACTGATTTGCAAGTGTATGAGGTACCTTTATAAGCGAAGCGAAGGGCAAATGGAAAACTCCATCGATAGGATATGTGGTGATATTGGAGGATCTGTAGATGTGGTTTCATCGCTTTCTCTTGAGGAGAGTCTGTTGTGAAAGGTCTTGGAATATTTGATAGCAATGACCTTGAAAAGTCAGTGTATCCTTATTGCACGCAACTTCCATTAGTTGTTCCTTCGTTCAAAAAAAATGTAACTTTATAACAAAATCCCTGGGTGGGCCATCTTCTTTTTTTGGGGCCAGAGATCTATGGATTCATTCCATTCCCAATCGCTCTATGGGGATTGATGGGGCAAGCTCCAGGAATAGCGCTGTGACTGTGGACTGGAGATCTATTATGGTTTCAGGTATTCCTCGGAGTCGCAAGTTAGATCTCCTGGCTGTTTTCAAAATCTTCCAGGCATGTGTAAAGGGAAGCATTTTCTTCTTTGAGGGTTTCTAATTTGTCTGTATGAGTAATGGTGATGTAATTTATTTCCTCCACTTTTTGCTCTAATATTGATGTACGGAATCCTACCTCACACATTTTTCTCGTCAGTTTCTCAGTTATTGTATCTGAGGTATTTTGGAGGGCTTTTTGTAAGACACGTTCAAATTGACAAAGAAGGTCTGAGCCTTGAGGGATATCCTGTAGAGTTATAGGGGTTAACCCAAATTCATAATCAGAGTCAATAAGCTGTAGACATGTGCGATTAGTTTTTACGAATTTCCGTAAATTTGTACATTCGGGAGGAACCCGAAATACGAATTGCTATGCTTCTGAATTTTGTACAAATTTCGGATCCAAATTCCAAACGAACAATCGTAACGTTATAAAGAGTTAACAAACCTAAAAGTTAAAAACCCAGAAAGTCAGCACCGCACAGGGATGGTGGGAGCCCCTCATAATGATAAATTCATCATAACGAACATTCGTAGTTGTTACGAAAAATTTACGAACATAACGAAAATTCGTATTTCGTATGAAGTTGCGGACACGAATTACGAAATACGTATCAATTCTAATATGAAACGGAACGAAATGAAACAAAACAAATTTATTGACGGCGCACATGTCTAATAAGCTGAGAGGGAGAAGAGGTAGAGTTCCCCTTCTGTTTCTGTGTCTGAGGTAATGCAGAGGGGGAGGATTTTGCAGCCGCCATTTTAGATGCGGTTTTTGTTTGAATTTCTTTGCTCATAATTTGCTTTAGTTTCATTTTTTTTCCACTAAACAACATATGGTCGTGTACCCAGTAGTCTAAAGAGTAGGCTGGTTACCGTGGAGATGCGGTATTCGACCATGACTCTGGGAGAAGCCGCTTTCGTCCTGGTGACAGCTGAGCTCTAAGCATCCTTGTCTGCTCAGCAGATTTGCGCATGCGTTCTCTTCGATACTGTCAAATCTTAAGCAGCATATACACCTTCAGTTTTTTTGTTCAACCAGTAGGTTGAATGAAAAAAAATGGCAGATCCTCGCATCCAGAAAAAGGACATGCAGGGATCTCCAAAATCTCCCCCCTCCCCCCACCCCACCAGGACACACATACATTTCCAAAAAGAACTCACAAAAAGATGATTATGCTTGGTAGTTATACAACTCACAGGGAGGATTATTCTCATATTAAATAAATACATTTAAATAAATTAATAGATTTTCTTGTTAAAAAAAAAAAATTAATAGACAAATGCTAGTTGCTCACAAGACTCTTTGATTTTCTATTCTCAGATTAAAGCCTTTACTTTCTCTGGGGTCTTACCATCATAGTCACTTTATCCATTGGTATTCATTGGGAACACCTTCAAACAAAGCTTAATACCGTTAATATTCACAAGAGGTGTGCATGATGCAAAAATGTGTTTCATTTTGGTTACATTTGTTAAGTAAATCATTTTGTTTCGTTATAATTGTTAGAAGAATATGTTGTCAGAATGTTTTCATTATTTACAGAGTGTACATTTGTTGTTCCAAATCAATTAATATTTTCGAAAAAGATCTGTTATTCTTTCGTTATTTTGTAAGATTGGCTACATTTGTTTTAATGTGTTTTTTCAGGAGATTACTTATCCTTTCTGCTAGTCCAACCCACAAAGAGAAATGGAATGAGCTGATTGGAGAATATTGACTGGAGTCTCATGCATCCTACAGTAACGAATAGAACAAAAAATAATTTCAAATTCAATCAGTATGTTATGATTCGGAGATTGTGATGGATTTACCTCCATCCAACCCAAGCACAATAACTAGGAATCATCTTTCTTCACACCTTTCTGTATTCATTGCAATATGTTTTCATTTCATTTGTAGTGCATTTATTATAACAATGAAAAATGTTAATACAAAAAGAATTGGCTAATTATGCATTAGTCAAAGACTACTGTGACACTACAAAAAGAATGCTATTCGAATATTCACGCTATGCTCACAAAAAAAAACAAAAAAACAAATAGATTCAAATCACATCATTCATTATGTCATTACATTATTTCAAATGCTTTAACCCTTTCACTGCCAGGTCTGTACGCCATAGCTCAGCCGGGAAATAATGTTTTGCAATGCGATCTGCATTGCAAAATATTTAGTGGAGCATAGGGGAGAGATGCAGGGCCTTTTAGACCCTGCATATCTCAATAAAGAGAACCTGTCACCTAAAAAACATCACTTTTTGTCCCCTATGTAATGAAAAAAAAAAGTAAAGTAAAAAAATAAAAATAAAAATACACCCAAGCACATAAAATCCCCCCCAAAAATGTTGAGCCCCCCCCCCACCCATACAAACAGGGCGCCTATGTGTGAAAACGACGATTGCGATACACATGTTACATATCACTTGCACGCCAGAGTGAGAGCAATTATTATAACACAAGACCTCCTCTGTAACACTAAACTGATACCTATAGTGGGCTTTTGAAGCGTTGCCTATAGAAAATATAGGGTACTAAAGTTTGATGCCATTTAACTGGATCACAAAAATTTAAGTATGGTTTGAGCACTGACAGACTGACCCCCCACCTCTTCAACCTCTTCAGCAATACTGGCAGCACTCATACATCTATTTCCCAAAGACAACCTCTGGATATGACGCTGAGCATGTGTACTCAACTTCTTTGGTTGACCATGGCGAGGCCTGTTCTGAGTGGAACCTGTCCGGGTAAACCACTGTATGTTCTTGGCCACCGTGCTGCAGCTCAGTTTCAGTTTCTTGGCAATCTTCTTATAGCCTAGGCCATCTTTAGGTAGAGCAACAATTATGTTTTTCAGATCCTCACAGAGTTCTTTGCCATGAGGTGCCATGTTGAACTTCCAGTGACCAGTATGAGAGAGTGAGAGTGATAACACCAAATTTAACACACCCGCTCCCCATTCACACCTGAGACCTTGTAATACTAATCAGTCACATGACACCGGGGAGGGAAAATGGCTAATTGGGCCCAATTTGGACATTTTCACTTAGGGGTGTACTCACTTTTGTTGCCAGCGGTTTAGACATTAATGGCCGTGTATGTTAACTACTTAAGCCCGGACCATTTGGCTGGCAAAAGACCAGAGCACTTTTTGCGATTCGGCACTGCGTCACTTAAACTGACAATTGCGCGGTCGTGCGATGTGGCTCCCAAACAAAATTGACGTCCCTTTTTCCCCACAAATAGAGATTTATTTTGGTGGTATTTGATCACCTCTTCGGTTTTTACGGAGCTGCATGTACGTGCCCTTCTATATAATAAATAGAAATATATTATTAAAAGCTAGTGAATAGAACAATTGCAAAAGTAAAACCTTGAGAGGGGAGGGTGGAGTAGAGACAGATAAAGAGCTTCTAGCAGAAGATGTCTGTGTGTTAGGTGAAGGTTACAGAACACATTTCAACAGTGCGAACAAAATGAAGTCTCGTGTGCTTAAATGAACAATACAGTGAATGTCCGTGTCAGGGGTGTACTCACTTTTGTTGCCAGTGGTTTAGACATTAATGGCTGTGTGTTGAGATATTTTGAGGGGACGGCAAATTTACACTATTATACAAGTTGTACGCTCACTACTTTACATTGTAGCAAAGGGTTATTTTCCTCAGTGTTGTCACATGAAAAGAATAAAATATTTACAAAAATGTGAGGGGTGTACTAATTTGTGTGAAATACTGTACATTCCTTATTTCATAAACAACTGCTCTGTTGGAGAAAGTTTGGAAAAGGAGGTATAGTTCACCAATGGTTATTTAATTTGGAGGTTGATAATCAAGAGCATTTGACAGTGGGGTTGCCTTCTGTGCAGTGCGCTGGGTTGCTGAGTGCAGGAAGCAAAATGAATGATGTTCAAGATTGCCTATCAGCTAAAACAGCTATATTAATGTAGCTGAGCACCTTAACTTCAGGGGATATGGGACAACACTGATTATTCTTAAAGAAGACCAGGGGCGTTGCTAGGTTGCAATGTGTTTGTAAGCGCATCTGGACCCCATGGGGTAAAGGACCGCGCTATACCGCAGATGGACATCGGCTGCAAAAAGCACCCTGAGGCGATTCAGTTCACATAGGTAGCGCTATACAAGTCATTCATTCATACACTGACCTACCTGACACACACTTGACTTACCTGGCTGACACACACTGACCTACCTGGCTGACATACACTGACCTACCTGACACACACTGACCTACTTGGCTGACATACACTGACCTACCTGACACACACTGACCTACCTGACATACACTGACCTACCTGACATGCACTGACCTACCTATCAGACACAAACTGACCTACCTGCCATACACTGACCTACCTACCTGACACCCACTGACCTACCTGACACGCACTGACCTATCTGACATACACTGATCTACCTGGCTGACATACACTGACCTACCTGACACACACTGACCTACCTGGCTGACATACACTGCCCTACCTACCCGACACACACTGACCTATCTGACATGCACTGACCTACCTGGCTGACATACACTGACCTACCTGACATACACTGACCTACCTGACACACATTGACCTACCTGACATGCACTGACCTACCTATCAGACACACACTGACCTACCTGCCATACACTGACCTACCTGACTTGCACTGACCTACCTACCTTACACCCACTGACCTACCTGACACGCACTGACCTATCTGACATACACTGATCTACCTGGCTGACATACACTGACCTACCTGACACGCACTGACCTACCTGGCTGACATACACTGCCCTACCTACCTGACACACACTGACCTACCTGACATGCACTGACCTACCTGACATGCACTGACCTACCTGGCTGACATACACTGACCTACATGACATACACTGACCTGCCTGACACGCACTGACCTACCTGGCTGACATACACTGACCTACCCTACCTGACATATACTGACCTACCTGGCTGACATACACTGACCTACCTGACATACACTGACCTACCTGACCAGACTTCAGTTGACGTGACCTCCTCCTCCTGCAGCTTAGCCGTAGTGTGCTCTGCGCCCATCACAGTAGAGTAGACAGCAGCAGGCACTCCAGGCAGCCAGAGCCAGAGCCATGACAGGAGAGGAGAGCCGCCTGCCTGAGTGCTGAGCGGGGATCTTCTCACAGTGACGCGGCACCCGCATTATAATTCCCGCCTTCTGGAGCCTGCAGCGCCTATGATGGACGTTACATGGACCAGTGGGACATCCATCATAGGCACTGCAGGCTCCAGAAGGTGGGACCTGCTATGTCACTCAGCCGCGCTCGGGGTCAGATAGATCACCGCTCGGGGCTGGCACAGTAGTGTAGTGGGTAGAACTCTTGCCTAGCAGCAAATAGGGTTGCTGGTTCGAATTCCAACCAAGACACTACTTGCTTGGAGTTTGCATGTACTCCCTGTGCCTGTGTGGGTTTCCTCCAGGTACTTCGGTTTCCTCCCACACTCCAAAGACATGCTGGTAGGTTAATTGGCTTCTGTCCAAAATTGGCCCTAGTATATGAATGTGAGTTGGGGACCTTGGATTGAGGGTAGGGACTGATGTGAGTAAGTGATGTATGTGTGGAGCACTGCATAAATTGATGGCGCTATATGGGTAACTTAAATTAAATAATATATAATAGAGGAGCATCTTAATGACACCATGTACAGGGATCGGGACAATTGTAGACACTCACTCAGGTTGAACTGGATGGACTGGTGTCTTTATTCAACCTTACTAACTATGATAACTATGACTCAAACTAGAGCTTTTCTGTGTTAATCTCTGTAGGGAAGCTAATTGCTTGATCAGAAGAATTACTGGTCAGCAGTATCTGCATGAGCAATCAAGACCTTGCATACAGTAGGGCTGATTTTTTTACAGGTTTGCTAAAGAAGCTGAGAATCTTCATACAATTCAGATGAAAATAATAAACAGGAAGTTGCTTTCACCTGTTTGGATAATTAAAGTGAATATTTACACATTCTCAACCCTTTAAGTTAATCGGCCTCATTATATCCTGATTGACATCCAAAAAAGTTTGTTGTATTTACTAAGGAATTTGATGTACCCTATCTGGACTCTTCACAAATAATAACAATTACTTCTGATGTTGTATTAAAGCGGTTCGGCACAGGCACTGTAGATGGCCCAGCATGCACCGCCGTTACTCGCGCGTGCGCAGTAAGGGCACATCTGCCGACATCTCACGAGATTTCGGCTGATGTGGCCGAACTCTCGGGATATTTCGGAAGATGTGGCCGAAATCTCGCGAGATTTCGGAAGATGCCCGCACTGACTCCTGGGATCAATGACACCAGATCCCAGGAGACAGTGCGGCGTGACGACGATCGACGCAGAGACCCCGCCTGCCGCCGAAGAGAGAGAAGACCGGAAGTCATCAATTACACGGTAAGTAAAAAAAAAAAAAAAAAAAAATTTAATTTAGTACTCTTTGCCTGATTTGGAAGGCAAAGAGATTTACTAAATGAAATGGGTGCAGAACCGCTTTTAAGTAAATTCCTACAGTTTGTTATTTTATCCATATGATCATATAAAGGGTCATTGCACTAATACAATTTTGCTGTTTGCTCTACTTTTGGTATACTTTAAAAAAAATATTCAGTATATGCACTGCTGCTGACTTCATGGGCACGTGCGCATTGAAGAGACGGGCCGCTGGTGCCGTTCCTTCAGGAGTCGTGTCGTGACTGGCAGCTCCCACTTGCATGCGTGGGAGTGACGTCATCGAGGCTCCGGCCCATCACAGCGCCGGAGCCGCGAACCCGGAAGTGACTCCGGTGGAAGATGCCCACGCTGTACTCAGAGGGCCGACCGATCCAGGGCATCGTTCTAAAGTTTTTTTTTTCTTTTTTTCAAGGTTTACAACCTCTTTAAAAGAGAAGTATGTTTTTTTATATGTGATTCATACTTACCTAGGTAGATGGAGCATCAGACCGATGCTGCAGCTGTCCCCCGCCGTCTCTGCACTGAGAACCGAGCCACCTAACATCACTCGGTTTTCACAGATCACCGAGAGGAGAGCTGCTGACTGTCAGTCAGAGTCTCTCCTCTCTGCTTCTCCACACTCACTGGAGCGCTGAGCTGTGGAGGGGCAGGGAGCAGCCATCTCAGTGGCTCGCTGAGACTGCCATTAATCAAGACAGCTAGCGGATTCAGACTTGGGAAGTCAGGATGACGCGGTGCCTCGACTGATGGCAGTGACGTCAGCGGCGAGCATACTTCAGACTGTGAAAACGGGTCACAGGAGTGCCAAATGAATTGCACTTCTGTGACCCAAAGGAGACGCCTAGCCTAAAAAGCTCAGGCTGGACTTCTCCTGTTTAAGAACTGAGGGTTTAATATCACTTTAATTGTATTGAGTATTTATATACAATCAATGCTACAAATTTTAAACCCCTTTATTATTTAACTATATTTTGTTTCTCTAGAAATGATTTTGCAAAATGTAGCTATATGCTGATTATTTTCCTTCCTTTCAGCATCTTTCAAACAACACCTAATTTAAAAAAACATTTTTTAACTCATTGCAATAATGTGCTAATTACACATAAAGTGCAGAATGGGCACATTAATCTCAGGCAATAATAAAAGCAGATATCACACTTTGAATCACTTTTAATAGTTGCTTAAAGTACAATAATGGAATCATTAACACACTAGCTGCACAAATATATGATCTATGCATTCGTTACGCACTGACTTTAATGACTAGTTTTCTGAAAACAGACACATTAAGACCTGTTCTTTGTCAGAATATGCCTGGGATACCTAATAAGTCTCTGGATGTTCAATTGCTCAAATGGATAAATTATCCTACAGTCAAAGAAAAAAAAGTAATTAAGGGTGATATCATACCTAGAGGCTTCTTGTCCTACTTGATCAAAAAGATAATCATTAATTGATGAATCATTTATTTTTCTTCAATGCACAGATAAAAGTCTTGAACATCAATTAAACATATTACAACTACAGAACAAGCAATGCTAGACAAAGTGGAACTAAAATGTAACTTAAAGTGTTTCTAAAACCTAAATATTTTTTAACTTAACGCATTCCCTGCATTAGGGTAAAAAATATTCATGTAGCAGTATTTCCCCCTCAACTCCAGTCCTCACTCGATCCAACGCCTCAAGATGTTCCATTGGATAAAGCAGGTGTAGGGCAGAATTGATGCCTTTTGATGTCATGTGCTGCGGCCAAGATAGCAGCAGCATTTCTTTAAATGTATTGCTGGGTTTTGTATGTTTTATTGATGCAGTTTTAATAAAGAGCTTCACATATTTCACTATAAGAGGTTATTTCCCTGTCCTGTTTGTTGGGGCACGAAACTGCTTTATATTGGTAGTGCTGGGTCTCCTTTGGAAGCTAACTGGTGAGGAGAGAGCTGTGCATGGAGTGAGAGATCCATCCAGCCCGACAATCTACACATGCTGTTTCCCTCTGATTAGGGCTATAAATCTCGGTAGGCACAATACTTACCTCTGGTTGGTGGGTGCTGTATTCCTATCTTCTAGGGATTTGGGTTATAGAAGTTACAGTGCATCCTTCACTTAAATTGCTTTATCGATGGATGGATTCATATTCCTGTCATGGACAATTTTTGCTGGACCTTTAATGGACACTTTTTTCTTACTTTTTTGATACGTGTGTTTGGCACTATTTGATGTGTTTTATGATTTATTTTATGATGGTGTATTTTGGGTTGAATATATTGTTTCCTTGACATAGTTGAGTGAGTTGCACTATCCATCGCTCTATTATAATTTAGATTTTAAGCAGGCCATAGATGATGCTAATCGCTCGATTCTCCCATCAACACTGAGCGTGTTGACCTCCCGTTGACATATTGTGTTCTTCTGGCAGGGGGGGTTTGTTGTGGGGGCAGGGGGAGCTGTTGTGTGATTATAGCCACTGGCAATAATTGCACAAATAATCTAACAGGCCTGCCCATACATTGTTGGAATCTCGGTCGGTCCCTGCTTAACCAGCTGAGATTCTGGCTGGCTTAACCGCTTGCCATACAGCGAAATGACGTCATATGATGTGATCAGGATAACAAGGGAGTGCGCATTGTTGTTGCGACATGTCAGTCTGACACATCGCAACTCCGATCTAGGTAGAGAGTCTCCGTCAGTGATCAGCCATGTCCAATCACAGCTGATCACTATGTAAACAGGAAGAGCCGTTTATCGAGCCGATCGGCTACTCCTCTGACAGGGGATAATGTTAATAGTTTATCAGCACAGGACCACCAGGGATGGCCACCACTGATGACCACCAGGTATGACATCTCTGGTGGCAATGTGTGCCCACACATGATGCCAATGTGTGCCCACACATAATGCCAATTAGTGCCCACCAGCAATACCTGCCAGTAACTCAATAGCAGCGATGATCCTCAGTGCCATCTATCAGTGCCCGTCAGTGCCCACTAACAGTGCCCATCAGTCCCACTCATAAGTACCCATCAGTGCAGCCTTTTAGTGCCCATTATCAGTGCCACCTCATCTGTGCTCATCAGTGCCACCTCATCAGTGTCCGTCAGTGCAGCTTCATCAATGCCCACCAGTGAAGGAGAAAATGTACTTAGTTATTTTCAAAATTTTATAACAGAAACTAAGAAAAACGTTTTTTTCAAAATTTTCCGTCTTTTTTTATTTGTTTAGCAAAAAAAATAAAAACCCCAGTGGTGATCAAATACCACCAAAAGTGTAGCAGCGACAGCGATGAAAGCTGAAAATTAGCTTGGGCAGGAAGGGGGGAAATTGCCCTGTATTGAAGTGGTTAAGGCACTGCATTTACCTTATATCTGTTTGAAATTTGCATATATATTGATTAGTATAGGCTTCAATACAGTAGTTACTTTGGATCGAGTGTTGTGCCTGCCTATAGTGACTCTTCCTGCTCTTACAGGCTTTGCTGAGGAACCATTGGCTCCCACTGCTGTCAGTCAAATCCTGTGATAAGGGAGCGGGGGCAGGGCCAAGCCACATTGTCTGTGTCTATGGATGCAGGCAGCATGGCTCGGGAGCAAGCCTGCAGGTGTACCCCCATAGCAAGAAGCTTGCTATGGGGGCACATCAAGAAGAGGAGTAGCAAGACCTGCCGGGGGACCTAAAAAGAGGAGGATCAGGGCCACTCTGTGCAATTTCATTGCACAGAGCAGATAAGTATCAACCTGTTTGTTTTTTCAATGTTTTACAATCACTTTTTTTTCAAAATCAAAAATATATATTTTTTAAAAAAATTATATCACAGCGTAAGCCAACCATTTTGTGTACAAAGCAAAATCAGGTGATGATTCAGACTGAGTGTCATAGCAAGGCCAACCATATGCCAAAGAGGTGACATAGCAAATGAAATGCATTTTGCAGCACAAGTAACAACCTAAGCTATCTAACTGCTTATCTAAGATATATATAAATATATATAAATATATATATATATATATATATATATATATATATATATATATATATATATACAGTATACAGTATACAGTCAGTTCCATAAATATTGGAACATTGACACACTTCTAATATTTTTGGCTCTATACACCACCACAATGGATTTGAAATATAACGAACAAGATCTGCTTTAACTGCAGACTTTCAGCTTTAATTTGAGGGTATATGGTGAATGGTGTAGGAATTACAACAGTTTGTATATGTGTCTCACACTTTTTAAGGGATCAAAAGTAATGGGACAGAATAACAATCATCCATCAAACTTTCACTGTTTAATACTTGGTTGCAAATCCTTTGCAGCCAATTACAGCCTGAAATCTGGAACGCATAGACATCACCAAACGCTGCGTTTCATCCCTGGTGATGCTCTGCCGGGCCTCTACTGCAACTGTCTTCAGTTCCTGCTTGTTCTTGGGGCATTTTCCCTTCAGCTTTGTCTTCAGCAAGTAAAATGCATGCTCAATCGGATTCAGATCAGGTGATTGACTTGGCCATTGCATAACATTCCACTTCTTTCCCTTAAAAAACTCTTTGTTTGCTTTCGCAGTATGCTTCGGGTCATTGTCCATCTGCACTGTGAAGCACCGTCCAGTGAGTTCTGAAGCATTTTGCTGAATGTGAGCAGATAATATTGCCTGAAACACTTCAGAATTCATCCTGCTGCTTTTGTCAGCAGTCACATCTTCAATAAATACAAGAGAACCAGTTCCATTGGCAGCCATACATGCCCATGCCATGACACTACCACCACTATGCTTCAGTGATGAGGTGGTATGCTTTGGATCATGAGCAGTTCCTTTCCTTCTCCATACTCTTCTCTTCCCATCACTCTGGTACAAGTTGATCTTGGTCTCATCTGTCCATAGGAGGTTGTTCCAGAACTGTGAAGGCTTTTTTAGATTTTGTTGTTTGGCAAACCCTAATCTGGCCTTCCTGTTTTTGAGGCTTACCAATGGTTTACATCTTGTGGTGAACCCTCTGTATTCACTCTGGTGAAGTCTTCTCTTGATTGTTGACTTTGACACACATACACCTACCTCCTGGAGAGTGTTCTTGATCTGGCCAACTGTTGTGAAGGGTGTTTTCTTCACCAGGGAAAGTGTTGCTGAGCTCACCGGTGCGTTCTTTCTTTTTAAGGATGTTACAAACAGTTGATTTGGCCACACCTAATGTTTTTGCTATCTCTCTGATGGGTTTGTTCTGTTTTTTTCATACTGTCGATGGCTTGCTTCACTGATAGTGACAGCTCTTTGGATCTCATATTGAGAGTTGACAACAACAGATTCCAAATGCAAATAGCACACTTGAAATGAACTCTGGACTTTTTATCTGCTCCTTTTAAATGGGATAATGAGGGAATAACACATACCTGGCCATGGAACAGCTAAGCAGCCAATTGTCCTATTACTTTTGGTCCCTTAAAAAGTGTGAGGCACATATACAAACTGTTGTAATTCCTACACCCTTCACCTGATTTGGATGTAAATACCCTCAAATTATAGCTGAAAGTCTGCAGTTAAAGCACATCTTGTTTGTTTCAAATCCATTGTGGTGGTGTAAAGAGCCAAAAAAGATTAGAATTGTGTTGATGGCCCAATATTTATGGACCGGACTATATATATATATATATATATATATATATATATATATATATATATATATATATATATATATAATTTTTATGATGTAAATCCTCTATTTCAAAAGTAGAGAAACTGAGCTCACAAACGGAGTTTGGCTTCCATTAGTTGGTGTATCTATATCTGCTAATGCATCTAATACCACCCTCTTTCCAAATTAACAGATACTGCTGTCTGTTAAACTGCCTTTTGCTCAGGTTTCCCATTTCTGGTTAACTTACCACCAGCCAAATTGGGCTGCTTACAACTTGTTTTTTTTATTTATGTCTACTTTGTATTCACTTTGTTGTTTTTTCTGTTTTCCTAAATCTGGATATTTGCCCATTATTGTTTTTAGCTGGAACTTTGACATTTGCACTTGTTGATATGTGTGGAGTAGGAGCCTTATCTATACAGTATATTGGTATCAGCACCATGAAATGGTAAGCCCCACTGTAAAATTTTCTTCCCTACTTTAATCTTCTCTTGCCTGTGTGTACAAAGATTTCCTATTGATGTCCGTAGAACTGGTAATGACAAACTGAGGTCTAAGTGGAAGAGACAGGTAGGAACATTTCAGTTTTGCAGATCAAATGAGCACTGAGACAGCTATAGACTCCAGAGAGAGAGATATAATTTCTGTACAAATCATTAGTAAGACCTCATCTGAAATATGCAGTACAATTTTGGACACCAGTTTTCAAAAAGAATATCGGGGAACTGGAGAAAGTGCCGATAAGGGCATGGAGGAGCTCAGCTATGAGGAAAGATTAGAGGAACTGAATTTATTCTCTCTTGAAAAGAGGAGATTAAGGGGGAATATGATCAACATGTATAAATACGAAAGTGGTCCATATAGTGAACTTGGTGTTAAGTTATTTACTTTAAGGTCATCACAGAAAACAAGAGGGCACTCTTTATGTCTGGAGAAAAAGAGATTTAAACTCCAAATGTGAAAAGGTTTCTTCACAGTAAGAGCTGTGAAATAGACTCCCTCAAGAGCTGGTTCTGGCCAGCTCAGTAGATTGCAGGCCTGGATTATTTCCTTAATGTACATAATATAAATCGATACTAAGGCCCCTTTCACACTGGGGCGGGAGCCGCGGTGACGGTAAAGCAGCGCTATATTTAGCGCTGCTTTACCGGCGTTTTAGCCGCGGTATTCGGCCGCTCGCGGTGCGGTTTTACCCCCGCGAGCGGGCGAAAAAGGGTTAAAGACCCCCGCAGAGCGCCGCCGTAGCAGCGCTTTGCCACGGTATTGCCATTGAAATCAATGGGTAGGAGCGGTGAATACACCGCTCCTATACCGCTCCAAAGATGCTGCTAGCAGGACTTTTTTTTTACCGTCCTGCTAGCGCACCGCTCCAGTGTGAAAGCCCGCCGGCTTTCACACTGGAGTGAATGGGGCCGGATTTTTTCAGGCGGTATACAGGCGCTATTTTTAGCGCTGTACCGCCTGAAAAACGCCCCAGTGTAGAAGGGCCTAACAGTTATAGGTAAAGTTGATCCAGGAAATATCCGATTGCCTCTCAGGGGATCAGGATGGATTTTTTTCCCCTACTGGACCAAATTGGTTCATGCTTTGCTGGATTTTTTTTTTTACCTTCCTCTGGATCAACTGTGGGTATGGGAGTGTCTATATAGGATTGTATGATTTTTTTTTCCCCCTTTTCATTGTTTAACGAGATGAACTTGTATCTTTTTTCAACCAGAATAACTACTGTATGTAACTGAGACTTACGACAATCATTTCACAAAATATGATAATTGCTCCTGAACATTAATTGCCCTCTAACACATGGCCCATCAAATAAAAATTAAGCTTGAAGTACAGAACATCACTTGCTATGATGCAGCAACCTATGGCAAGCTTATGTGCTCTGTAAGCTTTTACCATAGTCATGAAATATGCTAAAACATGTGCGCTGTACTAGAAATGAATAAGCTGTAATAGCGGTGGTGACATCTAACGCCAAGCAAAAGGTAGCAAAAAGAAGGTGTTTGCTTTTCTTTCCAGCTGACCTTAAAGTGGAACTAAACTCACTTAAAACAACATTGCATTATCTTGTCCCTCCCTCTTACACAAATACTAAAAATGTTTACTATAATTTTTTGTGTATATTTTCTTCACTTCTGGAGTTAGGGCCTAAGCCAGGGCCTTGCTGCCCCTTTGGGATTGCTACATCACAGTTATCCAAGGAGGCAGTGTATTAGTAAGCAACAATTTGTGCACATGCACAGTGGATGCTGTGTGCATTACAGTGACCATCCACCAGAAGCTGGTGGCATTTGTGCACATGCATGTAAATCTACCATTTGTGCACAAATAAAGCACTGGTCTCTGCCAGCTCCCAAATGCCTGGAAGAGACTGGCAGCTCATCTGCGCATGTGCCATCTTTTAAAAAAATGGCTGCATGGAACAGGGGCAGGGTAATGGTCATTTGAGAGCAGTTGAGTTCCGCCTTAGGTTACTGTAAGGGACTATTAGGGACTGCATTTGGAAAGTAGACATATGCGGCGTACACACGGTCGGAATTTCCGATGGAAACAGTCCGATGGGAGCTTTTCAACGGATTTTCCAATTGTGTGTATGCCCATCGGTTTTTTTCTGTCGGAAATTTCTGACGGACTTTGGATTGAGAACCTGTTCTCAATTTTTCAGACGGAAAACCTTTCTATCAGATTTCCGATCGTGTGTATGCAATTCCGACACGTAAAATTCCGACGCATGCTCGGAAACAATTCGACGCATGCTTGGAAGCATTAAACTTCCCTTCTATAGTGCTGTTGAACGTGTTTTATGCCGCTGTGTTACAGACCGTCGGAATTTGGTGTGACCGTGTGTAGGCAAGACAGTTAGAGCGAATTTCCGTCGGAATTCTGACAGGAAAACCATCAGAGCTTTTTCCGACAAGAATTCCGACCGTGTACGCGGCATTAAATAACTAACAAGCGTTTGCTTTTTTAAAGTCCTTCATATTAAATGATACTACAGGAAGTCCATCAAATGTATGTATGTTTGCTAATAAGATATAAACACTCAATTACGTTTACATTGAAATAAAAAAGGAGATAGCAGCAAAACCAAATTTTTCGAGTTAACCAGTGCCCTCCTATGGGAATTGCAAATTGAAGTTCATATGCAGAAAGCATCCATCTCTATTTATAATCTGGCATGTCCAAAAATAGACATGGAACACTGAAAGGAGCCTTCTGTGTACACATATCTGACATATGGATGTGTAATCATTTTTGTTCAGAAACAGCTGTTTAAATTAGCACCAGCCTCTGCCCTTTGAGATGAAAATGTGTGAAAGCAATAACTTAAATATATTTATCTTGTTATTTTGAATACATTTACACAGGAATAAAAAAAAATAAAGTACTGAAGGATAAAGAAAGGCATATTAATATTTCTATTTATAACCAGGACATTTTCTATGCTACTAAAAGAAATACTTTTCATAAACTAAAGAGAAAAAGGTTGAAGTCAATTTCTAATAAACTAGCTCAATTTTGCTGATCATCAGCCTTTAAAATTGATATCTATCTTGCTATAAATAATGTACAACTTGCAAGTCATTGTGGGGTTGATTTACTTAAACTGGAGAGTGCAAAATCTGGTGCAGCCCTACGTAGAAACCAATCAACTTCCAGGGTTTTTTTTTCAAAATGTAATTGAATGAAGCACGGCCTCCTTGGGGACTGCTTGGATTTTCCTGCTTATCTGCATTGCCATGACCCTGTAAACATTCTAACCCACCTGACACTCTGGGCTCAGACATCATTGCAGCACCTTTATCCACTTGCCGACCACTGCACGCCAATATATGTTGGCACAATGGCAGCAGTGGGCAAATGGGTGTACCTGTACGTCCCCTTTAATTTGCGGGGCTCCCGCTGCATACTGCGTTACCGTGCTCTAGGGTCCCATGGACTCGATGTCCGCTGGTGTCCCGTGATCATGTCACGGAACAGCAGAATGGGGAGATGCCTCTGTAAACAAGGCATTTCCTTGTTCTGCCTAGCAACATGACAGACATGTCATCGGGAGCAGTGATCTCTGTCATGTTGTAGTGAGCCCCCCCCCCCCACAGTTAGAATCACTCCCTAGGACACACTTAACCCCTTGATCTCCCCCTAGTGTTTAACCCCTTCCCTGCCAGTGTAATTTACACAGTAATCAGTGCATTTTTATAGCACTGATCGCTGTATAAATGACAATGGTCCCAAAATAGTGTCAAAAGTGTCTGATGTGTCCGCCGCAATCATGATAAAAATCGCAGATCGTCGCCATTACTAATAAAAAAATTATCAATAAAAATGCCATAAATCTATCCCCTATTTTGTAGACACTAAAACTTTTTCGCAAACCAATCAATATACGCTTATTGCTATTTTTTTATAGATTTTTTTACAAAATATGTAGAAGAATACATATCGGCCTAAACTGAGGGAAAAAAAACTTTTTTTTTATATATTTTTGGGTGATATCTATTATAGCAAAAAGTAAAAAATATTGCTTATTTTTTTTCAAAACTGTCGCTCTTTTTTTGTTTATAGCGCAAAAAATAAAAACCCACAGAGGTGATCAAATACCACCAAAAGAAAGCTCTATTTGTGGGGAAAAAAAGGACGTCAATATTTTTTTGGTGTAACGACGCAGTGCCCAATTGCAAAAAGTGCTCTGGTCAGGAAGGGGGTAAAACCTTCCGGGGTTGAAGTGGTTAAGTAATAAGACAGCACTCAATGCATTCATGTTCTATTAACGTTTACTGGAATACTTCAGATAAGGTATTATTGTACAAGGGAGGTAATGATTCAACTGAGCTTTGAATAACAGCACAAACTCAGTAGAATGATTCCTCCAAAAATGCCAGTAAAGATAGTTGGTAAACAGAGTATTATATATATATATATACATATGTAAAATAGGGCACCACTTGGACATAACCTGAAAGGATAAGCAAATGTTAAGCATCGATTCTGACAATACCCAGGCCAGCCTGTTCGACCTTTTATCCTAATTAATGATGATACTAAACAAGGATGGTATGAGAACCCTTAAGCAGCAATGACAGAAGGTCCCTGTTGCAGATCTGATGGTCTTCACTGGCAGTCGGAGCTCATTAACTATATCCAATAAGGTTTAGTAACAGAGTGGTAGTATATCTTATGATGACTGCAGCTAAAGATGCCTATGTACAGTGTTGGAAAAGAAATGCAATGAAGTGTTCCCAAGGTAAAGCTGTCTGTACACAGTGTCCCAGTAAAACAACCAAGGAAAGACTTGCAAAGGTGGGCAATTGCCCTCTCACCAACGACCAGGCTGAGTTAACGTCTTGCAGATAACGACCCCCGGATAGACGTCCTGACTGTGGACTTGTTTCTGATGATCCCCGGATTGTGAGACACAGAGCGTGGGTTACTGTACGGTCAAGTTGGTGCTGGTCAGATGTCCAAAGAGCAGCAGGCAGCGCTGGACCCCTTCTCCATCAGGTAGAATGATGTGCACCCGTGTGGTAGACTGCAACCTCACTCTCACTGCACGGAGAGAGCCATCACACATGAGGCCTGGGAAGAAGAGAGACTGGGGCGGGTCTCTCTTTTCTTTTATAGCTCTTCCCAGCAATCTCTCCGATGGTAGCAAAGATCCCTGGGATATGTAGTCCAAGCGTATAGTCAAGCAAGGGAACAGCCATTTGGTGGAACTACAATCCCACAATCCCCTTTGTTGGGCTCACTAATATGATGTCAGTTTAATAACACCGGGCACTAGAGGAATAATATGATAAACAGATAGAGCAGGGAATAACGGTTCATTGCAATTATGGTCTGTATTGCTAAATGAACAAGCAGTAGTCAGCAATCCTGTGGCTCAGGAGCTGCATTTAAGTTTTGACTGTAAGTGAGCCTGGCACAAAAAAAAAAAAGCACTGGGACAGCTGCAGCAACCATTGCGCTTCCTTTTGGGGATCAGAGGATACACATTGGCCATCAGAGAGGATGCTGCCACCATCTAGAAATGCAGCAAAGAGGTTCTTACAGAGACAACACTGTCCTTGCCAACCCAACCCAGTTAAAACACTTTGGGTTTGGAGGGATGAAAACACTTAACTGAGGGTTTTATTTTTGTTTTAAAATGAAAATAATGTGGCACATGTCCTTTACAAAATAGAGGACAGTAGCGACCCCCCCTTCCTCCCGTTATGTTAATATTATCAGTCCTTTCAAATTGTTATGCCTCTTACACAGGATCGGAAATTCTCGTCGGAAAAGCTGCTCAAGCTTGTGTTGCCTACACACGGTCACACCAAATTCCGACCGTCAAGAATGCGGTGACGTACAACACTACGACGAGCCGCGAAAATGAAGTTCAATGCTTCCGAGAATGCGTCGAATTGTTTCCAAGCATGCGTAGGAACTTTGCGTGTCAGAATTGCTACAGACGATCAGAATTTCCGATAGAAACTTTTTCCATCGGAAAAATTGAGAACATGCTCTCAAAATTTTGCTGGCGGAAATTCGGCCAGCAAAAGTCCGATGGAGCATACACACGGTCGCATTTTCCGACAAAAAGCTCTCATCGTTCTTTTGCTGCCGAAATTCTGATCGTGTGTACACGGCATAACAAGTAAAAAACAGCAAACCAAGTCTAGTGGGTGTTAGCATAAACTTTAAGATTGCTGTAATGCACGCAGTGTTTAAAATTATAGCCTTTATCAGACTGTCTGCTTGTATAATAAGGCACTGTATTCTTACACAAATATCTTCTGATATGTCTTTTTGTTAAATTGTTAGTGAGATTCTCACACACTGCACCATCTTTACTAAAAAATATATGTATATTGCAGCCTCCTCCAGACTAAAAGATATACAGTACATGTATGTGTGTTTGAGGAATCTCTCACTATTTCTCTCACTAGTTCTATCCCAAGTGCTACTGTTCATGCTTATTATTCTATTACTATCATCATAGGACTATTTGGAATGCTAATGGCAGAAGCGGTGAAAGCAACTAATGGGCTGTGCATTAGACAAGCACTAAGTAATAGCTAGAAAAAACAGACAAAATCTGTTATAATGAAGCTCACTGTCTACCAGATACCGATGATGCTGCTGATATGTGTAGTTGCCACACTTAAAAAGACACTTCACCCAGGGTTCTTTAAAGGAGAAGTACAGGCACATTTTCAGCAGACAGCAGGTGGAAGCTGATGTCAGCCAGTCCAAGTTGGGAAAAGATTGCGACCATATGGTCAGGGTCCACCTATAAGCCTGGACCGGCACCCGGCTCAGCCTTTCGAGCCAATGAGAGCCTGAGCCAGCTGCTACCATCCCCTCTACAGCGCAGCACTCCAGTGATTGCGGGGGGCACAGAAGAGAGTAGTGAGTGACAGTGAACAGATCTCTGCTCAGGGAGCATTGAGAACATAGCAATCAGTGTTTTTTGAGTGCTTGGTTCTCAGCCTTAGGCTCCATTCAGACTGCTGCGGTGCGGGAACGCTGCGAATCTACTGCGGGTTCCCGCATTGCATGTCTCCTGCCGGCAGTTCACACTGCCCTATGCGAGCTGCTGGGAGTGTCAGTGAAATGTTAATGACACCCCCATATTCGCTCGCATATCGCAGTGAGATCTGCAAACTCAGACAGGAATCGGATCGCATGGTGAGAACACCCATGCGATCTGATTCTGCTGCGGACCAAAAAAAGGGTCCTGTGCGAGTTTGGGCCGAATGCGATGCAAATTCAGCCATACTATCTGTATGGCTGAAATCGCATTGCACAGAGATCGCATATGATTTGCACTGCAGTGCGGTGCAAATCATATCCGATCTCCCGCATCGCAGCAGTCTGAACCCGGCCTTAGAGCCGACAGAGGAGAGATGCAGCATTGGACCGATACTGCATCCATCTAGGTAAGCATAATTAAAAAAAAAAAAAAAATCTGAAAATTCTCTTTTAAAGTCAGCAGGTACAAATACAGTAGCTACTGACTTTTAACAAATAGTAACTTACCAGCCCATGGAGTTTAGTGTTGCCTTTTAGACTTAACTTGACTCCAGACTGGATGTGGGAGCCAGCAGTGATTTCCTGATGTATGATATTATGCGGTGCTGTGAGACTGGTTCTGCAGCCTACTGTGATATGTGAACTGTCCCAAGATGCTATGGGCACTTTAACCCTTTTGCTGCCTGGTCCGTACATTGTATGGACCTGACAGCAGGGGGTATTACATGCATTCTCAGTGGAAAGTGTGTGTGTATATCTGACAAGCCACTGCCTGTCAGATGGAAACAATCCGGTTACTGTGCAGCTGCCCAATCACTTCCAAACTTCCAAGGAATGGCCACCCCCAGGGGAGCATGTATCTCAGGCTCCATGTGCCCATCAGCACACCCTGAACTGGCATGGCTGGTGCCATCGGTTGGAGGGGAAGGAGCGGAGTGGACATCCACCTCCCCTTCTTTTTGCTGACCTGGAAGCTACATGTAAAACATCCCTTCTGGGTCCCCTTTTTTTTTACTATCCCCAGCCTGTATGGCTGGGGTGTAAGCTAATGTCATGTGATCTGTATTCCATCAGTGTTCATTAATGAGAACCTGTCACAAAAATAAATCATCACATCAAGAAAAAAAAGGGAAAATTTGTAAAAAATGTAAGTTATACCTGAGCACTTAAATTTCTCCCCAAAAAAGGCCCCTCTACCCCAACATACACGCACATACAAACATAAATGCAGGTGTTGGGGGGTGCCTACATATGAAAAAGCTGATTGTGGTACACATATTATATATATATGCAAATATGTGAGAAATTTCTGCGCTAAACCCCAATGTAAACACAATGATCAAAATAATGAAATGTATACAGCTGCTGACACTAGAACAAACAAAGTCCAAGATAAGTGAGAATAAAAATAAGTGTAGCGCTTGTAAATGTAGATCACTATAACAGTGAACTATACGTCATATCAATGGATACAGTATGAACTAATATGAAAGAAAAATAAACCGTGATGAACCAATAATAAATAGTGACTGTGACTTGTAAAGTCCAAATCCTATTGAACAAAAACAAAATAGAATAAGTTTATAAATGAAAATCCCACTCAAATGACTGAGATGGTATCCTCTGTGGCTAATGGTGAAAGTGATGAAAATATGATGATGACTGTATAACTGTCATGAGGGCTCCATCCGTGGCCGGCGACCTGATGATCCTGCCAGTAATCGGCGCCTCAGCATCCTTGGTTCCCGTTCTCGGCTGCCATTGCGCATGCGCGAGCGCGAGCGTGCACGCGCGCGCCTGCAGACGGGGGCGAGCGTGCGCGGACGGGTGCGCGCCTCCATTGGCGCCAATGAGGCTATTTAAACCCTCCTGTGACTGACGGTCCCCGCTGTCTGCTCTACAACGTTCTGTGTTTGAAACCTGATCTGAAGTCTGTTTACCTGTATCTGACCCGGCTATCCTTGACCATCCGCTCTGTCCCTGTGTATCGACATTGGCTTGTCTTTGACCATCCTCTTGTCTGCTCCATCTGTACCGTGCTGCCAGCCTGATATCTGACCCGGCCTGCCTGACCATTCCAGAGCCAGCTTACCTGTTATACCAGTCTGCATACAGATCCAAGTCTGCCTGTTGTTCCAGTCTGCACACAGATCCAAGTCTGCCTGTTTGTTCCAGTCTGCACACAGATACAATTCTGCCTGTTGTTCCAGTCTGCATACAGATCCAAGTCTGCCTGTTGTTCCAGTCTGCATACAGATCCAAGGCTGCCTGTTGTTCCAGTCTGCATACAGATCCAGCTTACCTATTGTTCCAGTCTGCATACAGATCCAGCTTACCTGTTGTTCCAGTCTTCACACAGATTCAAGTCTGCCTGTTGTTCCAGTCTGCATACAGATCCAGCTTACCTGTTGTTCCAGTCTGCATACAGATCCAGCTTACCTGTTGTTCCAGTCTGCATACAGATCCAGCTTACCTGTTGTTCCAGTCTGCATACAGATCCAGCTTGCCTGTTGTTCCAGTCTGCACACAGATCCAGCTTACCTGTTGTTCCAGTCTGCATACAGATCCAAGTCTGCCTGTTGTTCCAGTCTGCCTACAGCTACCTACTTACCTCATCCGCTGAGCTTATCCAGGAAGCTCTTGTACCGGTCTGACCATTCCTGCCAGGCACCTGTGCCCCTCCTGACTCCTGGTCCTACTGTCCCATCATCAGGGGACCGGCGAGTGGAAGCCGCAAGGGAGGCCCTTCTCTGCTAATCAGACTCACCACTACCAGGGAGCGTGACAGTAGCAGACAGCCATGTCTGAGTCTGAGCAGGGGGCCTCTCCTATGGAAGGACTGTGCCAACACCTGGCAGGACTGACCGAGGCGGTAAAGAATCTCCAGCAGGGATACACCCGGTTGGAAGAACGGGTGCTGGCTCTACCACCAACAGCCCCATCTGGGGGAAGTCCAGGACCATCGGTGATAATGCTCCCTCCAGAGCCCCGGGTACCAATCCCTGAGAGATTCTCGGGTGCCCGCAACCTCTTTCGGGACTTCCGTAACTCCTGTGAACTGTTCTTTGCACTACAGCCACGTACTTTTTCCCTGGAAGCCACCAAGGTAGGCTTCGTGATCTCCTTACTCTCCGGAGACCCGCGGACCTGGGCCCACCGCCTCCTAGAGCAGAAGGACCCCGCACTGGCCGGTCTTAATTCATTTTTTGACTCTATGGCCCAACTCTATGAAGACCCCCAACTCGCTGCCACCGCAGAGACCACTCTGCGCGCCCTCCAGCAGGGGCGAAGGCCTGTGGAAGACTATGTCGCGGACTTTAGGCGCTGGGGTGCGGATACCCAGTGGAACGACGCGGCTCTGCGTCACCAGTTCCGCCTAGGACTTTCTGAGGCACTAAAAGATGAGCTGGCGAGAGTTGGGGTACCCCAGACCCTGGACACTCTGATCAACCTGGTCATCCAGATTGACCGACGACTAAGGGAGCGCAGGTCGGAACGTGCATCCGGTTTCCCTCGTCCTACCTGGATGCTCCCCAAGGCCCCAAGTCACCTGCAGACTGGCTCGGTCCAGCGGTCTGTAACCCTCCCTGATTCCTCCGAGCCCATGCAGTTAGGGCTCTTGAGGCCTTCTCTAACTTCTGAGGAACGGCAACGTCGTCGGGTCAACAACTTGTGCCTCTACTGTGGTGAGCCTGGGCACTACGTAAGGAACTGTCCGGCCAAGGCTCGTAAGTGCCCTCTCATGCCTGCTTGCTCTATGGACTCCTCAACCCAGGTCTCCTCTCACCTTGCCCTTTCTGTCTTGTTACAGCTTCCGGGAAGAATCCTCCAGGTACCCGCCATTATTGATTCCGGGGCATGCAGCTGTTTCATGGACTCGTCCTTCGCTGCCCAACATCGGATCTCTCTTCAGTCTAAATCCCAGGGACTGTCAGTTTACCTGGCGGATGGCTCCTCCATCCGTTCAGGCCCGGTTACGCAAGAAACCATCCCACTGCCCATGACCATCTCGGACAATCACCAGGAACTTCTTTGCATGGACATTATTTCCTCTCCATTATCCCCTATAATCCTGGGCATGCCGTGGCTGAAGGCCCACAACCCAGTCATCGACTGGGCCACTGGGATGGTTTCCTTCTCCTCTCAGTACTGTCAGACGTCTTGCAGACCTCCTAATTCCTCCCAGCTGGCTACTCTGAGTGGGGACTCTGAGATGGACCTCCGTCGGGCTATTCCCCAGGCCTACCACGACTATCTAGATGTCTTCAGCAAACAGGCAGCAGAGGTGCTCCCTCCTCACAGGGCTTATGATTGCCCAATTGAACTTTTCCCTGGAGCAGAGATCCCCTTTGGAAGGGTCTTCCCCCTGACAGAAGTGGAGCAAGGCAAGTTGAAGGAGTACATTGAGGAGAACCTCCGAAAAGGCTTCATCCGCCCATCTACCTCTCCTGCGGGCGCGGGCATATTTTTCGTGGAGAAAAAAGATCACACCCTTCGGCCTTGTGTGGACTATAGGGAGCTGAACAACATTACGGTCAAGAACCGTTACCCTCTCCCGTTGGTCCCTGAACTCTTCCAGAGGCTTGGCACGGCCACCATCTTCACGAAGCTTGACCTACGGGGGGCCTATAATCTGGTCCGGATTAAAGACGGGGATGAGTGGAAGACGGCCTTTCGGACACGGTATGGGCATTACGAGTATCTCGTGATGCCCTTCGGCCTGTGCAATGCCCCCGCAACCTTTCAATACTTCATTAACGACGTACTTCGGGACTTCCTGGACTTGTTTGCCGTGGTATATCTGGACGATATCTTGATTTTCTCCCCCTCTTTAGAGACCCACCGCAGACACGTCAAGGAGGTCCTGGGACGACTCCGTATCCACGGCCTGTATGCCAAGGCAGAGAAATGCCAGTTTGAACAGGAGAGTATCCCCTTCCTTGGGCTAATCATCTCAAGTACAGGCATCAAGATGGGCCCCCAGAAGATTTCTGCCATCTTGGAATGGCCCACTCCGGCAGACAAAAAGGGCATCCAACGGTTCATTGGCTTTGCCAATTTTTACCGTAAGTTTATCAGGGGGTTCTCCGCCATTGTGGCGCCTATCACCCAACTGACCAAACAAGGGACCCGGTTCCGGTGGTCTTCCGAGGCCCAGGAGGCCTTTGATGCCCTTAAAACTCTGTTTACCTCGGCACCCATCCTCAGGCACCCGGACTCCTCTCTACCCTTCACCCTGGAGGTCGATGCCTCCGAGATCGCGGTGGGTGCCATTCTGTCCCAGAGACAGGGGGACAAGTCCCTGCTGCACCCGGTCGCCTTCTTCTCCCGCAAGTTGTCCTCGGCCGAGAGGAACTATGATGTGGGCGACCGAGAACTACTGGCGATCAAGGCTGCCCTGGAAGAATGGCGATACCTCCTGGAGGGGACCTCTCACCCCATTCTAATATTCACCGACCATAAGAATCTGGAATACTTGAAGTCAGCTAAGAGATTGAAACCCAGACAAGCCAGATGGGCACTTTTCTTTTCCCGCT
Source organism: Lithobates sylvaticus (assembly GCA_028564925.1). Classification (NCBI taxonomy): domain Eukaryota; kingdom Metazoa; phylum Chordata; class Amphibia; order Anura; family Ranidae; genus Lithobates; species Lithobates sylvaticus. Next base: position 143,111,592 of record CM053028.1, on the reverse strand, counting down.
TTACTTTCCATGTGACATACCGGCCCGGATCCAAGAATGTCAAACCAGATGCCCTGTCTAGGATGTACCACAAGCACCAGGAAGAAGATCCCCCTGACACTATTCTGGCCCCAGGAAACTTTCTCCTTCTTCAAGAGGACTTGCTGTCCAAATTCAAACGTGCCTCAGCAGGGCAAAGGCCCACTTCCGAAACCCAGCTACAGGAGAAGGATGGCCTATTCTGGTACGGGGACAAGATCTACACCCCGGAACAGCTCCGGGTAACAACTATGGAGCTGTGCCATGACCACGCCTTGGCCGGTCACTTCGGTGTCGCTAAGACCACCGACTTGGTACAGCGTACCTTCTGGTGGCCTCAACTACGGGCTGACTGTAAAAGATTTGTGGACACTTGCCCCACCTGCATCCGGAACAAGAATCCCAAAACCAGGGCCTGGGGTCTCCTTAAACCCCTGTCTGTCCCAGATCGTCCCTGGAGGATGATCTCCCTAGATTTCATTGTGGAGTTGCCCCCAGCAGAAGGCCACACGACGATCTTTGTGATCGTCGATCGGTTGTCCAAGATGGCTCACTTCGTCCCCATGAAGGGCACCCCCTCGGCTCCAGAGACGGCACGGGCCTTTATTAGGGAAATTGTCCGCCTTCACGGGGTCCCGGCTAACATCGTCTCGGATCGAGGGGTACAATTCACCTCTCGATTCTGGAGGTCCCTGTGCCAGTCCTTGGATATCGAACTCTCTCTCTCCTCTGCGTACCATCCTCAGTCTAATGGGCAGACGGAGCGGACCAATCAGACCCTAGAGCAGTACCTGCGCTGCTTCTCCTCCTTCGCCCAAGATGACTGGATCTCCCTTCTGCCCCTGGCCGAGTTCGCATATAACAACGCCACCCACTCCGCCACCAAACAGACCCCCTTTTTCGCCAACTATGGGTACCACCCGGCATTTCTGCCTAACTCACTTCCTGACTGCACTGTGCCAGCAGTCCAAGAGCGAATTCAGTTCTTTTCCACCAACAACCAACTTCTTCAGGAGACCATGACTAGGACCCAGGAGTACAACAAAACCGTATTTGACAAAAAGAGACGGGGGGAACTGGTGCTTGTCCCGGGCGAAACTGTATGGCTATCCACCTCTAACCTAAAACTGGCTTGCCCTTCACGGAAACTGGGCCCCAAGTTCTTGGGCCCCTTCCCGGTCAAGAGGAGGATCAACGAGGTGGCTTATGAATTAGAACTTCCAGATTCTTTGAAGATTCACCCGGTCTTCCATGTGTCCTTACTGAAGCCCTCGGTTAGTAACCCTTTCCCCAACCGGAGGGCCATTCCTCCTGATCCGGTCATAGTGGACGGGGAGGAGGAGTTCGAGGTGGAAGCCATCCTTAATGTCAGAAGAAGGCAGAACCAGAACCAGTTCCTAATCAAGTGGAAGGGGTACGGCCCCGAGGAGAACTCCTGGGAGCCCGAGGAGAACATCCACGCTAAGAGTCTAGTCCAATCTTTTAAGAGAGCCCATCCTGAGAAATTTGCCCCGAGGGGCATCCGGAGGCTGCCCCTTAGGGGGGGGGGCAATGTCATGAGGGCTCCATCCGTGGCCGGCGACCTGATGATCCTGCCAGTAATCGGCGCCTCAGCATCCCTGGTTCCCGTTCTCGGCTGCCATTGCGCATGCGCGAGCGCGCGCGTGCACGTGCGCGCCCGCAGACGGGGGCGAGCGTGCGCGGACGGGTGTGCGCCTCCATTGGCGCCAATGAGGCTATTTAAACCCTCCTGTGACTGACGGTCCCCGCTGTCTGCTCTACAACGTTCTGTGTTTGAAACCTGATCTGAAGTCTGTTTACCTGTATCTGACCCGGCTATCCTTGACCATCCGCTCTGTCCCTGTGTATCGACCTTGGCTTGTCTTTGACCATCCTCTTGTCTGCTCCATCTGTACCGTGCTGCCAGCCTGATATCTGACCCGGCCTGCCTGACCATTCCAGAGCCAGCTTACCTGTTATACCAGTCTGCATACAGATCCAAGTCTGCCTGTTGTTCCAGTCTGCACACAGATCCAAGTCTGCCTGTTTGTTCCAGTCTGCACACAGATACAAGTCTGCCTGTTGTTCCAGTCTGCATACAGATCCAAGTCTGCCTGTTGTTCCAGTCTGCATACAGATCCAAGTCTGCCTGTTGTTCCAGTCTGCATACAGATCCAGCTTACCTATTGTTCCAGTCTGCATACAGATCCAGCTTACCTGTTGTTCCAGTCTGCACACAGATTCAAGTCTGCCTGTTGTTCCAGTCTGCATACAGATCCAGCTTACCTGTTGTTCCAGTCTGCATACAGATCCAGCTTACCTGTTGTTCCAGTCTGCATACAGATCCAGCTTGCCTGTTGTTCCAGTCTGCACACAGATCCAGCTTACCTGTTGTTCCAGTCTGCATACAGATCCAAGTCTGCCTGTTGTTCCAGTCTGCCTACAGCTACCTACTTACCTCATCCGCTGAGCTTATCCAGGAAGCTCTTGTACCGGTCTGACCATTCCTGCCAGGCACCTGTGCCCCTCCTGACTCCTGGTCCTACTGTCCCATCATCAGGGGACCGGCGAGTGGGAGCCGCAAGGGAGGCCCTTCTCTGCTAATCAGACTCACCACTACCAGGGAGCGTGACAATAACACAGCAGGTATCAGGCAACAGATTCATCAAATGGAAAGTAATGGGTGGAAACTTCTTACCGGACATGGTGGACACATCTGTCATACGACAGTGGGCCAATCAGGCATGTAATTATGACCGAAAGTCAAATGCTCATCAATACTTCCAACTGGATGGAGGACGGAATCGTTGAAGAAATCCCTCCAAAGGGTGGGCGTTGTGTCAATTGGCCAAGCCGGATCAGAGTATAGTAACCAGGTATCCAAAACGCAGGCGAATCTTCCAAAGAGAGGTGAGCCAGACCTCAGGAGGATGTCAAAGGGCAATGAGTGACACAATCGAACGGTGCCACATTCAGACCAAAAAAGAAAAGAAGGGGGGCTCCATATGGTGCAGGTCAAAAAGATATAAGAATTGAATCTGATAAAAATGCTTACAAAACATCAAAGACAGATGTTGGTATAAAAAGTGATCACTAAATGGTTAAAAGCAATATGGGAAGCATGTGTAGCAAGCCCTACGCGTTTAAACCTAATGGTCTCAACAGGGGCATAACATTGCACCCCCATATTGCTCATACATGTAACTGATGTAATTGACTGTAAGAGGCAAGTGGACTCCGCCCTCTGGCTCAAAACCGGAAGTTCTGGCCCTGGCATGAGTTCCATGCCTCATTATGGAAACCAATTCATGACAATCAAGTGAGTGTGTGCTTTTCCCGCCAAAATCAAGCGTGGACCGTGGGGAACTAGACATGGGAACGGTCAAAAAATTTGTTACGTTTCGTTTCGGCCCGTTTCGTATATAAAAAAATTCATAATTCGTAATTCGTGTACGAAATTCCGTTTGAATTCGTACGAAATACGAAACTCGGACGAATCGTAATTTTTTTTTTTTTTTTTCGAATCGTTAGTAAAGTTACGAATCGTTACGAATCATTAACGCGGCTAATGAATTGTCGGTTGTCATAACACAGAGAACAATTCGAATCCAACTACAAATATCGAATTTCAATTTCAAGTTACGAACCGTTACGAATCGTTACGAATAGTTACGAATCGTTAGTAAATCCAACTACAAATATCGAATTTCAACTAATATGAAAGAAATTATAATAGCGGATATAACGAATGCTTTGAATGCTTCGAATGAATTCGAGATTCAGTATATCTAATATAGAGAACTGTTCCTGCACAAAGTGTCATTTTTGCAGGAAAAAAAGCTATTTAAAAACACTCTGGGCTAATAAAAAGTCGGCTACGTAACACAGAGAACAGTCATTCATTGATTAAAAAAAAAAAAAAAGCGTGGGGGTCCCCCCCAATTCAATAACCAGGCCCTTCAAGTCTGGTATGGATATTAAGGGGGACCCCAGCCAAAAAAAAATAAAAAATGGTGTGGGGTCCCCCCCAAATATCCATACCAGACCCTTCAGGTCTGGGATGGATTTTAAGGGGAACCCCGGCCAAAAAAAATGGCGTGGGGTCCCCCTCAAAATCCATACCAGACCCTTTATCCGAGCACGCAACCTGGCAGGCCGCAGGAAAAGAGGGGGGGCCCCCCTCCCGCCTGAACCATACCAGGCCACATGCCCTCAACATTGGGAGGGTGCTTTGGGGTCCCCCCAAAGCACCTTGTCCCCATGTTGATGAGGACAAGGGCCTCATCCCCACAACCCTGGCCGGTGGTTGTGGGGGTCTGCGGGCGGGGGGCTTATCGGAATCTGGAAGCCCCCTTTAACAAGGGGACCCCCAGATCCCGCCCCCCCCCTGTGTGAAATGGTAAGGGGGTACAAAAGTACCCCTACCATTTCACCAAAAAAGTGTCAAAAATTGTAAAAATGACAGGAGACGGTCTTTGACAATTCCTTTATTAAAATCTTCTTTCTTCTTTCTTCTTTCTTCATCCTTCGGTTTCTTCATCTTCTCCTTCCGTTATCTTCTTCCATCTTCTTCCATCTTCTTCTTCCTCCGATCCGCTTCTTCTTGCTCCGGTCTTCTCGTCCTTCTCGTCCGGCATCGGCGTCGGCGTTTGTTCTCGCGGGCCGCTCCTCACAATGGGAGGCTCCCGCTCTGTGAGGCTTCGCTCCGGCTGACAGGTCTTTTATAACGGAGGGCACCTGGTAACCCTGCCCCCTCTGACGCACGGGGACGTCATGGGGACTTCCCTATGGCTTTCCCCATTACGTCAGATCCGTCAGATATCTGTCCGTTATAAAAGACCTGTCAGCCGGAGCGAAGCCTCACACAGCGGGAGCCTCCTATTGCGAGGAGCGGCCTGCGAGAAGAGACGCCGACGCCGATGCCGGACGAGAAGGACGAGAAGACCGGAGCAAGAAGAAGCGGATCGGAGGAAGAAGAAGATGGAAGAAGATGGAAGAAGATGACGGAAGGAGAAGATGAAGAAACCGAAGGATGAAGAAAGAAGAAAGAAGATTTTAATAAAGGAATTGTCAAAGACCGTCTCCTGTCATTTTTACAATTTTTTGTCACCTTTTTTGGTGAAATGGTAGGGGTACTTTTGTACCCCCTTACCATTTCACACAGGGGGGGGGCCGGGATCTGGGGGTCCCCTTGTTAAAGGGGGCTTCCAGATTCCGATAAGCCCCCCGCCCGCAGACCTCTCGTCCCCCCCTCTTTTCCTGCGGCCTGCCAGGTTGCGTGCTCGGATAAAGGGTCTGGTATGGATTTTGAGGGGGGCCTGGTTATTGAATTTGGGGGGACCCCTACGCTTTTTTTTTTTTATATCAATGAATGACTGTTCTCTGTGGAGCCGACAATTCATTTGTGAGTGATTTTTAATAGCTTTTTTTTCAGCAAAAATGACACTTTGTCATTCGAATCATTCGAATTCATTCGAATTCATTCAAATTCATTCGTTATATCTGCTATAATAATTTCGTTCGAATTAGTTGAAATTCGATATTGGTAGTTGGATTCGAATAATTTGGAGCTGAAATTCGTAAACTGAATTTTTCCTGCAAAAATGACACTTTGTCATTCAAATTCATTTGAATTCATTCAAATTCATTCGAATCATTCGTTATATCCGCTATAATAATTTCTTTCATATTAGTTGAAATTCGATATTTGGTAGTCGGATTCGAATAAATTCGGCGACGTATTCCGTACGGAATTCGTATTCAAAAAAATTCGTACTACGGATTCGTAAATTCGTACGAATTTCGAAAAACGAATCGCACATGTCTATGGGGAACTCTGTTTGCGTTCCACCACTCATTTCTGATATCCAAAGCACACCCTCTCCTTAATAACAAAACCTATGAATGGCCAAGTAATAAAGAATTAATAGCTAGGAGCATATTGTCCATCCACATATAATCAAATGGTCCAATTGAATCCGGCACCTAGCACAGGACCAATGCCTGGTCACGTTGGCTGCATGTGATCATGGAGTAGTGACGTCACCACACATGTCATGCTCACAACATTGTAGTCCCTATGGCAACGCCTCAAGGAAGCGACGTCTGCTGTCAGACGCTCCAGGCGGGCCGTGAGGTCATGAGAAACTCACTCTCGGATCCGAACATCACAACGCACACCACTCGCTATATTCTGACTGTGCTTAACTTGGGTAAGAAACCAATTCACATATTGAACCTTTCTCCCATGTAATATTGTATTATGATACACTGTAATGTATTATATATCTGTGAATTTGTCTTTCAGATGTATATATATTCTGAAGAAGCCACTCTCGTGGCGAAACTAGTCAATTGAAATATTGAAATCATCCATTATATGTACGGTTTTTAGTATATATGTTGTGTATTGATTTTGTCCTTATTTCTGTTTTTCTGTAATAAATTGTTCAAAACTTTTACATTTGCTTCACATTGTGATTTAAATCATGTATCAAGTACCGCAATAGTCCACTAGCTCCCCCTTTTCTCTTGGTTTTCTGGGTTGAGAACCAGATCATCAAAAATATATCCTCTTATAAAATTGGATGATGGTACGGTATCTATAATAATACTCTTTATATATATTTTGTGGACTGGCCCCATATTTTTCCACAACGCACACCACGTTGAAAACGAGTGGAGCACATGACCTGCCACAGGCCGAACCCAGACAGCGTCACTGCACATCATAGCGTACAACGTGTGGAAATGCAAGCGATAAGCTCACAGCTGACACAAAAAGGCGGAGGCTACCTCGTTGTGGATGGTCAACCAGCGTGAAAACGGGACAAACATATGTAGATCACCTAGGTTTGGGGAAAACATAGCAATACCACATAAGTAAAAAAAGACAATAGGATATAAATAACTGTGTAACAAGGCACATAATATCTCCATATAGGCAATACCATGGTTAATAAAACAAATGAGAAACACCATTAAACATATGTATCAAATAACAATGTCTCTATGTGGCATATACATGGGATAAATTAATCTCCAAATAACACATGCCTAACAAGAATAAGTAAAAATAAAACAGAATAAAAAAGCACAGGCGAAGTGTAATAAAGAACTAATTATGATCGATTGATGAAACAATTGATGTCCCAATCGACTTTAATGCCGAACGGCGAGTAGGACTTGAGTTCATGTATCAAGTATGTTTCTAATCTGGATACCCCTCGTAAACATGAATCTCCCCTCCAATGTGGGACAAACTTGTCAATAATTTTAAAACAAGTACCAATGGGATTTTTTCCATGATGTAACAAATAATGGCGGGGCACACTGTGGTTAGCGTGGCCACTTTTGATACTGGCTAAATGCTTATTAACTCCTATGCAAAATGTCCTAATGGTGCGCCCCCCATATTGTTTGCCGCACGGGCACGTGATGAGATATACTATGTACCTGGTGGCACACGTGGTAAAATGTTTAATTTTATAACTGCGAGAGGTAGCTGTGGATTCAAAGGTGTCAGTTTTACATCTACCACATGTGCTGTGGAGGCATACGTTGCACCTGAGGCATATCCCCTGCATTGTTGAAAGAACACAGCCCTCTTTGGTGGATCTATAATTTCATAATTAGTCCTTTATTACACTTCGCCTGTATTCTGTTTTTTCGCAATCAAAGGTTTATTAAAGCTTAGAACAATACAATCAATGAGACATGTAAATTTCAGAATCATACATTGGTAAATGAAAGTCATCTTTTTACAATTGAGATGGGCAAAAAATATCTATACAGAAAGTTGGGTAAATAACAATTGGGGTCCAAGTAAGCAATTGGTGTATTCCAGAAGAAGAGGTAGAGGGAGGAGGTGGGATAGGGGAGGTAGAGGTAGGGAAGGTGAGAGGTGGGATTGGAGGGTAGGGTAGGGATGAGGAGCGTAGCAAATTGAGTCCCGAAAAGAGTGATAATATATAGTATTTTACTCATGGATAACATTCTACTAATTCGGTATATAAGTTGTACAACAAAGCATGGGGTTTTGTTAGCAGTATATAGGGTGGGTTGCGTGGTGGTGAGATGTGGTTTAGATTCTTTGTCAGGGGTTCCCCAAAACCACAGTCTGTAAGATATGATATCTTATTCGTTAAGTAGATGGTATTCAGGGGAATATGTAAATATCAACCATGGCTGGCAAGTTTTGTTAAAGGGAGTACTGTTCTCTTTTTTCATGGCAGCGATTTCCTCCATTCTGTAAATGTAGTTTACTCTGTCTAACCAGTCTTTGATATTGGGTCCATGTGTGGTCTTCCAGTGAAGGGGGATACGTGTTTTGGCTGCTAGTAAAAGGTGTCTAGAAAGAGACCTTTTATATCTACTTATGGAAAAGTTGTTCACATTAATCAGACATGCAGCTGCAGCTCTAGTTTGGTTTCTGTTATGAATTTAATCCATTTTTTTATTTCAACCCAGTATTCCAGAATTGAAGGGCAGTTCCACCAAATGTGGAGGAAAGTGCCAACATTTTCACTACATCGCCAGCATGTGTCTGAGTTTGTGCGGGACCTTTTCATGGCTCTATGAGGTGCAATATACCATTGGGTAAGTATTTTGTATGAGATTTCTTGATATTTGGTGCTCAGAGAGCATTTGTGAGTCATGATACATGCTTTCTCCCATTGTTTATCAGAAATCTTGATATTTAAATCCTTTTCCCACTTCTCTTTGTTTTGTGTCATCTATATGTTCGGCTTGGTTCAGCCAGAGGTAAACTAGAGAAGTGGTGTTAGCAATTGGAGATCTCTTTAAGCATAATTTCTCAAGAGGGAGTAATGGTAAGCAGTATGAAGCTCTAAATTTGCTATTTAGCAAGAAATCTTTTAATTGCATATAGAACCAAAGGCCTGGAAATGGTCCGTCCTATTCTGTTTGCAAGGCGTCTAGAGTTTTTACCTTAGAGTCTTTCAGACAGTGAGATGCCGTGAAAGTCTGTGTTTTCCTTATTTGTAGGCCTGGAATGAAGTCAGGGTTGTTAGTGATTGGTGTGAGTGGTCCGGTAATGATGCAAGTTTGTGTTTGCCTGCTACTTTGTGCCAGATATTGAGTGTATTCGTCACTAATGGGTGATCTAGTTTTTTTGTCTGCTTTAGAGTGTGTTGACCAGGGGTAGAAGAGGAGGTTGTAGGGGGTTAGGTTTTGTTCTAGTTTGATCCAGTCTTTATTTGAACCATGGCAGTGCCAGTCTATTATTCTCGTAATGTGAGATGCTTGATGATACTTTTTGAAATTTGGAAGGCCTATTCCTCCTCTGTTTTTGGGTAAAGTAAGTAGACTGAGTTTTATTCTTGTTTTTTTATCAGCCCACAGGAAGTGTCTGTGTGCTCTGAGTAGGCTGGTGAAAAAGATCTCAGGGATTTTAATGGGAAGGGTGTTGAAGAGATAAAGTAGTCTTGGGAGGATTGTCATTTTAAGAATTAAGGCTCTGCCGAACCAGGAAAAAGTTTTGGATGACCATTTTTGAAGGTCTCTAATCAGTGTGGTTAATAGGGGTTTGTAATTATTGTTATATAGGGAGTCTATGTTGTTGGTTAAGTTTATCCCTAGGTACTTCAGTGTGTTTTGTTCCCATTTGTAATTATGATTTTCTTTCACTAATTTTAGTTGGTTTGGTGGGAGGTTGATATTTAATGCTTCGGATTTCGAGTTGTTGATTTTAAAGTTGGAAATAAATCCGAAGGTTTCAAAGATTTTTTCAAGATTGGGGATAGAGATATGTGGATATGTAAGGAAAAATAAGAGATCATCTGCAATTGTATGTCTTTGTTTAAGTTTATTGTTTTAATTAAGGGTTCTAAAGAGATAATGAAGAGGATAGGGGGAAGGGGGCATCCCTGTCTAGTACCATTTTGTATTTTAATAGGGTCAGAAAGAATGTTATTTACTATGATTTTAGCCTGGGGGTTTTGATAGAGTGCCAAGATCCATGACATCATATTCTCATTTAATCCAATATGAGAGCAGGTGTTCATCATGTAATCCCAGGAGACTCTATCAAAAGCCTTCTCGGCATCAGTAGAAAGCATGAGTCCTTTTGTCTTAGAGTGTCTAGAGAAATGGATTAAATTTTGTGCTTTAGTGATGTTGTCTCTTGCCTCTCTACCTGGCATGAATCCTACCTGTTCAGGTCCTATAATCTTTGCTAAGAGGGGTTTCAGTCTATTGGTTAATATTTTAGCCAGGAGTTTTAAATCATTGTTTAATAGGGATATAGATCTATAATTTGCACAGTCCATATGATCTTTGTCAGGTTTGGGAATTACCGCGATATGCGCCATAAGGAAGGGATCGTGGTTTTGTTTGTTTTTTGCTAGGTAATTGAATGCTGATAAAAGGGGTTTGGCTAGTAGATGTGTGTAGGTTTTATAATATTGTGAGGTAAAGCCGTCTGGGCCTGGGCTTTTCCCCTTTTTAGGTTTTTAATAGCTTCTAATAATTCGTTGGTGGAAATAGGATCTTCTAGTTTGATCCCATCTTCTCGGGGTAAAGAGGGAATTTTACTGTCTCATAGGAACTGGTCTATAGCTCCTTGTTTGGTGGGTGCGAGATGTGGGGGATTATGTTGTCCTGGTAGGTTGTAAAGTTTTGAATAAAATGTATGGAAGAGTTCTGCTTAATCTGTGGGTTTATATTTATTTTTACTTATTCTTGTTAGGCATGTTTATTTGGAGATTCATTTATCCCATGTATATGCCATGTAGAGACATTGTTATTTGATACATATGTTTAATGGGTGTTTCTCATTTGTTTTATTAAGCATGGTATTGCATATATGGAGATATTATGTGCCTTGTTACATGGTTATTTATGTCCTATTCTTGTTTTTTTACTTATATGGTATTGCTATGTTGTCCCCAAACCTAGGAGATCCACATATGTTTGTCCCGTTGTCACGCTGGTTGACCATCCACAACGAGGCATCCTCTACCTTTTTGTGTCAGCTGTGAGTGTATCGGTTGCATTTCCACAAGTTGTACACTATGATGTGCAGTGACACTGTCTGGGTTTGGCCTGTGGGTCACATGACATGTCATGTGCTCCACTCGTTTTCAACGTGGTGTGCGTTGTGACGTTCGGATCCAAGAGTGAGTTTGTCATGGCCTTGCCGCCCGCCTGGAGCACCTGACGTCATAGACGTTGCATCCTTGAAGCGATGCCATAGGGACTACGATGTTGTGAGCATGGCACGTGTGGTGATGTCACTACGCCGTAATCATGTGCAGCCAACGTGACCAGGGATTGGTCCTGTGCTAGGTACCGGATGCCATTGGACAATTTGATTATATGTGGATGGACAATATGCTCCTAGTTATTGGATCTTTATTACTTGGCCATTCATGGGTTTTGTTATTAAGGAGAGGGTGTGGTTTGGATTCCAGAAATTAGTGGTGGAACGTAAACAGAGTTCCCCGCAGACCACGCTTGATTTTGGCTTTAAAAGCACACACTCACTTGATTGTCATGAATCGGTTTCCATAATGAGGCATGGAACTTTTTGGTCTGAATGTGGCACAGTTCGATTGTGTCACTCATTGTACATTTGACCTCCTACTGAGGTCTGGGTCAGCTCTCTTTGGAAGATTTGCCTAAGTTTTGGATATCTGGTTACTATACTCTGATTCGGCTTGGCCAATTGACACAACGCCTACCCTCGGAGGGATTTCTTCATCAATTCCGTCCTCCATCCAGTTGGGAGTATTGATGAGCGTTTGACCTTCTGTCATAATTACATGCCTGATTGGCCCACTGTCGTACGACAGATGTGCCCACCATGTCCAGTAAGAAGTATCCACCCATTACTTTCCATTTGATGAATGTACATCTGTTGCCTGATACCTGCCGTGTTATACAGTCATCATATTTTCATCACTTTCACCATTAGCCACAGAGGATACCATCTCAGTTATTTGAGTGGGATTTTAATTTATGAACTTATTCTATTTTGTTTTTGTTCAATAGGATTTGGACTTTACAAGTCACAGTCACTATTTTATTATTGGTTCATCACGGTTTATTTTTCTTTCATATTAGTCCATATCCATTGATATGACGTATAGTTCACTGTTATAGTGATCTACATTTACAAGCGCTACACTTATATTTACTCTATTATATGTATGCGCATGACGAAGTGAGAGTAATAGTTCTAACACCAGAGCTCTTGGGTACCGCTAAACTGATGACCTGTAGGGGTTTTTAAAGTATTGCCTATCGAAAATATAGGATACTGAATTTGTCGCCAAAGGGAAACACAAATTTAAGGTTGACATGTTGGGTATCTATTTACTCAAACAACAAAAAAAGACAGTATAGGGAGGAAGCCACTCTCACCAACTGCTGAAACTGCTGCCAGAAGCAAGAGGATGTACTGTGTTCTCACCGCTCTGCAAAGCCCTGTCAGCTGGCGTTGATCAGGTGTCCCAGGTGATCCAGCGTCCATGGCGGCAGAAGAAAACCCCAAGGACCCGGATGGAGAAAGAATCAGCTGGTCAGAAAACACAGCGGGGCGGTACGCACGCTTAGTAAGTTGGTATGGCGACCATGACTGACATGTTTTGCGCGCCTGTGTTTTGTCAAAGTCACGAGAGCCAATGATGGAACGAAGTTTAAAGGCGGAACAAGCGCCAAATAGGAGGAGGAAGGATCTATGACTGCTAGGAAATGTTAACCCCTTGTTGACACTTCCATTGCGGTACAAACATGGACCCTGTGAATATTACTAACAAACAACAACAATATTGAAAAAATTACATAAATACAAGGAACCACAGAAGGAAAAAGAGGGGAAAAGAATTTGGGGGAAAACAAGGAAAAAAGGATATATACTTATAAATGTCAATAACGCCACTGATGATAAACTATAAAAACCTATATAATATACATGCTTATACCCCATTGTAATAGTTATTTTAAGCATTGTTGGAAACTGTATAGACAATCCTATATGCCCATGCTTATACACACATATATTCTATACCATTTGAATACATGTATGATAAAAATTATCCAAAAATCTTTTTAAAAAACCTTTTTCTTATAAAAAAAATCTTATACATATTAAGATAGTTAAAAGACTGTAAATAGTGTCTGTTGGCCAAAAGATTTATTTAAAAATTATTTTATTGTATAAAAAAGAGAAGAGGGATTCATGTATGAACAATTACTTTGGATAGCACTACGTTACATGATGCTCAGAACATCGATTTCCTCATTCATTCCTTCAGGTGAGAGGGAACCTAGACGATATATCCAAAAGGTTTCCCTTTGACAAAGAAGGGAAAATCTGTCATTGTCAGTAAGGGTATCCCTAGGTATGGACTGAAATCCTTGTTGTGTAACTGACAACAATGACGCAGAACACTGTGCTTGACACAACCTTTCTTTGTCAATCTACGATGTTCACCCACCCTAATACATAAGGTGCGTATCGTGCGTCCTACATAGAGCATGCCACATGGGCACCGTAAGACGTATACCACAAACTCTGTCAAGCAAGAGATAAAGTGAGACTTTCCATACACCTTGGTTAACCCCTTGTCATCAGGACCTGAGGCGGTATTGTGCACAGCTTTTCATTGTTTTACCATATTCCTGTGATGAAGGTTATATTATTGTATCGAACTGTTTCCATTTAATTTCCTTTATCGGATTGTTTTTTATTAAATTAACTTTTATCTTTATCCCATTGAGCACTGTTTTTTGTATCTATTTACTCAGCATAATCTCATCTTTTATATTTTACCAAAATGGGTAATTTATTGTGCTTATGTTCCTAAAATTAACTTTAGGAAATTTCAGTAAAAAATAAACAGTTGCACTAAACTTGTGTAATGTAAAACATTGGTTTTACCACCCTTTTATTCTCTAGAGTGTCTGCTTTCAAAAAAGATAAATGCAAAAACAGCTCTGGCAGCAAAAGGGTTAATAAAACAACAATTAAAATGTGTACATTCTTTATTTTTATTTTTTTGTTTTTTTTGTCATCAACATTAGCTTATGTATGTGGAACAATATGATGACATTGATAATTTATTGTAATGCCTAAATATTTTTCTGTAAAACGTTTATATTTGAATAGAATTGTGTTCAAGTCAAATGGGGTAAAATGTGTTGTGGAACTTAATAGGTGCACTTTTTTTCTGCGTTTTAAGAAAAACAAATTTCTATAGTGGGCAAATAATATACCCAAAAAACATCTGCACTACATGTTTTATAGAGTCAACTGAATTTGGTATATACAGAAAGAAAACTGTTAGGCATTGCAGTATTAATATATTAGAAAAAACAAAAACAAAGAACACTTCCAACCATAGTGCATATACTGTATGTACATGGAGAGGGAAAAAAAAACATCAGCGGGACAGAAATAATAAGAAATTAATAAATAAAAATAGAATTTTGTAATTTAAAGAAAGCAAACATTAGAAAAATAATAAACCTCTGACTTCCTAAAGGTTGATATGATAAGCCTTCTATATTTTCTGTACATTCTTCAGGGACTAGTTCATCATACTGAAAAAGATTGCCTATACTTGGAGGATTTATGGGTTTGTTCTTGTAATGTGGTTATGATGAAATTGGAATCCCCAGGGGAAGATAAACTTTTCAAACTAATTAATAATCTTTGATCTGCAGCTGCCTTGTTATATGTTCCTTAGGAGTCCAGAGTAATTCTCTACTAAAGAGTGTGCTGTATTTCTTAACAAAGCATGAAGCGTCCAAAAAAATTACTAGTAATTATTTTCCTTCTGCCAAAATAGTAAAAATTTTCTAAAATGGTAAATCATAAATTTAAAGGCCTTTTATTGTTAAAAATCTATCACGGTGGATGGTACAGTAAATTCTTAATAAACTGTCCAAATGTCTTAACATGCAAGTCACCTTGGAAAATTAAAAAAGTTTGACACATGTAATTTGCTTGTAAAGTATAAATTGTTGTTTTAATTTTTTTTTTCGTTTTTTTTTTTTTAATTATAACAATCAATCCACTTTAAAACTTATTAATGAAAAACTTGTATTTTCATTTGAATGCCCTTTTCTACAACATTGCACATTTACTTTAGCTTTAAGGAATGTTTGCCATTTTCTGTAAAATGTGTCAATTTCTGAGAAGAACTGATTATTTAAGACTCTAAAAAAAAATGTATCTTACTCAACATTTACAGTTACCTGTATACCAGATGTTAAGCAACTATTAGCTCCTACAAAATCGCCTGAATGCATAGTAGATGGATATCTAACTTAAATAATATAGAAGAGTTTGACAGCTGTGGTTTGATGTGCTTCCTGCTTAACCAGTGCACTAAAACCAACAGAGACTACAACAGATATATACAAACAGATAGAGGCATAACTTTAAGATAACACATGCAGGTGGATAGACTTGCTGCATGTATTGGTAACAATTACAAACAACTTTATTTAAAAACATAGCAATGTCTCAATTTTAGGTAAACACTGCGCTCTTCCTAAATTTTACACTATGGGGTTATTTTAAAAACTATTTCCCTCAGCTTAAAGTAGTAGTAAACCGCTGGGCATTTTTTTTCTTTGTATCCTGCAAGGTAAAGGCATAATGTGCTAGCATGCATCGCATACTAGCACAATATGTTAAACGTACCTTAAAGAAAAGTCTTCCAGTGCTGTGCTGTCACCGCTGCAGGCGCTCCCATGTTCACCCGGTCTTCCTTTCCGGGGTGGCGGACTCCGGCTGTGTGATTGCCTTGAGCTGCAATAACATCACTCCCACACATGTGGGTGGCTGTTCCTTCAGAGCGAATGTACCGGTGACTGTACAGTAACTATATTCTAAATGTGCACCGTTGGTGTTTGGGTGTTAATTGTGCCCATGAAAACCTACACCAAAAATTTCTTACAGATAAAATCAACACTCACAAAGTTAGGCAGCCTAGACAGTCTTTCAGAGATTCGAGATCCAGAAAGCACTTAATCAGCGACATCGGCATTAGGGTCTTGATAGCTGCTACTAATTCAGGACTGCTTCATTTTAATAAATGTCAGCTGGTCCACGGAGTCTGTGGACAAACACGATCTCTTATCTGTCACAAAACCTCTGGCAGCACTGAATGCTGATTCAGAAAGCACACTGGATACACACTGGGCAAGTTCTGGCCAGTGGTCTATTCTCATGACCCAGTCACTTAGTGGATCGTCGACTGGAAAGCTCTCTCCATATCTGTTTTCGCCCATAGATAATCTCCCACCATATAATAAATATACTGCCGATGGGATGTGGAAACTGACAGCCCTGGGTGCTGAGGACTAAAACAAATTTTGAAAGGCATCACTGAGGCGGCCTCCTTCTCCCCTGCTCCTCTCTTGACCAACAGAAGCCTCAAAACAAAGTTGTCCACCAGACTGTAACCTACCAGAGACGGGAAAGGTATTACATTAACTTCTTTTTAAGGTGTCCTCAAGAGATTTCATCTTCTGCTCCCACTGTGGGGATGGGATGAGTTCGGAGACTTTCCCCTTGTTACAGTGGTCAAAGAGGGTTGCCAACCAATAGGGATCCTTCTCCTTGATGTCACGTTTTCTCAGGTACTTTTGCAGGCTTTAAAGAATGAGGGAGCCCATGCACCGCATGAGAAGAAGGCTCCTCTGGGTCACTGAGGATTACAATACCTGGAACTGCCTCCTCCCAGCCACGTACTACTCCCAAGGGTTCTGGGGATGGACACCCATCTGTTAAGGGTTGACATATGTCTTGCTCTGCTTCAATGCCTCCAAAGCTGCCAGAATTCTCCTCCTCCCTTTCCCTCTCCTCTGCCACAAGTGCCCTGTCCATAATGCCAGGCAGAGTCTGCTCCAGCAGGAATACAACAGGGTTTGTGTCAATGATGCATGCATTGTCATGGCTCACCATCGTTGTGGCCTCTTTAAATGGTGACAGTATAGTGAATGCATCCTTTATCAGCAGCCATTTGTGTGGGGAAAAAAAGCAGAACTGGCCTGAGCCCTTTCCATTGTGCCATACTCATACAGGTACTCGTTGATGGCCCTCTGTTGCATGTGCAATCACTGCAGCATTGCCAAAGTTGAGTTCCACCTGGTGGGCATGTCACAAATCAGGCGGTTTGGCAGGGGGAATTCCCGCTAAATTTTAGCCAACCGAGAACTGGCTGTGTATGACCGCCTGAAATGGCTACAGACTATTTAGGCCTGCTTCAGCCAATATTCCAACCCTGGGTACCTTTTTAAAAAAAAGCAGCACCACCAAAATGAGGACATGTGCCAGGCATGGCACATGTGTCAACTTTCCCTGTCTAAGGGCGGACAGGAGGTTTGTGCTATTATCGCACACCACCATTTCTGGCTCTAGCTGGCATGGCATGAACCACTTCTGGGCGTGCCCCTGCAGAGCTGTCAGAATCTGTGCTCCGGTGTGGTTCCTATGTCCTAGAAAGACCAGCTGAAGCACTGCATGGCACCTTTCAGCCTAACTCATTGAATAGCCCCTTGAATGTTGAGGGGGTACTTGTAGTTCATGGGACAATTCAGCAGAAGAAGACATGGAGGAGGAGGAGGAGGGGGTGGAGATGACAAATCTTGCATCATTACCACTAGCTGTTTGGAGACATGGTGGCAGAACAAGCTGCAGCACTGAGTCTGGTCCTGCATCATTCCGAGTTGCAAGCAGAGTTACCCAGTGTGCTGTGAAAAAATATAACATCCCTGACAATGCTTCCTGTATCACGTGTCAGCAGTAATGTGGACATTGCGGCTGACTGCCTTGCCCAGCGATGCCACAACATTGTCTTCCACGTGATGGTAGAGAGCTGGATTAGCCTTACCTGAAAAGAAATAGTGACTGGGAACCTGCCA
Organism: Lithobates sylvaticus; assembly: GCA_028564925.1. Taxonomy (NCBI): domain Eukaryota; kingdom Metazoa; phylum Chordata; class Amphibia; order Anura; family Ranidae; genus Lithobates; species Lithobates sylvaticus. Next base: position 143,093,676 of record CM053028.1, on the reverse strand, counting down.
TTGGGGACAGCACTTTCTGCAAGTCACGGAAGGGGGCAGAATCCACCAGATGGAAAGGCAGGAGTTGTAAAGCCAGGAGATTTGACAAGCTTGAAAACGCTGGGCATATAGCTGGCAGTGACTGTATTTTTCTTTCGCTGCAACAGATACAGCAGATAAATTTGCCTGCAGTAGTTTACAACTGGTGGCGTGTTAATGGCAGACGTGCTGCATGGACCTGGGACACCCTGTCCTATACGATCATCCCTGTCAGTGAAGGCTGCTGAGAGGTCATGAGGTATAGTGGGGGTAGACCGGAAAGGTGAGGGGTGAGCATCCCTTTTGTGTGGCTTTCAGATACTCTTGCCAATGGGCTGAGTGGTGGGAGGTTAAATGCCTTGTGAAGCATGTGGTACCCAAATGGCTGGTGTTTTTGCCACGCTTTATGTGCTTGAGGCAAAGTTTGCAAATTGCAACAGTGCGATCGGCTGCACATGTGCTAAAAAAGGCCCAAACAGCTGAGCTGTGGGAAATGGGCTGGGAGATGACAGCTCCACAATCTGGTAGAATAGGGAGGCTGCTCTATACTCTTCCATGATGGCTGCCTCTTTGGGGTTGTGTCTCACCCTCACTTTCCTCCTCTGCTCTATGTGGCACCCAAGTCATGTCAGTGACCTCATCATTATCACTATCCCCTCCTTCCTCATTATCACTGGGGAAAACTTGCTAATATTCTACGGCTGGGGAAACATGACTGCCAATTTATTTACCATTGTTCTCCCCTCTCTGTAGGCTCATGTTCCTACCTTCCTCAACCTCAGAACCAACATCTGAATCAAGTAATGGCTGTGCATCGTCAAGGATCAAGTGTCTGACGCTGTGTTCAAATACTGTAACTCAGCTGACTCCTCCATGCCTGATGTTTGATGCTGGGGTTGTGGCAGGAGTAGCTGTGGACAAGGAGGCAGAATAAGCCACTCTGGCAGCTGCAGTAGACTGTGCACTAGCATTTGCTTCGGTGCAGGAGGATGAAGAGGATGATGGTTTAGTAAGACAGTCCACCACCTCCTATGCATGCTGTGGCTGGATGGCATGAGCAACATCACTAAAGAGGAAATGAAGCCCTATCGGAGGACGGACCACATCCACTTTTGCCTGTAGACACATACACTGCTGGCCCCCTCACAATACCATGGGAATGTCTGCCTCTCCTTGTTGGGCTCCCAGACATGATGGGGGGATGCTTATTAACAAAATGTAATAAAGATGTGGAAATATGTACTTGGATGCACTTTAATCAGTGGAAAGTGGTGTTTCATGCACTTTAACTTGAGTACTCACTACACAGACACACTCCACTGAAACACTACAATACACTGCAGTCAAACTGCAGTGACTTACTGCAATATACTGTGGTAAACGTGCACTAATGCACTAAAATATGCTGCACTAAACGTGCAGTAACAGACTCAAATATTATGCGTTAAACATGCAGTAATGCACTGATATATACTGCATTAAACGTACAGTAATGCACTGATATGTACTGCATTAAATGTCCAGTAACGTACTCAAATATACTGCGTTAAATGTACAGTAACGCACCGATATATACTGCGTTAAACGTGCAGTAATACGCTGATATATTCTGTAGGAAATCTGCCTAGGAGTCTGAGTATATACCATTGAGTATGTTGAAAGCATTGCATTATACAGGGGGCAAGCATTGACTTACGAACGCCCGACCTACGAACATCCCCTACTTAGGAACGGGGCGCTGCGGGGACCCTCAGCCATTTTTCGCCGTCCTCCGGCCGTTCTGCGCATGTGCGGCCATACGGAGCCTCGGAAAATGGCCGTAATTTGCCGCGCATGCGCAGAACGGCATTAGACGGAACATCGGAAATGTCTGGAAATGTCCGTATTTGTCGGTCTGCGCATGCGCGGCCGACTTACGAACATTTCCGACTTAAGTACAGGAGGGCAGTCCCAAACGAGTTCGTAACTCGGGGACCCCCTGTAGATTGTTCAGTTTTTACAGGCAAGATTTGAATGAAAGATTTCCAACAATGCCTGAGGTCCTGGCCGCCACTCTGTTCCCAGGGCCTGTGCTACCACTAGGTGGACGAAGCAGCCCCCTAAGGTGCCCAGTCGCTGGTGATCCTACTCCTGCTCTGTCCACAGAGCCAGCAACTATCAACCAGGCAGCCACTCCAGAGGCTGTACAGCACCCGCACCCCCCGTGGAGGTCGCTCTGCACCCTGGCCTGTCCCCCCCCCCATGAGGCTGCATTGATGGGCACTGGTAAGACTGCTTTAATTGGCACAGGTGAGGCTGCATTTGAGGGGCTCAGGTGAGGCTGCATTTGAGGGGCTCAGGTGAGGCTGCATTTGAGGGGTTCAAGTGAGGCTGCATTTCAGTGGCACAGGTGAGGCTGCATTTGACTGGCACAGGTGAGGCTGCATTTGACAGGCACAGGTGAGGCTGCATTTGACGGGTGCTGGTGAGGTTGCATTTGATGGGTGCTGTTGAGGCTGCATTTGTGAAAAATTTGGTTTTGCCTAGGGTGTCAAAGATCCTTGCACCAGCCCTGTCTGTTCCAGTGTGGTGGCTTTTTATGTAAGTTACGCTTACAACTTGTGCATGATGTTTTATACCTGAGGTCCTGCTGGCATTCTCCCTGGTTGGATTGGCAGCTTTTTATGTAAGTGCATCTTGCACGATTGTTTTATATGTTTGTCTTTTGTATGTTGGTTGACCAATAAGTATTACACCAAGAGATTTTTTATTTTTGTCATTGGTGACTTATTACTGTGGATGGGATACGCTGAGCTGTTTTAGTTATGAGAAGGAGAGTCTGTCGGGTTACAATCCAGATAGAAGCGGATAGTGTGAGCAAAGGATGACTACACACCTCTGATGACTTGGATCCTGTATTATGCCTATTTTGCTGTTCTAATTCTTAGACAGCAACTCAGGGGCAGACTGACAACTCATGGGGCCCCCGGGCAATAGGAGATTATGGGGCCCCCAGGTAATCAGAGATTATGGGGCCACACAGTATACACACGCACAGTATACAATCACACAGTATACACAGACATGTTTCTATTGGCTGAGAAGGTACTGGAGAGGTGGAGCAGCTATAATCTCTGGATTTTTAGACTAAAAGGATGTCGGTAGGGGACATTTCAGAGACAGATGTAAAAAAAAAACACAGATTTTTAAATACTGTCCCTGGTTTTACTGAGGCTGGCAACCCTGATGGGGCCCCCTAGTGGCCCAGGGCCCTCGGGCAGTGCCCGAGTGGCCGAATGGTCAGTCCGCCCCTGCAGCAACTATATCTAGTGAGTGCTTTTTCCTGCAGTGGTTGAAGGCTGCACTGGGTGACTGGAGCACTCTTGGTTGGAGTTGGAGTTGGAGACCACTTGAAATATATTAGCTTGAATTTTTTTACATCAAGTATTTTGCTTTTGAGTATTTTTCACTTTAATGCACTATTAGAACACTTCAGGTGTTTTATTTAAGATGTGTTAAGCGCTGCAATTTTTTCTTGTTTTTTGTATTTCAGTGCTCTGTATATCTGCACTAATTGCAAGCGGCTGCTTTCACCAATAATCGCTGACAATATTCTCACTTTTAAAGATTCCCAAATGTTGAAGACCTTTTTAATCCATAATTCCTTATGCAGGGAAGCCTCCACCCATCCCATGCAAAACATATAGGATCATTTAGCTATAAATAAAGAAATAATAGGGGGTTCTGGGTAGATCCACTTATGTAAAATAATCTTCCCTGCCACACAGGATATTATAGTAGTAAGCAGTTGCTTGCAGCCCCTTGAGATTTTAAATCCTGGGAAATTAATTAGGTCTAAAAGAGCCTATTCGGGAGTTAGAGGTAAAGGTAAGTATATCACCAGGTATGTTGTAGCATAATGCACTACAGAGTTCCAAAAACCTTTAACCCTGGATGCATGATCAAAAAGCATGGAACATGTCTGCATCTAAATACAGTTTTATCTTTTAGATTTAGCAGGAATTGTGTATGTTATTTTGTGTTTGCTAATAATGATTTTAGTGTATTTTTAGAGGAAATATTGTTTTAATATTTCTGTGCGAGGATGGGTGGTTAGTGGGTAGGCCACCACTGTGCTTCCTGCACAAAACTAAAAGTACATCTAGATCTAGCTTTAACATGCCAGTGTGCCAGAGTAAATTGTTGTTGTAAAGTGATTTCCAGCCTTACAAATATGTGACTTTGACCCTGGTGATCCTGCAATGTAGCTTCATTCAGGCACTTTCTGTTATGAGGTGATGATTTTCTCCCAACCGTGTTCCTACTTTGTCACATGTTCCCTTGGTGGTGATTACAGATGTCTGCTATAAGTGAACATACATTAAAGTATATGACAGGATTAGTCCACCATTGTAGTTTTAATGAAGCTGGCCTTGAGTATGTACAGTTAAGGCTGAATACATGTAGAGAGAAAGTGGCTTAAAGCAGTGGGAGGAGATTGCCAGCACTGAGATGCATTAAAGGATGAAAAAAGATAAAACTCAATTGTATACAATAGACAGTGCTTTAGCAAAACAAAAGGTAATGCTTTAACAAATGTTAGAAAAACATAGTGTTAGCTTATTTTCTCTGCTGACACTGTTAAATCGTAAATGGTAATAATATTAATAATAACCTTTGTTGTTGCTAATAATAATCATAAATATTATTATTATTATTATTAGTATATCATAAAAATGTAGCGATTCAAGCTGGAAAACGTTGAAAGGTTTAAAAGTACCAGTATCTAGCAGTGTTTCTGTGAGGCAATGGGACTGATTTACTACAGGCACTTCATCTGTACACTTTGTAAGGGAAGCCATGCAGAGATGCATGCTGATATAAATTTTAGAGAAAAGGGGGAAAGGTCCACTTTAACCACTTCCGCCCGGGCTATAGACGAAAGACGTCTACAGCGCGAAAGCCAATTGCCGGGAGGGCGTCCCTGGACGTCCCCCTGTTTACTTCCACTCTGCACGTTGCTGTGGGCGCGCATCAGGGAAGTTCTGTGTTGGCCGTGTGCCTTGGACACAGCCAATCACAGATCGTGCTAAATGGCCAATCACAGCGGCCATTTAGCACTCAATCGGCATGTCCAATGAGATGTGATCTCATATGTAAACATATGAGATCATCTCCCATCGCCGGCTCTCCCTCCTCACACAGAGACAGCGTGTAAGAAGGGAGCGCTTCCGTGCTGCAGCTGCAGCATCAGTAAAACGTGAGTGAACACTAACACAGTGAAACACACACAACACACATGCCCACCTGTCCCCAGTGCCACCTGTCCGCTGTGCCACCTATCAGTGCCATCTGTCTCCAGCGCCACCTGTCAGTGCCATCTGTCACCAGTGCCACCTATCAGTGCCATCTGTCCCCAGTACCACCTGTCCCCAGTGCCACCTATCAGTGCCATCTGTCCCCAGTGCCACCTGTCAGTGCCATCTGTCTCCAGTGCCACCTGTCTCCTGTGCCACCTGTCTCCAGTGCCACCTATCCCCAGTGCCACCTGTCCCCAGTGCTACCTGTCAGTGTCACATGCCATCTGTTATCAGTATCACGTGTCATCAGTGCCATGTATCAGTGCCATCTGTCATTAGTGCCACCTGTCAGTGTCACGTACTATCTGTTATCAGTGTCACGTGTCATCAGTGCCACGTATCAGTGCCATCTGTCATCAGTGTCACGTGTCATCAGTGCCACGTATTAGTGCCATCTGTCATCAGTGCCACGTATTAGTGCCATCTGTCATCAGTGCCACGTATTAGTGCCATCTGTCATCAGTGCCACATCAGTGTCACATGTCATCAGTGCCACATATTAGTGCCATCTGTCATCAGTGTCACGTGTCATCAGTGCCACATATTAGTGCAATCTGTCATCAGTGTCACGTGCCATCAGTGCCACGTATCAGTGCCATCTGTCATCAGTCCCACGTCAGTGTCACGTGTCATTGTCCTGGTGCTCCAGGGCCTTCAAAAGTGTAATAGGTAGTCAACAAGTTAGAGGTGTAACTGCATGTTGGGCCTCAAGAATGACATTTCATGCAGGGCTAGTTAAAAACACCTGAACATATTCAAAACATACAGGGGTTTGGTCACACTATATGGTTATATAGTGCTAAGCCCACTTACTGCGACAAAGTACCCCAGATTAGTGGGTCCTACCCTAGTAATAGAATTTAATTTAACTAGCCCTGCATGAAATGTCATTCTTGAATGTGTGCGCTGTAATATGTTCGGTATTGTTTGTTGGTCTTATAGCAGCACCATCTTGAATTTAAACGCATTAGGGTGTGCCCCCAAATATGTTTTTGTATATTGTAATAGACCCTGACCAGGTTTTTTTTGAACTGGAGCACCCCTCCCCCTCCTCATTACCTCATATTTAGTGGCCACCAGTGCATAGGAGGAATCCCTTCAGTTCTCCCACATAGAGGAGTTTGGCTCCCATGGTTGAGACGCAGGATCTTTCATTCTATTACTAGGGTAGGACTCACTAATTCGGGGTACTTTGTCACAGTAAGTGGGCTTAGCACCATATAGTATAACCAAACCCCCGTATTTTTTGAATAAGTTCAGGTGTTTTTAACTAGCCCTGCATGAAATGTCATTCTTGAATGTGTGCGCTGTAATATGTTCGGTATTGTTTGTTGGTCTTTTAGCAGCACCATCTTAAATTTAAATGCATTAGGGTGTGCCCCCCAAATATGTTTTTTACCTTGTCACAAGATGACTCATTGGTTGCTAAGGACACAGCGACCAGCTTCCCGGCCCCCTCCTTAGAAACTAGCTATATACAGTGGTAAAATAAAAACCGCAAAACACATCAAAAATTGCATCACAACACTTGCTTTTCAGGTGCGGTTCAATTGAAATCTATTAGCCGCCAATCGCTGGAAAAAATGTCCACAACCCTTTTTAAAAACGCACCCGCCGCAAAACACATAGATATGAACTAGTACCATAGGAAACCATGTTAAATGGACTGTAGCGTGTTTCTGCAAACTGCAAAACACACAAAAAAATTCATACGTGTGAACGGGTCACATAGGGTCAGTGTCTCTCTAAATTCTACCTTCTGATTAGTTGTTCCTGGCTAACGCTATAGATACTGATTGCCAGTTGGTGCATAGCTTGATTACTGCTGCCTGCATGGAAGAATATTTTCAGATGTTCATGAATCCTTCTTTTTCTAAACTAGTTAATAGTAAAAATAATAGACTATATAGTAAAGTTATTAAAATGTAGCCAGTTCGTGTATAAATAGGTGTCACCGTTGAATATATAATATACAAACGTTTTTTATTATGGAAAGGGTCAAGGTTTATAAAAAAATTACAATGATGGAGTAGGTATGTATACAAATATCTTTAGCAATAGGCATTGTACAGGAAAAGTATATGGTTATAATCAGGCCATTCAAGAGTATTGTAGTGGAGAGAAGAAAAAAACAATAATTGCATATATGTTAAGGAGGAGAATATACAACTTGATTGTCATGCACACCTCAGTGTTCAAAGATTTATGGCTGTTGACAGCGCCATGCATCTTTTTTTTTTGCTTAAAACACTTTCATATACTTTATGTAGCTTGTTTTAGGATTATATTTTAGTTATTATAAAATGTTATTTAATAGGACATTTGTTTAGAAAAATATATGAATTTACAAATAAAAGTATATACAGTATTCATTGTTATTTGTATTCACTATTTCTTGCGGATATAGCATGTTTTCTTGTAGCTCAAATATACATTAATATATATGTAAACCCAATCACTAAATTTTTCATATAAATACACAGCTTTCATAAAAATCATATTTGACAATCCTTTCCTATAGAGGTCCTTGTTCAGGCACTTCCTGTTAAAAGATGACAACTCTCTGTCACTTCTCCCAGATGTGCTCCTAAGTTGTCAGATTGTTGCATGGGCTTCTGAAGGAGACTACTAAACTGTTGTCACTATCGAATCCAACCTAAGAAAATGTCATGGGACCATCGCTAGAGAGTATACATGTAGACAGGAAGTGGTTGCAAGAGGAGGAGGCAGGTGATCAGCAGTATTGATAAACATCCAGAAAGATAAAAACAAGTATGTTTTTTTTTTTTTGATACGCTGGGGTTCATTTACTAAAACTGGAGAGTACAAAACCTGGTTCAGTTTTGCATAGAAACCAGTCAGCTTCCAGTTTTTTTAATTGTCAAAGCTAAATTGAACAAATTAAGTTAGAAGCTACCATGCATATATACACAGGCCCGGATTTACTCCCTTTGCCGCCCCAACATGATAACGACCCCAAACACACCTCCAAGATGACCACCACTGCCTTGTTAAAGAAGCTGAGGGTGATGGACTGGCCAAGCATGTCTCCAGACCTAAACCCTATTGAGCATCTGTGGGGCATCCTCAAATGGAAAGTGGAGGAGCGTAAAGTCTCTAACATCCACCAGCTTCGTGATGTCACCATGGAGGAGTGGAAGAGGACTCCAGTGGAAACTTGTGAAACTCTGGTGAACTCCATGCCCAAGAGGGTTAAGGTAGTGCTGGAAAATAATGGTGGCCATACAAAATATTGACACTTTGGGCCCAATTTGGACATTTTCACTTACAGTTTACTCATTTTTGTTGCCAGCGCTTTAGACATGAATGGCTGTGTGTTGAGTTATTTTGAGGGGACAGCAAATTTATACTGTTATACAAGCTGTTATACAAGCTGTACACTCACCACTTTACATGGTAGCAAAGTGTAATTTCTTCAGTGTTGTCACATGAAAAGATATATTAAAATATTTACAAAAATGTGAGGTACTGTGTATAAATATACAGTATATATATATTTATAGTCGAAGCCCTTCAACCGATATGAACTACATAAACACGCGACAAGACTTACAACATAACATAGACCTGAGGTGTGCCCTGGTCTGCTGGCCGGTATGCCAAAAAAGGGGCATACCTAAGAGAATATTGGATGATTGTGGAGAGAAATGTGTTGAGAAGTGCCCTGAAAAGGGGAATGAGAGGGTGGGTATCGCGCACCAGAGCCGACAAAGACCACAGGTTTAATGGTCTGCTTAAATACCCCCCCGGACTCCTCCCATAAATTCAGGCCACCATACTGGCCTTCTTATTTATGGGCAAAGCCCTTCAACTAAGACACATATGAACCACATAAACACGCAACAAGACATACAACATAACATAGATCTGAGGTGTGCCCTGGTCTGCTAGCCTGTATGCCAAAAAAGGGGACAAAAACACTTGGATAGGGAAGTAACTCTTTATTGATCCTGTGACATTCATTGAGCAAGCTTGGTAAAGGCTTGCAACATTTCTACTGGAGGGTTCTGAATGTATCGAGCGAAGCAGGTGGATTTCCACCTGCCCAACTTCTTAATGACATGGTCTGGTACCCCGTGCTGAAATGCGGCCGAGGCTGACCCAATCCAAAAGGAATGTCTGGAATACCGGGGTCAAGGCCTAGGTTAATCAGAAGGATCCTCATATGCCTGATGAACTGGTTGCCACTCAGGGGGCTGGTCGGAAAAGGTAGGAACAGGCTGGAGTTTGACTGGCTGGGTAGGTGGAACAGTAACTGGTCGAGTACTGCCACTGGTCACCAGAGGTTGTTGTTTTGGAAGAGCTTGATGTAGACCCCGGGGCCATATTGTTTGGTTTTGGAAACTACGAGATGTAGTGCAAAATGATCTTGAAAGCCAGCCAGGTGGCGTCTGCACAATATCTGGCCACTGGGGCCACTAAAGGTGAACTCACTAGGCCGTACAAAAACATAGAAGGCCAAGTAGATGGCTGCTTGGATGACCAGACTGGGTAGAAACCCAAACAGGGAATGTGAAAGTATGGTCAACATATCCCTGATAATGGCACTTGTGATGGGTAAGCATTTGCATTAGGCCATGGGACAGAAACCGCACTCCTGAAGATATGGGACGACGCCCTTGAAGCAGCAGATGACGGAGAATCATGTCTCCTGGTACTGCTGGACCTCAGCGCTGCGTTTGATACCGTGGACCACAATACTCTACTCATCCGCCTCACAGAAGTAGCAGGAGTCACAGACTCAGATCTACAATGGTTCGCATCCTTCCTAGGAAATCGGTCTCAGACGGTGAAACTATGAGCTTTCACCTCTGAAACCCGGGCAATCTCTTGCGGAGTCCCTCAAGGATCACCCTTGTCGCCAGTGCTCTTCAATATATACATCCGCCCACTCCTCAAAATAATCAGAAAATCGGACCTCTGCTTCCATTCATACGCTGACGACAAGCAATTATATTTTCGTATCACCGGAAAAAAGACCATCGTCAGCAATTAGAAAAATGCCTCACTATGATAGACGACTTGATGACCACTAGCTCCCTCAAACTTAATGAATCGAAAACAGAACTTCTTATTCTACATGCAAATCAAAACCCCCGAACCAAGATCCCTTGGACACCACCCACCATCTTTGGACAGACCATCGCCCCTAGGACCAAGGCCAAGAGTCTCGGAGTCATTTTTGACTCAGAAATGTCAATGGATGCCCAAATAGGAGCAGTAGTCAGTGGCTCACACCATCTGCTCCGCCTGCTATGCAGACTTATCCCCTTCATTCCAAAGGAGGACAAAGCAGTGGTAGTTGGAACAGTCATTAATTCTCGACTGGACTACGCAAACTCCCTTTACATAGGATTACCCCAATATCAACTTGCGCGCTTACAACTTATCCAAAATACGGCGGCAAGACTGATAACAGGAAAACAAACCTGGGAATCCATCTCCCCTTCCCTGAGGAGCCTACATTGGCTAACCGTAAAGAATCGGGTCTTTTTCAAGACCCTCTGCATCACCCACAAATGCACTTATGGAAACGCTCCAGAATACCTTCTCGAGAAAATAAAACACTACATACCCAATCGCAGTCTTCGATCGGCTAATCAAAATCTCCTCCTCATTCCTAAATCCCGCTACAAATCAAAGGGGGAGCGGAGATTCGCTGTCCAAGGACCACGGCTATGGAACGCGCTACCAACCGACATCCGCATGGAAGAAAACCATCAGGCCTTCAGGAAAAAACTCAAGACCTACCTCATCTAGAAGCTTGACAACAAAGCATGAATACAGCGCCTTGAGGCGATTCAGTTCGCATTGTAGCGCTATATAAGTTATTCATTCATTCATTTGCAGTTAACCATGTGCTGATGCTTCTGGATGCAGCATAGGAATGATTTGACTGCATGGGCTGCAAATAAGGATGGCTTACTGGGGTCCTGTAAAGACAAGAATTACCTCTTGATATAGTCACAAGTACAGTGAGGAAACGCGTAGAGGCAGAGCTGATGACATCATTAAATCCATCTAGGAAGCAGTTCCCGAGCCACTGGGGACATAGGGCCGTGGATCTGCGGATGTTTCAGCGATCCAGGGATTGTCAATCTTTATTATACAAGTGCTTTACCTGAATGCACCAGGACAGTGCATCTGTAAATGTGAGTCCTTTACTGTGGTTTTATTAAAAGTTGTTTTTAAACTGTAAAACACTATGTTGAGTTTTTTCCTGCCCTTATGACATAATACTACGAGGAACAGCATCTGAGTGATTGGGAGTTCTTATGAGGATAGAGGAACAACAGATTGCTGGATTTATGCCCCTGAGGGGAAGGTGACATTAGACCACATGGTGGGTCTTCATGTGAGGTGAGCACATATAGAGACCGGCGGAGGACACGGTGGTGTGCTTGATCACTTATTTTGGATTTGTCACTTATGAAGATATAGACATGTGCACTGAGAAGAGTTTTTCTTTTGGATTTATTGTCTTGCATCTACCAGCAACAGTCACTACATATAGTATGTATATATATATATATATATATATATATAGACATTTTCTCTGCATATTGCTAGATTATATAGATTGTTTTCAGCTGGGTGTGTTTGCGCTTCACTATTTTAATTTTGCTGAGATTTAACAGGGGCATGTAATTAAAAATTTTTATATAATATTTTAATGCAGGGCCCATTCATGTGCCCAACAAGAGTATTTGTGAGGGCTTACAGTGTTGTGGTACCACCACCACCACCACCAAAGGCCCAATTTTTCTGCCCCTGTTTAACAGGGGCATGTAATTACAGTTCTTGATATACTATTTCACAGCAGGGCCCGTTCCTGTGCCCGCCCAGAGTAACTGTGAGGGCTTACAGTGTTCTGGTACCACGACCACCACCAAAGGCCCAATTTTTCTGTCCCTGTTTAACAGAGGCATGTAATTACAATTTTTGATATAGTATTTGACAGCAGGGCCGTTCCTGTGCCCACCAAGAGTAACTGTGAGGGCTTACAGTGTTCTGGTACCACCAACACCTAAGGTCCAATTTTCTGCAGAGTATATAGGGCAGGCCGTACAGTATATATACTGTAATATATAGTGCCTGGGGGACCCCCACGCCATTTTTTTTAATTTGGGTGTGGGGTTCCCCTTAATATCCATACCTGACCCAAAGGGTCTGGTAATGGACTGGGGGGGACCCATGCCGTTCTTTTCAATGATTTCCATCTATATTACCGGGACCCGACAATACATTATACCCGCGAGTAGTTTTGAATGACATTTTTTCCTTTAGAAATTTAATTTTGCTGTGGTATTGTTCTAAACACGGGAAAAATGCGCTACTTTACAGGCATACTAAGGACACCCCCCAGCCATGATATTTAAAGGAATATTTTATTTTTATTGTTTCACTTTAAGCATTATTAAAATCACTGCTCCTGAAAAAACTGATGTTTTTAAAACTTTTGCATTAACACATGACCCCTGGGGCAAGACCCGGGTCCCCAAACACTTTTTATGGCAATAACTTGCATATAAGCCTTTAAAATTAGCACTTTTGATTTTTCACGTTCGTGAGAAATTAGTTTGAGCAGTGGTTTGTATGGTAGAAAAATGAAGCCTGCACTCGGAGACCTATGAACGATTCGTAAGTTCCGCTGCGGAGGCCGTAAATACGAAATGGGGAACACAACGAATTGAAGATAAGAGAAATGATTACAAATCCTACCTGCGACAGTGAGAAAGACTCGATCTACGAAAAACCATGAACAGAGAAGCCGCAACACACTGGAAATTGGGACACACAGACTCACGAACACGAGTGAGCTGGGAAGAGTTGGCCTAGAGACGTAACGAATAGTGCACCAGAGCTGACAAAGACCACAGGTGAGTGGTCTGCTTAAATACCCCCCGAACTCCTCCCATAAATTCAGGACACCATTCTGGCCTCTTTATATATATAATGTTCATGTTACTCATTTAAGGTAGCAGATATTTTTTAATTTGTAATTCCTCTTAATGGGGTAGTATGTATTTTATTTTATTAATTTTTAATACATTAGTTAGATTCATGCTATGTATGCTGAATATAAGAGCATGAATGATAAAGTCCCAAAACATGACAGAGGACAGTAGTTAATATTGGTAACCAAACACTTACGGGTGCATTAAAGAAAAGATCTATTGCTAGATACACTTCAGAACTGCTCTACTGAGCTGCACCGTTTTACTTAATGGACATAAGAAAACAATAGACTTCCAAAACATGTCTGCTTAAGTTGAATTGATTTCAGTGGAAAGTGATTTAGCTGGGAATTAGTTTGGTTACTCATTTCAAGCCTGACAATATAATCCATTTAATTACACGTCCTCTTGTTTTTCAGGGCATTTTGGATTAGACTCTTCTGCTTCCTTTTCTTATCTGTTCATATATTAAAATCAACACATGCATTACACAGTTTTAAGATGATTATGTAGAAAATGTACCTACAATATTAACAACTATTGTGCTTCTGATCTGTGGCATCTGTAGTATAAAAATAAATGTTCATATTGTACTGGCAATGACATTTAAATGAACCTATTTGAAACAAACTGTTTGTAAACTGCGATTATTGGTGTATTTTATGAGGGTTTACAGTTTAAAGCCCAAATTAATTCTCAGTTTAAATCCACTAAATACATTCCAGGTGCATCAAAACAAAAGGTGTGCAAAGTCTTTATCTGCTTTTACACTGCTCCATTGAAAAAGTGAGTAAAAAAAAAACACATATGCATTTTATGCATTTCCGGCACGTTTCCAGTGCGTTTTCTAGTTGCCTAACTTCCAGGATGCACCTGTGATACTATTTCATATTTCATTTATTTCAGTGTGGGGCTGCATTTTTGGTGCAGTTTTGAAAAACACACTAAATATGCAGCAAGTAGGACAGAAAAACCCAACTGAAACACAGCTGACCGGTGTGAAGAGTTCCATAGAATTTAAAGAAAGAAAATTGTTTAAACACTGATCGGTGTGAAAGAGTGTCTGTAGATAGTTTGCTGCATTTAAAGGCAACTAAACACCTCTGTCTAATTGTCTGATTACCTGTGACCAGTTTGCGTGCAGCCAAAACTCAGCAGAAATGCTGACCCTGAATGCACACTGTGTGCATCCAGGGTTGTTATTCACATTTAACTGCTTGGATGACTGGTTACATGTAAACAATTATGGCTCTGGACATTGGTTTGTACATAATATGAATTTGACAGTTGTTGCTGACAGCCATGGCTGTTTGCACACTATTGGTGCATGCAGCATTAACAACCACTGGTAAGAATCCACTTATTGCCAGCACCTGTCCCTTGCCACACACAAGCTTCCTCGTGAATGTAGCCTTACGTTTTTTTTAAAGCAACTGCATCCAGAGTGGAAAAAACATGATTCCTGTGAGCATGTTGTACAAAAGGACCCTTACTCTCTATGTGGAAACGGGGGTCACTCTGCCTCTGCCCTATAATTCTTTACCATCCAACAGATTTGCTTCATAATCTGTATTGCAATTAAATAAAGGTTAACCAACTAATATATTGCAGCTTAGTGGTTCTTAGATGTAGCAGCGATTTTAGTTTCCTTTTATGATCTTTTACTATTATTTTTACCTTGTGTCAAAGCCGATAACACACCTCTTGTCCTATGACAATATGTAGAGAGGAGCAATGTTGTTACCCTAAGCTGTTCTCCTGATTTCAACTACAAACACCCCCTCATCTCCGAAAAATAGGGAGAGGTCTTCTGTAGTTCATAGAAGATAGCTAGAAAAGCTGATAACATAGTGAGGGGGAACAATAAAAAGTGTCTAGGATAAATGTTGTCTCAGCTGGAACACAACTAGTCAGCTTTTCATTTAAAGTGATTGTAAAGTCTCTTTTTTTTTCTATAAAAATAACAAACATGACATACTTACCTGCTCTGTTGCAGTGGATTTGCACAGAGCAGCCCAAATCCTCCTTTTCATGGGTCCCTCTTCAGTGCTCCTAGCCCCTCCCTCCTCTTGGGTGCCCCCACAGCAAGCAGCTTGCTATGGAAGCACCCAAGCCGAGCTGCAGCTCTTTGTGTCCATCCCTTTATGGAGCTGTGGTTTGGCCCCGCCCCCTCTAGTTCCTGATTGGCTAACTGACTTTGATTGACAGCAGTGGGAGCCAATGGCGCTGCTGCTGTGTCTCAGTCAATCAGGAGGAAGAGTCCTGGACAGCTGAGACACTCGTGGACATTGCTGGATGGAGATGGGGCTCAGGTAAATATTAAGGGGGCTGCTGCACACAGAAGGCTTTTTATCTTAATGCATAGAATGCATTAAGATAAAAAAAACTTCTGACTTTGTAACCCCTTTAATTTTGTAAGCTGTGTGAATGAAAGATAGAAGCTGATTGAATGCTATGGGCAATCGCACCAATAACCCCCTATAATTTCAGATGTTGGTTCAATAGAGAGTTACAGTTATAATCACATTATATTTCTAGCAGAATCAACAGCTATTTTTCTGTGCTTGCAGAAAATGTATTTCATCTGAAAAATAAAAAAAACTGGACTGGTAAGCTGCAATACACTATATTTTTATTTAAAATTTTAGATGTAATTTACTGGTAGAAAAGATGGCATAGAACTCAAACGGGCTGCCTCTAGATCAGGGGTACAGTCTCAGCTGCTGTGCCACTGGTCCGTATGCAACTATTTTGTATAATATTGGAAATGTTAGCAAGGTGAGGTATAGGTATTGTTAGTCATAAATGACTTGTTTCAATTACCGTATATACTCGAGTTATAAGTCGAGTTTTTCAGCCCATTTTTTAGGCTGAAAAACCCCCCCTCGGCTTATACTCGAGTGAGCCGTACAGCAGCTGTACCTTTGATTACTAAAACAGCGGGTGTCTCCCGCTGTGTTATGCAGTCTATTCAGCCGTCCATTGTGACAAAGCCTCGCCTCCTCCTTGTCCACGATAGACGGAACACTGATACAGTTTCCCAGCTGTAGATAGATGGGCACAATTAAGGGTGCAAATGGGCACAATGTGGCTACAGATGGGCACAGTGAGACTGCAAATGGGCACAATGAGGCTGTAGATGGGCACAGTGAGGCTGCAAATGGGCACAATGAGCCTGAAAATGGGCACAGTGAGGCTGCAAATGGGCACAGTGAGGCTGCAGATGGGCATTGTTTACCCAGTAGCTGCTGCATTTTCCCACCCTAGGCTTATACTCGAGTCAATACGTTTTCCCATTTTTTTGTGATAAAATTAGGTACCTCGGCTTATATTTGGGTCGGCCTATACTCCAACATATACTACTCACAACTTGTTAAGGACCCTTGAAATGGTGCATTAGATAGATGTTTCATTGGTTCTCATTTACATAAGAAAAAAAATGTTCAAAGGAGCTGTTTCATTGTCTGTGAATGTGTATACAGTATATGTGAGCAGATTGTGAAATGATATTGGGTATTTCGGCATTGTTATACCTTTTCTTATGCAGAAATGCAATGTTTAGAAAGCTTAATGATTAACAATGAATATAAGTCTCTACTATTCACTCTAATCTGTGTGGAAATAGTTGGCAACTACATGAAATACATTTTCAAATCACTATAAATTCCCAAACCCGTTGTCTAGCCTTGTGTGCTTTTTCTAGCAGAATATTAGAGAAACAGGGAAACATCTTCCTATTTTGGATTCTATTGTGTTTCTTTGGCAGACCTGGAAGAGTCCATGCATCATCTGTCATGGGTTACATCAGCCAACAACGTCTGCAAAACATTGATATCCAGCATAATTGTCACTGATGCCTAAATAAAATGAAACAGATTTTGCATAAGGCATGCCAGAAGCAATGAGTTCTTTGAACTGAGGAAATAAAACACACTTTATCACAGTTCCACTCCAGTGTTTATTCTGTTTTGACACCCCAAAGCCTTTTTGTGTGTATCAAGTATGAAAGGTTGTAATTCATGCAAATCCTCAGAAATGCAATTGTCTGCATCTCTCTTGCTGTGATTGTTTTTAAAAAGAGAAACCTTTATACTGTGTGTTTTAACATACAATGAGGGCGTGTTGCACTGTGCTGTAAAAAACCTGAAAAATTTGACACTGTAGAAAACCAAAGGACCACTAAACATAAATGCCATAATTTTTAAGATCTAATTTATGTAAAGGGAATGTTTTATGTAAAATGTACTATTCGTAGATGAATATAGAAACACAAAACTGTTCAGTCCACTGCTTTTCTTTTGAAACATGGCAGCTAACACAATAGATTTCACAAGAGAGTTCTACAACTGTTAAATATCTAATTTTCTCTGCAGGTGTGGTTAGGGTGCTTTAACATGCAGCACAATATACTTGCCTTACTAACTTGATGGCAGCATATGAATGGGTGGACTGTGCCCTCACTCCGACCCCATAGGACCTCTCTCTCATAAATTTAGAGGCTGAACCAGTCCACGTGTTTCTATTTTGTCCTTTTCACCATGTAGCAGCCTTTTTCCAACTGGGGTTCCTTGAGGTTTCCTCAGGGGTGCCTTGGCAAAATGCCTAAAAATGTATCAAAAAATTGTATCTAAGCCAATAGGTAAATCAAGCCTACCCTTTAGTTACACAAAGCCACGGGTTTTCATTATGCACCATTATGACTTTCTAGATACTGGCATCCTAACAACCAATGACATCATCCGGTAATAAGGAGGATGTCTGTTGCTTTCACAGCATCCTTTGTTAACCCCCCTGTGCCTCTCTCCCTCAGCACTGGGGTGACATTAGCTGACTGATGGAAAGAAATTGGGGGAGAAGAGAAACATTCAAATAATAATCAGTACCAGTGTGCAAAAGTGTATTTGCTTTGGGAAAAAAGAAAATCACCTCTAACATTGGATGTCCTAGGTGTGGATGTTGCTGCATTATGTAAAGCTATTAGAATAGTGTTTTACATTTTAGAATGGGGTGCCTCGAGTCTGTCCACAATTTTAAAGGGTGCCTTAAGATTGTCTATAATTTTAAAGGGTGCCTTGACAGAAAAAGGTTGACACTGCCATGTAGGACCAAACAAGATGTGCACGCAGCTCCACTTACCCGACTGCAATAAACTTGTGGCCTTTCACCTGCACCCCAAGTGCTGACCCCACTTTCTGGACCCTTAAGTAAGGCTCCTTGTGTGGGTGATGTGGCTGGCATTTGGGCTTGCTACCTTCTTACACTGAGCTGCAGTTGCTGGCTTGCTTATGATGCCATGGCTGCCTCCATAGAAAGTGGAGGTGTCCACAACCCCTTCCTCTGTATTCACTGTGCTGTTCAGTGATCCATCACTGTGAATTGTACTGTAGTGTATATCACCCATTGTATTCACAGTGAATAGACTCATTAGAACAGTCCTCTTTAGGACTACTTTTTTCGTCTGTGTCAGCAACCATTTCTACTGCTATTTAGCTGCTGCTGGACCCCCTTTTTAATTTTAGAGGTGTTTTAATGAATTTTTACTCACACATTCCTTTTTTACTGCAATAAATATAAATAAAGGACAAAAAGGATTTTGGGGCTCTGTTTTAGGGTTGGTCTTTGTGGATTAGGGTTTTCGTTTCTGTTTTGTTTTTTTTTATATATATATATATATACAGCCCTCAAAAATTACACTCGCACACTCGCATTTTGCGAGTGATGTTTGAGGGCTGGCGAGGAGAAGAGAGGAGAGCCGCCACTGGGAGATCACAGCAGGGAACATTCAGACTTTCGTTTCATAAGCTGTGAGTGTTCCCCCGCCGTGCGCCGTCACATAAGCTCCTCCCCTTTTCCGGGACTTTGATAGACAGATCACCCGTCCAATCCTAGGACGGGTGACATGTATCAAAGTTCCCCGGACAAGGGGAGGGGCTTATGTGACGGCGCACCGCGGGGGAACACACAGCTTATGAAACGAAAGTCTGAATGTTCCCTGCTGTGATCTCCCAGTGGCAGCTCTCCTCTCTTCTCCTCCACAGGTAGGCAGCACATGGGGGACACAGGCTGCACATGGGGGGGGACACAGGCTGCAAATGGGGGGGGGACACAGGCTGCACATGGGGGGGGACACAGGCTGCACATGGGGGGGGACACAGGCTGCACATGGGGGGGGGACACAGGCTGCACATGGGGGGGGGACTGGCTGCACATGGGGGGGGGACACTGGCTGCAAATGGGGGGGGCACTGGCTGCAAATGGGGGGGACACTGGCTGCACATGGGGGGGGGACACTGGCTGCACATGGGGGGGGACACTGGCTGCACATGGGGGGCACAGGCTGCACATGGGGGGGGGACACAGGCTGCACATGGGGGGGACACAGGCTGCAAATGGGGGGGGACACAGGCTGCAAATGGGGGGGGGACACAGACTGCACATGGGGGGGACACAGGCTGCACATGGGGGGGGACACAGGCTGCACATGGGGGGGGGGACACAGGCTGCACATGGGGGGGGACACAGGCTGCACATGGGGGGGGACTGGCTGCACATGGGGGGGACACTGGCTGCAAATGGGGGGGGGGCACTGGCTGCAAATGGGGGGGGGACACTGGCTGCACATGGGGGGGGCACTGGCTGCACATGGGGGGGGGGGGGCACTGGCTGCACATGGGGGGGCACAGGCTGCACATGGGGGGGACACAGGCTGCACATGGGGGGGGACACAGGCTGCACATGGGGGGAGGGACACAGGCTGCACATGGGGGGGGGGACACAGGCTGCACATGGGGGGGGGACACAGGCTGCACATGGGGGGGGACACAGGCTGCACATGGGGGGGACACAGGCTGCACATGGGGGGGGGACACAGGCTGCACATGGGGGGGGGACACAGGCTGCACATGGGGGGGGACACAGGCTGCACATGGGGGGGGACACAGGCTGCACATGGGGGGGGGGACACAGGCTGCATATGGGGGGGACACAGGCTGCATATGGGGGGGGGACACACAGGCTGCACATGGGGGGGCACAGGCTGCACATGGGGGGGACACAGGCTGCATTAACATTAAGGTTGTTAATATTTTTATAACTTAATTGCATAAAACATTAAAGGTGTCATTTAATGAGATAATTTATGAGGGCGGGTTTAGGGGCGGGGCAGGGTAGGGGTTGGGCGGAGCAACTGGTGGCGAGTAACCCTTAAGGCCTGGCTAGAAGCTCAGGACTTGAAATTTTGAGCCCTGTATATATATTATATATATATATATATATATATATATATATATATATATATATATATATATATATATATATATATATATATATATATATATATATTTATTTATTATTTTTATATTACTTTTATGGGCTCTTTTTGTTTTTTTCCTGGGACATCAGCTGTGGTGCCACGGGAAAATCTTTCCTTTGTGAGCAGCACATGACTGAATACTATTGCAGGTCCAGGTTACTGCACAAAATCACCAGTGTCCAGTGCACTAAAACACACCTCAATTCTTATACTACCATAGCTGAAGAAATTAGGCAATGCTCATCAGGGGAACATGATGAAGTCACGTGACCCTGTGATGAAATGCATGGGGGTAGGGCTTATTTGGATGATGGCATCATGCACAGAACACTTTATGTCTAAATATACCAATATGAATGACAATAGAACTTTTTTATGGAACGGACATGCACACTGTGCACGTTCTTGTGCGCATGCGCGCACGGCGGCGAATCACGGCTCCCTATTTAAACGAGCAGCCACTTAGCATCAGTGCTGCCGGCCATGTATTTTTCCATCGTGACCCACAGTTTGGCTTGGTCATGAAAGTACCAGTTAAGTAGTCTTTGGAGGACTATAGCCTGATAGTACCTCTGTAGGTCTGGAACACCTAAGCCACCGGAGCACTTCGGGTGCCTCAGGACCCTCAGTGCTATGCGTGGTTTCTGGGAGTTCCATATGAACATGTGGGATATGTGGGCAAAGAAGGTTCTGGGTAGGGATATAGGGAGCATTTGCATATAGAGCAAAATCCTAGGTAAGACGTTAATTTTTATAATATTCACTCTCCCTAGCCATGTGAAGGCGGTTTTCATCCAGTGTTGCAAATCCTGTTTGACCGCGGATATCAACTTAGGGTAGTTCTTCATGTATAGTGTGGCAAAGCTGTATGTTAGTTGTATGCCTAGGTAACGGAGGGAGGTCTTAGCCCACATAAAGGGGAATGCTGTTTTCAGTCTATCTATAATGTTCGGGAGTAATTGTATGGGCAGGATTTCGGACTTCGTGTAGTTGATTTTAAAGTTCGAGATTGTCCTGAAATGTTGGAGTTCCTTCAACAGGGCTGGCAGCAAGATCAGGGGGTTCTTTAGGTGGAATAATACATCATCCGTGTATGCAGAAAGCTTATGTTCTACAGAACCTACTGTCAGGCCCGTTATGTCCGTGTTCACTCTCACTCTACACAGCAGAGGCTCTAAAGCTAGTGCGAAGAGGAGGGGTGACAGCGGGCACCCCTGTCTCGTGCCATTCCTGATCGGGAACGTGGATGAAAGAGTGCCATTTACTTTGACCCCCCCGTGCGCGCGTGGGACTCCTTACCTTAGGCAGGTGACAACGGATCTGGGGTAGGGGTGCTACTCCTGGCTTCGGGGCTGTTCCTTCCCCTCACTGCTGAACAGGAAGTGGGTCCTGAGACCCGATTGGCCGGGAGTCCTAAGACTCCCTGGCCAATCTGGTTACAGGACCCGCTTCCTGATTGGCGGGGAGAGGAATCAGGAAGACAATAGGGAGTATTAATTTGCTATTGTTACACAACTGGATAGGCTCAGGGCGCAGTGCTCTGCGCCCCCGAGCCCACTATTTCTTGAAGCCAATTAGAGTCTCGGGCTCTAAGCATGTGCTTCAAAAAAAAAAGAAAAATACCACCATTGGAATCCATGCATCCAGCGTCCTGCATGTAGATTAGGGACCAGGCGCATTGGTTGGGGGGGGGTGGCGCCTCTACGCCCCTTATGGATGGGTCACCTCTGTTGGTATTGTTGGCTGCTATAGAAAGCACTCCATAAAAGGGCATAGTGGCCGTTGAAGAGATTTTTTTGTATAATCATGGTATTACTTACCATTGGGATTGGTACTTACTTGGTATTATTTTAGATTATCCACAAGCAGTAACTGATAATGAAACCTGTGCTTTACCATAGAAAATACTTTTGATTAAAAAATACAGTTAATATTTTCTCAGCATTACCTTACAAAAGAAAAAGAAAACTATGTACCCACTTATTTAAAAGGTTAAAGATGTTCTTAGTAACCAGTCAACCACCATATTTTATCTTAAGCAAAAAATCAAATGTGATTTTTACTGTAGGCTAGTGTACTTTTAAGCTTCTCATATCCCATTACTTCATTTATTAAACACATCCCTGCTAACATCTACAATCTTCTGCCAAAAATTATGACAAACAGTATATAAAGCTCAATTTTTACAAATAACTAAAGGTAATTATAAAAATTAATTACATCTGCAGTTATAGAGAACTGTTTGGATGCTGACACATAAGATTGTGAAGACTAAAGTTAAGGCTGTAAGGTCCCAAAATGTTGAAAGCAAAATACGATAGAAAACAGTCTTATTTAATCAAGTGTGCTGTGTTCATACTTATCGCTACATGGTGTCTCTATCAGCTTTGTATACTTGTATTATGTTGTTCAAAAGCTTAGTTAGTGGTCGCAAAAAAAAAAACATATCTAATAGAGCTAAAGCAGAATATACAATAGGATAAAAAGAAAAACATGGGATAACTGCAAGTACCAAAAAACACAGCTAGAAAAAGCATCCGTTTCTCAAAGAAATCATGTAGAAGTAGACCTAATATTAAGAACCATTTAGTCTGACATAAGATCAATAAATGATACTTTTGCTAAGAGAAGTGCAGAAGCTGACATTGTTCATCTCTTCTTCTAATGATGCTAGTTAGTAGGCTGTTATATTGATCGAATTGGTTTTTAAGTACCTAGATCAAAAATACAAAAAGGTGTTTTGTTTTTGCTTTGACTTAGTATGCTGTATGCCTGTTTTGGTTCATGACTTAAAGGGGTTGTAAAGCCAAACATTTTTTTGCCTTAATGCATTCCTTGCATTAATGTAAAAAAAATTTAGGTGTCAGCATTGTCCCCTCAGCCCGCCTCTATTTACCTGAGATCTCATTTGATCCAGCGCTGTGCACATCTGCAGCTCTTCTCTCCCCTCACTTCCGGGTCTCGCTGGCTTTGCTGTGGAACCGGGAGCCATTGGCTCCCAGTGCTGTGAATCAAAGCCAGTGACGCGGGAGCTGGGGGGGGGGGGGCAGGGCCGAGTCCCGATGTCTGTGTCAATGGACGCAGCAGAGGGAAATGAGCATGCACGAGTGCCCCCATGGGAAGCCGAAAAGAGGTTCCCACTAGAGTAGGTAAGTATAGACATGTTTGTTATTTAAATAAAAAAAAATTACCTTTACAACCCCTTTAAAGATTGAATTTAAAGGATTGCCATAACTATCAGATAAATTATATATAAAGGTAGGTCATAAATGGCAGTCCTACTTTTCAAAACATAACTAATACTAATATCAGTATATAAACCTGCAAAAACACATTTGATTTGATTTACTAAGGGCTCTTTCACACGGACGGACCGTATGTCCGTTTTTCATCCTTCCGTTTTTGGATGAAAAACGGACATACATGTATCCCTATGGGATAGCGGGTGTCAGCGGATGAGCATCCACTGACACCCGCTCTCGTCCGTGCCCGCTCTGCTCCGTTTCTGCAGACGGAGGAAAACCCTATTTTTTCATCCGTCTGCAGAGCGGATCGGGTGACGACGGACTCTACGGTCCGTCGTCACCCGATCCCCAATAGGGGAGAGCGGCGCTCTGACAGGTCCGTCCCTGCACAGTGTGCAGAGACGGACCTGTCATCTTCCTGCTCAGCGGAGATCGCTCCGGCGATCCCCGCTGAGCAAGTGGCTATCCACGGGGCGGATCTGCACTGATCCGCCCCGTGTGAAAGAGCCCTAAAACTGGAAGGTGAAAAATCTGGTGCAGCAGTGTGTGATAGCCAATCAGCTTCTAACTTCAGGTTGTTCAATTAAAGTGGTTGTAAACCCTCTCATATACCCAGTGAAGTGAAAAGCCTCAGATTACACACAGAGATTAAACAAATCCCCCTACATAAGTTTAACTTGTTGATCTGCAGTCTTCTCTACATCCCTTCAAGTGCAGAATTTTTATAAAATCCTTCTTCACAATATCACAAAGAAGGGTATGGAGAGCTGCAGTTACAGTGTGTGAGAACTGATTGGAGGAAAGGGACACAGACCACTTCACACGTGGCAAGGAACGAAGGAAGGGTACAGAGCTGTGTTCTGAATAGACAAGCTGTGTGCTGAGCTCCCTCCCTGTCACAAAATTATCTCATGTGTTGGGAAAACTTCTCAGAAGTGGCTCATGCTGATAACAGAGGAATGGAGCACCAGGGAGAAACGACACTTATAGCGTTGGAGAAATACTACAGATATATGTGCTTTATTCAGATTTCATGACTGAGGTTTACAGACACTTTAAGCTTTGACTATAAAACCTGGAAGCTGATTGGTTTCTCTGCAGAGCTGCATCAGATTTTGCATGCTTTAGTAAATGAACCTCAAAGTATCACTAAATGTGTGCTTTGGGTTTATCTTTCAGCTGTAAAGTTACTTTTATATTTACGTTTAGACATTGTTGCATACTGTTGCTGTTATCCAAGTATGCATAGAATAATAGGGCAGAATGACAAAAGGCTTTTTTTTGGGGATCTTTTAGTTTTCATTGATATTGTGCAAACAATACCCCATTGTAAATATCACAATAACCATTTAAAATGGAAGGGAATGAAACAAATTACACAAACTCAGAAGGAAAAATGCAATGTGTAAGGTAAATACAACATGGCAAAGAAAGTTACACGGTTAGTTCAAGTGATATTAAAGGCTATGTTTTTTTTTTTTATAACAAACATGTTGTACTTACCTGCTCTGTGCAGTGGTTTTGCACAGAGCAGCCCTGATCCTCCTCTCCTTGGGTCCCCCGCCAGCGCTCCTGGCCCCTCCCTCCTGTCAAGTGCCCCCAGAGCAAGCAGCAAGCAGGGTCGCTCCGGAGCCACTGCTCTGTGTGTCCATTCAGACACGGAGCCGCAGCTCGGACCCGTCCCCTCTCTCTCCTCATCGGCTCGCTGTCTTTGAACGCAGTGGGAGCAAATGACACCGGCTGCTGTCTCAGTTAATGATGAGGGAGGGTCCCCTGAGAGCCGAGGCTCTCGTGCATATCGCTGGATCAAGATGGGGCTCAGGGAAGTATTAGGGGGGCTGCTGCACACGGAAGGTTTTTTATCTTAATGCATAGAATGCATTAAGGTAAAAACCTTCTGCCTTCAGAACCACTTTCACCTTTACATAAAAAAATATAAAGGTGAACTAACACCGGACACCCTCCTACCCCATTGTGACAGCGCTGACCATTCAGAATCCATCTGGTCCCTCCTGGAAGTGCTGATGGTGAAGAGGGAGAAAAGCAGGGGTTTCAAATCCCTGGTCTACCTGAGTGGCTGCTGATATCTTAGGAATAGGGATGAGCCGAACACCCCCGGGTTCGGTTCGCACCAGAACCTTCGAACGGACCGAAAGTTCGCGCGAATTTTCGAACCCTATACGTTATAATGGACGCGAACGTTCGAAATCAAAAGTGCTAATTACAACGGCCAATATGCATGTTAATGTCATAAAACAGGTTTGGGGACCCGGGTCCTGCCCCAGGGGACATATATCAATGCAAAAAGAACTTTTAAAAACTAACGTTTTTTCGGGAGCAGTCATTTTAATGATGCATAAAGTGAGAAAAAAAAGTGAAATTTTCCTTTAAATATGGTACCTGGGGGGTGTCTAAAGTATGCCTGTGAAGTGGCATGTGTTTCCCGTGTTTAGAACTGTCCTTGCACAAAATGTCATTTGTAAAGGAAAAAAAGAAGCCATTTAAAACCACTTGCGGCTTTAGGTTTGTTCTTAAGTAGAATCTGAACAGGTACATTATGAAGTGTAGCTCCATCCCAAAAAAATCTATTTTTAAGCTTTTTGGAGAACATAGGGAGGGGTTATCACCCCTGTAACATTTGCTGTCTTTGCACATCTGTTCAGAACATGTCACCTCACTTTCCGTCCCAATGACAAATGTTTTTGGAAAAAGTGGGGTTTTAATTGAAACAAGGATTGGTGATAAAGTATCAGTAGAGAGGAGATACCTTTTTCCCAAATTAAATCTAACAGGATAGAATTTCCCTTCCTAGGGGTAGATTTCCTATCACTTCCTGTTTTCTCTTTCCATTTGCAAGTAGGAGTCGTTTGTAAGTTGGATGTATGAAAGTAGGGGCCTGGCGTATATACTCTGCAGAAATTTGCCCTATTAGATGTTGGTGTAGCCACAAGACTGGTGGGCACAGGAATGGGCCCTGCTGTGAGTTAATAGATCAAGATTTGTAATTGCATGCACCTGTTGAACAGGGCAGAAAAATTGGGGGTGGTGGTGGTGGTGGTGGACGGTGTTGCCACAAGACTGTAAGCTCTCACAGTTACTCTTGGTGGGCGCAGGAATGGGCCCTGCTGTGAGTTATTAGATCAAGATTTGTAATTGCAAGCACCTGATGAACAGGGCAGAAAAATTGGGCCTTTGGCGGTGGTGGTGGACGGTGTTGCCACAAGACTGTAGGCCCTCATAGTTACTCTTGGTGGGCGCAGGAATGGGCCCTGCTGTGAACTATTAGATCAAGATTTGTAATTACCCGCCCCTGTTAAACAGGGGCTGAAAAATTGTGCCTTAGGCACTGGTGCTGGTGCCACAACACTGCAACCCCTCACAGATACTGTACTTGGAGCACAGCAGTCACACGTGTTGCGAAGCATTTTTTTTTTAAAAATTGTAAGTACACGCCCCTGTTAAACAGGGGCTGAAAAATTGTGCCTTAGGCACTGGTGCTGGTGCCACAACACTGCAACCCCTCACAGATACTGTACTTGGAGCACATTGTTGCGAAGCATTTTTTTATAAAAAATTGTATGTACACGCCCCTGTTAAACAGGGGCTGAAAAATTGTGCCTTAGGCACTGGTGCTGGTGCCACAACACTGCAACCCCTCACAGATACTGTACTTGGAGCACATTGTTGCGAAGCATTTTTTTATAAAAATTGTATGTACACGCCCCTGTTAAACAGGGGCTGAAAAATTGTGCCTTAGGCACTGGTGCTGGTGCCACAACACTGCAACCCCTCACAGATACTGTACTTGGAGCACAGCAGTCACACGTGTTGCGAAGCATTTTTTTAAAAAATTGTAAGTACACGCCCCTGTTAAACAGGGGCTGAAAAATTGTGCCTTAGGCACTGGTGCTGGTGCCACAACACTGCAACCCCTCACAGATACTGTACTTGGAGCACAGTGTTGCGAAGCATTTTTTTATAAAAATTGTATGTACACGCCCCTGTTAAACAGGGGCTGAAAAATTGTGCCTTAGGCACTGGTGTGGTGGCATGGATCATTGAGGAGGAGGAAGAGGATAGTCAGTGAACATAAGAGGACAGTCACTCAGCATCAGCATAGGCAGTCTTGAAGGGATGTGATGTGACATTAAAAATTATTCGGTTATATCCGCCTCAGGTGCCTGGTAGCTGGTGGTGATCCAAGACTGATTCATTTTGATGAAGGTCAGTCGATCAACCGAGGCGGTGGACAGGCGCACCCTATGATCAGTCACAAATCCTCCAGCAGCACTGAATGTGCGTTCGGACAGAACGCTGGAGGCAGGACAGGCCAGTAGCTCAATTGCATACTGTGCAAGCTCTGGCCAGTGATCCATCCTCAGGACCCAGTAAGCCAGAGGATTTTCGGTGGGAAAGGTGTCCAAGTCTGACCTTGCCCCAAGGTATTCCTGCACCATGTATATCAGACGCTGGCGATGGTTGCTGGAACCGATCATACCTTGGGGCTGCGGACTAAAAAATTGTCTGAACGCATCGGTCAGACGTCCACCTTCCCCACCGCTCCTTCTGCCACTGACCGAAGCCTCAGCAACTCGTCGCCCAGGACCAGGAGTTTGTAGCCTCCCAGTTTCTGGGAACGCGTTGCACAGACCTTTCTGCAAGGCCTCCCTGAGATGTCTCATCCTCTGCTCCCTCTGCGACGGCAAGATAAGGTCCGCAACCTTACCCTTGTACCGCGGATCAAGGAGAGTGGCCAGCCAGTAATGGTCCCTCTCCTTGATCCGAAGAACACGAGGATCCTTCCGCAGGCTTTGCAGGATCAGGGAGGCCATGCAGCGTAGGTTAGCTGAGGCATTCGGTCCGGAGTCTTCTGGGTCACTGAGGATGACATGATCGCCAGCCACCTCCTCCCAGCCACGTACAAGTCCACTGGTTTGTTGGGACTGTACATCATCCCTAAAAGACTGCTGCTGCTGATGCTGAGTGCCAGGCTCCACCTCCATGCTCACACAATCCTCCTCCTCCTCCTCCTCCTCCTCATCCTCTTCCTGTGTGATGGGTGGGACAGGAGGAACACTGTCCGGATAAAGGGGGCCTTGAGAGGCAAGGAAGTCCTCCTCTTCCTGCCTCTGTTCTGCCTCAAGTGCCCTGTCCATTATCCCACGCAGCGTATGCTCCAACAGGTGGACAAGAGGGACAGTGTCACTGATGCATGCACTGTCACTGCTCACCATCCTCGTGGCCTCCTCAAATGGTGAGAGGACAGTGCATGCATCCCTGATCATGCTCCACTGACGTGGGGAAAAAAAACCAAGCTCCCCTGACCCTGTCCTGGTGCCGTAGTCGCAAAGGTACTCATTGATGGCCCTCTGCTGCGTGTGCAGTCGCTGCAGCATGGCCAACGTTGAGTTCCACCTGGTGGGCATGTCACATATTAGGCGGTTCTTGGGCAGGTTCAGCTCCTTTTGCAGCTCAGTCAGCCGAGCACTGGCATTATAAGATCGGCGGAAATGCACACAGACTTTCCTGGCCTGCCTCAGGACATCCTGTAAGCCTGGGAACCTGCCCAAGAACCGCTGCACCACCAGGTTGAGGACGTGAGCCATGCAGGGCACATGGGTGAGCTGCCCCTGTCGCAGGGCGGAGAGGAGGTTGGTGCCATTGTCAGAAACGACCATTCCTGGCTTAAGCTGACGTGGCGTCAACCACCTCTCGGCCTGCCCCTGCAGAGCTGCCAGAACCTCTGGCCCAGTGTGGCTCCTGTCCCCCAAAACACACCAGCGCAAGCACGGCATGGCATCTTTTTGCCTGCGTACTTGCGTAGCCCCTTGTATGCCTACGGAGCACCGCTGGTTCCAAGGACAGAGCACTGGAGGAAGAAGAAGAGGAGGGGGTGGAGGAGAGAGGTGTGTCACAACCAGTAGCAGTAGTAGCGTTTTGGAGGCGTGGTGGCGGAACAACCTCCAACACTACTGCACCTTGTCCTGCATCCCTCCCAGCTGCCAATAGAGTGACCCAATGGGCCGTGAAAGAAAGGTACCGTCCCTGTCCATGCCTGCTGGACCATGAGTCAGCGGTAATATGCACCTTACCGCTGACCGCCCTGTCCAGCGAGGCATGGACATTGCCCTCCACATGCCGGTAGAGAGACGGAATCGCCTTCCGTGAGAAAAAGTGGCGTTTGGGAACCTGCCACTGAGGAACCGCACATTGAACAAACTCACGGAAGGGGGCCGAGTCTACCAACTGAAAAGGCAGCAGTTGAAGTGCTAGCAATTTAGCCAGGCTAGCATTCAACCGCTGGGCATGTGGATGGCTGGGAGTGTACTTCTTTCTACGGTCCAGCAGCTGGGGCAGGGAAATTTGCCTGCTGCAATCGGACGTCGGTGTACTGCAAGTACTTGGTTGTGACACACCTAATTCTACACCTTCAGTCCTCTCAGAGCAGCTTTCAGAGAGGACTGAAGGTGTAGTGGGGATGGAGATCCCAGCTGAGGAGGAGCAAGGAGAGGTCCGCTTAGTTCTTTGGTGTGGGTCTTTTATGTGTGCCTGCCAACGAGCTGCATGGCAGGTCGCCATATGTCTGGTCATGCTTGTGGTGCCCAAGCGGCTGATGTTTTGGCCACGCGAGATACGCTTGAGACAAATATTGCAAATAGCAGTGGTGCGATCTGCTGCACTCGTCTCAAAAAAGGCCCACACCAAAGAACTTTTCTGATAACGTGCAGAGGCAGCGCCCTGCACAGGCGGAGCTCTGCGGTGTTGTACAGTTGCTGTGCTGGCCTCTACCTGGCCTCCAGGGGGCACCCTGCCTCGTTGGACATGTGACGCCGCATCCTCCTCCTCCTCGTCCTCCTCCTCATCCTCTCTCCCTTCAGGCACCCACGTGGAGTCAGTGACCTCATCATCCCCTCCCTCTTCACCACTAGAGCAAACCTGGCAGTAAGCTGCAGCTGGTGGAACAGTACTGCCAGATTCCTCAAGCTGGGTATCATCATCCGAGCCTTCGAATCGTTGGGCATCCTCCTGGAGCATGTACCCAACACTGTGCTCAAAGAGTTCGGGGGACTCCTCAGGAGGACATGGTGGGTCTAGGGAAGGGGTGGCTGATGATGCTCTGCCAGTACCCTGAGCCTGGGTGAGAGAGGATGAGGAGGATGAGGAGGGCTTGGTCATCCATTCTACCAAGCCTTCAGCATGATGCGGCTCCACATGTCCAGCTGCCGAAAACAAAGACGCGCATGTCCCATGGCCACGTGCTGATGACGATGCACGACCACGTCCACGTCCACGGCCACGTCCACTAGAAACAGAGCCTGCCTGCCCTGTGTTCTTGGCTCTGCACGCTCTGCCTCCCCTTGGCGGTCTTCCAGCCATTGTAGTCGGTAGTCCTGTGGGTGCTGCTGAGAAGAATATATAGGAGCTCTGTGTGATGCCACTAACACACTAGAAGTCCTATGGGTGCTTCTGCAAAGAAAATAGAGGAGCTCTGTGTGATGCCACTAACACACTAGAAGTCCTATGGGTGCTTCTGCAAAGAAAATAGAGGAGCTCTGTGTGATGCCACTAACACACTAGAAGTCCTGTGGGTGCTGCTGAGAAGAAAATATAGGAGCTCTGTGTGATGCCACTAACACACTAGAAGTCCTATGGGTGCTTCTGCAAAGAAAATAGAGGAGCTCTGTGTGATGCCACTAACACACTAGAAGTCCTATGGGTGCTTCTGCAAAGAAAATAGAGGAGCTCTGTGTGATGCCACTAACACACTAGAAGTCCTGTGGGTGCTGCTGAGAAGAAAATAGAGGAGCTCTGTGTGATGCCACTAACACACTAGAAGTCCTATGGGTGCTTCTGCAAAGAAAATAGAGGAGCTCTGTGTGATGCCACTAACACACTAGAAGTCCTATGGGTGCTTCTGCAAAGAAAATAGAGGAGCTCTGTGTGATGCCACTAACACACTAGAAGTCCTGTGGGTGCTGCTGAGAAGAAAATATAGGAGCTCTGTGTGATGCCACTAACACACTAGAAGTCCTATGGGTGCTTCTGCAAAGAAAATAGAGGAGCTCTGTGTGATGCCACTAACACACTAGAAGTCCTGTGGGTGCTTCTGCAAAGAAAATAGAGGAGCTCTGTGTGATGGGACTAACACACTTCAAGTCCTATAGGTGCTTCTGGGAACAAAATATATGATCTCTGTGTGATGGGACTAACACACTTCAAGTCCTATAGGTGCCTCTGGGAAGAAAATATAGGTCTGTGTGATGGGACTAACACACTTCAAGTCCTATAGGTGCTTCTGGGAACAAAATATATGATCTCTGTGTGATTGGACTAACACACTTCAAGTCCTATAGGTGCTTCTGGGATCAAAATATATGATCTCTGTGTGATGGGACTAACACACTTCAAGTCCTATAGGTGCTTCTGGGAACAAAATATATGATCTCTGTGTGATGGGACTAACACACTTCAAGTCCTATAGGTGCCTCTGGGAAGAAAATATAGGTCTGTGTGATGGGACTAACACACTTCAAGTCCTATAGGTGCTTCTGGGAACAAAATATATGATCTCTGTGTGATTGGACTAACACACTTCAAGTCCTATAGGTGCTTCTGGGAAGAAAATATATGATCTCTGTGTGATGGGACTAACACACTTCAAGTCCTATAGGTGCTTCTGGGAAGAAAATATATGATCTCTGTGTGATGGGACTAACACACTTCAAGTCCTATAGGTGCCTCTGGGAAGAAAATATAGGTCTGTGTGATGGGACTAACACACTTCAAGTCCTATAGGTGCTTCTGGGAACAAAATATATGATCTCTGTGTGATTGGACTAACACACTTCAAGTCCTATAGGTGCTTCTGGGATCAAAATATATGATCTCTGTGTGATGGGACTAACACACTTCAAGTCCTATAGGTGCTTCTGGGAACAAAATATATGATCTCTGTGTGATGGGACTAACACACTTCAAGTCCTATAGGTGCCTCTGGGAAGAAAATATAGGTCTGTGTGATGGGACTAACACACTTCAAGTCCTATAGGTGCTTCTGGGAACAAAATATATGATCTCTGTGTGATTGGACTAACACACTTCAAGTCCTATAGGTGCTTCTGGGAAGAAAATATATGATCTCTGTGTGATGGGACTAACACACTTCAAGTCCTATAGGTGCTTCTGGGAAGAAAATATATGATCTCTGTGTGATGGGACTAACACACTTCAAGTCCTATAGGTGCTTCTGGGATCAAAATATATGATCTCTGTGTGATGGGACTAACACACTTCAAGTCCTATAGGTGCTTCTGGGAACAAAATATATGATCTCTGTGTGATGGGACTAACACACTTCAAGTCCTATAGGTGCCTCTGGGAAGAAAAATATAGGTCTGTGTGATGGGACTAACACACTTCAAGTCCTATAGGTGCTTCTGGGAACAAAATATATGATCTCTGTGTGATTGGACTAACACACTTCAAGTCCTATAGGTGCTTCTGGGAAGAAAATATATGATCTCTGTGTGATGGGACTAACACACTTCAAGTCCTATAGGTGCTTCTGGGAAGAAAATATATGATCTCTGTGTGATGGGACTAACACACTTCAAGTCCTATAGGTGCTTCTGGGAACAAAATATATGATCTCTGTGTGATTGGACTAACACACTTCAAGTCCTATAGGTGCTTCTGGGAAAAAATATATGATCTCTGTGTGATGGGACTAACACACTTCAAGTCCTATAGGTGCTTCTGGGAAGAAAATATATGATCTCTGTGTGATGGGACTAACACACTTCAAGTCCTATAGGTGCTTCTGGGAAGAAAATATATGATCTCTGTGTGATGGGACTAACACACTTCAAGTCCTATAGGTGCTTCTGGGAAGAAAATATATGATCTCTGTGTGATGGGACTAACACACTTCAAGTCCTATAGGTGCTTCTGGGAAGAAAATATATGATCTCTGTGTGATGGGACTAACACACTTCAAGTCCTATAGGTGCTTCTGGGAACAAAATATAAGATCTCTGTGTGATTGGACTAACACACTTCAAGTCCTATAGGTGCCTCTGGGAAGAAAATATAGGTCTGTGTGATGGGACTAACACACTTCAAGTCCTATAGGTGCTTCTGGGAACAAAATATATGATCTCTGTGTGATTGGACTAACACACTTCAAGTCCTATAGGTGCTTCTGGGAAGAAAATATATGATCTCTGTGTGATGGGACTAACACACTTCAAGTCCTATAGGTGCTTCTGGGAAGAAAATATATGATCTCTGTGTGATGGGACTAACACACTTCAAGTCCTATAGGTGCTTCTGGGAAGAAAATATATGATCTCTGTGTGATGGGACTAACACACTTCAAGTCCTATAGGTGCTTCTGGGAACAAAATATAAGATCTCTGTGTGATTGGACTAACACACTTCAAGTCCTATAGGTGCTTCTGGGAAGAAAATATAGGTCTGTGTGATGGGACTAACACACTTCAAGTCCTATAGGTGCTTCTGGGAACAAAATATATGATCTCTGTGTGATGGGACTAACACACTTCAAGTCCTATAGGTGCTTCTGGGAACAAAATATAAGATCTCTGTGTGATTGGACTAACACACTTCAAGTCCTATAGGTGCTTCTGGGAAGAAAATATAGGTCTGTGTGATGGGACTAACACACTTCAAGTCCTATAGGTGCTTCTGGGAACAAAATATATGATCTCTGTGTGATTGGACTAACACACTTCAAGTCCTATAGGTGCTTCTGGGAACAAAATATATGATCTCTGTGTGATTGGACTAACACACTTTAAGTCCTATAGGTGCTTCTGGGAACAAAATATATGATCTCTGTGTGATTGGACTAACACACTTCAAGTCCTATAGGTGCTTCTGGGAACAAAATATAGGAGCTCTGCCTGCCTGCCAGGAACACACTACAAGTCCTATAGGTGCTTCTGGGAACAAAATATAGGAGCTCTGCCTGCCTGCCAGGAACACACTACAAGTCCTATAGGTGCTTCTGGGAACAAAATATAGGAGCTCTGCCTGCCTGCCAGGAACACACTACAAGTCCTATAGGTGCTTCTGGGAACAAAATATAGGAGCTCTGCCTGCCTGCCAGGAACACACTACAAGTCCTATAGGTGCTTCTGGGAACAAAATATAGGAGCTCTGCCTGCCTGCCACGAACACACTACAAGTCCTATAGGTGCTTCTGGGAACAAAATATAGGAGCTCTGCCTGCCTGCCAGGAACACACTACAAGTCCTATAGGTGCTTCTGGGAACAAAATATAGGAGCTCTGCCTGCCTGCCACGAACACACTACAAGTCCTATAGGTGCTTCTGGGAACAAAATATAGGAGCTCTGCCTGCCTGCCAGGAACACACTACAAGTCCTATAGGTGCTTCTGGGAACAAAATATAGGAGCTCTGCCTGCCTGCCACGAACACACTACAAGTCCTATAGGTGCTTCTGGGAACAAAATATAGGAGCTCTGCCTGCCTGCCACGAACACACTACAAGTCCTATAGGTGCTTCTGGGAACAAAATATAGGAGCTCTGCCTGCCTGCCACGAACACACTACAAGCCCCTCTTTCTAAATCAATCTAAATGAATGAATCTATCTAACTCAATCTCTCTAAGTAAATCTCTCTAACTAACTAAATCCAGCAGAGTGTCACAGATCTAGCCTGCTCTATCTGCGCCGGAACAGCATGTGACCGGCGCAGACGGCGTGGCGGCCTTTTATAGGGGGGGGGGCGTGTACTACAGCCCCTGAGCTGTAATTGGCTACAGGCGTCCTGCCTGTAGCCAATTATGGCTCTTCGAGTTTCCGGGGCTGTGATTGGCCAAGCATGCGGGGTCACAGTGCATGCTTGGCCAATCATCAGCCAGCAATGCACTGCGCCGGCCGCGCCGGCCGCAATGCATTGCGGGGCCGCTCGCATCACACGAACGTGATGCGAGCGGCCAAAATAGTTCTGGGCTCGCCGAGCGGGCGAACGCCCGGTGCTCGATGCGAACGTGGGTTCGCATCGAGCACCGGGCCCATCCCTACTTAGGAACTCCAGAGGAAGTACAGCAGGGAACGGGATCGGTGGGGAGGATGTCCAGTGTTAGTTCCCCTTTACATTTTTTATATAAAGCTGAATTAACACTTTAAGCCCAGTTAAATCCTTCTTTTTTATTACTACAATGCAGTCAGACTGCATAAAGATAAAGCTTAGGTTCACACTAGGGCTGCTGCATAATCATGATTCCTTCAGTGCATTTTTGTAGCAGGTTTGTGTGGATTTTTTTCACTCATTTTTCATGCACTCCCACGGAAATCTATGGGTCCCAAAATCCACTGTGTAGCACTAAAAGGTTGTCTCAGTCAGTCAGTTAATACTTTTTGTGTGCATGAAAGCATATGCAATGGAAAAATATCCTTGTGTCTGTGAGGCTGTCAGTTGTGGTACAGTAATTGGGAATATTTTTTGGGTAGAAGGACCATTATATGTGTGCAGTATATACAGCGAGCAGGGCACAAACCTGTGTCCTGTATCCACAAAGATGGGGGTGCTAGCAATATTTTTTGGGGACGCTATAACAACCTGAAGCACCCACCTACCGACTTCCCTGAGTTGACCAAATACACAAAAATTGTTCTTAATTATTGAAAGAAATCTTTTTATTTTCAAAAACTACTAAACTGATATTTTTTTTTACTTTCAAAGATTTTTATTTGTTCAAAACCTAGATAACAAAAATATATGAAATGCATGTCCAATGAGGCACTAAAGGGAACATGTGGTTACACGTAGGATATGCAAATACAGAGAGGTAAGACCATTTGTTCTGATATTGTGTCGTATTCCTTGCGTGTCACTCATGCTTTATATCTGAATCTGGATTTTGGGTGGAGCACTCCCTATTGGGGTCATGCTGTGCCTGGAGTACTGCCTCCAAACCTCCTGAAGAAGACAAAAGCCAAGGATAAGCATTGAGCTTTGCAAAGGGGGAAGGAGCATTAATACCACACCTTTTGTGCCCCATTGGAAGGGCCCTTTGACAGAGCATCTTAGAGGTTATTAAACCAAAGGGCCCCTTGGGTTGTTGTTATGGGCTGTAGTGTATGAGGTATGGGGGAATGGGAGAGAGTAGTTGGTAGAGAGAATAGGAGAAATAAAGAGGGTCCGATCAACAGGAGGGGAGTCAGAGATTATTTGTTAGGCTTGTACACCAGGAATGAGAACGATGCCCCTGTATAGGGCCCAGGGCTCCCAGGTAGCTTCAAACACAACAGTCGTGTCTAATAGGATGCTGGTTAGCTTCTCCTGGGACATAATCCACAATATCTTACGTTTGGCAGGTAAGAGGGAGACCCTGGGTTGTTTCCATGCTTTAGCTATTGTCAGCTTAGCACCTAACAACATAAAGTGGATCAATTTGCAGGTGGTTTTGGAAGTCTTGGGGAGATTAGCATTCAGGAGAGCAATGGCTGGGGTTCTAGGGATTTGGTTGTTTGTTACTTTTTGGATCTAGGCAAACATCCTGTTCCAGAATGACCTTATTCTGGGGCATTCCCACCAAATGTGGGCCATGGAGCCTGTTAGTTAGCATCCTCTAAAGCATTGAGGGTTAGCTGTTAGGTATATGGTATTACTGGTAATTGGTCATTACTTTTAGGCTAGATTCAATCAGGGAAATATTCTTTATCCCCTTAAAGGCTCTAGAAAAGGAGGCCCGCCATCTTTCCAAGTCCCATCGTATTTGCAGATCATTTTCCCAAGCTGTTATATATGGGGTTTTGCAAGGCTGTTGGGCTAGTGACTGGTAGATAACAAAGATTCCACCCTTCTGTTCCATGGCCTGTCCGCACCATATTTCATATGGTGTGAATCTTGGTGGGGCAGGTTTTCCCTTCCAGATTTTGTGGAGAGAGTGTTTTATTTGCTGAAATCTGAAATGTTCAGAAGTCGGGATTTCCAGCTGCTGTGTACAGGATTTCAGATAAATCGGTCCCAAGGAAAAGTGGCCGATCCAACCCCTTGTCCAACCACCATTTAAGCCTGGGTTCACACTTTAGCGAATTCGCAGCGGGACAAAATACTGCGAATTCGCAGGACATTTGAAAACCTATTGTTTTCAATGGGGCACGTTCACACATGTCCGGTGCATGCGCACTGCGAATTGCCGAAAAACCGCAACCGTCTTTGGTGCGGTGCAGGACGGATCAGGTGCGAATTCAGGCCCATTATCTTCTATGGGCACGCATCTGATTCGCACCTGGCTTGCATCCTGAACAGAAATTCACAAGTCATTGTACTACCTCTGAGGGGAAGTCCACGCCCAATTTTTGAGAAAAAAAAACGCAGAAAAAACGGCGTGGGGTCCCCCCAAAATCCATACCAGACCCTTATCCGAGCACGCAGCCTGGCAGGTCAGAAAAGGGGGTGGGGACGAGCGCCCCCCCCTCCTGAACTGTACCAGGCCACATGCCCTCAACATGGGGGGTGGGTGCTTTGGGGAAGGGGGCGCCCTGCGGCCCCCCACCCCAAAGCACCTTGTCCCCATGTTGATGAGGACAAGGGCCTCTTCCCGACAACCCTGGCCGTTGGTTGTCGGGGTCTGCGGGCGGGGGGCTTATCGGAATCCGGGAGCCCCCTTTAATAAGGGGGCCCCCAGATCCCGCCCCCCACCCTATGTGAATGAGTATGGGGTACGATGTACCCTTACCCATTCACCTAAGGTGTAAAGTGTAAATAAAAAAAACACACAATCTTTGAAAAATATTTTATTGCACTGCTCCGGGGGTCTTCTTCCGTCTTGGGGGTCTTCTCGCCGGACTCCTCCGCTATTTTACCTAGCTCTTTTACCGAGTGGAGAAGCCCGGCTTTCTTCTTCGTCACCGTCGTCTGGGGGTCTCGATCCGCCTTCGGGGGTCTTTCGGGGTCTTCCGGGGTCTCTTCTGTTCTTGCCGCTGTCGTCGCCTTCTGCGCCGCCTTCTTCTTCTTCTTCTTCCGATGTTGACTCGTCGCTCTCTCTGGCCGGAATGGCAGAGCCGCGCTGTGCTGGGACTTATATAGGGACAAGGGGGCAGGGTCACATGCTCATGTCACATTGTGACCCTGCCCCCCTATGATGTCACAGTCCCAGCATCCTCCGGGACGTGGTCACCATGTGACATGAGCATGTGACCCTGCCCCCTTGTCAATATATAAGTTCCAGCACAGCGCGGCTCTGCCATTCCGGACAGAGAGAGCGACGAGTCAACATCGGAAGAAGAAGAAGAAGAAGGCGCAGAAGGCGACGACAGCGGCAAGAACAGAAGAGACCCTGGAAGACCCCCGAAGGCGTATTGAGACCCCCAGACGACGGCGACGAAGAAGAAGAAAGCCGGGCTTCTCCGCTCGGTAAAAGAGCTAGGTAAAATAGCGGAGGAGTCCGGCGAGAAGACCCCCCAAGACGGAAGAAGGCCCCCGGAGCAGTGCAATAAAATATTTTTTAAAAATTGTGTGTTTTTTTTATTTACACTTTACACATTAGGTGAATGGGTAGGGGTACATCGTACCCCATACTCATTCACATAGGGTGGGGGTCGGGATCTGGGGGCCCCCTTATTAAAGGGGGCTCCCGGATTCCGATAAGCCCCCGCCCGCAGACCCCGACAACCAACGGCCAGGGTTGTCGGGAAGAGGCCCTTGTCCTCATCAACATGGGGACAAGGTGCTTTGGGGTGCTTCCCCAAAGCACCCACACCCCCATGTTGAGGGCATGCAGCCTGGTACGGTTCAGGAGGGGGGGCACTCGCTCGTCCCCACCCCCTTTCCTGAACTGCCAGGCTGCGTGCTCGGATAAGGGTCTGGTATGGATTTTGGGGGGAACCCATGCCGTTTTTTTTTCGGCGTAGGGGTACCCTTAAAATCCATACCAGACCTAAGGGCCTGGTTTGCCTCTGGAGGGGGGACCCATGCCGTTTTTTTAATAAAAATTTGGCGTGGATTTCCCCCTCAGAAGTAATACAATGAGTTGCGAATTTATGTCAGCAGCTGATTCGGACCTAAAACGCGTACAATCCGCAGAACAGGCGGCGTTTCACTGCGCAGTCACGCAGGGCCTTGAATTCGCACCGCACTAGTCTGAACCCAAGCTAAAGGATTTAATGTCTTGGACTGGGATGAAGTCTGGATTGTTGAAGATATGGGCTAGGGGCCGGCATTCAGAGATCAAGGAGGTCTCAGATCTCAATTTGTCCCATAGGGTCAGAGATTGAGAAAGGATAGGTGACAGTATTGGGGTCGCTCCCTGGATGGGACCCCGAAAAGTTAGTTGATGGTGTAGTTGGGTGCTGCCTGCCTTTCTATTTGTATCCAATCCAATCCACAGTGGAGATTTGTGCTATTCTTGCTGCTTGGAAATACCATAACAGGTGTGGCAGTGCCAACCCCCCTGTGTCCTAAGTTGAAATAGGGTTGTTTGGGGTAACCTGTGGCCTGATCCCCCCCAGATGAATTTGTTGACTTTCCTTTGGAAATATTTCAGGTGGTCTTTCCTTATATTAATTGGTAAAGCTCTGAATCGGTAGAGCAGTCTGGGGAGGAGTGTCATTTTCATAGAGTGAATTCTCCCTAGCCAGGAAAGTTCTCCCCTAGCCCAATTCCTCAGGTCAGATTCGAGATTCCCACTTGGTCCTTATGGACGTACCTGTTAATGAAGGAGGCTAGACGATTGGCTAGGATCTTTGTTAATATCTTTAGATCATTATTTATGAGAGAGATGGGTCTGTAGTTCTCCACTTCCTCCTGATTTTTGTTCGGTTTGGAAATCACTGTTATGTAGGAAATGTTGAGTTGAGGGTCTAAGGGGGATCCCAGGGTTTTTGCATTGAAAAATGTTGCCATGTATGGGGCCATGTTGTCAATAAAAGCCTTGTAGTAGGGTACTGAAAGGCCATCAGGTCCAGGGGCTGATTTCTTTTTGAGTTTTTTTATGACGTCCATTATCTCTAACTGAGATGTCTGCCTTGGAAATAAGTGGGCCCTTATCCGTGGGGGTAATGCAGTAGAGTTTAGTATAGAAGTCATGGAAGGCTTTGAGTATTTTCTTGGGATTAGCTGTAGGGGGTTGACCCAACACCCTGATTTTGGGGAGGGTGTAGGTGCGATGCTGAGGGGAAAGCTTAGCGGCTAACATGGAGCCAATTTTATCTTTCTGTGAGTAAAATTTGGCTCCACTCCAGCGGATGTTTCCCTGCTTTGGCAGTTAGTGCCAAGTTGAGCACTGATCTGGTTGCATCCAATTGTTCTAATAAGGTCTTACAGGGGCATTTGTGGGCTGCCCAAAAAACTTTGGTGGAAATTTTATCTACATCGCTTAATTAGAAGTACTCTTTTAGGGAGTCGACTATGTCTTTGGTGTTGACGGGGTTGCTAAGGAGTAGAGTTGAGCGGACACCTAGATGTTCGGGTTTGGCAGGTTCGGCCGAACTTCGGAAAAAAGTTTGGGTTCGGGACCGAACTTGACCCCGAACGCCGAACTCTATTGAAGTCAATGGGGACCCGAACGGCTATAATGAATTGTCGGCTCCCGTCCCCATAATACAGAGAACAGTCATTGAAAGTCATTGATTTTTAAAAAGTTATTGTCATAAAAAGTGTTTGGGGACCTGGGTCCTGCCCCAGGGGACATGTATCAATGCAAAAAAAACATTTAAAAAAAAGCCGTTTTTTCAGGAGCAGTGATTTTAATAATGCTTAAAGTGAAACAATAAAAGTGTAATATTCCTTTAAATTTCGTACCTGGGGGTGTCTTTAGTAAGCATGTAAAAGGGCGCATGTTTCCCGTCCTTAGAACTGTCCCTGCACAAAGTGTAATTTTTGCAGGAAAAAAAGCTATTTAAAATCACTCGCGGCTATAATGAATTGTCAGCTCCTGTAATACAGAGAACAGTCATTCATTGAAAGTCATTGATAAAAAAAAATAAAAAATAAAATAAAGCGTGGGGGTTCCCCCAAATTCAATTACCAGGCCCTTCAGGTATGCTATGGATATTAAGGGGAACCCTGCGCCAAAAAAAAAAATGGCGTGGGGTCCCCCTCAAAATCCATACCAGACCCTTATCCGAGCACGCAACCTGGCAGGCCGCAGGAAAAGTGGGGGGGACGAGAGCGCCCCCCCCCCCCTCCTGAACCGTACCAGGCCACATGCCCTCAACATTGGGAGGATGCTTTGGGGGTCTGTGACCCCCCAAAGCACCATGTCCCCATGTTGATGTAACAGAAAAGTACCCCTACCATTTCACCAAAAAAGTGACAAAAATTTTAAAAATGACAGGAGACGGTCTTTGACAATCCCCATATTTAAAGTCTTCTTTCATCTACTTTCTTCTGGTCTTCTTCCTTTCTTCATCCTTCGGTTTCTTCGTCCCCCGCCCCCCTCTGACGTCATGGGGAAAGCCATAGGGAAGTCCCCATCAAGTCCCCATGCGTCAGAGGGGGGCGGGGTCACCAGGTGGCCCCACCCTCCGTTATAACAGATCTGTCAGAAGAAGCGAAGCCTCACACAGCAGGCCCCCCCTCCCGACAAAGAAGAAGAGACGCAGTGGAAGAAGATGCCGGACTAGAAGACCAGAGCAAGAAGAAGCGGATCGGAGGAAGAAGAAGATGGAAGAAGAAGATGAAGAAACCGAAGGATGAAGAAAGGAAGAAGACCAGAAGAGAGAAGATGAAATAAGACTTTAATAAAGGAATTAATAAAGGGGGAGGCCGGGATCTGGGGGTCCCTTGTTAAAGGGGGCTTCCAGATTCTGATAAGCCCCCCGCCCGCAGACCCCCACAACCACCGCCCAGGGTTGTGGGGATAAGGCCCTTGTCCCCATCAACATGGGGACATGGTGCTTTGAGGGGTCACAGACCCCCAAAGCATCCTCCCAATGTTGAGGGCATGTGGCCTGGTACGGTTCAGGAGGGGGGGCCTGCCAGGTTGCGTGCTCGGATAAGGGTCTGGTATGGATTTTGAGGGCGCATGTTTCCCGTGCTTAGAACTGTCCCTGCACAAAGTGTCATTTTTGCAGGAAAAAAAGCTATTTAAAATCACTCGCGGCTATAATGAATTGTCAGCTCCTGTAATATAGTCATTCATTGAAAGTCATTGATAAAAATAAAAAAAAAGCGTGGGGGTTCCCCTAAATTCAATTACCAGGCCCTTCAGGTCTGCTATGGATATTAAGGGGAACCCGGCGTCAAATTTAAAAAAAATGATGTGGGATTCCCCCTAAATATCCATACCAGACCCTTCAG
Organism: Lithobates sylvaticus; assembly: GCA_028564925.1. Classification (NCBI taxonomy): domain Eukaryota; kingdom Metazoa; phylum Chordata; class Amphibia; order Anura; family Ranidae; genus Lithobates; species Lithobates sylvaticus. The sequence goes on along the minus strand of CM053028.1, from coordinate 143,050,487 downwards.
GTCTGGGATGGATTTTAAGGGGAACCCCGCGCCCCAAAAAAATGGCGTGGTGTCCCCCTCAAAATCCACACCAGACCCTTATCCAAGCACGCAACCTGGCAGGCCGCAGGAAAAGAGGGGGGACGAGAGCGCCCCCCCTCCTGAACCGTACCAGGCCACATGCCCTCAACATTGGGAGGACTCTTTGGGGGTCTGTGACCCCTCAAAGCACCATGTCCCTATGTTGATGGGGACAAGGGCCTCATCGCCACAACCCATTGGGAACCCCCACGCTTTATTTTTTTATTTTTTTTTATCAATGACTTTCAATGAATGACTGTTCTCTGTATTACAGGAGCTGACAATTCATTATAGCCGCGAGTGATTTTAAATAGCTTTTTTTCTCTGCAAAAATGACACTTTGTGCAGGGACAGTTCTAAGCACGGGAAACATGCGCCCTTTTATATGCATACTATAGACACCCCCCAGGTACGAAATTTAAAGGAATATTACACTTTTATTGTTTCACATTAATCATTATTAAAATAACTGCTCCCGAAAAAACGTCCGTTTTTAAAAGTTTTTTTTTTTTGCATTGATACATGTCCCCTGGGGCAGGACCCAGGTCCCCAAACACTTTTTATGACAATAACTTTTTAAAAATCAATGACTTTCAATGACTGTTCTCTGTATTACGGGGAGCCGACAATTCATTATAGCCGCTTTTTTAAGACTTTTTAAAAAGCACCATTACATCGCCGAACACCGGACCCGAACCCGAACATACAGTCAATTGTTCGGGTTCGGGTCCGGGATCCGAACACTCAAAAGTCCGGGTTCACTCAACCCTACTAAGGAGTGATTCATTAAGTCGCCAGTGTGATCCTGGTGTCCTAGTGAGGGTGTTCTGTAGGGATAGCAGAACCAGCGAGTGGTCTGACAAGGCAGTGTCTATGATGGATGCTTTTTGTGCCAAGGGAATGATGCTGGGGGGAACTAGGTTATTATCAATCCTGGCATAGGACTGGTGGGGGGAGGAATAATGGCTAAAGTCCCTTTTCGTGTGGTTCAGTTCCCTCCAACTGTCTACAAGGCCTTGAGAGTTAATAAGTTTTGCTACGTTGAGACTGGTCTTAGTGGGTCGTGTCAGCTGGGCCGATGGGGGTTTCAACTTGCAAAGCCCCTGGTGAAAGGCAACGTTTGAGTCCCCACCAAAGATAACTGTGCCCTCCAAGAGGGGGTTCAGGGTTTTGAAGAGGGATTGAAAAAACTTGGTTTGTCCCTTATTGGGGGTATAGTAGTATATATTACAGTATAGTCTTCCCTCTACTATTCCTTTAACTAGAAGGAATCTACCCCCTGGATCTCTATATTCAGAGATGGGGGAGAATTTACTGTGCTTCAAGATTAGTATCGCAACCCCCTTGGTCTTGTTTGCCGCATTCGCTAGGTAAAATGTTGGGTAGTATGCGTGGAGGAATTTGGGGTTGTATCAAGCCGGGAAGTGTGTCTCTTGGAGCATAACTATATCTATTTTGAGTGAGCAATCGTTTTCAAGTGCTTTTCTCTGTTTCCTGGGGGAGTTTAGTTTAGCATTATTGGTGGCTATCTTGAAATCTATCCCTGTTGGGTTAGGGTTAGCCATGGGAACAGAAGTGTGGAATGCTGCTGAACCTACCGCCACTTACCCGTTGCCGACTTCTCCAGTGGGGGACAGGGTTGAGTGTAGGGCGAGTTTCGATCAGTGACTGGACCCGGGTACACTTCCTGTTGATTGGCTTGAGAAAGAGAAAGAGTTAGAAAGAGGATGGGAGGGGGAAAACAAAACAATATTATGGGTCTTCTAGGAAGACCAATTGGGTCTGGCATGGAACACTCTTGCCAGACTACCGATACGCATCGGCTGCCCCAGGAGGGGGCCGACGACCCATCTCACAGAAACAGAGGGACTGTTACTGTGGGATAGGTGGAGGCGCAGGGGGGTCACCCCGGACCCCTGATTCTATGTGATACTGTAACGTTAAACAAACGCAGCTTATAATAACTTGTCTTATGAATAGTGAGTACAGAAAACTGTATATAAAACCAAAGAAGAAAAACATTATAAAATGTAAGGTATAAATGAGGAGTTGACTCTAGGGCTTTCCCTAGAGTCTCCCCCCCCCCCCCCCCCCCCCCCATCCGTAAATGTGAGGGAGAGGAAGTACTCGGGGAAAGAGCCGGGTGCGCTCATGGCACAGGGGCTACCTGTTTCAGGTCCCCAGGGTAAGGCACTTTATGTTCCCCCAAGTCAGAGGGGACCCCGGTTTCCCGGTCTCCCTGAGGTTACTCTCGAGGAAGGTCAGGATCTTGCTGAAGTAGGGTCTACGACTGTGCAACAACCAAGATCCTAAGTGAAGCATCAGAACCGGAAGTGCCTTTAGGTCACTTTTTAGAGCAAATTGGAGAGTTTCATCGTTACAGTCTTGATGTTGCTTTTGTCCAATGCGGGGAAAGAACTGAATCGTACCAGGCCACATGCCCTCAACATTGGGAGGATGCTTTGGGGGTCTGTGACCCCTCAAAGCACCATGTCCCCATGTTGATGGGGACAAGGGCCTCATCGCCACAACCCATTGGGAACCCCCACGCTTTATTTTTTTATTTTTTTTATATCAATGACTTTCAATGAATGACTGTTCTCTATATTACAGGAGCTGACAATTCATTATAGCCGCGAGTGATTTTAAATAGCTTTTTTTCTCTGCAAAAATGACACTTTGTGCAGGGACAGTTCTAAGCACCCCTTAAGGGTCTGGTATGGATTTTGAGGGGGACCCTACGCCATTTTTTTTTCTTTGGCTGGGGTCCCCCTTAATATCTATCCCAGACCTGAAGGGCCTGGTTATTGAATTTGGGGGGACCCCCACTCTTTTTTTTTTTTTTTTTATCAATGAATGACAGTTATCTGTGTTACGGGAGCCATCAATTCATTAGCCACGAGTGCTTTTAAATAGCTTTTTTCCTGCAAAAATTACACTTTTTGCAGGGACAGTTCTAAGCACAGGAAATCTGCCCCCCTTCACAGGCAACCTATAGACACCCCCCAGATATGATACTGCAATGCTGTACTAACAGCACACACAAATCCCCAGAAATAGAGCACATATTGTCAGCAGTCAGCAACACACTGACACGCTGACACTGAAACACAATATGCGAGGCCGCCGCCGCGGCAGCCTCTTATACCGTGGGGCGTGTACTAAAGCCCCAGAGCTATAATTGGCTACAGGCATCCTGCCTGTAGCCAATTATGGCTCTCCTCGCTGCCGGCGCTGTGATTGGCCAAGCATGCGGGGTCACAGTGCATGCTTGGCCAATCATCAGCCAGCATTGCACTGCGACTGGCGCAATACATTGCGGGCCGCTCGCATCACACGAATTTGATGCAAGCGGCCCAAATAGTTCTGGGCTCGCCGAACGCGCGAACGCCCGATGTTCGATTCGAACACTAGGCCCATCCCTAGTTGTTTGGACCTTTTTTTGTTCCAGAGGGGGGAGACAGGGCTTGCTGGAGAGGGGCAATTGGTCGAACCTGCAGATGCAGTGGAAAAGTCCATGGGTCCTTCCTGTGATATTAGTTTAAGGTGAAGGAAGAGTTTCTCACGTCCAGTAGGTTAGAGAAAGAATGTGCCTTGCCCTGAATGGAAAATTTCACGCCAAATGGGAAGGCCCTGCGGTACTTGATGTCCTGTTGAGAGAGAACTTTAGGAGTGGTTTGAGAGATCTCCGTTTTTGGATGGTTGAGGGAGAGAGGTCTGTGAATATTTGTATTTGGTGCCCTTGGCACATCACTTTAAGCTTGATGCGTGATTGTCGCATGACTTCCTCTTTTATGGCATAGAAGTGTGGCTTAACGATGACATCCCTCGGGGATCCATCCTTTCTGGGGGGCCCAGGGCTCTGTGAGCTCTGTCCAACTCCAGGCGATGAGGGGGTGTGTTAAGTATCAGGTCCTTAATAAGGTTTTGTACTGCAGGGGGGATTTCAGTGACGGTTTCAGGAAGGCCCCGAATTCTGAAGTTATTGCTTCTGGACCTGTTCTCTAGGTCATCAATCCTGGAAAGGGCAGTTTCCAGCTGGTCTTGGAGGACCTGAATGTGTGCTGCATTCTGATTGGTTTTAGATACCGTAATTTCCATGTCCATTCTGGACCCCAGGTTAACAAAATCAGATTTGAGATCTCCTGTTATTTTGTCTGCTGTATTGGCCAGTCCCCTGTCTAGGAGGTCTGATAGTTTGAGAAATAAATCAGCTGGTGGTGTGGCTGGGTCTTGGTTCGGCATGCTTTGGGAGGGGGTAGTAAGCATGTGGATTTGTGAAGGCCCGACAGGGGACAATGTGTATTCCTCCATAGCACGGCCCAGCAGTGAATCAATAGAGGTTGGAGAGGGAGCCAGGGGGGCTGTGGGTTGCCTTGGGCCACCTGGGAGTAAGTGAGGATTGCTGGGGCTAGGACTTGCCTCTGATCCGGTTTCCTTTCCTCACAGGCCACGTGTGGCTGGGTAGCAGCGGTGGCCATCTTGGTACACCCGCCCCTCCCTGCATGTGCAATTTGCGGCCTGAGGTCCCATCTAGCAGCAGGTCCGGGCATCCAGGGGGGTGCTCGGATGTCTCTCAGGTCAGGATGGCTTGCTGCTGGCTGTCCTGGGGAGTTGTGTAGTGGGCTGTTTGTGCTGTGGGTCCAGGGTGATGTGGAGCTCCAGGCTTAAGCGGCCATTACGGAGCTCTCGTGCATGCGGACCCTCTAAACTGATATTTTTAATCTATTCTACATCACTATCACTAGAAGCTCTAGCTTAGCTCTAATGTGGTGGTATTATTAATTTAGTAGCTAAAACAAGATAAGTGGTTAAATTATTTTCCCAAGTTTAATTCTAACAGATAATTTAATATTTTAATTATCCTTTACACCAAAGTACTAATAGATTTATGGGGTTTTAAATTGTAAACTAATGTACAAAAGCAGATGCAATTTATTTTGCAGAAAAGACAATGAGATAATTTTATTTTTTTATTTGTGAAATATAGTGTTTTATAAGCTGTCAAATGGCAAGAGATTCCCCGTATTTATTTATTTCAATACAGTACTTAAAGTTAAAAAGAATAAGATTTTTGTTAATTTGTTTTGCCAATTCCCTTTCACATCCTCTAGAATTTTTACATTATATTTCTTGTTACAAAAATGTATGTATTTCCTATGATCCACAGCTTCATCTAGCGACTATAATGTGGTATTTACCCCTGCTTATAATTAGGGATGAGCTTGATGTTCGGGTCTAACATAAGTTCAACTCGAACAACGGGTGTTCGCCAAAGAACGAACATTATGGGGCATTCGCGGCAAATTTGAGCGCCGCAGAACTCCCCATAATGCACTGCATTGCTGTATGATGATTGGCCAAAGCATGCACCTGACCTGCATGGTTTGGCCAATCCCAGCGCCCTCTGCTAAGAGAGCCATAATTTACCGAAGGCAGGGTGCCCTTGGCCAATCATGGCTCAGGGGGTCTAAGTCCACACTATATAAGGCTGCCTACACAGCGGCCCTGTGTAGTGTTGTTGGTGTGGACGGAGAGATACTGTAGCTTGATTTAGATTAAGCAGGCAGGTTATTCAGTTAGTGGCAGTGTATTTGATATATATATATATATACATATACAGTCAGTCTGATATATATATATATATATATATATATATATATACACACACACACACTCTGCATCCAGTGTAGCCTATATCAACAGTGCATTACGTTGTGTACTATTTCTAATACACTTCAGGTGGTGTATTAATAAATATATATATATATATATATATATATAGTCTCATATATATATATATATATATATATATATATACACATATACTCTGCATCCAGTGTAGCCTATATCTACAGTGCATTCCGTGGTGTACTGTTTCTACTACACTTCTGGTGGTGTACACAGTACACAATACAGTGCAGCCGTAGTGCAGTTGCTACTACTTTTCTGGTGGTGTACACAGTACACAACACTTCCTCAAACTCAATCTTTCTAAAACTGAGCTTGTTATATTTCCTCCTTCACGGTCCCCCCCCTGCGACTTCACCATTAATATCAACAACAGAACCATTGGTCCCTCCACACATGCCAGGGTCCTGGGTGTAATCCTTGACTCTGAACTCTCCTTCAGCCCCCATATCCAATCACTGGCTAAATCCTGCCGCCTTCACCTCCACAACATCTCCAGAATTCGACCCTTCCTAACTAATGACACCACAAAGCAACTCATTCACTCTTATTTATATTATTTTATTTTATCTTATTTATATTATTTCCCGCCTTGACTACTGCAACTCTCTCCTTAATGGCCTACCCTTAAGCAGGCTATCCCCCCTTCAGTATATTATGAATGCTGCTGCTAGACTAATACACCTCACTAATCGATCCGTGACTGCCGCCCCTCTCTGCCAATCCCTTCACTGGCTCCCCCTACCCCACCGTGTAAAATGCAAAATGCTAACCATAACATACAAAGCCATCCACAACATCGCCCCCATCTACATTACCAACCTCATCTGCAGATATCGCCCAAATCGTCCCCTTCGCTCCTCCCAGGACCTCCTGCTCTCTAGCTCCCTTGTTACCTCCTCCCATGCTCACCTTCAGGACTTCTCCAGAGCCTCTCCCATCCTCTGGAACTCCCTGCCCCATTATGTCCAATCAGCCCCTACCCTGTCCACCTTTAAGAGATCCCTAAAAACTAATTTATTCAGGGAAGCCTATCCCACACCCACCTAACAACTGTCCCAGAGCCACCCCATCAAATCATTCTCTGCAGCTATTACCTTTTGTACCACCACCCCATCCCTTTAGAATGTAAGCTCTACGAGCAGGGCCCTCCTGTACCTTTTGTATTGACCTGTACTGTACTTGTGTTGTCCCCAGTGTTGTAAGTAACGCGATTAAAGTAAACAGCGTTACGTAACGCCGTTACTTTAAAGGGTAACGAGTAATCTAACTGATTACTCTTCCCCTTGCGGTAACGCCGTTCCCATAACGCCCGTCCGCGGCCTCGGCCTTAGGAAAGGCCGCGGCTCCGGCCTAGCTCCGGAGCGGCGGCCATCTTGGTGCACCCGTCGGCCGTTTACAGTGTGATTGCTCCGTCAAATGACGGAGAGATCACTTGTAAACAAACCGGCGTCAAGATGACGCCGGTTCCTCTCTCCCCTCTGTGTACAGATCTGTACAGTGGAGGGGAGAGATCGGATGCCAGCACATACCCTGCCAATACTCTGCAATACCAGCCAATACCCTGACAAGTAACAACACCCTGCAATACCCAGGTAATACTCTGCAATACTCTGCCAATACCCTGCCAATACTCTGCCAATACTCTGCCAATACTCTGCAACACTCTGCCAATACTCTGCCAATACTCTGCCAATACTCTGCAACACCCTGCCATACCCAGCCATACCCAGCCATACTCTGCCATACTCTGCAATACCCATCCATACTCTGCCATACCCAGCCATACTCTGCAATACCCCGTAATACCCAGCCATACTCTGCAATACTCTGCAATACTCGGTATTACCCAGCCATACTCTGCAATACTCTGCAATACTCGGTAATACCCAGCCATACTCTGCAATACTCGGTAATATCCAGCCATACTCTGCAATACTCGGTAATACCCAGCCAATACTCTGCGATACCCAGCCAATACTCTGCAACACCCTGCCAATACTCTGCAACACCCTGCCAATACTCTGCAACACCCTGCCAATACTCTGCGATACCCAGCCCATACTCTGCAACACCCAGCCAATACTCTGCAACACCCTGCCAATACTCTGCAACACCCTGCCAATACTCTGCAACACCCTGCCAATACTCTGCGATACCCAGCCAATACTCTGCAACACCCTGCCAATACTCTGCAACACCCTGCCAATACTCTGCAACACCCTGCCAATACTCTGCAACACCCTGCCAATACTCTGCGATACCCAGCCAATACTCTGCGACACCCTGCCAATACTCTGCAACACCCTGCCAATACTCTGCAACACCCTGCCAATACTCTGCAACACCCTGCCAATACTCTGCAACACCATGCCAATACTCTGCCATACCCAGCCATACTCTGCAATACTTGATAATACCCAGCCATACTCTGCAATACATGGTAATACCCAGCCATACTCGGCGATACCCAGCCGTACCCAGCCATGCTCAGCCGTACCCAGCCATACTCAGCCAATATTACAGTTGAGGAGATGACGTGGATATTACAGTTGGGGAGATGACGTGGATATTACAGTGGGGGCTTTATGGTGGTGGAATTTTTACAGGTTTTTGCAAATTCAATTATTATTTGCTGATCCGAAAAATGATCCGATCCGTGACTCTGGTCCGAGCAACGATCCGATCCGTGAGTTTGGGGGGGACAGATGTACAGAGGGGGAACAGATATATGTGTGTGAGGGGGGACAGACTTGTAGTGGGGTACAGAGGGGGAACAGATATATGTGTTGGGGGGAACAGACGTGCAGGGGGGTACAGAGGGGAAATAGACGTGCAGGGGGGAACGCACCCCTTGCTTACAGTAATACTAGACCCGCCCCTAAGAATATATAAAAAAAAAAAATCACAGTTACTTTTCTGAGTAACTAATTACTTTTCCAATGTAGTAACTGAGTTACTAACTCAATTACTTTTTTGGGAGAAGTAATTTGTAATGTAACTAATTACTTTTTTAAAGTAAGATGACCAACACTGGTTGTCCCCCCCATACATTGTAAAGCACTGCGTAAACTGTTGGCGCTATATAAATCGTGTATAATAATAATAATACAGTGCAGCCGTAGTGCAGTTGCTACTACTTTTCTGGTGGTGTACACAGTACACAATACATTGCAGCCGTAGTGCAGTTGCTACTATTTTTCTGGTGGTGTACACAGTATACAATACAGTGCAGCCGTAGTGCAGTTGCTACTACGCTTCTGGTGGTGTACAAAGTACACAATACAGTGCAGCCGTAGTGCAGTTGCTACTACTTTCCTTGTGGTGTATACAGTACACAATACAGTGCAGCCGTAGGGCAGTTGCTACTACTTTTCTGGTGGTGTACACAATACAGTTTAGCCATAGTGCAATTAGTACTACACTTATGGTGGTGTACACAGTACATAATACAGTGTAGTGTGGTGTTGCAAAACAAAATATACATCATGTCCAGAATGCCACCAAGGAGAGGCATACGCTCACAGGCCACTAAAAGAGGACAAGCAGCCTCTGTGTCTACAGTCAACAGTGCTGGTCATGGACATGGTGCATCCTCTGCAGGTGGCCGTGGGGCACGCTTGTCCTTTTTTCCTGCTGCTGGCCGTGTTATTGAGCCAGAACATGCAAAAGAGTTGGTGGAGTGGATAACAAAGCCGTCCTCATCCTCCTCATCCTCTTTCACCCAGGCTCAGAGTAGTTTGCCTTCCAATCCAGCTGCCAAAGCAGCCTATTGCACCGGCTCCTTGTCCACAGTCACTCCTTCCGTAGCCCCACCATCATGCATGGATGAGTCCCCCAAACTATTTGACCACAGTGTCAGGTACATGCTGCTGGAGGATGTGCAGCGATTTGAAGGCTCAGATGTTGGTTCCCAGGTTGGCGATAGGAGTAACGTGAGCATAGAGAGAGGGGGTGCCCAAGAAGGGCAAGAAACTGTCAGTCATGTTTCCCCAGCTGCAGCATACTGCCAAGTTTGCTCCAGTGATGAGGGGGGAGGGGATGATGAGATCACTGACTACTTGGGTGCCTGATAGACGAGAGGAGGAGGAGGCGGCACAACTCCAACCAGGCAGGATGTCCTCTAGGGGGCAGGCACCCTACTGCATCCCACCTCAGAGCTCCTCAGGTGTAGGGCGCTGTTAACTCCCTGCTGAATTTGAAAAGTTCCTTGGTGTGGGCCTTTTTTTGACACATGTGCAGCACGCTTGCAACCTATGTCTGAAGAGGACCCATCGTGGCTGGAACAGCAACCATTTGGGCACCACATGCTTGACCAGACATATGACGACCTCCCATGCAGTTTGTTCGCAACAGCACTTGAAAGACCCACATCAAAGAAAAAGGCGGACTTCTCATTGCTCCTCATCTGGGATCTCCAACCCCACTATAGCTCCAGCCCTCTCAAAAAACTGCACTGAGAGGAATGAAGGTATAACATTAGGTGTCCCAAGTACTTGCAGCCAAACTGCTATCAGTACACCATCATCTGATTTTAGCAGGCAAATTTCCCTACCCCAGTTGCTACACCGTAAAAAGGAATTTGGTCCCAGCCATCCACATGCTCAGTGTCTGAATGCTAGCTTGGCCAAATTGCTAGCACTGCAACTGCTGCCTTTTCAGCTGGTAGACTCTGTCCCCTTTCGTGAATTTGTGGAATGTGCTGTATCTCAGTGGAAGGTTCCAAAACACCATTTCTTTTCACGGAAGGCCATTCCGGCTCTCTACCGGCATGTGAAAGGCAATGTTTTGGCCTCTTTGGACAGGGCGGTCAGCAGTAAGGTGCATATTACAGATAACTCATGGTCCAGCGGGCATGGGCAGGCACGTTACCTTTCCTTCACGGTGCACTGGGTAACTCTGCTGGCAGCTGGCAAGGATGCAGGACAGGGTTTGGTATTATTGGAGCTTGTTCCACCACCACGCTTCCAAAATGCTAGTGGTGATTCTGCCACAGCTCTTTCCTCCATCCCCTTCTCTTCTTCTTCTTCTTCTTCTATGGCTTCTTCTGCAGATTTTTCCTCTGAACCAGCGGTGCTCCGTAAGCGTTCAAGGGCCTGCGCAAGCACTCAGGCAAAAAGATGCCATGCAGTGCTTGAGTTGGTCTGCTTAAGGGACAGGAGCCACACTGGGGCAGAGATTTTGTCAGCTCTGCAGTGGCAGGCTCAGAGGAGGTTGACGCCATGCCAGCTTAAGCCAGGAATGGTTGTATGCGACAATGGCACCAACCTTCTCTCCACCCTCCAACAGGGACACTTGACCCATGTTCCATGTTTGGCACACGTCCTGAATTTGGTGGTGCAGCGGTTCTTGAGCAGGTACCCAGGCTTACAGGATCTCCTGAGGCAGGCCAGAAAAGTCTGTGGTCATTTCCGCCGGTCATACAATGCCAGTGCTCGGCTGGCTGACATTCAAAGGGAATGCAACCTGCCCACCAACTGCCTCATTTGTGACATGCCCACCAGGTGGAACTCAACGTTGACAAAGCTGCAGCTGCTGCACATACAGCAGAGGGCCATCAATGAGTACCTGTGTGAGTATGGCACCAGGACAGGGTCAAGGGAGCTTGGCTTCTTTTTTCTATGCCAGTGGCTACTGATCAAGGATGCATGCACTGTCCTGTCACCATTTGAGGGGGCCATGAGGCTGGTGAGCAGCGACAATGCATGCATCAGTAATACTGTCCCTCTTGTCTTCCTGTTGGAGCACACGCTTCGTGGTATAATGGACAGGGCACTTGAGGCAGAACAGCGGAAGGAAGAGGAGGACTTCCTTACTTCGCAAGGCCCCCTTTATCCAGATAGTATTCCTGCGTGCCCGCCAAACACACAGGGAGAAGAGGAGGAGGAGGATTGTTTCAGCATGGACGTGGAGGATAAAACTCAGCAGCAGTTTTAAAGGGATGGTTTTCAGTCCCCAGAAACCCAAGAAGTTGTACGTGGCTAGGAGGAGGCTGTTACGGATCATGTGATCCTTAGTGACCCAGAGGACTCAGAATCAAATCACTCTGCAAACTTACACTGCATGGCCTCCCTGATTCTGCAAAGCCTGCGAAAGGACCCTAGGATTTGTAGTATCAAGGAGAGGGATCATTACTGGCTGGCAACCCTTCTTGATCCATGTTGCAAGGGTAAGGTTGCAGAACTCATCCTGCCTTCGCAGAGGGAGCAGAGGATGAAACATCTTCAGGAGGCCTTGAAGAAAAGTTTGTGCAATGCACTTCCAGACCCTGGAAGGTTACAATTTGCCATTACAATTTCTGCATCCACCGTTCTTTCTGAACGCACATTCAGTGCTACTGGAGGGTTTGTAATGGATCATAGAGTGCGCCTGTCCACAGACTCCATTGATAGGCTCACATTTATAAAAATGAATCAGTCTTGGATGAGAAGCTATCAAGCATCTGATGCTGATGTAACTGATTGATCTTTCTATGGATGTGGGATCCCTTGAAGACTGCCTATGCTGAGTGACTATCCTATTCCTCCTCAATCTTGATGATGCTAGCTTCCAACAATATTTTTTGGTTTAGGGCACCACCACCACTGCCTAAGGCCCAATTTTTCTGCCCCTGTTTAACAGGGGCATGTAATTACAATTTTGATCTAATATTTCACAGCAGGACCCATTCCTGCGATCACCAAGAGTAGCTGTGAGGGCTTACAGTGTTGTGGCACCACCACCACCACCACCACCACCAAAGAACCAATTTTTCTGCCCCTGTTTAACAGGGGCATGTAATTACAATTGTTGATCTAATATTTCACAGCAGGGCCAGTTTCTGTGCTCACCAAGAGTAACTATGAGGGCTTATGCCCCGTACACACGGTCGGAATTTCTGACGGAAAATGTCCTATTGGACCATGTTGTCGAAAAATCCGACCGTGTGTGGGCTCCATCTGACTTTTTCCGTCGGAATTTCCAACGGAAAAAATTTGAGATCCTGCTCTCAAATTTTCTGACAACAAAGTCCGATCGGACTTTTTCCGATCGTGTGTAGCGAATTCCGACGGACAAAGTGCCATGCATGCTCAGATCACATTACAAGACCAAAGCTATTGGCTATTAGCAACGAACGTCGCCACGTTCAGAATGATTGGATTTTCCGACAACTTTGTCCGACCGTGTGTATGCAACACCAGTGTCTGACAAAATCCGTCAGAAAAAATCCGACGGATTTTGTGATCGGAATTTCCGACCGTGTGTACGGGGCATAACAGTGTTTTTTTTTTTACATTTAGGTGCGGGGTTACCCTTAATATCCATACCAGATCCAAAGGACCTGGTAATGGGCTGGGGGGGAACCCCTGACGTTTTTCTCAATGATTTTCATCTATATTTCCGGGACCCAACAATACATTACAGCCGCAAGCAGTTTTAAATGACTTTTTTTCCTTTAGAAATGTAATTTTGCTGTGGTATTGTTCTAAACATGGGAAAAAATGCACCATTTTACAGGCATATATTATAGACACCCCCCAAGCACAATATTTAAAGGAATATTTCATTTTTATTGTTTCACTTTAAGCGTTATTAAAATCACTGCTCCCCAAAAAACGGCCCTTTTTAAAACTTTTTTCTGCATTGATACAGTGTTCACGCGTTCGAACAAACTTTTTGCATGTTCGCATGTTCTGCTACAAACCAAACCAGGGGGTGTTCGGCTCATCTCTACTTATAATAATAGAACATTTGTTCAGAATATATATTAACCTAAAGAACGTTTATTTTCGCCCCAATTTACAGAGGATGGATGTACATAGAGATTCACTGAGTGAATGACTATGCAAATTGTTAAAAGAAATAGACCCCTAAGTTTCATTATAGTGTCATAAAAGTGTATTGGGGGTTGCCTTCTGTATCATATTGTGGAAAATAAATTTTTCTCTCCCATTGATGCAACTAGCAATATATATATATGAAATACACTGCAGCTAACTGAATCAACTGCCTGCCTGAAATAGATTAGAAACAGTAGAGCAGGAACGGTCTGCAGTTAGATCTAGCTAAACTGGATACAGTGGGTATATATATATATTTTGTTCTTATGGTTGAAGCCCTTATGGCCGATACGTGTCTGAACAAGGATAAACTTACCATAAGATCTACAACATGAAATGGACCTGAAGTGTGCCCTAGTCTAATGAACGGTATGCCAAAATAAGGGGGCAAAAACTCAGGTAGGGGTGAAAAGTTGTTTATTTATTTTAGGAACCATTCATTGAGTGAGTTGGGCGAATGCCCGTGACATCTCCACCTGAGGATCAGGGATATACCGGGTGAAGCAGGCCTACTTCCATCTGCCGAGTCTTTGGATGATGTGATCTGGGACCCCATGCCACGATGCGGTTGAGGCGGCCCCGATGCGAAAAGAGTGACCGAAGTATTCACTGGGGTTGAGGCGTAAGTTGCGAAGGAGAATCCTTATATGCTTCATAAACTGGCTGGTACTTAGGGGGTTGACTGGAAAGGGTAGAAGGGGATCAGAGCCCCTCTGTTCCAGCAGGAGTGAGAGCAGGTGATTGAGCACGGTTACTGGACACCAGGAATTGCCAGTCCTGTAGAGATGGATGTCTACCCCGGGGCCTGCCTGCTGGGCCTTGGACACTGTGAGGTGGAGCATGAAATGGTCTTGATGGCGAATCAAGTGACGTCTGCATAGGACTTGACTGGTTGAGCTGTTACAGGTGAACTCGCTGGGCCACAGGAACCCGTAGTAGGCCAGATAGATGGCGGCTTGTATGACCAGGCTGGGGAGGACGTCAAAAGGGGAACCGGTGAACATGGTGGACATTTCTCGGAAGATGGCACTTGTAATGGGGCGACGTTTGGTTTTGCTTGCCGGTTGCTGTTTTTAGATGCCGCACAGGACGGCTCGAACGGCATGGGACGAGAAGACAGATGGCTTTGTGGGATCTTGAAGTGCCAGAAAGTGCTGTATGCCGGCTAAGTACAGCCGAATGGTGTTGTAGGAAAGGTTTAACTGTGTGTGGCAATGTGAGACAAAGGCCAGAATGTGCCTGGTGTCTGTAGGTGTTGATAGCGAGCAGGTAGCTAGAAACTTGTTGAATACATCCCAAGCTGCGCGGTAGGCTTTGAGTGAATTATATGACAGGGACTGGTTGATGAGCTGGATGGCTCCACGTAGATGTCGGTCTAGTCCAGGGTCAGCTGAGACCAAGCCGGGATAGGGGCGGACACCCGGTCGGCTTCTGGAATCTGCCGAAAGAAGGAGACAAAATTAAAGCGTGACAGTGCGTCCGCTGCCAAGTTGTATTTACCTAAGATGAATGAGAAATGGACGTTAAATTGATTCCGTAGCGACAGCTGAACCAGCCTGCATAAGAAGGACATCACCGAAATCGACTTGGATCTGCCTTTGTTAACAATATACGCCGTGGCCTGATTGTCCGTTGTGAAGCCTACCGTTTGTCTGGTCCAGTTGCGACCCCAAAGTTTGGCGGCTGCCATGATCGGGTAGAGTTCAAAGAGGGAGGATGTCCGGCTGAAACCAGGGATTGACAGGATCTGTGGAGGCCAAGGGCCAGCGAACCAATGGTGGCCAAAAATGTCTGCAAAGCCTGTGGAGGCTGCAGCATCTGTAACCACCTGCGGTGAGAGGGGCGAGATAGTTGGTATGAACATGGATATGCCGTTACAGGAGGAAAGGAACTCTTCCCACATCGCTAATTCTGCTACGGCGCGGCGTCCAGGCTGAGAATCTGGTCGGGGTCTTGTGCCTGTGACAGGTAGACTAACAGCCGTGAGACAAAGGAACGACCCTGGGGAATGATCCGCATGGCAAAATTAAGCATGCCTAATGGTGACTGGAGCTGTCTCCTTGTGCACCCTCTTGTATGGGTAAATTCTAGAAGAACAGATCTAATGCGGGTCAGCTTGTCGGGGGGAAGACTGGCCTGCATGGAGCAAGTGTCTAGGACAACTCCGAGGAAGGTGATGGAGTGTGTAGGCCCATTGACCTTGTGTTCGGCAATGGGGACGTTGATGTTCCTGAAGACAACTCTGAACTTGTCGAGGTCTACTGGTGACACATCGGGTTGCTCTATTAGCAAGAAGTCGCCCAGGTAATGGATAACTTCCTGGCACTGGGCCTTGTGTAGGAGAATCCAGGTAAGGGATTGAGCAAAAAAAGGGATTGAGCAAAAGTGTTGAAGAGCCAGGGGCTGCTTTTAGAGCCAAAGGTAGCTGGTAGCGAAATAGTACCTGTCTCTCCATTTGATACCGTGCCAACACCAGAGGGACGGGTGAATAGGCAAAAGTTTAAAGGCGTCTGAGATGTCAGCCTTGGACAGCCAGGTGCCTGTGCCTGCTTTAAGGATGGCTTGGATTGCCTTGTCCACGGAGACGTACTTTAAGGAGAACTCCTCGGAGGGAATTAGGGAATTAAGGCTGGGGATATGGCAAGAATGAGGCTCAGACATGTCATACACCAAACAGACTTTATTAGAGAACTTGCCCTTGACAAGCCCAATAGGGCTGACTCTCCAGGTGTTAAAGGGGGGCTGTGTGAAGGGACCTATGATGAAACCTCACTCTAGCTAGGCTAGGAGCAATTCATCTATGGCCTGCTCGTCGATTTCTACACTCATAGGTTGTGTGGGGCAGGGAGATGAGGCCAGTATGAAAGCCCACCGTAAATCCTTGGATAAGGAACGTGGCTAGTGAGGGGGTGGGGTGTGAGTCAAGATAGAATCTCAACCACAGGACATCTATGTGGCTTAGTCATAGGTTCTTCTGCTTGACTTCACACAAATTCTTCGGATGCGCCCTGTGGCAAATGACGCAAGCGTAGAGCAGGCGGCATTGGCTAAAGTTACAAGAGCCGTAGTTATAATTATTACAGATGGCCGCTCCTCCCATAGTCCGACTGGTGCGTCCGAACTTGTCCACCTGGGGCTTCTGTGCCAGGGCTGGCGGGCTTTGTACTGTACCAGAGGTAGAGGGGAACTTAAGAGAGTGGCTGACTGCTATATTGGCGCACCTGGTGGCGGTGTGCGTGGAGGATTGGCAGACTGCGCATAGTGGTGAGCGCAGGCCGGCAAAATGACGGCAGAACAACTCCGTATCCATTAGGCTCCAGTCCGTGGCTGACTGGAATTGTGCCATCCTGGCAGCTGCCTTCGCGGAGAAGGAACGGTAGTAGTCGTAGAAGGAGAACCCGCCGTATTTGTAGCCCAGGTCCACCACAGTGTGGAGATACAAGTCCAGCTCTTCCCTCCTGCCGGGGGAAGCTGAGCATATGACGTCTCTGAGCATCCCAAAGGCTAACGCGAATTCTGGGACGGACATATGACGTCTCTGAGCATCCCAAAGGCTAACGCGAATTCTGGGACGGACAACTTTCGGTTAAGCCTAGGGTCCTTGAGGACCACCGAGACATCTCCCCAGGTATAGGCCTTGTTTTCAGCCAGGTCATGGACCGATATGAGCTGGGAGGCAAGGTTGACATCCTTGCCGTCCAGGATGTCCTTCTTTATGCTAGCCGGAACTAGGTGTGCTGGGCAGACAACGGGACTTGTCCCTGTGGTACCTGTGGGAACCGGTGTCAGAACCTGGACTGTGGTTGGGTCAGGGACAGCCGGGGCCGGGTGAGCTTCAAGGAGAGTCACTCTGGCCTGGACGACCGTGACTGTGTTCGCCAAGGATGACACCATGGTGTGGAGTTATGCTATAGACACGGATATCGACTGGAGAGAAGCCTCTTGGGTGCTGGGCCCAGCTGTAGCTGGAGGAGGGAATAGGAGCCTGAAAAGCTCTGCCTTCCTGGCCGTGGCAGGGAAAGGCACGCCCCTGTGCCTTAGTTCTGCCGTCAGACTGGGAATGGTCCATCCCCTGAGGGACTGCCTGCTGTCGCTTACTGATGCTAGGGAAGGTGACAGGGGGCGGTGAGGTCCTCGCTGCCCGCTTGAGACATGGCTCTAGGTGGCTTGTACCCTAGACGCGATGTCCTGTTGCTCCGAGGTCGCAAGATGGTCGACCAGACCTATTGGGGATGACATAAGTCAAGACTGTTTCTCTTTCCTGTGCCAACATACATACCCAGCTCCTATGCTTCAAAGGATGGGTGTACACACGTACGTATACGTGTATACACGTGCTTATCTATATATTTTACCTGGAGAAATACCGTCTAACCTGTTGCAGGGTGGACCTACTGAACTTGGACTGACCTGGAGAGAGAAACAACAGATGACAACTGGTGAGGGGTTTTGCCTGACTAAGTCTGAAAGATATTTAAGTGACTGGCTGGTGTAACTCCGTGATGCGTTTCCCCTTTTTTTGGGGTGATTTGCTGTGATAGTTTTGCGTAAAAATAAATGAGAAATGTTTTGTGCCACGTCGTAAGCGCAAAGTGTGGAAGATTAAATGAAATTAGTGAAATGAGACCAAGTCAACTGGGGCACGTTAAGACGAATCGATGCATCGCGGATGCCACTGGATTTCGAATTGGAGCGTGGTACATGACAATGAAACAAACCAAAATTGTCATGGCAGAGGCACGAGCGGTCGAGCCGCAACTGCGACTGACAACTAACCGGACTCTGGAGCATGTACTGAAATGAGGCCAACAAACGTCTGGGGCACACCGGAACGAATCGGCGCATACGGAATGCGACTGGATTCGAATCAGGGAGCAGTCTGTGACATTGAAATGAAATTAACAAGTTCTGTCATGACAGAGGCACGGATCAGTCGGCTGGAACTACGACCGATGACGAAATGGACTCTGGAGCACGCACTGAAATGAGGCCGACAAAAAATACCTGGGATACGTCGGGAACGAACCGGCATGTGAGGGTGCGACCGGGTTCGAATAGGGACGTGATTCGTGACAGTGAAATGATTCCCATGACAGAGGCGCCGATCGGTGAGCCGAATTTACGACTGGTAGAGACCGGACTCTGGAGCATGTACTGAAATGGGGCCGAGAAGCACCTGGGGCACGCCGGAATGAAATCGGGGCACCGTGGTGCGACTGGATTCAAATTGGAACGTGATACGTGACAGTGAAATGATTGCCATGACAGAGGTGCTAACCGGTGAGTCGCAAACTGCGACTAGCAACGACCGCACTCTGGAGCATGTATAGGGGGCCCGACAGCTGGAGCACACCGGGACTAATCGCAGCATCCGGGATGCGGCTAGATTCGAATCGGAGTGCGGTACATGACAGTGAAATGAGTGAAATTACTGAAATGATTTGAACGTTTCTGCTATGCTGGGGACACGAATTGTTGTGCCGTGACTTTTGCGACTGGCAATGAGCTGTCCGTAGAGCATGACACCGAGGTGAGGATACGACACCGACATGCCTGAACGGAAACGGTGAAATTCTAATGCGACTAAGTTCCAATCTGTAGTGACACGTGAAACGATTGGCTATCGTTTGTAAATAGCGGTGTGAGCGAGTGGCTTGAGATGCGGCTACGTGTAGGTTCTAACGAATGACTCGTACGTATTCGATATCGAGATTCGTGACAAGATATCAAACAGTAATGCATGAAATGAAGGTCAAACGAGAACCCTACCTGTGGCAGCTGAGCCAGATACGTTGTGCAAAAAACGATCGACAACGAAAACCATGAGACGTCTGGAGACGGAACTCACGAACGCTAACGAATCTCAAGTAGTCGGCTTAGTGACGTAGTATCGCGCACAGGAAACCGACAAGGACCACAGGCGAGTGGGCTGGTTAAATACCCCCCCCGGACTTCTCCCATAAATTCAGGCCACCATACTGGCCTTCCTACACATATATATATATATATATATATATATATATATATATATATATATATATATATATATATATATATACACAAAGCCGGGATGTGTATATATATATATATATACAAAATACACTGCAGCTAACTGAATCAACTGCCTGCCTGAAGTAGATTAGAAGCAGTAAGATCTAGCTAAACTGGATACAGTGGATATATATATATATATATATATATATATATATATATATATAGCATTCTGACTGTATATATATTAAATACACTGTAGCTAACTGAATCAACTGCCTGGCTGAAGTAGATTAGAGAACGGTCTGCAGTGAGATCTAGCTAACTGAATAAACTGCCTGCTCAAAGTAAATTAAATGACACACTCTCTCTCTATCTATCTCTCAACGCCAGCAACACACTACACAGGGCCGACGTGCAGGCGGCCTTATATAGTGTGGGGCATGTACTTAACCCCCTGATCCATAATTGGCTAAAGGCACCCTGCCTTTGGCCAATTGTGGCTCTGTTTGCTTAAGGCGCTGTGATTGGCCAAAGCTTGCGGGTCATAGTGTATGCTTGGCCAATCATCAGCCAGCAATGCACTGCGATGACGCAGTGCATTATGGGCCGTGATGCGCCACTCGAATTTGTCACGAACGGCCCATAATGTTCGATCTTCGTTGAATGATCGAACAGCCGATGTTCGAGTCGAACTCATGTTCGACTCCAACAGGCAGCCCATCCCTAATCATCACCCTCAAAAAAAGAGCCTTCCTACATTAAACTGCAGTGGCTCGGGGACAGTTGTTGTTAGGTGGGTGTGGGATAGGGTGTGGGATGATCATAATTAGATGTATAAAGTTATCTCAGGTACTTACTAAAAATGTACTCCTTTAGCAAATAACTGGGCTATAACTACTGGTCTGCACTTACAGTACACAGATGTGTAGTTGTGTAGGGTCACATGAAAAGTTAACAGGATATAACTTTTATGTAATTGATTTACTTGTGTTTAAAAAATTTGACTTACACAAACGCTCTTGCTGGCACACATTTTCTAAAATGTCTACTTTGAAATATACAGTATGTAAATATATTTTGATTCTTTAACTGTTCTTAAAATTATGTGTGTGTTTTTTTCAAATCCCATATGGTCAAATTCTCGTACACATCAACAAAATAGTATACATTAATAATTTTATATCTCCAAACACACTTATATGGCATACATAATAAAAGAAAACAATGAAAAAGAAAAAAATACGAGCAATCTACAGGAAAAATTCCATCTGCTATTTCTAGTAAAGAAACATGGAACTTTGACCTTTCAAATGAGAAACTGGATAATTGGCTGGTATGTATTGCTTTGTGTAAAGACAGTTTAGTGTTGTACTAGCAAAGTGAGAAATAAGTAGTGTAATTAACCAGGAAAAAAATATATAAGTTATGATTTAAAGAAGAGGCATACAGCCATAAATAGGATTTGACATAATGGGGTTGGTTTGCTAAAAGCAAATAGGCTGTTCACTTTGCAAGGGGAGTTTGTACATGACAGAGTAATGGAGAATACAGCTCTGGGGAAAAAAACGACACTTCAGTATGAGCTTTGATTGCTTTCTATCTTTTTCCTGAGGAAGTGGAATTTATTTACTACTGCTTCTACCTATGCAAAATTAAGTGTTTATGTGCCTTAAAGAGGAGCTCCAGTCTGTAAAAAAAAAAAAATGTAAAGTCAGCAGCTACAAATACAGTAGATGCTGACTTTTAACATACAGACACTTACCTGTCCAGGGATCCTGCGATTTCGTCACCCCAAGCCCATTCGTCAGTCGGCTTTGGGTGCAGGCACCGGCATTGTAAGTAAGGTAAACCAGCAGTGAAGCCTTCAGCCTCCTACTGAGCATGCGCATGCTGCACTGCGGTTTCTGAATGGATGGGGCCAGAAATGTTGTATATCACAGATCAGTGATCTTACTTGGAAGTGGGAGCAGGTACCTAAAAAAACAGGTACCCCCCCAAAAAAAGTGTCAAATGTGGCAGTAGAGGGTGCAAACAAACGGAGCTTCCTCTTTTGGGTGGAGCTTTGCTTTAAGTACCTTATCTATCGGTGTATAACACACACGTTTTCCTACTTAAAATAGGGGGGAAATCGTGTGTGCATGTTATACGCCGATATAAGCTGCCACTGAGGGGAAGGAGGGGACGAGCGCTGCCGAAATAGAGCTGCATCTCCTGTGTACTCAGCTCGCATTCACGATGAGTCCCGCACCCTGGACAGCTCCTAGCAATGATGTCCCGGCATTGGACTGGCATTATGTCCATCGTAGGATTCGGGCAAAGGGGGAGGACTGGGTGTGATGCCAAGCCGAGTACACAGGAGATCCAGCTCTATTTCTGCAGCGCTCGTCCCCTCCTTCCCCCTCTGGGCCAGCCTATATTTCGGCAAGGCTGCAGATGGATGCTGATCAGGCTGCAGTGAGGAGCAATGCTGCATATGGGCACTGATCAGACTGCAGTGAGGAGCAATGCTGCAGATGGGCACTAATTAGGCTGCAGTGAGGAGCAATGCTGCAGATGGGCACTAATCAGGCTGCAGTGAGGAGCAAGGCTGCAGATGGGCACTGATTAGACTGCAGATGGGCACTGATTAGACTGCAGATGGGCACAGGTCAGGCTGCAGATGGGCACAGATCAGGCTGCAGATGGGCACAGATCAGGCTGCACTGAAGCTGCAGAAGGGCACAAATCAGGCTGCATTGGTGCTCACGGACCATTATTTTGCTTCAAAGTGGTTTATTTAAAAAAAATTCAAAATTTCTGAAACTTCCCTCTTAAATTGGGGTGCATGTTATACTCCAGCGTGTTTTATACGCCGAGAAATACAGTAAATCAACATTAAAGTGTCTTAATGTTGATAATCACAAAATAGTATATTTATATATTTATAACGCAGTCAGCTGGCCTATAGCTAGTTTTTTGTTCTGCATTTTAACATTGTAAAACTGTATTTCTTTTTTTATTATATTTATTTCTTAATATGTCCTTGACATACTTGTACTGATGTTCTCTTTCAAAGCAGCAAGCAAGAAATGATATTGCAAGTAATAACCGGTTCATCTAAACAGGTAACCATGTATTGTCGAATATTTGAATATTCAACTTTGTGCAAAATGGTATATGAGAAATTTAAAACCAAACACAGAATAAATCTAAACTGTATGATTCTTACCATTATTGTGTCTCTTCTTCATCAAATTATTTGTAAGTGCTCTTGTATATTTTAGGTTATATTGAAACATGGATCAGGTATTTACATTTAGATACAGCATGTCTCAGGCTTATCAGTTCTATTTCATTTGTGAGCATACAGTATATGCAATAGTTATATTTA
The DNA here is from genome assembly GCA_028564925.1 of Lithobates sylvaticus. Taxonomy (NCBI): domain Eukaryota; kingdom Metazoa; phylum Chordata; class Amphibia; order Anura; family Ranidae; genus Lithobates; species Lithobates sylvaticus. Next base: position 143,027,552 of record CM053028.1, on the reverse strand, counting down.
TATATTTATATATTCATATATAATCTGTACAGTAAATGTAGTAATAATTGCAAATAATTCTTAAATTCGCTGTGTTGCTTGCAACACATTAATCAAATCTAGTACTGGTAACAACCTTCAAGCCATAAACCTTTAAACCACACTATAAACTTGGGGATAAATAAAAGAACTGTCCATACGCACAAATGTTCAAGTGCCATAATAATGAAAATACCGTGTTTCCCCCGAAAATAAGACATCCTCCGAAAATAAGACCTACTTACAGTTTTGCCTCTCGTTGTAATATAAGGCATCCCCCCCGATAATAAGACCTCCCCGATAATAAGGCATCCCCGATTATAAGGCATCCACCGATCTCGTACGTTAGCGGCAGGCACCGCCGCACAGCTCACTGATTGGCCGCAGCTGTTCAGGCAGTGCGAGGTCTCTTCAAATCAGTGAGCTGCGGCGGGCTCTCTGGATGACGAGCGACGTCCCTGATGTTGCGCAGGGGAACGTCGCACGTCAGAGAGCCCCTGCCGCCGCTGCCAGACACAGGAGTCGGGAGTCGGGCACATTGGAGACACAGGAGTCGGGCACATTGGAGACACATTGTGTGTTACCGGTATCTCGCCACCACAGGGGTGACTGAGGTGTGGGGGGGATGTCTGGTGAAGGTGGGAGGGGGGAGAGACTAAACTGTCCACTGGCACAGGGGTGGGGGGAGGGGGGCTTAAAATGACTTAAAATGACACATGGTGGATTTGAGGGGGGGGGGGATCAAATCGGCACAGGAGGATCAGAAAGGGGGAATCAAAATGGCACAGGAGGTTCTAAAATGGTAATCCCCCCTCTGATCCTCCTGTGCCATTTTTATTGATTCCCCCCTCTGATCCTCCTGTGCCATTTTTATTGATTCCCCCCTCTGATCCCCCCTGTGTCATTTTAAGTGATCCCCCCATTTTTAGGGGGTGACTGCTTTTCTGCTGAAATACTGGTAAACAGTGCTGGTATATTTTTACCCCTAGACATGAGCGCAAAAAGAAAGAGCTACTCCATGGAGTACAAGCAAGGAATCGTGGAAGACTCTTGGGGCCAAAATCTTACTGCTTTCTGCAAAGAGAAGATGTTGAATATCCGATTGGTCTGAAAATGGCGAGCAGAGTACGGTAACCTCATTGAACAAGTGGACAAGGGAAATGCTAAAAAGCGCAAGTGTGGATCAGGTCGGCAACCATTATTTTCCGAGCTAGAAGACCTAATCTGTGAATGGGTTGTTGACAGGAGAGCAGAGGCTTTGGTTGTGAATAGGGCTCAGATTCAAGAATTTGCAATTGCAATGGCACCACAGTTTGACATAGCCCCCGAAGACTTCAAAGCATCACAACACTGGCTGGATAATTTCCTTCAGCGAAGTGAACTGTCTTTAAGAAGATCCACAACACTGTTTAGGCTGGAAGATGCTCAAGTTATTCAGTGAGCACTTGCATTCAAGTCCTTTATTGATGATGCTGACTTCTCTAAATACAATCTTTCCAACATGATTGCTATGGATGAAACTGCAGTGTTTATGGGCCAATCATCTCAAACAACAATTGAACAGCGGGGTGTCTCCTCAGTGTACATTCCCTCCACTGCTTACGAAAGTGCACGTGTTACCTGTATTTTGGCAATTCTTCTGGATGGCAGTAAAATCACACCTTTAATCATTTCTAAAGGCAAGAAGGAAAAGATTGAACGTGTTTCGGGCATTTTTATTCTTGAAACTGAAAAAGCCTGGGCCACACAAGCAGTTATAAGGAAGTGGGTCGATTTAATGCTGCCGCTTGTTATGCGAGGGAGCCAAAGAGGTCTGCTAGTCTGGGATGCAGCCAGCACTCACCGCGCTAAAGACATGAAGAAATTTCTTCACGAAAGAAAAATAGAAAAAAAGATCAAATAATGATTCCCACAGGAATGACGGCCTATCTCCAGACTCTTGATATTGCAATAAACAAGCCATTCAAGGATGATTTGCACATGGAAATTAACGACTACATTGAAAATAGAATGGAGAGAAATCAGCGTGGAAACTTTGTGAAACCTAAACTGCAAGAGGTTGTGACTTGGGTGAAGAATTCATGGGAGAAAATCACTGACAGTTGCATTGCAAATGCACTACGAGCAGGCTACCTTGACAAGAAGTACTCATTTAAGGACAGTGCTATTGCTAAACATGAGAGATTTGGCCCACTGATTCTGAAAGAAATGGAGTCACAAGAAATTCACCAGGAAATTCAGGGTTTGGATTGTTATGATGATGTTCCAGAAGATGATGACTTGACTGTCATTGAATAAATCTTACTTTGTGTTCATACCAGGAAAATATCACTATCAGTAAATGTACCATAGATTGTTGTACATGGAAATGGTAGTAACAAGAAATTCTTAATACCGTAGGATTCACAGTTTGTCTGGTTATGCTGGTTTGTGATGACCACTACTACTGTACCGTATACAGGTAATAAATTTACTTTTTTTTTGTTCAACAAAAAATGTGTACCGTATTCTTCTTCATTGAAAAATAAGACATCCCCTGAAAATAAGACCTAGCGCATCTTTGGGAGCAAAAATTAATATAAGACACTGTCTTATTTTCGGGGAAACAGGGTACTGCAGTAGTCCACAAAAACTTCAAGTTTGTTTTTTCTTTTGAAGTGAGACATTTATGAATGGATGTTATAGATTGTACCTTTTTTGCTTTATAGTCTGTCTAAAATTAGATGGCTAAAAAAAAAATATTTTTATTTTTAGATGAGATATATCTGACAACATTTCTACAGCAAGATTTGGATAACCTATCACCAAGGTGCTGGAGTTAAAAAGTGTCCTAAGTTTAATAGCAGGGTTAGCTATTTCTGTCTTGTGCATGCTAAAGTCAATAATTTGTGGAATTGTTATGCATCCTCCTAAAAGTTTTTGCACCACCTTCTGCATAATTCTGTCTTGGCTGTTGTATGTTCATATTATGAATCATTCAGCTACTCCACAATGTATTGTTTTACTGTTAGTATATATCCATATTGCAGTAAGAATCAATAGAGGGTAAACCAGCCAAAAATCTATTTGCTTTGAGTTTAGTGAATGCATCAACATTTTTTGTGGAGAGAATTTTTATGGTCAGTTGTGGCCCTTTGGTGCACTTTTAGGCAAGGTTTGTCACACAAGTAACATGAGAGGCTGTTCACATCTGTGGAAAATCTGTGGGAAATCTGTGCCCAAATCCAAAAAGTTTATACATACAGTATATATACTTCATCAGGTGCTAAAGGGGTGTGACCACATGTTAACAATTAAATATCTCAATCAACCCTCTGCACACTGCTATACATAAAAACAGGGATTTTTGGTTCATATACACTGCAATACATTTTAAAGCTGGCCAACCTCCTCAAAGTAATCCCTCTCTGGCCAGTCCCTACTCTACTCTGCAAAATGCTAAATACTTACTTTCTTATAGCATACTTCAGTAGCTAAAGTGCCAATGTGCGGCAAATGAGACACAGTGTCAGGAGAGTCCCCATGGAAGACGCAGTGCTGGCTGCTCTGGGGCGCTCCCGTGTGCGCTGGTGCACATGCGCAGATGTATGCTACGGTGCGCGTTGGTGTGCGCGTGCCTGTGCGCACTGGTGCGTGCTAGTGCACGCACGGCGCTTGCCCACCAATCAGTCTATTTAAACTGAAGGTGCACTCCAGTCCGGTGCTGTCTGATCTGTAGCTCCTTGTGTTACGTGCTCCTGTTTACCTGCCTTATACGTTTGATCTCCTGACGACACGGCTTTCCCTTTGGATTCTCCTTGTCTTTTGCCTGCACCTGACCTCGGCCTGCCTTTGACTCTGAACCCGTCTGCTCCTCTGGTACCTCGTTGCCCACCTGTTTCCAGCCTGTGACCTGACCTGTTGCAATGCTTCTGCTCCAGCATCACCAGCCTGTGCCTATGCTTGCCTGTCTGCTGTTTGGTTGGTGTCATCTCCCCTGCACCTGGGATCCAAGAGCCAACATTCTTGCAACTAACCCACCAGGCTCTCATACCACTATGTACTCCCATGCCTCCTGTTTTCTCTACCAGGGGCCACGAGTCAGATACATAAGGGAGACCTTCCTCTGCTCCATTGGGCTCATCAGCCAGGTACGTGAAAGTCTGACACACAGCTGAAGGAGACTACAGACTCAGTTCTGGGGACTGACCTTCACTATGCAAAAGAAATAAGATATGTCTGTACCCAAATCCAAATAGCTTTCAGTTATACTGTATATTTTACAGATCAGGTGATAAAGGGGTGTGAGTAAGGGAGGGATATAAGCTCAGTCAGTTTTTTTGCCATCTGTTTCCCATTAGGGAGATTTCCCTTCACTTTCTGTCCCATAGCCAGATTGGCAATTGAGATGAAATCCCTTCAAATGGAACAAAAAAAAATAATAATAAAGTTTTAATGTAATTCTCGTTTGTTTTTAGTATACCAGCCATAAAAGGGTTAAATGCTAAACCAAGAGAACATACAAAAAGAGGAAGCTTGCTAGCTCCTAATAAATTCTAAATAGTACAAAACATGTTGAACATTTAGAACTGGCAGTTTTTTTATTTTAGTTTGCTTTTTTATTGCTTCACATACACCGTTGCAAATTTAGATAGAAGAGGACACTGTCCATAGGTGAAAGAGAGTCTGGTGCTGTCTTTTGAAAAACACCACATGATAGAATACTGTTGAGAGTAATAACAAGAAAAGGTGATGATACCCGAAGCTTAAAAAGTGGGTTAACCTCCCTGGCAGTAATCCTGAGTGTGACTCGGGGTTAAATTTCAGTACCGTTAGCGGTAACCCCGAGCCACACTCGGGATTGCATTGCAGAATCCTGGTGCAGGTTACTTACCTTGTCCCCAGGATCCTGTGATGTCCTCCCGCTGTGTCTGCTGGCTGTGTCCGCTCTGCTCTGTGTGCTGGGCTCCAATCCCTGTGTCGCAACGCATGGGGGTGGAGCCCGGCGGCAAATTCAAAAAGTACACAAAACAAAACACATACAGTACACTGTAATCTTACAGATTACATTACTGTATCAAATCATTTCACAACCCTTTTGTCCCTAGTGCTTTGTCCAGTGCCCTGCATGCAGTTTTATACTGTATTATATATACTGTTCTTTCTGCCTGGAAACTTGAGATTGTCCATGGCAACCAAAAAGTGTCTCTTTACATCAAAAGTGGTTTAAGACCAGCTGGAAAACAGCGATAGTAAATTAGAACACTTGCAGCATTGAGCGATAGTGAATCATGGGGAAATTTATTTTATTATTATTATATCATTTTTTTAATAATTATTTATAGTTATCTATTATGTTATAATTTATGATTTTGTGTTTTAAACTTTATCATACCGAGATGTCTACTAGACTCTTGTTTGGACAGATTTAAGTGTGTTTTTACTAAGAATTACAGTCCTACAATATAAAACGCCAAATTTCTATGCAAAACAATGTACCTCTTTGAGATTCATAAATCTGACAAACATACTGCCAGGGTGGCTACGGAGTCTAACATGCATGCTATATGACCAACAGTTGTGTACGGTGATATGGAGTAGTGGTGACTAAAGGTGGAGTACATCTTTATTTGAATGTGATATTTTTTGTGCTGCATTGAAGAGATTGTGTATTTGATTTGAATAAGGAGTGCAAAGCTTTTATTGGAACTAGGTTGAGAAATTTCATGACATTGTCATTAAAGAGTAACTCCACTTTCACTGAAATAAAAACATTCCCCTCTGGGTGATCTATGTACATTGCATGGATTTTAGCAAACTTTGTTGGCGATTCCTATGTTTTGTTATTCTACAGAAATAACTGTTTGTTCCCCTGTGTCCATGTTCAAAGTGAATTGAACAGCTGCTGCACTTGAAGGATTCTAATATGGAATGTGGCAGGGTCTCCATCCCTTAATTAACCCTTTTAGAGAATCTCACCAAAACTGAAATCTTTGTTGAAGAGGATGCCCAAAATCGAATTAGTATTTTAGTGCAGACTTCTGGAAAAATCAGTGAGCCAATCACACATGCAGAAAATTATATTTCTGGGGGTCGTTCCATACACAATCTTACAAAAACTTCAGGTTGCATTGCATTTTACAGAAAATTACAGTGCTGCAGATCGAAAAGGAAACATCATTTTTAATATTGATATATTACAATATGGCTTGTGCCACATTTGAGTATGCTATATTATTATTTTCTCATTAGCAACATTTTTTCTACTTCAGGCAAAAGCTAAGAAAGACATAGAAGAGGCTTATCTAAATAATAAAAGGTAAATTGAGGCTTTTTGTGGTGTGGTGAACATTTACTTTTAAACATTTAAAATTAGAAAAAGGTTCACAGAAAATAGTTTTCAATCTACGTTTTACTTGCCTCCCATAATCCCCCCATTGAAGTTTGGATTGAGAAGCAAGCTTAACCACTTCTAGACTGCCCCGCGGAGATATACTGCAGCGGGGCGGCCCTCCTGCACAAAATCATGTACCTGTACGTAATTCCATGCACTGGGTCTGGGGTGCATGCACCGCCGGTGATCTGCTGTGATTGGACAAGGTGGACCTGATATTCGCAGGCGCCTCGCAATCGCTTTGAGGAGAGACAAACTGGCAATCTGCCTATATAAACATATGTTCTGTGAGGGAGAGGGGAAGATGGAGATCTTGTGTTCCTGCTAAGCAGAAACATGGATCTCTGTGTTCTTATAGTCAAAGCATCCCCCACACAGATAGAAAGCACTCCCTTGTAGCACATTTAACCCTTTGATAGCCCCTGATCTTAACTTCTTCCCTGCCAGTGTCATTAGTACAGTGACAGTGCATTTTTTAGCACTGATAACTGTATAGTTGTCACTGGTCCCCAAAAAAGTTTTACTTAGTGTAAAATTTGTCTGCTGCAATGTCGTAGTCCCCCTAAAAATCCCTGATTGCCTCCATTACTAGTAAAAACAATAAAACCAAAAAAAAATCCATAAATACATCGCATACTTTGACAAACCAATATACGCTTATTGGGATTTTTTTTTACCAAAAATATGTTTTATTTATTTTTTTTTTTTTTTATACTTTAATTCTTTATTACGTTTTTTTTACATATATACAAAGACATCAATAAAAAAAAAAAAGGAACCAACCACAGCAGCAAGTACATTCTACACTACACAATATCTATTCAGCTCTATGTAAATTTCCTTTACCTTTCCTTCCCCTCTACCCCCTTCCAACGTACTACAATCACTGCACCTAACATGCTATTGATAGCTACACTTCCATTTAACAACGGGAGGGTGATTTAGTAGATCTCCCGCCCCTTCCCTTCGCAAATTCTCTTCCCTCCATATGCCTCCCTCTCTTAGTCCATTACCTCTGATGGGTTCATTTTATTTAACCATGGGTTCCATATTTTATAAAACTCTTTAACATTGCCTCTCTTTATGTACACCGCCTTTTCTCTATATAAGGTCTCATTCACTATCCCAATCCAGCTATCTACCGTGGGGGGTTCCTTTGCTTGCCATCTACATGCAATTAATTTTCTGGCTTGAAATAGACATCTCAACACTGCCATAGTTTTACTTTTGCTCTCTTCCTGTTCTTCTCTATATCCCAGTAGACACTCCTTGGGTTCCAACTCTAGTTTAATTTCAAATATCCTGCTTATATTGTTAGTCACTCCCTTCCAATAGTAAACCAGTTTGGGACACCTCCACAGCATATGGATAAGATCTCCTGTTTTTTGGCATCTGGGGCATTTATCATTATCCCTTCTGCCGAATCTGAACAACCGCTCAGGGGTATAATATGCTCTATTAATCAGCATCAAGTGTGAAATTCTCTGCTGGGGGGATACTGATACCTTTGACCCTTTCTCCAAAATTTTTCTCCATTGTTTATCTGGTATAGGGCCAAGGTCCTTTTCCCATTTTACTTTTACCTTTTCAAGTCTCCCCTTTGGATCTATTACTTGTCCCATATGCTCATACAGCCCTGATATCAACCCTTTAGTTGATCCTATCTGCGAGATCTTTTGGAAAAGTGGCATTTTATGCCACATTAATGGTTGTTCTGAAAATTGTACCCCAAGGCGTGCTTCACTTGTAAATATGAGAAGGAGGAGTGCTGTGATATACTAAACTCTCGCTTTAATTCCGTACATTTTTTAAGTGTGTTACCTCTATATAAATGGCCTAATTTCCTGATCCTGTTTCTTTCCCAGTCCCTGATTTTACCCATCAGGTAGATCTCTTTAAGATTTTTATTATTCCACAAGGGTGTTTGTTCACTCATGCCTTTATATTGTTGTTGTTTTTTAACCGTTGCCCATACTTTTCTTATCATTTTTATGGTTGGGTATTCATACCCAAATGAGCCCGCCTCTAGTGTTTCCATTAATGTATCATGTCCCGCTTCTACCAGCATTAAACCTAAGTTCGGAGTGCCCCCCCCGGAACCCCACACCCCAACAGCTGCTGCAACTGAGCCGCCAGAAAATAGCGCTCCGAGTGGGGTACTGCAAGACCTCCCTCCTTCACTGGGAGCTGTAGGGTGCAGAGAGGGATCCTGGCTTGACCTCCTTTCCAAATAAGCTCCCTAAAAAGGCTTTCAATTTTCCGGAACCAACTCCTGCATATACACACTGGGGAATTGTGTAGCACATACAGGAGCTGTGGCATCCAGATCATCTTTATTAGTGCACATCGTCCCGCCACTGACAGAGGGAGATGTTTCCAAACAGCTATCTTCCTTTTAAACTTAGCCTCAGATTGAGACTCACATATTGATTAGGGTCTTTCGTCAGGACCATTCCCAAATATTTCAAAGCATTGACCACCTCCAAGTGTGGCAACTCTGGTATTCTGACCTCCTCATTTGTATTAATTGGGAGGAGTTCTGATTTCTTCCAGTTTATTTCAAGACCTGTAAACCTACCAAAATTCTCCACTATACTCATTGCTTTGGTTAACGATCGATTCAGATCTCCCAGAAACAATAGGACATCGTCTGCATATAAAGCAATTTTTTTCCTCCCTCCCCCCTCCCTTTGAAAACCTGTTATCTCCGCGCTATTTCTAATAGCGATAGCTAAAGGTTCCATTACGAGCGCGAAGAGGAGGGGTGACAGGGGGCACCCCTGTCTCGTCCCCCTCTCCAACTCGATTTCTTCTGAAAGTTCATTATTAATTTTTACCCTGGCCTTTGGTTTATCATAGAGCAGTCTTATCCATCTGGTGAACAGGGGACCTACCCCGAACTTCTCCAGCACTTTCCAGATATAGCCCGACTCCACACTGTCAAACGCTTTCGTTACATCGAGTGCCAGCACCGCACTTGGTCCCCCCTCCACCACCGGATTTTGTAAATTCAAAAAGGCTCTTCTTATGTTAATGCTTGTAGATCTATCGGCTATAAAACCTGTCTGGTCCGGATGGACCAGTCTTGCAATAATCTTACTCAGCCGGCCTGCCAATACTTTAGCCAATATTTTTGTATCAGAGCACAACAGGGAAATTGGTCTGTATGCCGAAGTATCTAGGGGATCCTTCCCTTCTTTATGTAAAATGATAATGGTAGCTTCCAGCATTGACGTGGGTAACCTTCCTTCTTTATGGGCTTCCTCTAACGTATTTAGCAGTGTGGGGAGCAAGATCTCTCCATACCTTTTGTATATCTCAGCAGGCAGTCCGTCGGGACCCAGTGTTTTTTGATTTGCCATATTATTTACCGCCTGTTAAAGCTCTGCCAATGTTATTGGTGCCTCCAACTCCTCTCTCTCTACTTGGGTCATGGATGGAAACTCCATTTCCCGCAGGAAGTCCTCCATTACGCCCTCCATCCCAATTTTCTGTGCTGTATATAAATTTTTGTAAAAATTTCTAAACGTCTGGGTTATCCCTGTTGGGTTAGCTATGATCTCTCCACCTTCAGTTCTAATGGCCTGAATCGTTTACCAAAAATATGTAGCAGAATACATATTGGCCTAAATTGATGAAGAAATTTCTCTCTAGATTTCTCTTGGATATGTTTTATAGCAGAAAGTAAAAAATCTTGTTTTTTTTCCAAAAATCAAATTGTGCCATATCACAAAAAATGGTCTGGCCATGAAGGGGGTTAAACCTTCCGGGGCTGAAGTGGTTAAAAACTATATTCGAAACAAGCATTACCACATTGCACAATGCTGTAAATCTATCAGCTGGAGCACTGTGATTAGAAGAGAGAGCACAGAAATGGCCTCATCAATGATCTATTTTTCCTTATCCACTTATGCCCCGTACACACGGTGGGAAATTCCGATGGAAAATGTCCGATCGGACCATGTTGTTGGAAAATCCACCCGTGTAGAAAAAAGCGGGATCTAAAATTTTCCGACAACAAAATCCGACCGTGTGTAAGAGTCTTCGCAAAGCTGTATTGCTTTGATAGCAATGGAGAAAAGTAAGGGGACAAAACTGAGTGAAGAGAATTAAAAAAATTAAAATAGTTTAAGCTGTGTATTTCTATGTTTGTCACCCCCCTTAAAAAGGGCTATTTTGTTGGTGAAGGAAATGTGCCATCAACAAAATAGCACTTGGACATGCAACAGCCCCCAATTAGAATTAACATTTTACTGCCATCTGTCAGTGCCTGAATTATTATGACTATGCAATACAAAATTCACTCAGGGCACAGAATATTAAATAATTATCTGCTGTGTCCAAACTCAACTGTGTTAAAAGCTCTGGCCTTCTGTAATTCTGTCCAGGAATATGAAATTTAAATAAATATCTTCCAAACTGATGACTTTCTACAAATGTAAAAGTTATATTTCTGCAGTGTTGCAGTTTGCTTTACGCTACTGCAATTTAGATCCCTGGTGAAGTATTCATAAGGGCCCTGTATCATATATCTCTTTTTATGTAACAGTACTTTTGAAATCGCACGGTAAGATTTCTGCAGGCCAGCTTGAATTGCAAGTGCTTAACATTTTTTAGGAAATTGTCAATTAAAAAAATGTTTGTTTCCTTGTTTTTAAATAGATCAACTGTGTGCACAAATATATGTTGAAAATACTAGGCAGAGGAAAGGATTGCAATGCATAAATATTGTTTCTTGTAGTCTTTTTTATTTTACACTTTGCAAAACAGGCGTTGAGCTAAATTCTCTAGGTGGAAGACATAAAAACAGTCAGCCATATTTTATTTCTGCAGCTCTTCCATAATTTATTATTTAGGCTTGTGTGCCATCATAAAACCAAATACTCTTCAGTATAGCTTGAGAGAACTCATATTTTTTCACAAAAGGCTTTAAATCTAACCCGCAATTTTTTCTCCATTGGAGCCACAACAAATACTTTCTTTCAATGCTCCTGGGGGCTTTCTTTGTGCAGATTCAAACTGCAATCATTTGAAATCTATACAAAAAAACATTGCATTTTAAATCAAACTTGCCATAAATAATTTTCTTTCCACAAATATAGAGTGGTTATCAATACATGTCATTCATTTTTCTGAAAGGACAAGGTTAGGGTAAATACAGTGAAAGCTACAAAACAAGCCGATTAATAATAATGAACATCATATTTGAAAAAAATACTATGGAATTTTCATAAGAGAGCTAATTATTAATGCAGCACTTTCTACAGGTTAAAAACCTAATTTATTGATTGACATAGACAGATTTTATGACATCTAAAGCATATTGAGATAAGACTGGAGCTCTGAAATTTGTAAAATGGATAAGAATTTGAGTAAACCTCTAAACGTAATGTTTTTCAACGTGATTTTACAGACTGGATGAAAAGTGGACCATCGGATCCTTCTGTGTAGCAATGAGCAGAGGTCATCAAGCCTTGCATTTCTCATCTACCTTTCTGCTCAAGTAACAGAAGGTCTCATATCTTACAACTGTTTACTGTTTTCTACCTACTATTAATAACATAATAATATTTACAGAGAACTGCCAAAACTGACTTTTTAAAATTACCTGTGATGTGTATAAGCTTGAATATACACTAAAACATTAACTTTTAAAGCCCTCTTGAAAGGTATATGTAGCACCCTCCTGGTTGGTTGCTAGTAGTGTTGGGGCAAATTTTGTTTTTGGCTCCCCTGTAGCCACTGAGCGAAGTTTGATTGCTTTTGGCTGTTTTGGGCTCTGCTGGTTGCAGGTTCGACTGCTTCCCCATGGTTTTTGGTTGGAAGAGGCAGACCCTCAACTTGCATTATCATACAGCCTCGGCCAATCCCTGGAAGCAAGAATGGCCAGTTGGGGGCTGAGGTATGTATAAATAGGCTGGGGCCTAGAACAGTAGGGTCCTTGTCCTGGTGGAGAACACCCATCCTGAGGGCTGTGGTGCTCTGGGTCACTTAGTTGAAGTTTAGAGGGGGCCATCAGGGTCCTAGCTGTAGGACATCTGAGGGATCCATGTCTAAAGTTGCTGGGAGACATTTGAAAGAAGTCCACAGAGGATCTAAATTGGAGGCTCAGAGTTCCAAACCAGAGCTGTCTGGTACTGCAGGAAAGCATTCAAGTACCCAGGGCACAGTCAGTACAAGCCTGAAGGAGATCCTAAAGACTGCCCTTGTTAACTTTTGGAGAGACTGTTCCAGATTTGCTGGCTCGGGTTTCCTCTTGCATTGGAGTCCCGTGAGCTTGTGTAGAGGGGGAGGATGGAGCGCCGACGACAGCTAGTGATGAGCGAGTATGGGGGGTCACAGATGGAGTGACACTGAGGGTGGGCGACAGAGAGTGGGGGCTAAAGGGGAGAAACACTGTGATGTGTTTTTTGGACAGTTTTTTTCTCAGTCCAGGAGTAACAGTGTGTGCTTGTAAGATGCGGCAGCCGGCTCCATAGAGCAGAAGAGATAGAGGAGAAAAGAGAGAGAGCAGCGCCGCTCTAAGAATAGTGGGTCTGATTACAGTGGGAACTGTATGTGAAAATAAAAAGAAAGTATGTACTCACACTTTGTTTAAAAATATCAGGCACGTAGCGGTATCTTTATTCTGTCTGAAGTCCTCGGCCGTCCTCCGGTGTCATAGCTATGGTGGGGAAACGCACGGTCCCTTGCGTCTCGTGGTTCCGAGGTGAGTGCGTCCCAGGATAGGCACGTCAGCAGGATTGATGACGTTGGTAGGCCTCAAGAGGGTTTTCACCCTGAAGAGCCATAGTCATTATGTTTTGCACTAAATTTGGAGTATTCCAGGGCTTACCCCATACCCTACCCTAATCCTCAAGCAATAAATCTAGAAAGACACTTCCTGCTTGGTTCTTTTCTCAGCAGCAGCTAGTTGGAGCTTCCGGAGGCCACTCCTTTGAGGGGGGGTACTGTCAGGAAAGGTTCCACCCACTGATGATACTGTCTGACATTTGGCATGCAGTATTGTGGTCCACCAGCAGGTGTCTCCTGGCAGTCTGGAACTGCCTGGGGATCCTTCCCCTGTTAGTAGTATTATATGATCCTTGGGCCGCAGTACTGGCTTCCACCAGCGGGTGGTTCCTGGCAGTGTGGGGCTGACATAATCTCAAGCCGGGCAGCGGGCACATCAAGCTGGGCAGCAGGCATGGGTACATCAAGATGGGTAGCAGACAGTGGCACATCAGGCTTGGCAGCAGACTCCGGGTCATTGAGCTGGGCAGCAGACTCCAGGTCATTGAGCTGGGCAGCAGGCACGGGCCCTTCAAGCTGGGCAGCAGGCACGGATTCATCAAGATGGGTAGCAGACAGTGGCACATCAGGCTGGGCAGCAGACAGTGGCACATCAGGCTGGGCAGCAGACAGGAACACATCAGGCTGGGCAGCAGACAGAGGCTTGTCAGGCTGGGCAGCAGACAGGAACACATCAGGCTGGGCAGCAGACAGGAACACATCAGGCTGGAACGCTGGCACTGGCTCTTCAGGCTGGAACGCTGGCACTGGCTCTTCAGGCTGGAACACTGGCACCAGCTCTTCAGGCCCGAACGCTGGCACCAGCTTGTCAGGCTGGAACGCTGGCTCTTCAGGCTGGGACGCTGGCTCTTCAGGCTGGAACGCTGGCACTGGCTCTTCAGGCTGGAACGCTGGCACCGGCTCTTCATGCTGGAAAGCTGGCACCGGCTCTTCAGGCTTGAACGCTGGCACCAGCTCTTCAGGCCCGAACGTTGGCACCAGCGCGTCAGGCTGGAACGCTGGCTCTTCAGGCTGGGACGCTGGCTCTTCAGGCTGGAACGCTGGCACTGGCTCTTCAGGCTGGAACGCTGGCACCGGCTCTTCATGCTGGAAAGCTGGCACCGGCTCTTCATGCTGGAAAGCTGGCACCGGCTCTTCAGGCTGGAACGCTGGCACCAGCTCTTCAGGCCCGAACGCTGGCACCAGCTCGTCAGGCTGGAACGCTGGTTCTTCAGGCTGGGACGCTGGCTCTGGCTCTTCAGGCTGGGACGCTGGTGTTGGCTCTTCAGGCTGGGATGCTGGCACTGACACCTTAGGCTGGAACTATGGCACCTCAGGCTGGAACTCTGGCACCTCAGGCTGGGACAGATTGGTGGGTGTGGAGGCAGGTTGGGTTAATGGCAGGATTGTTTTGGTTGGGAAAATCATTTTGTTTTTTCTTTGGCTTAGTCACTTAAGTTCTGTAGGTGGCAGGCTTGGCAGCAGACATCAGGCTTGGCAGCAGACTGAAAAGGAGGATTGGGATATGGCAGAGAAGAGGTAACAGTAGCTGGGTGAAGTTCTTGTGGATTTGTAGGCAGCTGAGAAGAGGCAGGTGGGTTGGCGTGCAGTGCTGTGATCCACCAGCAGGTGTCTCCTGGCAGTCTGGAACTGCCTTGGGAGCCTTCCCCTGTTAGCAGTATTATATGATCCTTGGGCCACAGTACTGGCATCCACCAGCGGGTGGTTCCTGGCAGTGTGGGGCTGACATAATCTTCTGCAATTAGGCATCATCTGAGCAATTGCAGGAGGTGTGTATAAGTACCCAGCAGACACACTGATGCCTTGCCTTGGTATCTTCCTTGCGCCCTGACCCTGAACCTCTGAACCTGAACCTGAACCTGTTCCTATTCCTGTCTGTTACCTGAATCCTGGACCCTGAGCCTTGTACCTGACCCGTCCCTCCTGTGATCCATCCATCCTTTCCTTGTCCTGTTTGTCTTCCTTACCCAGCTGCTGACCCCCCCCCCCCCCCTTGTCGACCCTGGCCTGGCTCTGTTTATGATTCTGGTATTCCCCTTTACTTGTGTATATTTGTCTGTTATTATTTGTGGGTTTCTGTTGGTGGTTGTTTGGTTGACTCCTTGACTCACTCTTGACGCCAAATGTCAGACAGTATCATCAGTGGGTGGAACCTTTCCTGACAGTACCCCCCCTCTAAGGAGCGGCCTCTGGAAGCTCCAACTAGCCGCTGCTAAGAAAAGTCCATGATATCAAGCCGGACAATGGATGGAGGTACATCAAACCGGGCAGCGGGCACATCAAGCTTGGCAGCAGGCACGGGTACATCAAGATGGGTAGCAGACAGTGGCACATCAGGCTTGGCAGCAGACTCCGGGTCATTGAGCTGGGCAGCAGACAGGAACACATCAGGCTGGGCAGCAGACAGAGGCTTGTCAGGCTGGGCAGCAGACAGGAACACATTAGGCTGGGCAGCAGACAGGAACACATCAGGCTGGAACGCTGGCACTGGCTCTTCAGGCTGGAACGCTGGCACTGGCTCTTCAGGCTGGAACGCTGGCACTGGCTCTTCAGGCTGGAGCGATGGCACCGGCTCTTCATGTTGGAAAGCTGGCACCGGCTCTTCAGGCTAGAAAGATGGCACCAGCTCTTCAGGCCTGAACGCTGGTACCAGCTCGTCAGGCTGGAACGCTGGCTCTTCAGGCTGGGACGCTGGCTCTGGCTCTTCAGGCTTGGACGCTGGCTTTGGCTCTTCAGGCTGGGACGCTGGCGTTGGCTCTTCAGGCTGGGATGCTGGCACTGACACCTCAGGCTAGAACTCTGGCACCTCATGCTGGGACAGATTGGTGGGTGTGGAGGCAGGTTGGGTTAATGGCAGGATTGTTTTGGTTGGGAAAATCACTGAAGTTCTGTAGGTGGGGGGTGTAGCAGACTGAAAAGGAGGATTGGAATATGGAAGAGAAGGGGTAACAGTAGCTGGGGGAAGTTCTTGTGGATTTGTAGGCATCTGAGGCAGGTGGGTTGAATGCAGGATAGGTACAGGGAGCAGAGACCGTATATGAGTATTTGGTTGGGAGCAGGGTGTACTGAGCTGCGACTGAAGTTGCCATGGGTGAAGGGGAAAAAGAGATTTGGGCTGGCAGGTGTCTCATGGCAGAAGTGGTTAGTTGTGGGTTGGCTGGGGCTGATTGTAGCATATCAGACCATGCTAAGAGTATTGGTTGCACAAACTGTAAGTTACATTCTGCCTGTCTGACCAGAGACTGAACAGACTCAATGCACTCTGTTGTCATTTGTTGTGAGCAGGCTAAATAGTGTTCACAAAAGTATGTGGGATCATCCTCCAAAAGCCATACCAGGGATACAACTTGATTAATATTAAAAGGTGGAGAAAAGTCATCATGGCCTTTGGGAATACTGGGCAGAGCCAGCTCTGTACATATGTGGATTAAAGGCTGCACATCCCCAAACAGCAAACAATCCTGATCCACCAGAGAGTGAGCTAAACGCATGATTTCAAACAACTGGTACCTCGTCCACTCTTTAAGTGTCTGGCGGAGATATTCACCACTCTCAGACGCCAGCAGAGCATAGTAACTAATAACATCCAAATTCATTTCACCTGAAGTAAACAGAACTGAGATGGCTCCTCTGTGCAGCCACTTGTCAGGAATGGCCTTGGTAGACTGTCACGTATCAGGTGTGACCAGAGCTGTGTGGACAGCAACCGAGGTACAAACGCAGATAAGGTGAAAATATATAATTTATTAAGATAAGTGAATAAATACAACCACCTCCAATATACTACAATGTGCAACCAAACAACCACCAACAGAAACCCACAAATAATAACAGACAAATATGTACAAGTAAAGGGGAATACCAGAATCATAAACAGGGCGAGGCCAGGGTCGACAACGGGGGTTAGAAGCTGGGGAAGGAAGACAAACAGGACGGGGAGAGGATGGATGGATCACAGGAGGGATGAGTCAGGTACAAGGCTCAGGGTCCAGGGTTCAGGGTTCAGGTAACAGACAGGTTCAGAGCGCAAGGAAGATACCAAGGCAAGGCATCAGTGTGTCTGCCGGGTACTTATACACACCTCTTGCAATTACTCAGGTGATCCCTAATTGCAGGAGATGATGTCAGGCCCCACACTGCCAGGAACCACATGCTGGTGGATGCCAGTACTGTGGCCCAATGATCATATAATACTTCTAACAGGGGAAGGCTTCCCAGGCAGTTCCAGACTGCCAGGAGACACCTCCTGGTGGACTACAGCACTGCACGCCAAATGTCCGACAGTATCATAAGCGGGTGGAACCTTTTCTGACACAGAGGCTGCAGACATGGTACAGGAGGTGGAGGACAGAGGCAGCAGACATGGTACAGGAGGTGGAGGACAGAGGCTGCAGACATGGTACAGGAGGTGGGGGACAGAGGCTGCAGACATGGTACAGGAGGTGGAGGACAGAGGGTGCACACATGGTACAGGAGGTGAAGGACAGAGGCTGCAAACATGGTAGGTTACTCCTCTGTGCCCCTTTAGTATCCTTCTGTGACCACAAACTGTGACAGTGTCCTCCTCCTCCTGTGCCCCTTTCCCCTTTCCACAGGGCAAGGCACATCAGTGTCCTCCTCTGCCCCTTCACAGCTTCACCCCCAGTCCTCCTTGAGTCCTCTGCCATCTTTTTATTATTCTCTCTCTCTCTCTCACTCACTCACTGACCCTCCTATCCTATCCTGTCCTATCCTGTCCTCTCCTCCTCAGCTGCTTTGGCGGCTTGTAGCGAGGCAGTGGCACCACCATGCCGAGAACGAATACCGCTGCTAGTGCTACAGGCTCCCATTTAAAAATAGCGCCAGGTGGCACCATTACGTTACTGCGCAAGCACCGCCAGGCCCAGTGTGTACAAGCTTTCCCGAGCTCGGAGGGTTTCGGAACGGTGCATACGCAGTTGCATGGTCAGCCCACGGCCATCATTTTTAACAGGTTTTAACGGGCAGCCGAAAATGGGCTGAAATTTACAGGCTGCCCATAAATTAACGGGTGCTTGGCAACACTGGCCATCATAGAGAATTTATCACTGCTTTTATCTTGTCTGAAATTCTTACAGTCTGGCTACCAAAGTGAACTCAACCTCAGGTCACAAAACCCTACTTAATAGTAGTATGAACCTTCAGATCCATTCGCTGTTCCAGGGCCTCTGCAAATGTTATTGCTTTTCTGCTGGCAGAATGGCACCCATGGTTAATCTGATGAAGACTGTTTGGCTGGCTGCTTTGGAGGCAGAGGCACCCTTTAAATAACTTAGTTGTTTAATTAGCTTAGTACCTGAACATTATTGAATAGTGAATCCACACAGTCAGTTTGTACAGCGTTAAAACATCCACTTTTTGCTTCTGATATGCCAACTTGCCATAACAACTTCTCAGAAGCAAGCTACTACCAGCTAAGGCTGACCCATCTGGCCAGTCTGATAAAGACTTCCTAGCCAACTGCTTTTGAGGTAGAGGTTGCCTTTAAATAAACGCAGCTGTTTGATTAGGCTTGGTATGGAACCATTAGTGACTATAGATCTTCTCAGTCTCTGCCCCTTTGCTGCTGCCTCTGGCCTCCAACGTGGCATGCATTTTGGCCAACACACCAACTATGACCCCAGATGATTATTGTAGAGATTTCCTTGGTTTGCCTCTTCTGGCAGTTAAATACATAGTGGTTCCTTCAGGGCTAAAGAGGACCTGTCCCTGTTGCAGAAGCAGGTTAACTCTCCTCTTCCTGAGAAGTGTTGGTATTGAGGGCTGGAGAGATTTGCAAACCATTATGCCCATAATGTGCACTCTTTTAGGATAGAATATACCTACCTGCCCTCACCTTATCCCCTTAAGCCCCAGACCATTTTGCTGGCCAAAGGCCAGAGCACTTTTTGCGATTCGGCACTGCATTTCTTTAACTGACAATTCATCAGTCGTGAGTCGTGGCTCCTAAACAAAATTAACGTCCTTTTTTCCCCACAAATAGAGCTTTCTTTTGGTGGTATTTGATCACCTCTGCAGTTTTTATTTTTTGCGCTATGAACAAAAAAAGAGGGCCAATTTTGAAAAAAACACATTGTTTTTTACTTTTTGCTATAATAAATATCCCCAAAAAATATATAAAAAATTATTTCCCCTCAGTTTAGGCCAATACGTATTCTTCGACATATGTTTGGTGAAAAAAAATCGCAATAAGCATTTATTGATTGGTTTGCGCAAAAGTTATAGCGTCTACAAAATAGGGGATAGATTTATGGCATTTTTATTAATAATTTTTTATTTTTTTATTTTTTTACTAGTAATGGCGGCGATCAGCGATTTTTTATCGTGACTGCAACATTATTGTGGACAAATCGGACAATTTTGACACATTTTTGGGACCATTGGCATAAATACAGCGATCAATGCTATAAAATTGCATTGATTACTGTAAGATGTCACTGGCAGTAAAGGGGTTAACCACTATGGGGAAGGGGAGGTGTTAAGTGTGTCATGGGGAGTGATTTTAACTGTCTGGGGGATGGGCTAGCAGTGACACGACACTGATCACTGCTCCTGATGACAGGGAGCAGATGATCAGTGTCCTGTCACTAGGCAGAACGGGGAGATGCTGTGTTTACATCGGCATCTCCCCATTCTTCAGCTCCGTGACACGATCGTGGGCACCCGGCGGACATCGAGTCCGCGGGTCCCGTGGGCACATTCACGGAGCTCACGGCACGCGCGTGCGTGCAAGGCGGTTACTTTGCCCAGCCGTGTCATTCTACCGACGTATATCTACAGGAGCCGGTTGGCATGTGGTTAATGAATGTTGCTGGTCTTTAGGAAAGCTGATTGCTATTGGCCCATGGATGAGCTGAAAGACTGTGAGCCATGCCTGGGAGTATTTGATAAAAAAAAACATCAGTAATAACCACTACAAGCAGCAAACCACAAATCCCTCTGTGGTGTACCACAGATAACAGAAGCAATTACACATTGATAACAGGTAAAGGACTAAGAAAATGTAACTAAGCAGATCCTGACTTTTATTTTAGCATCAAGGTCAGCATGTAAATGCATAGTAATAAATGTATAGCAGTCATTATGACCCCTTTCACACTGAGGCATTTTTCAGGCACTACAGTGCTAAAAATGGCGCCTGTAAAGCGCCTGAAAAAAGCCTTGGCTGCAAACCCAGTGTGAAAGGCCAAGTACTTTCACACTGTGGTGCTGCGCTGGCAGGGCGTCACAAAATGTCCTGCCAGCAGCTTCATTGCAGTGGTAGAGGAGGGGTGAATACACCACTCCTCCACCGCTCCTCCCCATTGAAAACAAGCGTGTTTCGGGTTAACCTTTTTGTGTTAAAACCGCCCCACTAGAGGCCGAATAGGGCCGCTAAAATGACAGTAAATCGGCTCTTAAAATAGTGCTGCTTTACCGCTGACACCCAGGGCGGCTCAGTGTGTCTAATACTGTAGAGTCAATGTAATCACAGGCAAGCAGCACAGGTTAATAGTCAGACGATTAGCAATAGCAGGTTAAACCAACCTACCTTAGACATGTACTGCAAAGGTTCATACCGCAACCAAGCATTAAAACGTTAATACACAGTAAGCCCAGCCTGCAGGGCCAGGCCCTGCATTAATAGGAAAGGCTCAGCGCCACTTATTATCAGCCCAAGCATTAGCAATACTGCAGATACAGACCAAAACCTGTGAAAGATTAGTAAACAGAGTGGCACTATGGACATCCAGTAAGATTCACATGTGTGATATATGCTTTCAGTGGTGCAAGCTAACAGAATACCTGCAGACAGTAAGCCAAGCCTGTAGGGCCAGGCCTTGCTGAGTTAATAGGAAGGCTTCGGCCCAGCACAGCACACTTTGCTATCAGCAGTAGCTGTATTGCAGACACAACCACAACCTGTGAGGCATTAGTAAACAGACTGAAACTATGGACAAGCCAGAAAAATTCACATGTAAGCCATATGCTTTGAGTGGTGCAATTTAACAACATATTTGCAGCAGTAACTGAATACTATAGCTTTGTGCACCATGTGGTGCCTTGCCACCTGCATGCTTCATGGCCAAACAGGAAGTCCAATGAATGTCCATTCAAGGAGTCATGATGAAGGCGCATCCCAAAACCAGATGTCATCACCCCCCTCATCCTGGATCCTGAGGGGGGGAGGTTTCGCCCATATAGGAGATTTACAGCCTGTATAGCAGGGAGCTTCGTCGCAGGAGAGGCTTGAACCTGTGTGGCTTGGCCAGATAAATCCAGCAAAGTGAGGGAAAAAAATCCTGCTTTCAGCAGCAGCATAACCAACTGTAGCAGTGAAGAAAAAAAAGAGAATTCTGCCTGCAGGGAGGAGACTTGCTTATATAGTATAACCGGTCCTGGAATAGGGCAGGGTGCGGAGCCTACCCATATGTATATGCTGTCATGTTGTGTCAGGAAAGATAAATGCATGTTTTCTTCAATTCACCAATCATATTCTAGTAAAAATAATTATTATTTTTATTGACCTCATACATAATTGGGTATCCATAGTAAACACGCGTTCCCTTTATTTGGTAACATTCAGTTACCAAGGGAACATCCATGACTACTTTAGTAAATTGACTCTAATAATCATTACACTGAATGCTGCTATAAAAGGATAGTCCGCCATAAGAAGATAGCTCAAGTTTTTTCACAAATAATTTTCATTTGTGCTTGTTAGAATGTAGATTTGAATGTATAGCATTAACTTATTGGTACTATTGCTATGCTATGCTATGTTTGTTAAATGCAGCATGTCATGAGCTATAGTGTTTTCTATATACTTTATGTTAGGAATAAAAGAAAGTGAAAAATAAGTTAGAAGAAAATAAAAGCCATATATTGTGGTAGAAGACTTTGCGCTAAGTGGGTCTGGTTTATTTTTTCAATAATTTTTGCAGAAAGTTTTGTACATAAGCAGTATGTGCAATACACTATATCTCCTTGAAAAGTTTAATTTCAGTGGTACATAGTATGAATATATTGGGAAAGAGGAGGGGTAAAAGGAGGGAGGGGATCACAGGGTAGAGTGATTACATAAAAAAAAATCATAAGTATGTCCAGAAATTTTTGATAAAATATGAGGTATTACCTACGTAGTTGTACCATTATGCATAGCTATCATAAAGGGGAAAGTTGGTCTAATTTATATCATTATTTGGAATGGCCTAAACCAGATATCATTCACTTGTTCACCATTGTGCATAACCACCTCAGTACAGTGCATTTTCACCCCCTTCCTGCCCAAGCCATTTTTCAGCTTTCAGCGCTGTCACATTTTGAATGACAATTGCGCGGTCATGCTACACTGTACCCAAATGAAATTGTTATAATTTTGTCCCCACAAATAGAGCTTTCTTTTGGTGGTATTTGATCATATCTGCATAATTTTTTGCGTTATTAACAAAAGAAGAGTGACAAGTTTGAAAAAAAACAATATTTTTTACTTTTTGCTATAATAAATATCCAATTTTTTTTTTTAAAACAAAATTTTTCCTCAGTTTAGGCCGATACGTATTCTTCTACATATTTTTGGTAAAAAAAAATGAAATAAGCGTATATTGATTGATTTTCGCAAAAGTTATAGTGCCTACAAAATAAGGGATAGATTTATTGCATTTTTATTATTTTTTTTTTTTTTTACTAGTAATGGCGGTGATCTGTGATTTTTATCGTGACTGCGATATTGCGGCGGACATATCGGACACTTTTGACAAATTTTTGGAACCATTCACATTTATACAGCGATCCGCGCTATGAAAAAGCATTGATTACTGTATAAATGTGACTGGCAGGGAAGGGGTTAACCACTAGGGGGCACTGAAGGGGTTAATATGTTCCCTGGGAGTGATTCTAACTGTAGGGGATTGACAAAGGGAAGAGACCGATCAGTGTTTCTCTGTACTGAGAACACACCATCGGTCTCCTCTCCTCTGACAGGACCGTTGCGCTCCCGCGCCGGTCGGGACCCCCTTGAGGCCGGTCGCAGGTCCTGCGGACTCGATCGCCGCGGGGACACCCGCGATCGTCTCACGGGAAGGCTGAACGGGGAGATACGGAAATAAACAGTATCTCCCCGTTCTGCCTAGCAACTAGTGACGCCGATCTCTGCTCCCTGTGATTGGAGCAGAGATCAGCATTCACTAGCTGACAGCCACGCCCCCCCCACAGTAAGAAACACACCCCTAGGCATACTTAACCCCTACACTGCCACCTAGTGATTAACCCCTTCACTGCCAGTGTCATTTATACAGGAATCAATGCATTTAAATAGCATTGATTGCTGTATAAATGACAATGGTCCCAAAAATGTGTCAAAATGTCCGATGTGTCCGCCATAATGTCGCAGTCACAATAAAAATCGCTGATCGCCGCCATTACTAATAAAAAAAAATGATTAATAAAAATGCTATAAAACTATCCCCTATCTTGTAAACGCTATAACTTCTGCGCAAACCAATCAATAATTGCTTATTGTGATTTTTTTTACCAAAAATATGTAGAAGAATAAGTATCGGCCTAAACTGAGGAAAAATAATGTTTTTTTATATATTTTTGGGGGATATTTATTATAACAAAAAAATAAAAAAGAATGCGTTTTTTTTTCAAAATTGTTGCTCTTTTTTGTTTATAGCGCAAACAATAAAAACCGCAGGGGCGATCAAATACTACCAAAAGAAAGCTCTATTTGTGGGAAAAAAAGGACGTCAATTTTGTTTGGGAGCCACATCGCACGACCGCGCAATTGTCAGTTAAAGCAACGCAGTGCCGAATCGCAAAAAGGGGCCTGGTCCTTTGGCTGCAAATTGGTCCGGTCTGTATGTGGTTAAATACCATAAGTAAGTAACATACAAATAATTATATTGTTTTTAAGGTAATTTACTATATTTTCAAAAACTGTAATCAAGCAGGTGGCTTAATGGACAAATTACTGAAGTTTGAAATTATAACTTCAA
Source organism: Lithobates sylvaticus (assembly GCA_028564925.1). Classification (NCBI taxonomy): domain Eukaryota; kingdom Metazoa; phylum Chordata; class Amphibia; order Anura; family Ranidae; genus Lithobates; species Lithobates sylvaticus. The sequence goes on along the minus strand of CM053028.1, from coordinate 143,003,372 downwards.
ATCAGTAATTTCACAGTAAATAGATAAATAATAAATTATTATGTTATAACATATAGCATAATATATTATTTAGCTTGATTTAAAAAAAAAAAAAATTTCAGCAGCAGCAGATTCTCCCTCTTAACTGTGTGAGGAAAAACATGGGATTATGGGTAAACCTTGTTATGGTGCTTTACCATTGGTCCAAGGCTCCAAGCTGTCCATTGAGCTCCAGGAAGTCAGAGGCGCTGTGAGCTCATCCTCTCAGTCTGTTGCAAACAGTGTGTGCCAGATTGTATTTAAACTGTCCGTGCTGTATGTAGCTTCTGAAAGGCTCTGCAAAGAGCCCCGTATCTACAGAACCATGGGTTCTAGGTGCCCCTGCCTCACCTGCCTCCCCTGACTGCATGTCCCTGATATGTAGAGAGCTTTTAGTAAGAGAGGTCATAGTAATTATGAATGGGTAAAGAATTAATGGATCAGCAGCTGCAAATCCATTCATTCAGTTTCACTGAGGGCTTGTTTTTTAACCCTTTCATGCCCCCTCTTTTCCAACACATATGATCTCGATCCTATCTCTCTAGTGCCATATATATTACCACCTCCCTTGCCTTATGATGCACATCTAAACATTAACCCCTTCATCTCCATCCTGCCTCTGTGTGTGACCTGTGCAATAAACCCTTCATCTCATAAACGCTCTGTGTATTACCAGTACATTAAGCCCCTGGTTACACTAATTGCGACATTGAAATTGTGTTACTTCCCTTGAAGTAGCATGATTTCAAAGTAGTGCTACTTCAGGTGCTACTTGGAAGACAGCTGTGACTTCATGCACAGATGTCAATGCAAGTCACACCTGAATTTGCAACAAATAGTGCAGGCAACTACTACCAAAATTGGTGTGACTCTGATTTGACCCCTTCCAATGTGAACAATAGGGTGCGGCTTGTCATGCAATTTGAAACTGTCAAATCGCATGACAAGTCACACCGGTGTGATCAGGGGCTTAATGTATCTACAGCATAATAACCTATTACAAAGCTCCATGCTTGACCCCATTAATACCAGCATGTGTCTTCATTTACAACAATTGTGGCAAACAATTAGATCACATTGGGTTATCTACTTTCCAAAAAGGCTAATTTTCACTGGGGTTTTCACGCTGTCCTGACATTTATACTTTAACAGAAAGTAAGGGGAAAAAGTTTTTTTTTTACAATGTGTATTTTTTTTTTTAAAGCAAGAAAATGAAAAAAAAAATGTATTAAATAACACCAAAAGAGCTCTATCTGTCTCAAAAATGTATACAAAATTAATTTGGCTACAGCGCTGCATGAGCAAGCGATTGTCATTCAAATTGTTACAGCACTGAAAACTGAAAAATGGTTTGGTAATAAAGGGTTATTATAGGATGGTACTCAACTGGTTAAGCAAAACTTCTGCACTTAGGCACTGAATGAAAAATATATATAAAGAGCAAGATAAACCTAAACATATGCTTGGGAAGGTTGGGGAAATGACTGACATGCATTTGAGGTTATTTGCATATCTCCAGATTAATAATTTTATCACTAATTGAAGACTCATTGCTGTGCTATACTTGGAAAGGCTGTGTGAAGTGCAAAGTATTTGTGGAATGTCTTGATGAGAAACATTTTTGTTCCAACTTATTACAACCATTAGGTGTCTCAAACTATTAAACAAAATGCTGAGAACCTACATTATTTTTATTACCTTTCTTCAGGGGCGAACAAATAAAGATGTCAAATCTTTCCAGTTTGGTTTGCTCCCCAGCAAATACTATTATTTAACTTTTATGAAGATAGGGTAGGAAAGTGTATGTATGCGGATAACCTGCTGCTTTACTTGAATTGTGTAAGATCTTCATTTTATTATGCATTACAGATGCTGGACAATGTTCTCTCATATTCAAGCCTTTAGTAAGCATTTGCAATAACATTGAGCAAATCACAGGGCCTGCTAATTATTTCAGAGGTAGAACATTAAATGCTTCTGCCTTTCCACTTAGTGACTCCACAAATACAAATATGAGGGAGTCTAGATCTTTATAATATGTCATGAATGAAATTGAGTTTATACCACTAACAATATTCTTCAGTTTTACAATTTCCTAAAACACATCTCAGCATGTTCAGGTCTGCCTGTGACTATATTTTAGGAAGTGGACCTTTTAAAGGCAGCAATCTTACTTAATTGTACATGTTTGTTCAGAAATTACACTGTGTTGGTCGCTAAAAATAAATGGCCTCCTGTGGGAACATTTACCTTGAGCTGAAATTAAATACACAAAGTATTCCTGCATAAAAAAAAACTTTGGGGAATTGTAACTATTATATAGTTCAAGTTTATATTTGAAACCTGTTTATATGTTACATCTACGTGTGATGACGTTTAAAGGATTCAAACAACATTTTAAAAATGTTCCTATAGAACATATGTTATTTTGTTATTAAAAATTTGTTTTAATATACAAGAAAATTTTGTTTAAACATCAACATTTTAGGGTTCATTTACTGAAACTGAAGAGTGCAAAATCTGGTGCAGCTGTGCAGCTTCTAACTTCAGCTTGTTTAATTAAGCTTCGACAAAAAAAAACCTGGAGCCTGGGTTCACATTGCTGCGGGTTAGAAATCGTGCGAGTTCAGTTGAACCCGGCAATGCAGTCTGACTTTAGCAGCGATTTGACAAACATCTGTGCGGGTTCCTGCACAGATGTCTATACAAATCGCCCCCTGAATTAGGCAAAAGTAGTACAGGAACTAGTACGGCACCACAAAGTCAGCACCGCACCGATTCGGATGGTGCCATTGCCGGCAATAACCTCCGATTTGGCAATGCGATTTGACATGTCAAATTGTACCAATGTGAACCCAGGCTTAAGCTGATTTCTACAGAGCTGCACCAGATATTTGTTGTTCTTTTATAGTTATTTTTCTGAGGGGTACTTTCCTCTTTATCTATTAATACTACATATTTTTGATAGGACCTTTTTTCCCTACTTTATTTTATACCTGTGTTCCCACTCATGAGATTTGACCTCACTTCCTCTCCAGTGAGGAAGTCTCTCCAATGGTAGACACAGGCTTTGATTTACTAAAGGCAATTAGGCTGTTCATTTTGAAAGGGGATTTCAACAAAGCTTAGTAAATGAGGTTAAGCTCTGTTGATTTCCATTGTCCAATCGTGTGCAAGGAAAACTGCTGTGTTTAAAAAAATAATATTTCCTGCATTGGGTATTCTTTTGAAAAAGAGAAATTTTGCCACATTCACCACACTCTGGGGAAAAGTCTCTTACAAAGTGCAACTTCCCTTGAACAGTAAACAGCCTTTTTTCCTTTACAGAATCAACCCCACAGACAAAAACTATAAAAAATACTTTTTAGAGCATGGGCAAAGGTTTGCTCCCCTAGGGGTTTCTTTACTGCTTATTTTAACTTTCTGTCCCAATGGCCCTCATTCCCTTTATTTCTAGTCCTGGTATCAAAAGAAAAAAGATTAGTGGAAATCTCCCAGGTGGAGTCACAGAAAGCAATCTAAACCCAAGGTAAGTTCAAACCCTTCAATGCTATATTCAAAACTAATAGAAAGATTTGTCTAGAATTTGACGTTTTATTATTTATAGTTCTGTACATTACCACCTCTCCATGTCTCTTATGCCCCGTACACACGGTTGGAGTTTTCCGACGTAAAATGCGGGATCAGAGCTTGTTGTCAGAAATTCCAACCGTGTGTAGGCTCCATCGGACAGTTTCCATCGGAATTTCCGTCACACAAAATTTGAGATTTGGTTCTCAAATTTTCCGACAACAAAATCCGTTTGCATAAATTCCAATCTTGTGTACACAATTCCGACGCACAAAGTGCCACGCATGCTCAAAATAAATTCCGAGACGGAAGCGATCGGTCTGGTAAAACTAGCGTTCGTAGTGGACATAGCACATTCGTCATGCTGCAAATTTTGAAATCTTTTAATGCAGCGCATTCTCTTCTTCTTTAGAATGCTAGAAGAATGAAGTTGTTTTGCTGCTCATATTCACACAGAGTTCTCACAAACTTCTTTCTTTATAATTTCTCGTGATCTAATGAATAATATAATTAATTTTTTTCGTCAGATCTCCAAAATACATTTTTTTTGTTTTTTTTTATCAAGATCTGCATTTTTTTATTTTTCTAGTGATCTCCATAATATTATTTATCGTTTTGTGTGTCAAGTTACCACAACACCATTATTATCTTGTATTTTTTTACCTCAAGGACAAACTGTTCTTTTTTAAGTAAAACATATAGGCAAGTATTTCTGAAAAATAAATATACATTCATTCTGGGTCATAACAAAATAAAGAGGAAGGCAAAGCTGGAGAAACTGCTGAAATTTGCGAAGCCTTTGTACCACAGGGCAGACATCAATAATTTTACAGTCAAAATTGGTGGCCTGAGGAGTCCATATAATAGTGAGCACAATCCGGTCCAGGAACACAACAGATCGGGAACACCAGCAGATGACATATCTGTCCCCAGGCTGTGGTCATACAACAGCCTGCATCTTTTGTCAGACCAGACTGAACCCAGGCCATCACTCTCTGGTCTTCCTTACATGCTTCCTTCCAGGCTGTAGCTCTGGTGTTGGAGGTGTGGCAGGAGGGGGAGGAGGAGGACCTGTAGGAGGAGGAGGACCATGGTTTATCTGACAAATGTTGCTTTGGCTTGTGAGTTCGCCCCTCAACCCCTTATTTAGGTCCTCCTCCATTTCCAGCATTTTGCAGGCTGTCATGTAGGTATAGTCCTCTTGAACACTGGGGGGGGGGGGTTCTGAGGGCCGCAGTAGCCTTCATAAATAGGCCAATTGCTGCTTCCTTCAGGGAGCTGCCCTGTCTGTGGCAGGTAAACCACCCCTTTTATAACAATAAACCAAAGAGGAAGGCAGCGCTGGATTAATTGCTGGAATTTGTGAAGCCAGTGATCCCGACAGCAGACATCCCCTATTTGAAAGTCCTAATTGGTTGCATGAGGAGCACTTATATTAGGGAGCGCAAGAAGGTCCAGGATTCCCTGAGATCAGGAGCTGCAGCAGATGATATTTATGTACCCAGGCTATGGTATTATGACAGACTGCATTTTCCTGAATAGGCATAACCGGCTGGCCCTTATCCCGAAAACGTTCTCCACCACTCTTCTGGCTCTGGCCAGACGGTAGTTATAAACCCTCTTGTCCGGGGTGAGGGTCCTCATGGCTTCAAAACGGTCGGCTGGTCAGAACGAACTAATAAAAAAGAACCGAAAAACAGGAGCTGAAAATCAGATATGAGCGGACAAGAATGTACTGAAAATCAAATACGTAATATAAATACGAACCCACAAGCACAAACTGAAGAGCAGTAACGATCGTAAAAGCAGGAGGCTGAAAAGCACGAATCGTCTGTCACCAAACTTCTACTAACACGATATTAGCAGAAGGAGCCCAAAGGGTGGCGCACTTGGTATTGAACTTCCTCTTTCTAGTGCCGTCGTATGTGTTGTACGTCACCGCGTTCTTAACTTTCGGAAATTCCGACAAGTTTGTGTGACCGTGTGTATGCAAGACAAGTTTGAGCCAACATCCATCTGAAAAAATCCATGGATTTTGTTTACGGAATGTCCGATCAATGTCCGACCGTGTGTCTGCAGCATAACAGTAGCCATGAAATCTTCAAAAAAATCATCCCCAAAGAAGTTTTATAGCATTTTTCAACCATTGGCCTCAGTATTATTGCCCCACTTTAACTACATTTGGACCCTTCATACAATTCTTTTTTCAATATTCTATACTTAGATTATGAGCTCACAAGGATTGTTGTTGGACCGGGGCAGGGGTGGGCTGGGCCCGGGGGGCAGGGTGGAAATTTCCCCCCAGGCGCTTAACTTATAATCAAAACGGCCGCTGTCTGCTGACATTTTTTTTTTTGAGGAAGTCGGCCGCCGATTGGCTGTGTTGCTGCTGCGCTGCATTCTGGGAGTTGTAGTCCGGACCACGCTCAAGTGGTCCTGTGGGTAGAGACTGGAGGGAACTGAGCAGCGCAGCAGGTAACTATAACTCCCGGCAGGGAGACCCGTCACTTCACAGGGGGGCCCGCCCAGCCAGCAACTTCAAGCTGTCATTCTCCTGCTGCTCTGTTCCAGGCAGCCGCACCTGCTTTGTGTTAACTCCCCTACTCGCTGCAATGTATCATGTCCTCTTCACTCCTATAACCTCCTTCTGGGGACCTTTGTTTCTGTTCAGTTTCTTTCATTTATTCCAGGCTGATTTCACTCATGCTTCATCCCCCTCTCTCTGTGTACTCATCTCTCCCGGCCGGTACAATCTTGCGGTAGGTAAGTCAGATGCTCCTTGCACCAATCCACTTATCTTTTTCCCATTCATTTTATCCTCTCTCATGTTTTGTATTTCTGCTCTCTTCATATAAATCACTGTAGCCTCTGGTCTCAGCTCTGGGCATTCCACAGATGTACTTGGGCTGACACCCTTTCCTTCCCAGCTTACTTTTATCTAATACAATAGTTCTGTCAGAATCATGCATCCAGCACATGCTCACTCTCCATTAACTTATACTACTGAATTAGGGCTTTTTCACACTAGTGCAGTGACTGGCGTTTTTCCACACGGGAAGAACACCAGTCACTGCTAGATCACATAGAATACAACTGTTTTCTATGTGCCTGTTTACACTGCAGCACCGTTCAGAGGTGCGGTGCAGTAAGCTGCAATAAAATATAGTAATGCTACATTTTATCACTGACATAGTTATCAATCAGTCCTTCTCAAACTGACAGCAACGCAGCAGCATTTTTTCCTTCCAGTGACCCTACAGCACGTCACAAACATTATGGCACTATTACCCCCATTCCCTCCTCCTAGCAGTTTGCTATCTTTGCCTAGGCACTGGATGACCTTGTCCCCACACTACACAGAGGGATCACCTGCCGAAAAGACTCAGGAATGGTACAGTACATGATGCCCTGTGGGTCCTGCTGGAACTAATCATGGCCTGTTGGCAGTGGCGGCTGGTGCTAAAATATTTTGGGGGGGGGTGGGCGCAAACAAACTGAAAAAAATTTGAAAAAAGAAACCATCAAACACAGCCACTTTGCTATCAATTGCAGACACTTTGCCATCAATTGCAGCCACTGTGCCATCAAACGCTGCCAGTGTGCCCATCAAACACTGCCAGTGTGCCCATCAAACGCTGCCAGTGTGCCCATCAAACACTGCCACTGTTCCCAATGCTGCCACTGTGGCAGTGTGCCCAATGCTGTCAGTGTGCCAAAATCTGCCAGTGTGACAGTGTGCCCCCCGCCCGCTCGCCTTCTGCCCTGTACTTACCCTGTCTTGTGGGGCAGCGGGTGACGGCAACGAGCGGGTCCTTCATGCGTCTCCTGCACTTCTTCTCCCCGTCCTCTCCTCCCGTCAGGCGTCCAATAGCGGCGCCTGTTGTTTCAGCCAATCAGGTGACAGGTAACAAAACCTGAGCAACCTAATTGGCTGTGAGGCAGGTCAGTGTTAGGGAAGCGATGTATTCGGTTCTCTAACACACCAATGAGTAATCAGCGAACCCACAGCAGTGCGCCTGCTGTTTACCCTTTTGGAAGCCTATTAGAGCCCATGGCTCTAATTAGGATGCCTATTTGAGCCTATGGCTCTAATCAGGCATTTCCAAAAAAAAAAAACCGCCACTGTAATTCATATGCCCGGCATCTGACAAGGGACCGGGCACATGAATAGGGGGCAGCGACCACAGATAGATAGATTCATGCATGAATCTATGTGAGAGAGCGAGTGATAGGAGAGGGGCGGGGCGGCGCTCCTGCACCCTTTATGGACACACCGCTGCTGCCTGTTGGTCCTGCTGGGAGCTGGCTATGGTCAGTGGCCAGAAGGACCCAGAGGTGAGCAGGACCCACAGGCTGGGAGCTGGCGATGGACCTGTTGGTCCTGCTGGCCACTGACCTGTAGGTCCTGCTGGGAGCTGACCATGGCCTGTAGGGCTCTGCTGGCCACTAGCCATGGGTAACCTGGTAATACCAGGTGTGCATAGATAGTGAACTGATTCTGGGTTAAAGTGGGCCACTTGACTGGACTTGCCCCCCAGGCCTAAGGCTGTCAGCCCTTCCCTGGACAGGGGTCTATGTATTGCCTAGGCTCACGTGGTTCCTAAGGAAAAGAACACCATCTTAGATTTTGTAATCTGACTGGGAGGCTACAAATATGTGATTGAAAGTTGGAACGCTCAGTCTGCTAGAGCTAGCCTGGGAGAGATCCAGACTAGAGATACTTAGTGAGTGGCTTAATGCTTTGCTACACAAACATGAATATTTCAGCTGGCATTATTAGTGTTTACAGAGGGTTATTATATGTTTAGTTTGAGCTTAGACGAGCAATGTGGCTTTGTTTTGGCTTGTAGTAAATGGCAAGCAATGAATAAACATTTACACCTTTAAACTTTTAAACCTCAGAAAACTGTCTCTTGTGGATTTTCCTGCCACAGAAATTGCAAACTGATGCTTATGTCCTCACTGATAACCGTGTTGTCTGCTATAATGGAGTACTGTGCAGTTGCTATAGACCAGTGTGAAAAAAGGCTGCTCAGTTCTTCATCCTTGTCGTTTCTCTGTACATCAGTACAGAGAAACGACAAGGATGAAGAACTGAGCAGCCGGAGCTGAGCAGCTCATACATGCTCCATGTTCGGAATCGCAGCCTGCCTCTTCTTGCTGATATAATGTCATGGTGACATGGGTGATGGGACTGGGCATGAACACAGACTGACCAGAGTTGAAAGAACTTGAAGCAAAGCGGTGTATGTGGATATGTGGAGCAATGGGCACTTATGGGAGAACAGGGGAGAGTTCAGGAGTAGGGTTGAGCGAACCCGAACTGTAAAGTTCGAGTCCGTACCAGACTTTTGGGTGTTCGGGACCCGGACCCGAACCCGAACTATTGGCTGTAAGTTCGGGTTCGCGTGCCGGTGTTCGGCGATGTATTGGCGCCTTTTTAACAGCTGCAGGGCAGCCAATCAACGCTAGTTTCACTAGTGTGCCCTTAGAAGCCATCGCAGCCATGCCTACTAATGGCATGGCTGTGATTGGCCAGTGCAGCATGTGACCCAGCCTCTATATATAGTCCAGACACACAGCACACAGCGTCATTCTGCTATAGACAGGTTCCTGTGCTGCTGAGAGAGAGGATTTTTAGGAGTTAGTGTGATTCAGTCAGTCAGTCAGTCCACATTCCTTTAATTTTCTTCTAATTAGTTAGATCAGTGAGCGATCTAGATAGCTAGAGTAGGGTAGGGAGTTTCTTTATTAAGCAAAAGAAAGAGGCAGAGAGAATTATAGAAGAGATTCCTAAATCAATTGTACCCTGGCTGGGGTGCAGTGCACAGTCTTTTAACAGTGCCATGAGGCCAGTGCCAGACAAAATATAAAAGTTTTACCTGCAAGCTCAGTGCACCATTACTGCACTGCATATAGTAAGAGATACACCATAGTCTGTGTGTATTCTGATATTGGAAAAACATTGCAAAAAAATTAAATTTTGCTGTATTTTTTTTTTTCCCAATAGCATTTTCTGCGTGTTCATACATACACGCTGTAGACACTATCCGTGTATTCTGATATTGGAAATACATTGCAAAAATATTTTATTTTGCAGTGTTTTTTTTCTTCCCAATAGCATTTTCTGCGTTTTCATAAACGCTTTAGACACTATCCGTTTATTCTGATATTGGAAAAACATTGCAAAAAAATTTAATTTTGCAGTGTTTTTTTTCTTCCCAATAGCATTTTCTGTGTTTTCATAAACGCTGTAGACACTATCCGTTTATTCTGATATTGGAAAAACATTGCAAAAAAATTTAATTTTGCAGTGTTTTTTTTCTTCCCAATAGCATTTTATACGTATTCATAAACGCTTTAGACACTATCCGTTTATTCTGATATTGGAAAAACATTGCAAAAAAATTTAATTTTGCAGTGTTTTTTTTTTCTTCCCAATAGCATTTTCTGCGTTTTCATAAACGCTGTAGACACTATCCGTTTATTCTGATATTGGAAAAACATTGCAAAAAAATTGAATTTCGCTGTTTTTTTTCTTCCCAATAGCATTTTCTGCGTTTTCATAAACGCTTTAGACACTATCCGTTTAGTCTGATATTGGACTAGCATTTTCTGCGTTTTCATAAACGCTTTAGACACTATCCGTTTAGTCTGATATTGGAAAAACATTGCAAAAAAATTTAATTTTGCAGTGTTTTTTTTTTCCCAATAGCATTTTCTGCGTTTTCATAAACGCTTTAGACACTATCCGTTTATTCTGATATTGGAAAAACATTGCAAAAAATTTTAATTTTGCAGTGTTTTTTTTCTTCCCAATAGCATTTTCTGCGTTTTCATAAACGCTGTAGACACTATCCGTTTATTCTGATATTGGAAAAACATTGCAAAAAAATTTAATTTTGCAGTGTTTTTTTTTTTTCCCAATAGCATTTTTCTGCGTGTTCATAAACGCTTTAGACACTGTACGTCTATTCTGCTATAGACAAAAACACCCATTTAGGGCGAGATCATAAATTTTGAAAATATGAGGAGATCATCAAAAAGGGGACGTGGCCCGGGTCGTGGTGCTGCTGGTGGTGCTCCTGTTGCAGGGAGAGGACGTGGTCGATCTGTGCCAGCTACACGCACTAGTGAAACACCTTCCTCAGGTGCGAGTAGGCGACAGAGCCTGCAGCGGTATTTTGGCGAGCCTAATGAGGCTGTACGAATGTTGAGGCCAGGACAAGTACAGGCGATAGTAGATTGGGTTGCTGACAGTGCCTCTGGTTCCTTCACATTGTCTCCCACCCAGTCTCCTGATGAAAGTTCAGAGTTGGCACCTGCAGCCGATGTCCATCAGTCTTTCACCTCACCCCCTTGCAAATCAGCCAATCAGTCTGAGCCCCAAATCATGCAGCAGTCTCTTCTGCTTTTTGATGACTATGTTAGCAGGGTTTCCTAGGGCCATCCACCTAGCCCTGCCCCAGAAGTGGAAGAGATTGTGTGCACCGATGCCAAACCACTTATGTTTCATGATGAGTACATGGGAGGACCATCGCAGCACGTCTCGGATGATGACGAAACACAGGTGCCAACTGCTGCTGCTTTCGCCATTGTGCAGACCGACAAGGAGGGCAGGGGTGAAGACTGGGTGGAAGATGATGTAGAGGACGATGAGGTCCTTGACCCCACATGGAATCAACGTCATGCAGGTGACCAGTGTAGTTCGGAGGAAGAGGCGGTGGTCGCACAGAGCCACCAGCACAGCAGAAGAGGGAGCAGGGTGCAAAAGCACAGTACGTCTGCTACTGCCCAACGCAGAAAGGGACCGAGCACACCAAAGCCAGGTCAAAGGAGTTCCCTAGCGTGGCAGTTCTTCAGACAATGTGCTGATGACAAGACACGAGTGGTTTGCACGCTGTGCAATCAGAGCTTGAAGCGAGGCATAAACGTTCTCAACCTGAGCACAACCTGCACGACCAGGCATTTAAGTGCAAAGCACGAGATGCAGTGGAGTAGACACCTCAAAAACCAAGAAAGGTCTCTGGCTCCTCCTGCTTCCTCTTCTGCTGCAGTCTCGGCTCTTCATCCACCTCTGTAGTGACAATGACACCTGCCAACCCGCAAACAGAGGATCTGTCAGCAACACTACCACCTGGGTCACCAACCATCTCCACAATGTCCCATGGAAGCGTTCAGCTCTCTATTTCCCAAACACTGGAGCGGAAGAGGAAGTACCCCCCTAGCCACCCGCGATCCCTGGCCCTGAATGCCAGCATTTCAAAATTCCTCGCCTTGGAAATGCTGTCATTCCGTCTGGTGGAGACGCAAAGTTTTCAAAGGCTGATGTCATTGGCTGTCCCACAGTACGTCGTGCCCAGCCGCCACTACTTTTCCAGCGGAGCTATCCCTTCCCTGCACAACCAAGTGGGGGACAAAATCAGGTGTGCACTGTGCAACGCCATCTGTGGCAAGGTCCACCTAACTACGGATGCGTGGACCAGTAACCACGGTCAGGGACATTATATCTCCCTAACAGCACACTGGGTAAATGTAGTGGCGGCTGGGCCTGAGGCGGATAGCACTTTGGCGCATGTCCTTCCACCACCGAGGATTGCAGGGCACTTCAGTTTGCCTCCTGTTGCTAACTCCTCCTACTCCGGCTCTTCATCCTCTACCGCCTCCTCATCCGGTCAGCGTAACATCTTCACCACCAACTTCAGCACAGCCAGGGCTAAACAACAGCAGGCAGTTTTAAAACTTTCCTGTTTTGGGGAAAAACCCCACACCGCGCAGGAGTTGTGGAGGGACATGGAACAACAGACCGATGAGTGGTTGGTGGCAGTGAGCCTCAAGCCCGGCCTGGTGGTGTGCGATAATGGGCGAAATCTAGTAGCAGCTCTGGGCCTTGCCGGTTTGACGCACATCCCTTGCCTGGCGCATGTGCTGAACTTGGGGGTCCAGAGGTTCCTTAAGAATTACCCCGATATGCCAGAGCTGCTGCAGAAAGTGCGCACTTTCAGCGTTCTCACCCTGCTGCTGCTCGCCTGTCAGCGCTGCAGCGTAACTTCGGCCTTCCCGCTCACCGTCTCATATGTGACGTGCCCACAAGGTGGAACTCCACCTTGCACATGCTTGCCAGACTGTGCGAGCAGCAGCAGGCGATAGTGGAGTTTCAGCTGCAGCACGCACCACTTCACCTCCAATTACTGGGCCTCCATGCGAGACCTGTGTGCCTTGTTGTGCTGTTTCGAGTACTCCACCAACATGGCCAGTGCCGATGACGCCGTTCTTAGCGTTACTATCCTAGTTTTATGCCTCCTTGTAAAAACTCTTCAGGCGATGATGGAAGAGAATGCGGCACAGGATGAGGAGGAGGAAGAGGAGGAAGAGGGTTCATTTCCAAGGCTTTCAGGGCAGTCATTTACAAGTGGCTACGAGGGTGGGTTCCTGCACCAACAAGCGCCAGGTACACAATTGTCTGGCAGCAAGGGCACAGTTCTGGAGGATGACGATGTGGAGGATGAGGAGGAGATGGAGGAGGAGGAACCATGTTCACAGCAGGGTGGCACCCAGACCAGCTCATGTCCATCACTGGTGCATGGCTGGGGGGATACAGAGGACACAGACGATACACCTCCCACAGAGGACAGCTTTTCCTTGCCTCTGGGCAGCCTGGCACACATGAGCGATTACATGCTGCAGTGTCTCCACAACGACCGCCGAGTTGCCCACATTTTAACTGGTGCTGATTATTGGGTGGCCACCCTGCTGGATCCCCGTTACAAGGACAACGTGCCGTCCTTAATTACCTCACTGGAGCGTGATCGTAAGATGCGCGAGTACAAGCGCACGCTGGTAGATGTGCTGCTGGTGGCATTCCCACTTGGAAGCGGGGGTACGGTGGAAGCACAAGGCGAAGGCAGATGAGGAGGAAGAGGTCGCCAACGCAGCCGGGGCACCGCCAGCACCTCGGAAGGCAGGGTTAGCATGGCCGGAATGTGGAAAAGCTTTGTCAGCACGCCACAACAACCAGCACCACCAGCTGAGATGGAACGTCTTAGCAGGAGGCAGAATTTCACCAACATGGTGGAGCAGTATGTGTGCACACGCGTACACGTACTGCATGACGGGTCTGCCCCCTTCAACTTCTGGGTCTCCAAATTGGGCACATGGCCTGAGCTTGCCCTTTACGCCTTGGAGGTGCTGGCCTGCCCTGCCGCCAGTGTATTATCTGAACGTGTATTTAGCACGGCAGGGGGCGTTATCACAGACAAGCGCAGCCGCCTGTCCGGATAAGCTCACGTTCATTAAAATGAACCAGGCATGGATCCCACAGGACTTGGCCATACCTTGTGCAGAATAGACACATATACCGGTGTTCTGACGAAAACTGTCTTGCTATCGGATAGTGTCCGGCCACTTACTGCGTAGTACGGAGGACAAGGAGATTCACAAAATCTCTGAAGATGAACGTCGCCTGCGCAGTGAGTGCAGGTTCAAGCCCGACCATCCAAGTGGACATACGGTAGCACATAGTAACAGGGCCCCTCACGGGCTCGCTTGGCTAGGCTTCAACCTCGGATGATGTGACTTGAACCTTGAGTCACCGTGCATCGTCTTTGGAGAGTTTCAAAATCCCCTTGTACGTAGGGCTGACACTATGCGACGGGGGACAGAATTCGACACATCATTCACCACTAGGCTTACCCAGCCATTGTTGTATTTTTGAACCAGTGTTGGCTACCTCGTCCTCCTCCACCGCCGCTTCCACCTACACTGCCACATCCACCGCCACCTCAACCTCCTACTCCATTTGAATTTCGTCCTCCTAGGTCAAGATTATAATTTTTTCATTTTTTTAAATTTCCAAGTATTTTATTTTCCCACTATCTTATCCATTAAATTGAATAATTTTTTACATAAAGTGCGTATTCTGGGGTATTTCCACCATATGTGCGGCATCGTGCCGTTGAGTTTCTGAGGTTCTTAATGACTTCCTGTACCTCTTCTGCTGAGAAGGGGGCCTCCGGCATTTTTTTTTTATTTTTTTATTTTTTATGTTATTTTAAGTTATTTCCCTATCCACATTTGTTTGCAGATCACATGCCATGCTCTTAACAACATTTTGTTGCCATTTGCAGCCCTCTAGCCCTTTCCATTACTTTTTTACAGCCATTTTAGTGTTCAAAAGTCCGGGTCCCCATTGACTTCAATGGGGTTCGGAGTTCGGGGTCAAGTTCGGGTCAAGTTCGGTCCCGAACCTGGACTTTTTTCCGAAGTTCGGCCGAACCGGCCGGACCCGAACATCCAGGTGTCCGCTCAACTCTATTCAGGAGGAAAATATAGTAGTGGTGAATAGAAAAACTGCCCCACTGCTTCTCCACCACCATCCCAGCCCTGAGTACAGGATCAGTGGCAGGAGATGTCGGTTTGGAATAAAGACACGGTTCCAGTACAAAAAAGGCCTGGCTGAATTAATTAGACCTCCATGACAGCCAAAGAACTAGCACTTTTATAAGGAATTGTGAGAAATGGAAGCCTCCATACTTCTTTGCTACAGGTCACTACAACTTACTAGTACATTTTAGCATATATCTAATTAGAACATTCTTTTCAGGAACAGCTTGCAACAATCACACTTGTTCAGATTTTGAATGTATGTATGTATGTTGTTAAATGAGACAATAACAAACATTGTCATCACAAGCTAAATAACTGTTTCCACTACCGATACTCTCAAATCTTCTTTTTTTTTTTGAAAATTCTTTTTATTGAAAATTTTTGACATACATCAAACAACATTTACAATGCCATCAACCGACAGCTACAACAACAGATATAACCCCCCCCTTTCCCCCTCCCCCTCCCTGTACTCAGTTCCCTTCCCCCAACAAAAATTTTATTATTTGTGGAATAACAGCCATTTCACATCTCTAATCACCCAGAGTATAAGTCGTTTTACTCTTCACCCTGTATAAGATATCTGATGGCTACTTTTAGGACCTTCTTTTAAAGTAATTTATTGAGAGTTATACAGTACAAGTTATCAATACATAGTTTATGTTTATATAAGGTAAACAAATTTGAATAAAATATATTCTCAAAAATCTATTAGGGTATAACAGAAGTTTAGTTATTGTACTGTAAGCTATATGGGAATATATTTAATCCGTTGTACATATTTCTAAACTATTTTCTTTACAAGAAGTTAACCTAGTTTGATATAAAGAAAGATAACATATATATCCTATGTATAAAATAGAGGATTAACCACATACAGACCAGACCAATTTGCAGCCAAAGGACCACGCCCCTTTTTGCGATTCGGCACTGCGTCGCTTTAACTGACAATTGCGCCGCCGTGCGACAGGGCTCCCGAACAAAATTGACGTCCTTTTTTTCCCACAAATAGAGCTTTCTTTTGGTGGTATTTGATCGCCCCTGCGGTTTTTATTTTTGCGCTATAAACAAAAAAGATAGACGATTTTGAAAAAAAATGCATTCTTTTTTATTTTTTGCTATAATAAATATCCCCCAAAAATATATCAAAAAATTTATTTTTCCTCAGTTTAGGCCGATACGTATTCTTCTACATATTTTTGGTAAAAAAAATCGCAATAAGCGATTATTGATTGGTTTGCGCAGAAGTTATAGTGTTTACAAGATAGGGGATAGTTTTATAGCATTTTTATTAATAATTTTTTTTTATTAGTAATGTCGGCGATCAGCGATTTTTATTGTGACTGCGACATTATGGCGGACACATCGGACATTTTTGACACATTTTTGGGACCATTGTCATTTATACAGCAATCAATGCTATTTAAATGCATTGATTCCTGTATAAATGACACTGGCAGTGAAGGGGTTAACCACTAGGTGGCAGTGTAGGGGTTAAGTATGCCTAGGGGTGTGTTTCTTACTGTGGGGGGGCGTGGCTGTCAGCTAGTGAATGCTGATCTCTGCTCCAATCACAGGGAGCAGAGATCGGCGTCACTAGTTGCTAGGCAGAACGGGGAGATTCTGTTTATTTCCGCATCTCCCCGTTCAGCCTTCCCGTGAGACGATCACGCGGGACCTGCGACCGGCCTCACGGGGGGCCCGACCGGCGCGGGTGCGCGCCGCTCCAGGCGCGCTCCCGATGGCACGGCAGCATTTAAAAAGGGACTTGTATATATACGCCCTTATGCCTGTCTGTGCCATTCTGCCAACGTACATCGTTGTGCGCCGGTCGGGAAGCGGTTAAAAGGTCATCTATAGTAGATTAAATTGTTCATCATCTGGATGTCCGGGAGAGACATCCGTCCCACCAGGGCCAAGATCTGTCTATTAAGCTTGGCTTTTACTGGGTACGCCCCCATCCACCCTGTTCGTATCTTTGGTTAGGTTATCTTTAAACCATATATATTCCTTCTTCTATAAAGTAATCTAATATAGATTTGGATCAATACATTCCCAATTTTGTAAGTGTCAAATATAAAGTATAATAAGTGGGATAAAGGAGTGGGATCTGAAGGGAAGTTGGAGGGAAGGAAGGGTCTCCAGAGGGGATAGTTTGTTCAAAAATAACAAGAATCAGGGCCGGACTGGGAATAAAATTCAGCCCTGGAAAAAATGTCATACCAGCCCCACAGCATTATTATACCAGCGCAACAGCATAACGTCATTATTTTCTGGTTCATGAAAGGGAAAGGGGGTGGGGAGCATGGGGGGGGCTGGACAGCACTGTGGGGGGTGGGGGGCTGGAGAGCACTGTGAGGGTGGAGAGCACTGGGGTGGGGGCTGGAGAGCACTGTGGGGGGTGGGGAGCACGGGGGGCTGAAGAGCACTGTGGGGGGTGGAGAGCACTGTGGTGGGAGCTGGAGAATGATGGGGAGAGCTGGAGAGCACCGGGGGCAGACAGAACAGGGGTGGGGAGCACGGGGGCTGGACAGTGCCGTAGGGGGTGGGGAGCACGGGGGGCTGGAGAGCACTGTGGGGGTGGGGAGCACGGGGGGCTGGAGAGCACTGTGGTGGGAGCTGGAGACTGATAGAGAGAGCTGGAGAGCACTGGGGGCAGAAAGAACAGGGGTGGGGAGCACGGGGGGCTGGACAGCACTGTGGGGGGGGCTGGAGAGCACTGTGGGGGGGGCAGAAAGAACAGGGGTGGGGAGCACGGGGGGCTGGGGAGCATGGGGGGGCTGAAGAGCACTGTGGGGGGGTGGAGAGCACTGGGGTGGGGGCTGGAGACTGATGGGGAGAGCTGGAGAGCACCGGGGGGAAAAAGAACAGGGGTGGGGAGCACGGGGGGGCTGGACAGCACTGTGGGGGTGGGGAGCACGGGGGGCAAACTGGAGATTGATGGGGAGAGCTGGAGAGCACCGGGGGCAGAAAGAACAGGTATGGGGAGAACGGGGGGCTGGACAGCACTGTGGGGGGTGGGGAGCACGGGGGGGGCTGGAGAGCACTGTGGGGGGTGGAGAGCAATGGGGTGGGGGCTGGACAGCACTGTGGGGGGTGGGGAGCACTGGGGTGGGGGCTGGACAGCACTGTGGGGGGTAGGGAGCACAGTTGGGGGGCTGGACAGCACTGTGGGGGGTGGAGAGCATGGGGGGGGGATTGGACAGCACTGTGAGGGGTGGGGGGCTGGAGAGCACTGTGGGGGTGGAGACCACTGGGGTGGGGGCTAGAGAAGGATGGGGAGAGCTAGAGAGCAGGGGAGGCAGAAAGAACAGGGGTTGAGAGAACTGGGGGGGGGGCTGGAGAGTGTGGTGGGGGAGGAGAGCACTGGGGGGAGCACAAGGAGAACTGGGGGGGCAGTAAAAGAAGTTGGATAGGTGGAAATGAGCTTTCAATATTCCTCCATGCAGCCGCTGAATGCTTGATTCTCCTCCTCTCCCGCCTCCAAGCATTCAGCGGCTGCATGGAGGAATATAGAAAGCTAATCTCCTCTATATGCTGCCCCACTGCCGATCCCCCTATCCAGGCACACAGTTAGAGCTGTACTCACAGGCATCTCTCCTCCTGTGATCTCGGAGCTGGCCGGGTCTGTGTTCTGCGGCCGCGCACCGCGCTGTAGCACGGTCCCGCCCCCCTAGACCGGCTGTGTGATAGGTGGAAAACTGATTCTATCTACTATCACACGAGCCGGTCTAGGGGGGCGGGACCATGTTACAGCGCCGTGCGCGGCCGCAGAACCCAGACGCGGCCAGCTCCGTGATCACAGGAGCAGGAGAGTGGGGACAGGGGAGCACTGTCGCCGCAAAGCGGCCCCAGGGCAGGCAGCCTACCGGGAAATATCCCGGTATCCCGGTAGGCCAGTCCGGCCCTGCCAAGAATCATATAGCATTAATGTCTGGGAAGGGTAAAAGGAGTGAGCTGTCTAGGTCTGGTGGTAGATGGTGTGTTATCCATGGAAGCCATAGTGTTTCAAATTTAGAAAGTTTATCAAGTATGATTGCCTCCGTTTTGTCATCGATCATTGCTTGTGTTACAAGTTGTTTTACAAGTTGTTTTACTGACACAATACAAAGTGTGGTTGATTTCAAGGCTTTTGCTATAGATTGTTTTGCTGCCGTAGTGTCATAAAGTAGGAGTTTAAATTGGCGTTGCGTTATATTTTGTGGCTTATTATTTAGGAGAGCCACCGTTGGATCAAGTTGTAAGGTGGTATTAAACATGGTAGAGAGGATGTTAAATATTTTTGACCTAAAGGTCTGGGCTTTGGAAAAGGTCCACCAAATGTAAAGGTGTGTACCTGAGTCACAACAGCCTCGAAAGCAGTGAGGGGGGTATTGGGGTGTAATTTTGATATTCTTGCTGGCACTAGGTACCATCTGGAAAGAACTTTATAATTAATTTCTAGAGCTACTATGTTTGGTGTTGCAGATTTTGTAGCTTGCCAGATTTGTGTCCAATCCAACGTATCTGGAGGGAGGTTTAAATCAGTCTCCTATTTAGAAGTATATAATGGGGGGAGGAGGTTGTGTGTAAAAGTAATTGGGCATACAAGTCTGAGATAAGTCCGCGTCTGTGGGGGTCTGACATACATTCAAAATTTGGTTCAAATGAACAGATTTTGGACTTTTAGGGCGCAAAAACACACAAAAAAAAAAAATATTGGATATGAAAAATAGTTTATTGAAAATCACAACATAACTTAATATTGCACTTTTGACATCATATGTCTTATGAAAACATTTAAAAACAATACATCACTGAACAGAGATGAAGTTTTCATTTATTGCTCTTTTTCTCAACATGTTTCACCCAAACTTGGGCTTCCTCAGGAGAGTTAGATAATGTCATATAATATTTACTGAAATAGAGAAATACAATCAGACATTGAACACACAGAATTTACACTGCCTAGGTAAAATAGTATAGAAATGAACATCACGTAACAGGGAAGTGGGTGGAGCTTGTGAGCTCATATGCTAACCTGGGTGTTCCGGGAGAGAATTCCGCAGTCCACATAACCATGTTGGTTTATTGATGGCAATTATATTTGTATGATATTTCCCTAATGGATTAACAGAATCTCCCTTTAAAATATTTTATAGATTCAAACTTGGACTCCCTTTTTGGCAGTCATGAGCATTTTGTGCTCTTATTACCTTTAAAATAGCACATCAAACAAATACTTTCAGGTGGGTTCCCCATTTCGTGGGATAATATATATCTACTTATTTTCTTCAACACCATAATAATTCAAGCATCTTTACTAATTTACCCCATAGATGGATTACAAAACTGATATAGTTTTGGATATTATTTCCCTCGCTATGATGCACTCATTTCTACCCCATGCATTCAGCATTTATGTGGACTGCGGAATTCTCTCCCGGAACACCCAGGTTAGCATATGAGCTCACAAGCTCCACCCACTTCCCTGTTACGTGATGTTCATTTCTATACTATTTTACCTAGGCAGTGTAAATTCGGTGTGTTCAATGTCTGATTGTATTTCTCTATTTCAGTAAATATTATATGACATTATCTAACTCTCCTGAGGAAGCCCAAGTTTGGGTGAAACATGTTGAGAAAAAGAGCAATAAATGAAAACTTCATCTCTGTTCAGTGATGCATTGTTTTTAAATGTTTTCATAAGACATATGATGTCAAAAGTGCAATATTAAGTTATGTTGTGATTTTCAATAAACTATTTTTCATATCCAATATTTTTTTTTTTTTGTGTTTTTGCGCCCTAAAAGTCCCAAATCTGTTCATTTGAACCAAATTTTGACTTTATATAAGGGATGAGGCGCTATACTTTAGCTTTCAGCAACTCAGCTCATCTTACAAAAGGGTCTGACATACATGTTCATTCAAAAATAGTGCAGTCCGGAGTCGTCAAGATTGTGGGGGTATTTTGGGATAAAAAGTTTTTAATTTGTAAATATCGAAAACTTTCACTATTTGGTATGTTGTGAGATTTGGCGAGTGTAGGGAAGGATAGAATATTATTTGATTCATAGAAGTGATGAATTTGTGTAATGTCTGCATTTAACCAGGCTGAAAAGGAGGAAGGTGAAGTCCATGCAGGGTATAAAGAAGAGTTGTGTAGAAAAGAAAGGAGAGGGTTATGTGGAGATTGGAGATCCAATCCGGTTTTGAGCCTATACCAAATTAAAAGGCTATGTTTTTTGAGTGGGTTTATTATGGTACGACGCTGGAATGGTGAGAACCATAAAAGGTTTGATGTGGAAAGTGGGTCACAATCCACCGATTCTATAACTAACCAAAGAGGAATTTCTTTTGTGGCGTGATACTTAGGCAATTGTGCTAATTGAGAGGCATAGTAATATTTCGAGAAATTTGGAACGCTCAGGCCTCAGCGCTGTAGAATGCGGAAGAGGTATGCAGGAACATGTATAGGGAGCACTCGGAATAGATATAAAATTTTTGGCAATATTGACATCCTTACCACTGTGATTCTACTCATCGAAGCTAGTGGTAAGGATAACAATCTTTTCATTAAGGTTGTTAATTGAGATAGCATGGGTGAATAATTTGCAGTGTATAAATCAGCTGGATTTGCCGTAAATTATATTTCTAAGTAGGATATATGTGTTGTCGACCGCGTAAATGGGAGGGAGACTTGTAAATGTTTTTGTAGTTCAGATGATAATGAATGGCTTTCGATTTATGTTGATTTATTTTGAGGCCAGATAATTTACTGAATTTTGTAAGGACATCAATGAGATTTGGGGCTGACAGCAGAGGTGAGGTTTGAAATATTAAGACATCATCGGCAAACATACATAATTTATGTTGGTGCCCACCTAGTTCGAGGCCTTTTATATTTGTGTAGATCTTATAAGTTGGGCTAAGGGTTCAATTGCTAAGTTGAATAAAAGAGGGGATAAGGGCATCCCTGCCTGGTTCCTCTTTCAATGTTGAAGGGTTGGAGTGGTAACCCGAGTAGGATACATATGCTTTTGGATTTAGATAAAGAGAGGAGATCCATTTCAGGAATTGTGCTCCGAATCCCCATCGATAAAGAATGATGTTAAGATAAGACCATGGTAGGGGGGTGTCCGGATGTGAACGGCGGCGGACGTCTTTGTGAATAGCTCCGGGCATCCTTGGCTCAATCCTTAGCCATCCTTACCCACCATAGAACAAAAACACCCAGCTTACCTGCCTCTTTGTCCTCCTGACCTGCCTGCTGCAGCTGGTGGGACTATTATACGGATTCCGGCCCGGGATTGACTAGGGAACCTTTAATCCATTGCGCCTGTGACTGCCGCCATCTTCCCGGCCTGTGCCCCGGCCTGTGCCCTGCCAGATCGAGCCTCTCCTGGACTAATATCGAGGTAGGGGGCCCATCCTGTCATCCTGTTCACCCCCCTTAGGCTTCTGGTGAGGCCCGGTGGTCCGTGGGGCCGCTGAAGCCGCGCGTCAGGGCCGCGGCCTAGTGCGGCCTGGTGAAGCCTCCGGCCCACCGCATTTTCCTACACCGCTGGCCGGCGGACGAGCGCCGAGGCCGGCCGGGACTCGGGACCACAAAAGTGAACATCCTTGGCCGCCCTACCAGCCCTCCCAGCCCTCCATCCTCTCTCCATCCTCCTGCAAAGTCTGTAAAACAGGCCGAGGCTCCGGCCCTGCTCCCGGAGTGGCGGCCATCTTGGTGCACCCAGCTGAGGCCCTGGTGCTCATTCTTAGCCCTTCTGATAGCCCTGGACCGGATCTCCTTCTCTTTGCCGATTGGACCCTTCCACTGACTGATTGCTACCTGCAGCCCACGCTGAGACTCTCCTGCACGGTTTTCTGGAGGATCTGGCCTGGTAAGTGGCGACCATTTTGCTACACCCAGGCAGACACCCGGTCCTTCTCCCTCCTTTGCACCTGCTCCAAGCCCCTGCTAACAAAGTTGCCTGTCCACAGTGTGAGGCGACCATCCTTGACCGCTAATAAGCTGCTGCCCTAACCTCTGCCTCCAGTGCCAAGTATAGCGGCCATCAAGTTTGTTACTTTCCCCACTTGGCTTGTCTTGGATGCACGTCAACGGGGGTGGCTACCCTACAAACTTAAGCCACAAACTGACTCAGGGAGCGCTGTGACTGCACTCCAGGGTCGTGATCCACTTAGGTTTATGCCCCTTGGCTACCATTGAGTCACTGACTGTTTTTTTCAAGGTTTTTGGGATCAAGCTACAAGCCAAGTTATGTTGGGGAATAGGCTGCGTGGCAGGGAGTTTTTTGTCCTGTGTGGGGTTGCTTACCCACCCTACAGGCTTAGTTTAAGTGTATGTGTGTGTGCTCATTGGTTTTGTGAATACGCTGCGTGTATCAGTAAATGGGTTACACAGCAGCGGGAGTTGCAATTTTCTTTGGGGTGGGGGGTTGTTCTATGTGCAATGTTCCAGAATCTGCCCGGGGCTACGTAAGATTTGTGTTCTGAACCAGAACTTTAATGCTCATAGGTCGGTAGCAATTGTTATGAGGTTATACCATGTATTGCTGTACTCTTTAACATTTATTGATGGCAGGAATTGTATTTGATATACTGTCTTGGAACGTTAGAGGCCTAAACGATAAATTTTGGCGTGCCCTAATGTTCCAATACTTGAAACCGCTTAAACCACACATCGTTTTCCTACAGGAAACGCATTTAGATGGCAATAGGATTCTCACTATAAAACGCTCCTGGATCCAGCGTGCGATACATGCTACATATTCTACATACGCCAGAGGTGTGGCGGTGCTGATCAGCAAGGCAGTCCCTTGTACTGTTCATCAAGTTGTCACAGATCCAGGGGGCCGCTATGTAATTGTAGTAGCGGACATTCATGGGCATAGGATGGTGCTAGTTAATGTATATGTTCCCCCACCATTCCACATTCAGGTACTATATGACTTGTTGGGTAGATTGGCTCCCCTCATGCACCTGCCTCTTATTGTAGAAGGGGATTTCAATGCCATTTTGAATACTGCCCTAGACTCTTCTAATTCCAGGAGAGGGGCGTCTGTAGAGCTGGCAGCGTGGGCGGAGACGGCTACTCTCACAGAGTTGTGGAGATGGAAAAATCCCACCACCAAAAGTTACTCACACCTATCAAAAACTCACAAGTCCTCATCCAGGATTGATCTAGCGTTTGCTAATGCCCCTATGTTGCAGTTGGTGAGGGGAGCTAATTACATTGCCGAGGGCCTGTCGGACCATACCCCCTACGGGTTCATATTGGTATACCTTCACAGGTTAGAGGGGGCGCGTGGCGATTAAGCCCGGGGTGGTTGGAGGTAGAATTGGTTTCCTCTCAAGTGGCGCCAACTTTTACAGATTACTGGGAAGATAACCTACAGTCAGCCCCACTCCCGATAGTATGGGACGCCTTTAAGGCGTGTATGAGGGGTCAATACATCTCGGCAATCAAACAAGCACGCAAACACTTTAATCACCAATCACAAGAGCTGCAAGATAAAGAGAGAGCATGTGAGGCGGCCCATGCGGCCGACCAGTCAGATGTTACGTACAGGGAACTGCTTGAGGCGCGCCGCCTTCTGGCGTTGCACTTCACTGAATTGACCCACACTTCCTGGGCGAGGAGGGCAGAGTCCCTCTTCGAACAGGGAGATAAAAATGGTAGGCTTTTGGCCATGTTGGTTGCAGAGCAGCGAGTTCAGACTAGTATACCTTGTATCACTGACTCTCGGGGTACCCTATTGACAGACCCAAGCGACATCCTGGATACCTGTGTAGATTATTACAGCACTCTTTACATGCCCATACCGACATATAACAAACAGGATCTTGAATCTCTGCTTAATTCCCTATGTATACCAAAACTGTCGGAGTCAGATCAACATAGTCTAGAAGGGGAGATCACTGAACAGGAAATAGAAAAAGCCATCAGATCTTTTCCTCCACACAAATCACCTGGGCCGGATGGTTTTTGTATTGAATGGTACAGGTCGCACTTGGAGACTCTTGTGCCAAGACTTAAGACACTGTTTCACTTTTGCTTGGAACACAAGACGCTGCCGGATTCTCTTATGGAGGCTCAGGTGGTCTTATTGCCAAAACCGGGCAAGGATCCCTTGACCTGCTCCTCGTACAGACCTATAGCTCTCCTTAACCAGGACCTTAAAATTCTCACTAAAATATTGGCCACAAGATTGTCAAAGGTACTAACCACACTGGTAGACATAGACCAAACCGGGTTCATACCCCAGAAGTCCACTGATACAAATCTCCGCAGGCTGTTTGCGCACCTACAGATCGACCATGCTAACCCCGGAGCCAGGGTGATTGTTTCCTTAGATATGGCTAAAGCCTTCGATTCGGTGGACTGGTATTACCTGTCCACTGTATTACGGCATATGGGGTTTGGAGAGGTGTTCCTTACGTGGATATCCCTCCTATACAGCTCACCCAAGGCAGCAATTAAGATAGGCACTCAAGTTTCCGCACAGTTTTCGGGGAGGAAGGGGAACGCGGCAGGACTGCCCCCTCTCCCCATCTTTATTTCCCTTGGCCATAGAGCCTATAGCCATTGCTCTGAGAGCATCCACAGAGGTTAAAGCCCTTCAGGTAGGCGGCATTCGAGAATGCACGGCCCTACATGCTGATGATATGCTCCTCTTTTTAGAAGACCCGGGTCCATCCTTGGAGGCAGTATTTGAGATCTTAAGCACATTCGCAAATTTCTCAGGGCTACGGGTGAATTGGGAAAAGTCCAATATCATGGCCATTGATGATGGGGATCAGGCACGGGCATCACCTTTGGTGCCTATTGCCTGGGTTTCGGAATTAAAATATTTGGGTATACGTATATCCCCCCAAGTCACGGACTACTTGACCCTTAACCTAATGCCACTGATCACGAAGGTAAAAATACAATTAGAGGCTTGGAAGCATCTTCCACTCTCCTTAATTGGTAGGGTGAATCTACTTAAAATGAAGATACTACCAGTGTTCCTCTATTTTTTGCGCAATACTCCTGTGTGGGTCCCCTGCTCCTTCTTTCGGCACGTAAACAGCCTCTTTAGCTCGTTTCTATGGAGCTCTGGACACCCCAGAGTGAGTCTCCGTACATTACAAGAACCCTATGGACAGGGAGGACTGGCCCTTCCTGACTTGTTCAAGTATTTTATTGCAGGACAGATGGTATTTGCCAGACGGTGGTTAACAAGGGATGACGGGGATGCAGCGACAGTACTGGAGGCTGCTCTAGTGGGATCCTATGAGAGTCTTTACTATTTAGTGTTTAGAGGGCTACAGGCAGCGGCGCCTTTGACTGGCTCCATGCGTGTTACTATTCGCGCGTGGGACAGGGCAAAGGTACTAATGCACACAGACACAGAGGCCTGGTCACCGGACACACCATTGTAGCTCAATTCCAGGTTATCCCATTTTAGCGATATCCCAGATCCAGTAATATGGGCCAGAGTTGGCATCAAACAATTAAAGAACATAGTAGGGGGGGGAAGCTGCTTTCCTTTAATCAATTGAAAGATAAACATGATCTCCCAAACTGGTACTTTTTCCGTTATCTGCAGCTGAGGCATGCTTTTTCTGCACAGTTTGGCACAGGAGCAGTGTTACTGCAATCCTCACCTTTGGAACAGTTGCTCTGTGATGAGTCTGTGCGGAAGACGCTATCGGAAACCTATAAAGAGCTATTTGCAGACAGGCCTCCGGCACTCAGTAAATGCAGAGAGAAATGGAGCTCACTAGTCCCCAATTTCCAAGGAGATGACTGGGACGATATGTGGGACCACCCTTTTCGGGTCCTAGTATCGGCCCGTGACAGGTACATCCAATTCAAGATACTTCACAGGGTATATTATACCCCAGCGAGACTAGCCAGCATCTATGGTTTGAATAGCGCCACCTGCTGGCGTTGTAACGCGACAGAGGCGGACTTGGATCCTGTATTCTGGCAGTGTCCGTTCATACAGGTATTTTGGACAGGGGTCACAAAGACCATCCAGGAGCTGATCCTGCTACCTGTCCCCATGACGATATCAGTATGTATGTTGGGCCTGGTAGAGGAAGTAGCACCACTTAGGGCACAAAGAACCATGATCTCTCTCACATTATTTTATGCACGCAAAGCCATCCTTTTATGCTGGAAAAAACCTGAGGCCCCATCCTTGGCCTTCTGGAAAGGCATAGTGAATAGAGCACTACCATTATACAAAGCCACCTACTTAAGTAGGGGGTGCCCCAAAAGATTTGAGAAGGTATGGCAGTGCTGGCTCTCTTCGGATGGTACTGTCTGAGTTACTGCATTAGTAATGGATTAAATATTACACGAAAGAAACATGCACTGCTTGAAATGATGAGACGGGTGGTATAGCTACTAGGTGATTGTGTTTATTGTTTTACCTGAGCATGTACTGTAAAATGATTTGAGTAGCCCGGAGGGCACGTGATTGTGTTTGCTTCCTGTTATTCTTGGGACATTGCACAAGGGGGAGGGGGGAAGGGGGGGATTTATGTGGGTTTCTTTTATTGTTGTTTATTGCTGTTTAAAAAACTGTGAATAAAAAGAATTTTCCAAAAAAAAAAAGATAAGACCATGGTAAAGTATCAAATGCCTTTTGTATGTCAATTGAGAGGAAGCAAGCAGGGATTTGGTGAGTTCTGGCTATATGGGCCAGAAGTGTGGCACGACGAATGTTGTCACCTGTTTGTCTGGAGGGAATGAAACCAGTTTGGTCTTTATGAATCAGAGTTCCAATGATTGGGTTAAGTCGGTTAGAGAGAATCTTAGCTAATATTTTTATGTCTATGTTAAGTATTGAGAATGGTCTATAATTAGACCATGATGTGTCGTCAGTATGTGGTTTTGAAATCATGGATATTGAGGCTAGTAGGGATTTTGTGCAAAAGGAATATCCTTTTAGGATAGAATTGAAAGCGTTAGCCATGAGTGGGGATAACTGGGTAGTAAAACATTTATAATGGGTGGCTGAGAATCCATCAGGGCCTGGGTGTTTGTGTAATTTTAAAGTCTTTATAGCAGATATGACTTCCAAATTTCTGATCTGTTTATCTAAAGCTTCTTGTTGAGTTGTGGAAAGGGAGGGGAGTTGGATAAAGGAAAATAGGGTGTCAAAGTTTTTTTGATCAAATTTATGAGTATTCTGGTACAAGTCCTTGAGTTTTTTGCAGAACTCATTTAGAATTTTGTGTGGATTACTAGAGTAAATGCCTTTAGTTATTTGAAGACATATGGGTTTTGGAATGTGATCTACTGCTTTGTTTTGCGAAGAGTCTGTACCGCCGAGTTTGTCAAAAATAGGTCAAGTTTTAATTTAGCTTTATCATAGGCTAGCTTAGTTAACTGAGAAGGCCTATTTTAAAAATCTTCAGAGGCTTTATAAAATCTAGTTTGCTGTGGAGTTGTTGTTTTAATTTGCGGGGATAAGATGTTTGGCTGATACAGACTCCTCTGATAGATGGTTTGAGAGCTTCCCACAATGTCAGGGGGTTTGTATCAGTGGGTGGATTATTTGTGATGTAATCTTGAGTGGCGTTTTACATTTTTGATCGATATGCTGGATTGACTAATAAACTGTCATTTATACACCAGGATCGGAGATTAGGAGGTGAAGAGAAGGTAGTCATGACCACATTGGGGTCTGACCATGTACATGGGATGATTAAAGAATTTTGTATGAGTGGTGAGGTACTGATGTGTACAAATAGGTGGTATATTCAAGAAAACAACTTGTGGGGTTGAGAATAATGCGTATATTGTCTTCTTTTAGGATTTTGTTCACGCCAAGAGTCAAGAAGGGAATGTTGTTTTAAGGAGTTGTTGAAAATACAGGCATTGGGGTTGTAGTGGGGTAGGGGATATTACTTGATTAGAGTCACCACAAATCATGAGAGTACCCTTCTTATGTGTTTACACTACAGTGAACAGATGTGAGAGGAATGAAAGAGGGTTTCTATTGGGGGCATAATATGAAACTATGGTTATTTCATTATCTAACAGAAGACCAGTAATTAGTATATATCGTCCTTCGGGATCCTTAATTTCCTTATGTAGAGTAAAGGGGGTAGTATGGTGGAATGCGATCGGCACTCATATAGACCTGAGGTTATTGACGACTAATAAATTTAGGGGAAGACTGGGATGAGAAGTGCATTTCCTGCAAACATATCACATGTGCAGAAAGTGAAGAGAAGGAGTGAAAAGCTTTTTTTCATTTTGGAGGTGAATTGAGGCCCTGGACATTGAGCATTAGTACGTTTAAAGACGTCATTATAAAAAAAAAAATGAATGGTATTAAAAGAACTTCTTATCTGGTTACTGTCCAATGAGGTAATACTCTGGAGGAGAGGGGGATAGGGAAGGAAGGGAAAAGGTGTTTGAGGGAAGTTTTAAATTAACTAAGTAGTGAAATAAAACTTCTGGTATTAGGACTGAAGATGATAAGCAGTTATTGAATATAGATGAATGTGGTTCCTATTTGGAGCTAGTATCCAAGGGGTGGTGAAATATCACCAGCCGGTGGGTACAAGTAGTCCAAAGAGTGTGCGGTCAATAAGTCCGGCTACTCGAGTATCAAGTGAGTTGTGCAGTGGTTTGTCTCCGGGACAAAGACAGCCTCCACAAAGCTTATATAAATAATTTATATAACATAACGAGTCACTTAATAATACATTAGCTATTAATATCCTAAGTTAACAGAAGTGTTTTTTCTGTAAATCTGTGCTACTTCGCAAACTGTAACAAGGGAAGTGAATGAAAACTCAATAAACCTATAGAATTGTGTTGGAATTTTTAATTTTGGTTTTGTGTGGAAAGTTACAACACACTTAATAGATTTATATAATTATGAATCTCTATAGATGGAGATCCCATCAGGGTATAGAATGTTTTATCCTTCACTAGATATTACCTTAATTCGGTCTTCATATATATATATATATATATATATAGTGATAATAGGTAAAAGGTTTAAATATGCAATATCATAAAGGAGAAATTTTAGTCCATTTGTTCGTCAGGGTTTGGTGGTGGTGATGCAAAACGACTCCGCTTGTTGGTGCTGGAATGGGCTTGTTGAATGGAATTATCTTGTTGAATCTTTAGTGCATTTGACGACGTTCTGTGTTTGGAACCTTCTGTAATATTTTCTGGAATTGACAAACGAAGCTCTTGAATTGCAGTTAGAAGGTCATCCACTGATTTGCAAGTGTATGAGGTACCTTTATAAGCGAAGCGAAGGGCAAATGGAAAACTCCATCGATAGGATATGTGGTGATATTGGAGGATCTGT